>OZ018353.1:6038750-7270000 GCA_963969515.1 Yponomeuta evonymella
CGGCTGATTTTTGAGTGTATAAGTGTTGATGACGGTTTGTATGTAGGAAAATTGGTTACCAACGTGATTTGTGGGCTTCTGTTTGTTTCTAGTAACACTTATACATTGAAACATTAATTTTTAAATGTTAGATTAAACTTAAATTATTTAATGGTCTCTAGAGTCATAGTGTAATAATTGTAGATACAAATAGATGTAAAAATTTCTTAGTTTATTTGTAAAGTACAAAATTGGGGTATTTGGATCCTATGAATGCAACTTGGTGTTAGTTCTGAAGAAATTAAAACACGAATTTTTGAGGGACATGCTCCCGAATGTCCGAGAACACACATAATATGTTCCTTTGTGTTTGTTAATTACAAACTAAATGCACTTAAATGAAAATAAATATTTTTTAGACTGTTAAGCACAAGTCTGTCGAAAATAAAACCAAGTTTCTTCGGAAATTAATGATGTTTTAAATTACTTGGTAAGTAAATCATGTTATGCCAGTTTCGACCCTGTATCAAATAGCTTTGTACATAAATAAACTTATGACTAGCTATAGAAAGGATGAAAGGACAATACATGGAATGCTGATGTTGAGATAGATGTAAAATCGCAACTTACAACAGATGGAATTTTTATTTTAAACCTAAATTCGAATATAAGATACTTAGCATTTACGATTTTTATTATTACTATAAAGCAAATAAATTAAAAAATGTATAAAAAAAATAAACAAGTGACACCACAAAATTATAAAAAGCGGAATACCAAAACAGGGTTTGCATTTGTTAAAAATCTAGTTATGTTAACCACAAGACAAGAAATATGTTGGAGTCTCGACAAAGTGTTGGTTCACTGAAACGACCTTGATGTAGTTAACTTGTAAAAACCACCCATTTTTATCGAAAGGCTGGTTTTAGGGCCGCCAGGCGCGAATGAATGTTCGGATCAGTAATATTTTCTGTGATTTGGTGCTTTTTCGTGATGGACTTTGGCGGTGGACAGTAAATGTGTGCCCTTTGTAACTAGTGTGATATGATCGGGACGTACACAATGACTGGTACGGTTGTTCAGAATTGCTAATTGTAAAATAACAATACAACAAATTGTTATAATGAAATAAGTGTTAATAATAAAATATATATGTATATCGCTCCGTTGGTATGTTGTAAACGAAAATGGCTGTTTTTAATATTATTCAAATTCACAATAACTATATTTCTCTGACTATTATTATGTTCAGTGATAAAATTATGAAAACTGCATCTAGCTTTTGTATTTAAATAATAGTGAACATTATAGATGTTTAAAATGCATCTTAGAAATACATTTCTAATCCGTATGTTATTACATAATTTGATATTGCCTAGATTACATATGAGGGGTGTAAAAGCAAAGTGAACTCTGAACAGTGTCAAATTAAGAGAAAAGCTAAATTCATATAATATATAAAAAACGTGGATAATCATCATTAATTACGTAATTAATGATGATAATCCACGTTTTTTTTTAACGGATGAATGATGATTATCCACGTTTTTTTTAAACGGATGAATATAATAGACTAAATAGGCTCGAAAGTTAATAAAAATTATTGTGACTTTAAATTATTACGCTTAAATTAGGAAAGAAATTTCGACAAAGGCGTCTGTCCTTTTAACCTTTAGACACAGGGTCTCTTGCCTCTAATTTGACAGGACAGATGTAGTTTTGCTTCTTAGATAGGATTGCGGTGCTTTTGCATACAATAGAAAATAAGTACTGCAAAAAAAAAATACTAAGTATGCAACTGACAAAGGTGTCATTGCAAGTATTGAAAAATACTAGGTAGGTAGAACCTGAATTTTTAGAGAAAAATATTTTCGGAATAATTACTATTGCACTTTTCTGTAGAAATACCCACAAATTGTTTCCTGGGTCAATAAACTTTAGTATGGAAATTATTGATTTAAATAACCAAAGTAGTTACATTTAGTAAGTAATACAAAAAACCAACCTTGGTATTCATCATGAAAATTTTATATACATAAATCTGAACCAGGAACCGTTGTTTCGCATATTTTTATAGGATCATCCGCGTCTTCCGAGCTCCTGGACGGATTTTCGAGCATTTTCACTTCTAGTTTTCTCCAAATCTTTTAAATTTGCAGTCTTCAAAGTTACCTTGTCCTCCATTTCAGGGACTTCAAGATTGCGGAAAGATTTCTGTTTTTTTAATACAGATTTGTAAACACCACGGTCACTGTTGTAGTTTTGTTCTCCTCTCACACCAAAACATTGTTTGGTCTGTCCGCAACAAATATTAACGTTTGCACGTTGCAAACTGAAAGTGCCAGTTTCCAGGTGGTTTTATTACGTCGCTTAGAGCGGTTTTCCAGTCCAAATCATTATTCAACTTAAACAAAGTTCCGCGGGTTTCAAATGTTTCTTCAAATTAACATATTGAGATAACATATTGTTTTAGCTGGTTCAAACAGTAGGTAACTTGAAAAATTTCGAGCACTCTTTAATAGTAGGTACTTAAACAGATATGTTTCATGTTTAAAATTAAATTAAAACTTAATCAAAAAACCCAAGTGAATCTTTATCAACGAAACAAAGTGGTTCGGGAATACCTAGTCAATATTTTTTTGCTATCAGTACTTACCGTGCTGACTTTTCCCTCGCTCGTTTCCACTCTTGGGGTTGCGATTTCTCTTTCTTGCTTTATTCGGCGCAACCTCTTCTACGCTTACTTCCATTTTTTAACAACGTATTAGAAAACGCAGTATTTTTTAATAAAATCAGTAACAAACTACACGACTTCTACTTTGAAAAATTCCGTGAGCAGTTGTGATCGCCATGTAAATTTTTATTTAAATACAGGCTTCTGATTTCGTCAGTCATTTTTGCTTCTAACAAACTTCGGACACAGTTGATTTTGCTTTCAACAGCGTTTTCTAGGGTTCCGGCCCCGAAGGGTACTAAGACTTCACTGTCCTTTCTGTCTTTCACCGGGCTGTATCTCATGAACCGTGATAGCTAGACAGTTGAAAGTATGCCGTCGCAATAAATACAGCACAGAATAAAATAAATATTTAAGTTTGGCTCCGAAAAAGAAAAACAATAAAATAAATATTTAAGTAAGGCTCCCATACAACAAACGTGATTTTTTTGCTCGATATTAATAACGGCATTGAAATATTCAAATGTTGTATAGATAATGTGCGTGAGTCCGACTAGCACTTGGCCGATTTTTTAGGCTTATTTGTATGGGATTGAGTCGAGTTTGCACTGTAGATTTTACCGTACCACAGAGTAACAACCATAGAGCAAAACACGGCATTCACAGGTTAAAAAATTAAAAAAGTGTACAGAGTTGAGTTTGCTTTTATACACCTCATAATTGTTGATCATTTAATTTTCCTATCAGATCAGGTTTTAAACAGACAATTTACCATGAAAAGATATTAAATCTATGTGATTTGGGCTAGAGGTTCATTGTCGTCGATAGTGTAATTTAGGTATCTAGGGTGATGTTTGTTTTAACATCATGGTGACATCGTTTAATTGTGCATAGCTGCAATATTTAGAAGAAATCGTTTAACATTTTTGTTGACATTAGGGCCGATTCGTATGTTACCGAAACTTAATCTAACAGCTACCTACTTGTTCTAATTAGATGTAGAATGATTTATCAGCTGTTGTATTTGGTATTAGTAACTGCAGGATCTGACCTATTGAATGATTTGATCTCACATTATTCTTATTCGGAGTATAATCATCAGCTCTTGAGTGTGCGAATGTAAATTATTATTGCGAGGTGATTCAGGCAATAATGTTCAATGCCTTACGATTTAACAGAATAAAAAAAAAATTACTCTAAAGGAATATAAGATAAGAATATTCTTTATTGTACACTAGAGCAATATAATGTTTGGCCTTGTGTACCCAAAATTATACTTTTCTATTTTATATTATAAAAATAATAATATAACGTAACATAAAAAAAAACATAAAACCTAGAGTATCGATGCGATGGCTAAGTTACGCACTTCATATAATAAAATGATTGTAAGATGTGTCCAAAATACGAAAAATAGTCTTAAAAATTAGTCAATTTAAATAATTATTTTTAATTGGATATAAGTACATAGGTTTAGTCCCGGGCTCAAGCACCTGGTTCTCTGTATGACTGAACATACTGAGCTTGCTTTTTATAAAATAACTTAACGTTTTGTTGTTTCAATAAGTTGGATTTTGGGTAGGTTTACTGTTAGTTTAGTTGCACAATAAGAAAATCTAGTAGTTAATGAGTTGCCTTCTAACTAATAGATATGGACTATCTGATTAATCTTATCCAATCGTTATCGCAGGGTTCCTTTTCCCAAAATTATAAAAAGAAACGGTCGTGATAATGAGACTTTGAACGAATGTATGAATCGGTCGGGACACTGATTGAATTTGTATGATTATAAAATAACATTAAAATTTGCACAAAGAAAACAACTTATTCATTTTTGCATTTTACAATTTGCTTTTAGGATTCTCCGAAGACTGAATGATATAGGATCCCCATTTATGTTTTATTTGTTTTGGTATGTATGCACAATGCACACGTGTTATATTCATAAATTGTCACCGATGCGAATCTAATAAAAATAAGTTTACTGTTAGTGAAAATGTTATCATAGGTGATGCTTTTATGATATTTAATGTAAATAGAGAAATTCCTTTTTTCACAAATTCAAGTCCGTT
The DNA here is from genome assembly GCA_963969515.1 of Yponomeuta evonymella. Taxonomy (NCBI): domain Eukaryota; kingdom Metazoa; phylum Arthropoda; class Insecta; order Lepidoptera; family Yponomeutidae; genus Yponomeuta; species Yponomeuta evonymella. The sequence continues at coordinate 6,043,476 of OZ018353.1, forward strand.
CAATCTCTACTAGGTAGGTTTTATGCTATATGATATGGGCATGAATGTTTAAAAATATGTTTAACTCACATAGGAGGTTACAATGTGTCCTTGCAGCTAAAATGTGTTTGCAATTAAAATACATAGTTATACCAACTCGATTTAAGTGAAATTGTTAAATTATAATGAACCTTGAAGTTGAAGAGTTTAAATGAACGTTCCTGGTATCTAATAGTCTTTAAATTCTTGATCAAAATATTATGATTGAACTTTCTTGTATTTAAGTTCTATGTGCCTGATTTCTATAATAAAAACCAAAACAAGGAAAAGAACTTAATTATTACTTAAACGTTAAATCTTTGCTCTAGTGCCAATCAATACAATTTAAAGTTGCATTTAAATAATTATCGGCAATATACAGATTTATTAAAAAAAGTGTGCAATTACTGAAACACGTTATTTAAAATTTTTCCTAACATAACATATTTCAGGAACTGCATTTAAAAAATAACCATATATTTTATTTTCTAATATGTATTCACTATTAGGATTAGTTTCAATTAATAGCTGTAGACGCTTCGTGTTATTTGTTTTACCGACATAATATTTTTTCTAATCACACTTCTCAAAATAGAGTTATTAATGTAGATTTCCTTTCCCGTTTTTGGAGACTCTATTGTATCGCATTTCGATCACATATTTGTCTTGTTAATAAAAACGGTCACCAAGGTATATTGCATTTGAACAAAACATTTTGATTTCTGCTGTGCCTATTAAACTGTCGTCATTATAAGCACATAGGGACAAGCATCGTTTTATTCTGTAGATCCAAATTCTGAAGGTTTAATCTACGACAGTTATGGATTGAAATAGATATATGCGTTGCCACAGCCTTTTTCGACTCCTGTCAAATTGCAGTCAACATAATCAAGAAAGTGTTTGTCACACTCATGGATCAAATTGCTGTGTCTATTCGGTCTTATATCTCTAGTCGTGTGAAGCTGACTTTGCAGTGGCTTAAAGATAATGTTTAAGTGAAACAGTAACTTAACTGTGCAATAAACTAAAAGACTAAGACCGGATTTTTCAATAGTCAGATAAAACTTAACTGGAGAATAAAACTGATGTTGTCACTGTCTTGTCGTATGATTTAGACAGCGATAGCATGCAATTTATTCTCCAGTTAAGTTTTATCTGACTATTGAAAAATTGGCCCTAAGAAAGAGGAATTTGCCAAATGTCTGTGAAAATATTCTGCTGCTAGTAGCGCCCATCTCAACTGAACAATTATACTAGTTCAACTATAAATTGTGAATATTGCCGGAATATTTTTTTGGTTTACCAATTTCTCGTTGCAAACTTAGCGTTGCTTTGACTATATCGAGCTTTATACCTATCGTAAAATAAGTAATGATTGGGTTCTGAACAAAAATGCACGTTAAATACATTTTGTGTAATAGTGTACACTTGTAGTGAATCCGGAACTAAGCTAATAATGTGTAGTGCTTCAGAAATTTTTATGATAACTTAATTTCACAGGGTAGCTTTGTAGAGTACTCTTCTTGGATTCGTCTCATATTTTACTATAATTATGTTAGCATGGGCACCGTATAATATCACAGCAGTTACTAAATTGAATTATTAGACAGATGATTAAAAAAAATTACATTACTGTAAAAGAAACTGTATTCTTACAATTTATTTGTTTGAGCTTCCGATATTTCGGCACCAAAGTAATCTTTTCAAGGAGAGTATTCTAATAAGTGCAGTAAAAATATACAATGAATACGATGGCGGTCTACTAGGCTTAACGACTAGGTAATAAAATGCCTATAATCTACTAATTTTCCTTATTTTTATATGAGAGGTTTATCATTTTAAGTTAAGAATTAATTTTTTGTAGTAATAAGATCCAAGGCTGTATTAAAGAATGGAGTGTTTTTTTGTCCTATTGAAAGCGAAGTTGTTTTTACTGTAGTTTATTTTAACCTTATTGGTTTTATGATTTGTTCTGTGTAAAAGGATATTCAAGCTGGACAAAATATGTAATGTCCCAACAGACATGTAAAATCACACTAATACCACATGTCTGACAAAATCTGCCATTTCCTATTGTGTCCAGCGTTTTAAGTTGTTATATGGGTATGTGTGTATGACTAACTATAAAATAATCCTTTATTTTGGTAACATATTGGTGTTATGAGAATTTGTGAATAAAATATGGTGTCATTAAGAAAAGTATGGATTTTATTTCTGGTATCTATAAAAACCATACATTTTCAGAATCTCACAGGTACAGTATATAACAAAACTAGACGCACATAGATAAAACTAGTTCGCAGTTACTTCTCATTTACTATATTCTGCAAAAGAAAATTTAATATTAGTCAATGACTTATATTTATCTTTGCAATCTGAAAGGTAAATTGCCCTTGATTCTTAGGGCGGTTATACACGGGCGGCACGTTGCGAATGACAGTGTCGACTGCAGCCGTCCGACTGAACGCAGACCTGGCCGCACCGCACGCGCCACAGTCATCGCTTTTGTTAACGGTCTCGCGCACCTGTCTGCGCAGCAGTCACGCAGTCGTTCCCGTCACCACATGCATCGCACTGGATCAAGGCCGGCGCGGATGACGTCATCAGCTGCGGCTTGGGGAGTTCGGCCGCTTCAGGCGACCACGGCGCGGTGTGCGAGGTTGCACAGAGCTTTTTGACTGCGGTGCGGCCCGGTCTGCGTTCACCTTTATAGATCGTTTTTGCAAAAAGTGTCAGATCAATCTCTCAATCATGTTAATAGGGATTTTTAGGTCCCATTGCCGAGAACCTGAGGCTAAAAACCTAGGACTACTAATAATAATAACTTCCACACAATACAATAACTTGTCCAGGTTCCAAACTAGGATACCCTGTGCTATGGTACCTAACCAGGCAAGGACATCACAAACATGGAAGTAATAATATTTATTTCAGAGAACATTGATTCATTTAATTAGTAGGCACAATATTATACACACGTTTGGTTAGTAGGCGTAAAAACAAAAAATAATTTATTAATGATTTCAACTGTCTCGCTTTCACGGTTCTCGAGATACAACCTGCAACCCTTTGGGTACGGAACCCTAAAAACGGCCGTTTTTTGGCATAATTGCTATCCAATCCCAGGTTCGTGATCCTAGGTTCTGGGCCGCGAGTCCCAAATATCGCCATTAACATGATTTTGAGATTGATCTTGGCAAAACCCTCCTATAGGGAAAACCATGAGGGAGGCTTATGTCCTGCAGTGGGCGTCAAATGGCTGATGATGAAACTAACCTAACCTAACTATGAGGGGTTTTGCCATAATCGCCACGCTTGGCAGACGGGTTGTCATGAATCTCAGGAAGACGCTGCTACCCGTCTTCTGGTAATGTATTTCCTTAGTCGCCTTCTACGACATCCACGGAAGGAAATGGAGTGACGCTATTCTTAATTCGGCGCCACACGGACGTCGATTAATTAACAACAGAAAAAACCTCTATTAATGTACTTAACATATTGATGTCTATTCTTTTCCTCTAATTCACAACGCTGTTAAAAGAAGGGCCTGGACATCAATTTGTCTAGCTCACACCTACAATAATGTGTGAGCGAGAATCATTCAGTCCGTTTCTTAAACGTATATCCAAGCCATGAAAAAATACTAGACAATGGTCACCGGAGTTTAGTTTCCTACGTACCCGGACTCTGAATTTGAACAGGAGATAGAATGTGGCAAAAACTGCGATGGGGAGAAGAGACAGCATCACAGTTATCCAACCGAACATTGCGCCGTCTAACGGGAACGCTACCATCCCCTGAAGAAACATGGCCTGGAACAAAACGGAAGTCTGTATTTTTATATTCCACTTCGCGTTTGGGATCTCATCGCATATCCACTTGAAGTGAAGTATCCTAACACAATGTCAAATCTTGCGGCGTCTAGCTAGCTAGCTAGGTACCTACATGAACAATTTCAGTCATTTCAAGTAGGTAGGTAATCCAAATCGCATAATCGCGATTATAATAACGCGTCCATTACAATGTATGAGCATCGCGAATCATTAAAAAAATACTAGGTAAGCCAAATGTCTGTGCCTTAATAGTGACAAGTATTTTAAGACCCTGGCCACACATAAAGGACTTAGGGCGAGGGCGCGGAAAAGACGTCGCGCGTTGTGTAGAGTTCGCGCCCTCGCCCCGTCTCTTCTGTGTGGGCTTCGTCCCGCCCCCCTTCTGTACATATTGAATGAAATTGAACTGGAAAGACGACGTGTCTTTGCCGCACCCTCGCCCCACGTCCTTTCTGTGTGGCCAGGGCCTAAGAAAGGGTTACACTCTCTTGTGAGTAGCCAAAACATCTTCAAAAGAGCTAGATTGGCATCCATTGCATGCTGGTCCCACTAACTTCCGTTGCAAGGCCTGATTGTAAGCGAGTGGAAACTTGGCACAAACCGCTACGGTCAATCAAACCCGCCACGAAGCTCACTCACCATCAGAACCAGAGGGCAAACAGCCCAGACGAGTCGGAAGAAGACGCACGGGTACTCGCCCGCGGCGAAGTAGACGTCCTCGCAAAACATCGTCTGGCTGTAGAAGTAGGTTATCACCATGGCAACTGCTGCCGCTACCGGCACGCGGATCCTAGCCACTGGCCACGACATTAAACAATTCAGGATGTACACTCCGGCCTACGGGAACAATTTTTTTGAACAATAAAAAGTCGAAATGTTAAAGTACTTAGGTATAGGGATGGACAAACCTTGAACGAACGAGATAAATGACCCAGGCAAAGCATTGCTAGAAAGCTATCTTCAAAACACACCTTCAAAACACATTTCCTTTTAGTTCGCCTGCTTTCCACTGCACGATAGGAACCTGTTACGTACGTCGGGCATGCTGTCTTGCTCGCACAGTCTAACATTTTTAGTGATTGTAATAAAATTTGTTACTTTTGATAAATGTGGTCTAGAATATATATTGAAATCACGGACATTCAAGACATACACATACATATCCCAGAGGGGTAGGCAGAGACCAGGGATTGCCACTTGCCACGCTCCTGACAAACGCCACGCCTGGGCCTCGATTCTGTTAGTGCATTGTAGTATAATGACAGGTACACTGTCGGGTCACGTGACGTGTTTTTTCGTACCATTGACGCCTAGAAGGTTTGATGGGTGTGCCCGCGTAGACTTAAAGCAGCCATGAAATGAAAACCGCCATGTTCATGCAGTTGTCATGTTACTACAATGCATTAACAGAATCTAGGCCCGGATCACACGAGGGGGCGGAAAGCGGACTTTGGACATCCGCTTTATTCAAGACATTTTTTTTATTCTGTACCTACCTAAGTTTTGATTGTTAAAATTAGATAAGTAGGTAGGTACTCACTAAATAACAAACTTTGGAAATGACTAAAAACTAAGTACCTTATTTATATGAAAACAAAAATGGATGTAATATGTCCGTATTTTTATTATCTATTAAACCCTCCGACCACATTAATAAAAAATGTAATAATTTTATGACAATCACAAAAAAAAATACAATTTGCGAGACAGCATAGCCGACGTACCTAAAAGCAGCCTAAGCAGGTAACTGTTTTTAAAACCCGCGTTGTGCGCTTCGGACTCACACGCCGAGAGTTCCGTACAAACTTACATATTAGAAATAGTTCAGGAATCGAGTCTAGCACATTTTTTTATTAATAATTAATTATTACAAAAGTATAGTTTTCAGATTTTTTACCTGTACTTGTAGTGGGTATAAGACGATATTACTTGCCAAATTTCATAGTTCTAGGTCAACGGAAAGTACGTACCTACCCTATAAATTTTGATTCCCTTGAGTGTCGAAATATACGTTTTTTGCGGCAGAAACGGCCGTATCTTTTTTTACAGCTGCAAGGGACTGTGTAGACCTGAGTATATGGTTTCAATTTCAACTCGATACCTCCTCGCGTTCCCGAGGTCTTGACAGACAGACGGACCACAAAGTGATCCCATAAGGGTTCTGTTTTTTCCTTTTGAGGTACGAACCCTAAAATTGCAGATAACACTTGCGTCTGGGGGGACTACCGACCTGCGAGCATAGAGTAAGGACGCCAATCAATCCGAAGAGGAAGCAGATCAGAATCAGGAACGCCCAGCTCAATTTCCTGATGGACTTTCCTGTGAAGGTCGATCTTATCGTCTGAATCAGGAGTGCCTTTAAAAGGAAAAAACCTATCTGAGTTAGGCACCAGGAATCCTGTCCTTTGGCCGGTTTTATGCTAGCACAGAAAGTCTCATATAACAACGAAAACATTTAAGATGTCATTACTTCCACACAACACCATCCCTTGTCACATACATGCATAAACTCACGCCTGTATCCCACAGGGGTAGGCAGAGGCCAGGGACTGCCACTTGCCACGATCCTGACAGATCACTTGTCCTGCCCTCCTATTACGTAACCGACCACTTTATTGTGTTAATTATCCTTTTATAGGGTTCCGTACCCGAAGGGCGCCAAACGGGACTCTATTACTAATCTGGCCATGTGTCTGTCTCTCTCTGTCTGTCACCAGGCTGTATCGAACCGTGATAGTTAGGCTGTTGAAATTTTTACAGGTGATTTATTTCTGTTGCCCCTATAACAAATACTAAAACCAGAATAAAATAAATATTTAAGGGGGGCTCTCATACAAGAAACATAATTTATTTGCCGTTTTTTCCTCGATATTAATAACGGCAACACGTGGACGATTGAAATATTCACAGAATATTTAGTTCTATATTTGCTTCAAAAATTAATATAATTAAATTAAAATAAAATTGATATCTAAGGGGGACTCCCATACAACAAACGTGATTTCTTGCCGTTTTTTCTCGATCTTGGTGTCTAACGTTCCATAGATAATGGTACGGAACCCCTCGTGCGCGAGTCCAACTCGCACTTGGCCGGTTTTTTTACGTTTCCCGACTGCCAAATATGTATGTATTTGACAGTTCGGTCGGAGTAGAATCGGACGCTTCATACAGTGGACAAGCTACGTAGTGGTAGTGCCACTGGTCCCAAACTTGGATACGCTGTGCTATGGTGAGCAGGGACATCACAAACATGGAAATAAACACTTAGGCTATTTTTACAAATCAATTACGGCGGCCTCCAGTGGGCATCGAACCCACGACACCTGTTTTGGTAGTCAAGTGTGTTAACCGCTAGAATAACGAGGAATGCAACATGCACAAAGGCGAGCTTATCTTGTTTTTCGTGTGTGGAAACTCTGTTTGTGTAAAAAGCCAGCAGTTACCACAGAAGTGAGCGAAAGCACGAACATGGTGAAGAAAACGAGGGCCGCCCAAAACTGGCTGCCGGGCACTCGCGCTACGTAGTCCGCCCATAGAATGATGGGAGCTGTGGCACCTGCAAATAATCACCTCCTCTAAATCATAAATAAATAGTCGACGGCAGCTGGACTTTTACATTTTCGCTGTTGAAGTCGTCTAACACAATCTACGAATAACCATCACTGACCATCACGTATGTGAAGGCGGGTTAAATGTTGGATATTGTGTGCAAAAAATATCACAGACAATATCAACGCAGTCGTCTGTGACGGCACAAAGGAAAAAGTGACGGCCATAAATCTAAGGTTCCAATGAAATGTATGCCAATAAAAAACTCTGTTATCAAAACAAAAGAACTTTTTTCTTTCACATGTTTTATTACTCATGTGGACTCGAAAAACTAGCCAAAATTGTTGAAATCACAAGAAAACACGGGAAACAACATTTGCGTAACCAAGGAAAATACGGAATGTTTGAAAATAAATTGCGTCTTCATGAATGAGTCAAATCTCACACCGAATGTAATCTACATCCAAGTGTTGCTAATACGTAAAAAACAAATACATAATTTAACTTTACTTCCAAATAAAATTTGTGTTAGCTACGTCAGTGTTTTTTTAGATACTTTTATTTTATGGGTTACATTGATGCAATGGATGCGATTAGTTTTTTTTTTTCATACGAGTCTACATTTTACAGTAAAAGTAAAATCTACCGAATGTAACGATTGTATAATGGTAACACTGCTCCATTTTTTTTTTTCGATCGAATTAAAAACGGACTAGGCTATTTAATGGACTAGGGAAATCTTATGGCTTTTCAAGCTATATTCTAACTATATGGCGTGCAGCGTTGAGCCATATGTATAAAAAAAAAACCATAGAAGTATTTCTACCTACAAAATTCACTCTCAAAAACGGCCCCTGTCCTCTCGATTAGTCTGTACCTACCTACCGATGAAATGAGCGCAAGATGTGCTGTAGAGTACCTACCTACCTCTGTGATTGGTTCATTCTGTGCGCCATGCGTGACGACGTGAACGTTGATTGGGCGATAGTAAGTGACATTGTAATTTATGATTGGTTTTATACAAAAACGCCAAACCAATGACTTCATGATGTACAACCCGTCGAAGTATCTAGGCACCACGCAACATAGCGGTCTGACGGTGGCAGATGCGTAGATATTTTGCTGGGTAATACTGAACTCGCTCCGATTGGTAATACAGTTGGAGTTGACAAAGCCCTCGCAACATGGCGGCCTAACGATAGTTCGCAGCAGCGAATTAGTGAATCAGTGAATCGTTCCTCAGTGAACTCATTGTCTTGACTTCTCTTGAATCTGCAAAGAACTTCTACGAACCGAAAACAGTCCTTACCTCCCCACAACTCGGTATTGTTCTCATAGTCTACTTTTAGCGCACCATGTGTGGCGCCCAACACAACGGCACTGCCCATAGACATACACTTAGACACTGCGAAGGCCAGTACCACAGTAGTGCCAAGACTGTGCTTCTCTCGCGGACAGTAAGAGCCCAGCATCACGAGGGAGCCTTGTGAGACCGTCATCTCTAGGAGCGCATATTCAACGGATTCGCGCCATATCTGGAAGTTGAAAAGTGTATATTCGTTTGGCAAAACGATGGCATTGTGTGGGTGTGCCCGCGCTGATTGATCTCTACAAGTAGCTAGGTAGGGAAATATAATTCCCAAATATTTTAATGAATTTTGAGACGATGCAAATGACGGTATCAATGATACGAGAGTAGGCAGGTACCCAATAGGTATAGTAAAATCCGAAAACGGAGAGGATTCTGCTCATAAAATCGGGAAGGGACTAGCTACAATGGAATGGACGAGTTTGGCAGGGAACTGAGAGGTTTGGCGTGACAAGGAAGAGATCTATGCACAGCAGTTGGCTCTACCTAGATATATAGATAGACCAGCTAATAACATCATTGGTTATTCATACAGCCGATAACATAGCAAAAAAAGGCTATAAACGGGACTTACATCAAATCCTTCAAAGAGCACTCCCCAATCGCAGTCCTTGAACATGACACTCGCCCCATCCAGTCTCAGAGCGCCCAGTAGACAGCAGGCCAAAGTAAAAAAGGCTAGCACGTCTTTGAATAGCACCAACTGGAAGGTAGGCGGGAGGACTATTAGAGTGTCATTCTATAGATAGTGTCTAAAAAATGACACGTCACAAGACTAGCATCACTCAATCAGGGTCTTCCCGTCCCTGACATATGGTTTAGTTTTAATGGAACACTTAATTTCGTTGCTCCAAAGTCCGATTCAGAAACATCAAGTCCTGGCGCACACTCAAAACAGCAATCGTTTCCTGCTCTCATCATCTGCTCTGTTACCATATTATTGGCCAGTAGGCAAGGGATCAAATAAGCGACCCTATGGGTCGATGGCTAGGTACTAAGGCCATCGGAAAGCAATGGACGAGTTTAGCTGGAGATCGAGAAGGCTGGTGTGACAGGGAAAAGGCGTACTAGATGCGCTGTAGTGGGTTTTACTCATGGGCCGGATACCTACAGGGTGACTTTGAATTCGTTCACCGCATTTTAAGGGGACATTCTACCCTTGATTTGGAAACAGAAAGTGCTAGTTTTGAAAAAAAAATCCGCGTCAAAAATTTTTTTAACCAAAATTACTTCACTTAAGTATAAGCATAAACAAACAATATCAGGACGAAAAGTAATAACAATCCAAACAAACTATGTTTTGAGCGTCTTATGATCGGCGCCGGCCAATTCAATTGTTTTTTTAATTGTTTACGCAAATCGGACGTCAGACTCTAAAGATTTAACATATCAGAAAAAAAAATCACGTTACGATACTTCCTACCACTTCGAATTTGGATTCACAGTTTGGAGACAGAGATCGGAAATCACGAACAAATACCTATGTTGTACCATTACGGAGAAATCATTAATAATACTGTTTTCCGCAATGAAAAGAACATTCCCTCAAAATACGGTAAAGGAATTCAAATGCACCCTGTATATAGATAGGTGAGGGGTAGGGCTGTGTTTATGACGAGAGTGGTCATCCAGCCTGTCGCTTTCCCAAGGCCAACATATTTCCCAATGAATGACGGTAGGCGTAAAATAGCGCGCAAGCAGGCTCACATTTTTAAAGCAGCCTCGGCATAGCAGGCTGTTGATTAATTCCAAGTTTTTGTCCAAAGAATGGTTACCTATAGTAAACTTATCTACTGTGTTACAAAACTTTCATCACCTTAGAATAGCTGTAGATCCGCTTGAATGCGATGAAGTAGACCAGAAGCCAGACAATCACAAAGTACAAGGACAATTCCCACACGATCGTGCCGAGCCCGCCCGCCAACCCATCGCGTTTCAGTTTCAGAGCGAAGTTACTGAAAGGGAACAGGGAATTGATGTTTTATTTGCAAGAATTTGGCTAAAAGATCTTGACCACAGACGCTATTTCGGGCCGAATAAACTCAAACCCAAATGGGTTTTTATTGCTTTGACTAACCGTCTCGGATTAATCTATTCATTTGTCCTTTATTCTCTTTGTCATTATTTCCTTTCCCAGCTGCCATGCGCTGCGCGACACCGCTCGCTCGTCCTAATATATTTTGATAGATACATAGTAAGCATCCCTGACAGGCCTATATGGCCTATGCGTCAGTGGGACGTATACCTAGTATATAAACTGCATTATGGCAAACGCAGCAATGAATGGATAAATAAATCAATGAATGTATAAATTAATCATTAAGTGAATAAACCAACAAACAGACTCTCACAAGAAGAAGCTCTGGGCGGGCGTCTCGCTGCCGGCGACGAGCGGGCGGTGCCGCGCGGCGCAGGGCGGGCTGGCGGTCGCGGCGCAGTGCAGCCAGGGAAGGAAGGCGTGCAAGGAGTGCACGAGGAACGCGAGGCTGTAGGCCGCGACCGCGCTCACGCATAGAGCGGTGAACATACACGTGAGGAGCATGCTGATCGCTATGCCTGGCGAAGGGTGACAATTGTGAATTTAAATATAGGTATGCAGAAATATCATATCGTTCGCGCGGGCTGTTAAGTTGGTTCGGATGGTTATGAGATTTAAAATTGCATAAGTTTTCAGTGATAAGTAAGTATTTTCGTCCACTCGAAACTCCAAATGGAGCATGCATACAAAACTGGATCTGGTTTGTCACTGGACGGGGTTCGAAGTTCTTAGGAGAATTTTTCAAGGTCGAAGACTAACTAATCCTAGGTATCTTATAGATAGTAGGTACTTACTTAGTTTAGTAAGAGTAATAAGCTAATTTATGTCTGAAGCCTTTGTAGATACGGTGGAGATATTGGGACTGAAATGAAATGAAATGAACCACCTACGATCCGTGGAAGCTATGCAAAATCAAGGGGTGGTCACTTACAGGTGACGATATTGACCCCCTATCTTTAACAATCGTATCGCTCGTAGCCCCGGCTGCCTGAGTGATCTTAAACGATCACGAAGGTTAAGCAACACAGGGCGCGTTCAGTGCATGGATGGGTCGCCGTCTATGCCTAACGCTAGTGGCATTTTTCCGAGCGGTTCCGTGCTTCGCAAGGCACGTTAAGCTGTTGGTGCCGGCTGCCGTCGATAGATGGCAGTCGTTAAGCCAAGTCAGAGGCCTTAGGGCGGCTTGACAACTTCTGACAGTAGACGAGCCACTAGTCTACAAGCCTCCACCAATCCGGACTTGGCCCCCGTGGTGGAGTATGGCCTATACCTTCCTCAGGGAAGAGACCCGTGCCCCTCGGTGGGGACATAATGGGTTGATGATGATCTTTAACAAAACCTCATCACTTTATTATGATCAACTTCATAATGATTGCAAATGTTGACTGACCTCTAGCAACAGGAGCGAGGTCCCAGCATCGCAGCACGCCCTTTTTTGTGACTACACCCATCGCTAGCTCCAAGTAAAACATCGGGTAGCCAATCAGGACGCTGAACACGTTGTAAAGGAACAGAAAGGGCACCAGTCTCCGCGAGTCGTGTATGTAAGGGTGCCACCACATCTGCATTATGCCCACGCAGGAAGACACAACCAGTTGGCGGTAGGTTATGGCACGCGACCATCGGTCAGGGATCTGGGGATGGTGGTTATGCATTACTTATTATCCATTTTATTTACTTTACTGTATAGAGCCCGTTAACAAGCGATATAATAGCGGTATCTGTGTAAGCCAGATTTAGGTGTTTAGGAATTATTAACGGGAATTTCTTACTCGTTGAAAGTCGTAGTCAGACCTAAGATTTCCCCACTAGCCTCATATTTGGATCATTGTGCCCGCTGCGAAGCGTTGAGGCACAGTTTAAATAAGAATGATTACACTGTGGCTGAGGTATGTGAACACCTCTGACAGTATGGTTTCCTTCACAACTAAGGCATTAGAATATTTGGTCAGTATATAAACCAACTAAATAGCTGAATCAAGGGCAATGCCAAAATAGAAATGGATTTTCCAAAAATATAAACCGTAACTCAAAATACGAACATAACAAAAAATAAAAACACAAAAATAATTTATACGAAAGTGTTCTCTTTCTATCTATCTAAATCAGTCGAGCCAGTGTTTTTAATTTTGAATGTTAAAATCATGGCCTAGCTATCATTTCTGACACTGTTATTTGGCAAAAAATAAATTATTAATAAACAGGGTAAGTTTTATCTCGTGTAGGGGTTTTGATTCTCGGTTCAACCATGTCATCATCATCAGCCATTTGACGCCCACAGCAGAACATAGGCCTCCCTCATGGTTTTCCAGCTTCCCGGTCTTGTGCCGCCCGCATCTAGCGTCTCCCCGCCACCGTAACCAGATCCAGACCAATCTGGTGTGGGGCGTTCCCACGCTGCGACGTCCGGTCGGCGGTCGCCAGGTCAGAACTTTTTTGCCCCCACGGCCATCAGTTCTCCGAGCTATGTGCCCCGCCCACGTAATTATTTAAAATCTATGAATGGAGTTTAAATTGTTTTTTAAATAAAAATAATGTCTTCAATATTCAAGTTACTTTCTCTCCACGTGGCATAGCCGTGGGACGCCCCGTAAATACACAGGTAGTATAGATAGATAAGTAGGTGGAACACCAATTTGAACTTTGTCTTTTTTCTTTGAAACTGCCAGTTGGTACCTACCTTTATAACCTCTGTCTAACTTAGATTATTTCCTTCTTCCTGTTCCTCTCCCCTAATGGAAGTTGGCCGTCAGTTCCCCATATTCTTCTTCATTTCTTGTCAAGCGAAACAGTTCTTCAACGCTGGCTACATCTGTCCACTCCCATTAGATTATATCATCTTAAAAAAGGTATGTGAACACTCACCAAAGGTCGGTCTGTAGATTCAGAACCCTGGGTCTCACTGTCCGTTTTGACTGAACTCTGGAAGTGAAATGTGATTACAATGTTGCCCTTACGTCTCTATAAATAATTCTAGTTAATGAAAAGATCATAATATACTCACCGCGCTTTCGCTCATCCTCAAATACCTATAATAATGTTTACTAACAAAACATAGAAATATTTCACAATTTTGATTTGACGTTTGTTGTTGACTATATATTTCTTCTTAAAATAAAAGAGTTTGTAACTTCTATTGATAGGTACTGTTTGCTGAAAACTCAGATCATATATTTTCCCAATACTTGGTCCACAGATGTGCCAAAAAACACCTTGGATGGCAGTCAGTGCAAACTGGGTGTTCTTTTTAAGGCTGTTCTTACGTGAAGCATGATTAAGCATCTTATTGGTAAAATCATACGGTGTTATTTACAAAAACACGACTCCTTTAAAACACTACTAAAATGCAGTTTAAATAGCATGGAGTAGTATTTCCCATTGCCATAGACTGTTTAAACTTAATTTACGGACTGTTTAAGGAATCGTGTTTCTATAAATGAGATTGATAGTGTTTTCCACGATATTAGGTATAATGACATCGTTAATAGGCCCGTTTTAAAAATGAAATTATTTTAATAATTCTAATCTTCATATTAAGTAAAATATTTTGGAAACACTATCCAGTCAAAATAGACGAAAAACGCGCTGAGATTGCATTAATTAACAAGCTGGATTTTATAACCTAGGGTAAAAAATAACGCACAAGCGGGCTCGATGGGGACTTTTGACATAGCATTTGTAATGACGTAATTAAGACCTATACAAAAAAATCCAGCTTGTCGGGAATTAATGCAAGCTCAATATCTATTTTGATTGGACTATAATTAAAAACTATCCGACCCGGCAAACGTTGTTTTGCTATATTAATTAGCCTACGACCGATTCTCAGATCACCAAATATACACAAATAAATTCATAAAAATCGGTGAAGCCATGTCGGAGGAGTTCGATAACAAACACTGCCACGAGATTTTTATATATAAGATGTGGCAAAACAACGTTTTGTAGTTTAGGTATTTAGTTATAGTAGGTATGTGAAATACACCATATATGACGCAAATAAATATCTTGTATCTATTTCAAAGAGGAAGCAACTAATTACTTAAATAAAACAACTACTGTTAATATAACAAATCCTATATTTATTATTTCCATAATGACAATAATTATCTAGCTATACATCATAAAGTACAATATCCTAACATACCAATGGCTGACACAAACTAGGAAAAGACACCTGTAAATAATTTGGATAAGGAGCTCAAACTCAACTATCCGAGGCATTTGGTTACATTTTGTCGCCTACATTAACACAAGCACGCATGCAAATGTCTACTATTATTGGGATCACAAACGAGTAACGGGTCAAATATTAGTTTATAGTTCGCTACCTCAAGGTTTCAAAGTTGAGAAATGTTAATTTCTATAAAGGAGTTCATAAAACTTTTTTTTATTAAGCCTATATACGTCCCACTGTAGGGCACAGGCCTTCTCTCAGAGAGAATGGGCTTAATTACCAGGCGTGCCCACCGCGGATTGGCAATTTCAAGCGCTGATATATGTGAACACCTCAGAGGCAATTTAAATAATCTGTATATACGTCTTACCTGTTACCACAAACTATATTTAAACTGCCTCTGAGGAGTGTTTTTATAAATAAAACCGTACAATTTCAGTTTTGGTTACCCACTGTTATATTCTTTTTGTTGCACTAACCCGTGGGCTACTCGGGGCTGCAAGTGATGTAAATTGCTTCGGCCAGATGGCTCTGCCTGTACGTAATACAGAGAAGTTTGTAAAGAGGCTCAAATTTTCACTGATGCCTGCACTTGCCCATTAGCTCAGTTGGAAGAGCGCTGGCACGGTTAGCCAGAGGTCGCGGGTTCAAGTCCCGGTATGGGTGGAATTTTTAGCCTCTAAATAGGTTTTTAAAATTACCCATTGTTGTTGACTGTTGAACAAACGAGAAGCCTAGTGCATCTCGACTATACAATTTTGATTAGCAGACAAATCCGCCATCTTATTTGAAACGCTTTCCCATTGGTTGATTCTGTGCCTTCCACGGAAGATCATTCATTGACAATAGAAATGTTTACTAGTGCTGTGGTTGATTGGATTAATAACCAAATTACAGCGCAGATTATAGTTTTGAAACTTACGTACTTATACAGTCTAAAACCAATACCTATTATGTACGTATTTAATGCTTATCTGATGAGATAAGATCATCAGGTTGGTAGAGACGAAAACTAATATTTCCCCGTTACACTAAACTACTTAAATTAATAAAACAAAATATCAACAACAACTTAATTGATAGAGACAATTGATCTTAAATTTATAGATCACCAATTATTTAATTATGTCAAATAAAATAGTTTTCAAATGTGCAAAAAATTGCAGTAACCATGATGAGTATGAAAAGTTAATACTTGACCCAGTGGCCACGAATTAATGCGAGACATTTAAAGGATATATAACTACAGGGTAGACACTGTTTCGCGCGATTTTCATATTGCCCACATTGCGTAGACGGTTAGTACAATAAAATTAGTCTTCCTACTTGTTAACCTGTGGGTTAATCGACTATGCAATGTACATAGAATTGTCTTAGTAAACCATGACTTGTATTTCTATGAAACGTGGCTCTGAAGGTCGGCAGAAAGGGCTACTTGTAAAAGGCGTATTTGTAAAAACCGAAAAAAAAAACTTAAGTTAAAAAAACACTAGTTTTAAAATACTAAAATAAATTGAGATACACTGCATCGTTTAATTCAGAATAGTTTATGCGTGAGCAGTGAAATGGACCTTTATAATTTAATAAAATACAATATTTTATCATTTAGTAGGTGGTCCTAATAAAAAGTAGCTTAGGGCCTAGAGCATAGGCACGAACTCACATTGCCGCTTTTTTGTAATCTGCATGCCTATTTAGACTAAGCAAGCCGTTGACGATGAGGAAATCATAGAAGCTTAATTAAACGACATATTAATCTAAAGTCTCTTGCTCATGTTTTTCATAAAACAGTCAATTTTTAATGCGCAAAATGTTTTCTTTTGTTTTTATTTTGCGACGAAAATATTGTGCGCAACGAAAACGGACTGTGTTAGCAGGAGCCGCGCCATAACTAAGGGCAAGTTTATACGCATATCGGCGTAGGGTATGGAGAGCATCATTCTTGTATCCACTAACACTCTCGTAAGCTCTGCACATTTTTGATATTGTATCATTCGGTTCAACTTAGCTATATCGGCACTGGATTAGGTCGTGACGAAGGATCCTAATCGAGTAGCGAATCTAGTAAAAACCCAGCTGAAGTAATTCCAGAGCGAGGATCGCTCCTATGCCACCGTCGCATATGTTAGTCACATTTTTTTATTGGCTTACCATACGTGTTTTGTTAGTATTATAAAGTATACCTATAAAGCAATGCACCTCGGTTCACCACAAATATCAGATTCCAAAGGGACAGATGTACTTAGTGTTAAAAAAGAAATAAAAAGAATATACAATACGAGACAATAAGAATGAAACCGTAGCCAAATAAGCTAACCAGTTATTGGCCTTCATGAAACTATTAAGGTTAGTGTAATCAGCGTACTTCTAGCAACACAGATTTCCATGTTACATTCCAATGACTGCAATTAAAGTCATCAATCGTTGAAAGTCATAAGTACCAACTGGATTTACCACACAGGCACGACCTGGTACCATGGAAGTCAACGGCCACGCGACATACGGGACAAGATTCTACAAATTCCATCGGCCCCTCAAGGAGCGATTCCCATACAAACGCAGTTTGGTTTTTATTTACAAATCACATGCCGGATCGCAACGAAAGTTTACCAAAGAGGACACAGATCGAGGTTTAATCGTACTCAGAATTGGAAATAACTTATCAAAAATAAATTATAGCCTTATATTCTTTTTGTTGCACTAAACCGTGCTGAGGACAATTTTGAAAAGCTATTTAGAAGCTAAAAATTCCACACAACTGTAAAAACCTAACAGCAAAGTGGGTTACTCGGGGCTGCAAGTGATGTAAATCGCTCGGTCAGATGTCGCTGCCTGTACGTAATACAGAGAAGTTTGTAAAGAGGCTCGAAATTTCATCGATGCTTGCACTTGCCCATTAGCTCAGTTGGGAGAGCGCTGGCATGGTGAGCCAGAGGTCGCGGGTTCAAGTCCCGGCATGGGTGGAATTTTTAGCCTCTAAATAGGTTTTTAAAATTATAGCCTTAATAGTTTAGTCTTATGAGGCTATAATTTCTTTTTTATACAGTTATTCTCAGTTGTAAGCAGGAGCAAACCTTGATTTGTGCCCTACTAGCATATTGGTGAAGTGTCATTGAGACCCGGCGTATCGTTTGTGAATCAAAACCAGTTTGTATCGGAAGGGGGCCCTAGAGGGGGCCGTCTTCAACCAAAATTCCAGCTAAATATCCGGAGACAGATTACAAGAAAAAAGGAAGCATAATCTAACAATGTGTTTTATTTATTTTATTTTTTACTAGTAAAATGTGACGGCTGAAAATCGCGACGGCGGCGGATTAGGAATATAACAACTATGATAGCATATGGGTGCACGTAATTCCACAAGCAAACCGTGATACAATATCTAAGGGGTTCGAAGATTTTAAAACGGAAGGTGGCCTTAGGGAAAGCCGCTATATTGCTTTTTTTCAAAATGCCTGCAGCACCATAAAACTAGTTGAAACCAATACGAGTATTAATAAAAAAAAAAGTTACACTTAATTTAGTGTCTAAGGCACCGGTTTCAGCGTAAAATATGGTCTCGCGCCAATAAATATTGTAAAGCTTAACAAGCTGCTTTTATTCTAACAGTATGCTTTATCGACATAATAGGTTTCAGAGTACAACACTTTTGTGAAAATACAATAAGACGGCGTTACATAGGCTAGTAAACTTCAACCCCTGTACCTTTCATCAAGGACCTGTTCGTTTATTACGTAAGACAATTTAAACCACTTTCCAACTTTCCATGCCCTCGACATAATATAAAATAAGCCTTAACTCAACCCTATAGAAAAGTAATACTTATGGAATTGTTTGGTGGGAGTTAGCGCAAGAATGGCAAAGATAGCGTCTTAGGCGCTTAGCTACCAGAACAGAGGTCGTGCGTTCGATTCCCACTGGGGACCGCCGTACATTTGTACAAATGGCCTCAGTCTGGGTGGGTTTTCATGTTCGTAACATCCTTGGCTGGTTACCATAGCACAGGGTATCTTAGTTTGGGACCAGGTCAAGTGATTGTGTTGTGTGGAAGTTATTTATTCATTTAATGGTTGCGGATGCTATGATCCATTTTGCGTCGCTGAACCAGCGATAATGAGTGAGTGCATGAATGGAATGAATGAATGAACGATTGTTTGAAGCCCCTCCCGGAATAAGTGAGATGGCATCTTTTGATTGCTGTCGCCAAAATCCATGTCCATTTGCCGTCGCTGAGACAGCAATAATGGATGAATGCAGGATTGATTGTACGAACCCCCTCCCCTTTTCTACATCGTCTTACGTAATAAATTATTGATTTTTTCAAGTCCTTATCTCCATTTTCATCACTACAAAACAAAAACTGTAAATGCCATCAGTTGGTTAAAATCGTCCAAAAGCTTTCACAAACACAGCAAAAAGCACTTATAATCGAAATAAATTTAAGTAGTGTCTAATATGACAGTATTGTTCAAAAGTTTATATCAGTATCGGTCCTGAAGTTGCTGAATATGGACATAAGGCCATCAGAAAAAACACTCCTAAAATCCACAGCCCCTTACGTATTCGAGTTGCCCTCGCGCCCTCCGGCAGTCCAGCGTCATCGCTCTGTCATACGCCTGTAAAGCGCCAGCTGGTGCCGCAAGAATTGTTAAGGCGTCCGCAGACTGAACAGGTCTCCGGCCGAGGGCAATGGCGCTAGGCCTCCGGTCACGTCCGGAAGGCGAGACACGTCCGGCAGGCTCTCAATGTGGGATTTGACCTCGGCCTTCACCGCATAGATCTTCTGGAGGGTTATGTTGTATTCCTGGAAAAAGACAATTTATTAGAAACAAGAAAACATTTATTTAAACTGCCACAAAAGCACACAAATAAAAAATTACACAATTAACAGTTTGTTTAATTTTATTAGTTTGTTCGTTTGTGAAAAAAGTATCGCTTTGGAGAGGCAACAAACATCGAGAATGAAGCCACCAGATGGATCCAACTGGGTTGGGCTGCGTTCGGAAAATTGCGATAGGTTTTCTCCTCGGTTATTCCTCAGAGCCTAAAGACGAGTCTTCAACCTGTGCGTCCTGCCAGTTATGACTTATGACCTACGGAGCTGAAACCTTACTCTGACGACGGTAGGACTAGGCCACCTATTCGCGCAGAGTGCTATCGGGCTATGCTCGGATCTTGAAGTGGTCGATGGGGTACAAAGGTTCAAGAGTGGAGTCCACGAACTAGCAAATCGCTGCGCGATTTCAAAATCAAGCGCTGAGGTAGGTATGTGAACACCTCAGGCACTCAGAATTTCTCACAATGTTTTCCTTCACATTTAGTCAGTGGCCGACTATTCGACCCCCAGCCTCTCAAATGGGAGACAAGCCCACCGACCGCTACCACTGCTTAGCAGTGAATTCGACGACGAAAAAACCTTACTTATGTACATTAATATTCACTTAGCGCATACTATAGGTACTACACGTCTCAATTTCCTCTTTCGGTAATCTTTAAGCCGCCAGTTGTACCTCCTCTTTTGTAACTGTTGTCTCGGCAATTGTTTTCTGGTGTGTAAAATCCTACTAATATTATAAATGCCAAAGTTTGTGAAGATGTTTGTTACTTAATCACGCAATAACGGCTGACCGTTTTTTTTTTTTTTACTTGGCATTCAGATAGACAAAGACCTCAATTGAGACGCAGCATACTTAATATCCCGGTAATGCGTTCCCGTGGGATAATAATTATTTTAAGTTTAAAATAGATGGCGTTGTGCGAGCGAACGTTGTGTTTTAAAAACAGATTGCGTTGTGCAAGAATCGTATAAACGGATTCTGTGGCGGTACGAAGTTCGCTAGTACAGATTTCTTTTATCTTATCTTAAAAATTATGCCTCACCTCCAGTCTCGCCTCCGCCTGCTTCGCTAGGTCCCTTTGCGCCTGAGCGAAGTCCCTGAGCATGGCAGCGACGCGTCGCCTCTTCTCCAATTCCTCACTCAACCGCAGGTTGTATTCAGCTAGTAGATTCACAGCCGAGTTGACCACGGCGCTTAGGCTGATCGCTGAGTCTCTGTCTATTATAGGGTGAAAAAAGAGAGGCCGAGTTATATTACTCAACTCTTTTACAAACTGGCGTGCGTGCATGCAACGACTATTGAACGTTGATGGAGCGACAGAGGCTAGTCAGGATCGTGGCAAGTGGCAATGCCCTAGTCTCTGCCTACCTCTCCGGGATGCAGGCGTCAGACTTATGTCTTTTTATATGTTACACTTACATGGACGGGTGGGTAGGGGCAGGTAACAACAAATTTGCATAGGACAGACTGAAGCCGGTTCTACTCGTGTTGACCACTGCACTTATAAGCGGCTGAAGTTATATTTATAAAAACACGATCCCTTAAAACATCCCTCAAGAGTAAGTTTAAATAGTCTATGGTAAAGGGAAAGACTTAACCACAGATTATTTAAACTGTCAGTTAGAGTAACTGACCGTAACGGTCTTATCTATAAAATGTGTTCCCTCGATTCGAAGTCAATTCAAAACTCGATTCCTTAAAACAGTTCAAAAACGCCGATTAAAATAGTCTGTGGCGGAGATTTTACAAGGAAAACATGTAGCCACAGATTATATAAACAGAGTTTTCGATTAGATGAATCATGTTTTTATTAATAAGGCCGTAAGTCTTTGTTAATGGTGGGATAAGAAAAATATTTATTCAGTGCAGTAAAGTTATGCCATGAGGGGCAGAAACCCACCAATAACGCTGTGTCTAGTGGGTACCCCGCTTTAATTAGGTCTTAAGGCTAACAAAAAACTGTGCGAGCGAGACAACATGCACCACTATTTAAAAAAAATAGCTGCACCTATGTGGAGCATGTTGTCTCGCTCGCACATTTTTTTTTATACATACCTACATAAACTGACACCTGTATCCCAGAGGGGTAGGCAGAGACCAGGGACTGACACTTGCCACGATCCTGACAGATCACTTTCGCTTCCTCTTTTTTTTTATATTGTAATAATATTTGTACATTTTTGATAAATGTGGTCTGAGGGCTCGATGCATGGTTAAATTACGGACATTTTAATTATATTCTTGTTTTACTATAGTTTTTGGTAAAGAGTTGCTTTCAAACTTATTGATTTTGGAATCTAATTTTCTCAATCAAATATTTAAAGTCGCCGTCAAAAATTGTGAACTATGGGCCAGTTTCTGGATTGAGAATTTCGGTATGGCAGCGCACATGACAGAATGTCCAAATTGTTCGATTACCTATGTGTTAAATAATACAAGAGTCAAAATGCACAACAGACATATAATACGATTGTTTGAAAGAACAATTGTTATATGCATTACTAGTCATATAGATAATTTGTCACAACGACCTATGATCAAAACGAACTAATTGTTACAAAGTGAAAGTATTAGAACGATCGAGTGTCAGAATGTATAAAATCGTAAAATCTTAACGAAATGAATGAATGAGTGTCAAAATGTCCAATTTGTATCAATGTTATAATGACTAATACTTACAATGTATTGTTTGTGTCGAGTTGGTGAATAACCCGTTTGTTATCACGGATTAGTTATCCATAAAAGCTTTTTCGAGTACGGCTTAAAACCTATATCATTCCTTAAAATTAAATTTAAAATTTATTTCCTAACTCGCTTCTGCCTGCGACTTCGTGTGCATATTAGTACTTCGGGGCAGTCAATTACTCTCGGCCAAAAGGTTTCGTTCGGATCTACACATTAGACCCCTAACTACCCATTCATAGGCCCTAACTACCCATTCATAGGTAAGTGTTGCGACTACCACATATGTACAATTGTACACTCGGTTTAGGTCTTACCTTCAAATGTAATTGTGTCTCGACGTGTATACAAGGTACGCAACAGCACTCCTCACTACCACCACGGCACGAGCCAACGGTCCCAGATCTGCCTACGGCAACGAAGCCGTACTAAGTGTTTCATTGCATCCTAACTCATTCTCCGCTTACCGACGATCACCAGTAATCGGCAAATAGGTATGAGATTTTTGCCATTGTAAGAATCAGCTATTCAAAACATTTATATATTTTATCTCTGACATAACTTGACATAAACACATTGGTAGATGTTTACATTCTGACACAAGCATGATGTAATATAAATACAATATGAACTTTTGTCATTTTGTCCCCGCACCATTTTAACCATTAAACTTTACACATTTTGCCACTTACGCATTCGAACCCTTTAGACATTCCGTCACGTGAACAGCCATGTCCCGGAAGGGTTAACTGTAGTGCTGTCTCTTCGAATTTCTCAGAAAAGAGCGTGACAGAACGTTATTTAAGTATTTACTTAGTGAAATTCTCAATTCAGAAACCGGCCCTATGCAAACAAAGCGCCATGTTGTCTTTGTCTATGAATAGGTGAACTATCTAGAGATGGGTATGTGATTAAAATATGTTAGGTGCTTAATTAATTTTCTTTATTAGATTCATTGCTAAAATATTCTGATGAATCGCTAGTCGAATCGCCCACGTTAATTATAACTGGTTCCGTCACAGCGTCGGTGGCTGTATCTATTATCCCATCCAGTTCTTTAATTTTTTCCTTCTACTATTAGGATATGAGCTACACATTTCACCCACTGTTCTGCCCCGATGCGCGCCAAACCGTGGTCCAACAAAATATTTTGTTGTTCCTTCCAACGTAACCTTTTACTTGCGCCCATATTAATTCTATCGGGTTAAGCTCGCAATGATACGGTGGAAGGCGCAAAACTGTCACATTTTTCGATGCCGCCAACTCATCTACATACATTTTTTTATATTCTTGCTTGTCTACTTTAGCTAAATCAAAGCGAATCTCAATTCGTTTTGATTTGATTATTTTTGAATATTGAATATACTCGTAAATCACAAATTTTCAAAGACAATACAGACTTCGATGAGAAAAAAATATGACAGCAATCTCGACGCAGTACAGAATTGATTATTGATTCTATGATTTTCCGTAATTAACTGGAGAATATTGAATATTTCATAAGTGAATAACAGGCAGGACTTGATGCTACATGAGTTGGAATAATGTTTAGTGAGACTCCGTGACAGAACCTTGAGAAAAATTGAGAAAACGGTTAGTCCATGACGGCGGCGACTTTAGTACAGGTTTAGTAACAAAGTGTTCTCTATATATCTATCTACAGAGAGCTGTGGTAGCGGAGCGGTAGAACTCCGGCTTCTCATTCGGGAGGTCGTGGGTTCGAATCCCGGCATGTACCAATGACTTTGTTTTCTAAGTTACGTACATTTGTGAAGTTATAGTAGCAATACCACTCGCTAACGGTGAAGGAAAACATCGTGAGGAAACCATAGTGTCTGAGATATTTACATACCTCAGCACTTGCTACGTACAATGGCCCAACTATGAGGCTAAGTGCGGAAATCTCCAGTCGAACTAAAACACATCTATCTACAGGTGAGCTACACATGCCTTGAATGTTCGCAAGTTTTGTTATCTATCAAACCCTCAGACCACATTTATTTTATTACGATCACTAAAATTGTTAAATTGTGCGAACGAGACAGCATGCTCCACGTGAGAACAGCTTTAAGACACAATACTACAATCTCTCAAGAGTAACACCTCATCAGACTCAATTTGAAGTTGGAAGTTGGCCTAAACCAATTTTGCTTAATTTAATTGATCAATACCTAATACTTATTCGATACCTAATACTTATTGATCAATACCTATACGTAATGTGCAGTTGAATGGTCTTTCCTGTGGACTCGGCCGACTAAGCTGTCAGGATGGTATAGGTGCTGGGCAAGCTTACTCCATTGAAAAAAAAAAACAATGTACCAGGCACTGCAGCATCCGAGTGGTCCACTGCATTGGACCACTTTTGAGGATCCCAAAGTGTTAAAATGTATACGTATTGATGGTTCGGACTACGTTAAATGGGCCAGGTCCCTACAGTTAGGAGAATTTATGTAATAGTGCCCCTGGAAAGTGATTGCTTTGAATATATTTATTTATTTTACCTTGTAGTTTAGACAAGAGCTGTATCTCAGACACCTCCGGCGGGAGAGATGCGATGCGTTCACGCACCGCCTCGTCGCTTGACGCGCTGGATTCCAACTCCAGGAGGGCCTACAATGGACAAATAATCATCATTATCATCATCACATTATGTAACGATTTTTAAAAAACGTGATGCCCTGGGGTGTAGTCCCGGCATAAACCAATGACATAGTTTTGTAAGTTATGTATACTTGTGAATTTGTACCACACGTTAATTGTGAGGAAACCTGAGTGAAGTGTTCACTGTACCTCAGCGCTTGAAATCACCAATTGGTGCCTGAGGGCCAGTTTCTGAATTGAGAATTTCGCTAAGTAAATAGTTAAATGTTGTGCTGTCTCTTCAAATTTTTCAGAAAAGAGTGTGACAGAATGTATTTACTTACTTAATTTCTCAATTTAGAAACTGGCCCTCAAAGTCCCAGGGATTGGCAGGGTTTTTGTTCACTTGGGATTTGAATAAAAAGTACCTATTCTATGTCTCAATTCACTTTATGGTCCGGCTGTGTGTCAATATTCATCCAAGACCGTCCAATCCATTCACATAACCTTCATTATAAATCTGACATCCATCAATCCATCAGCCCAAAAGTGGACTTCAGAACATATGCCTATCTCAAGGCACAACGCTTCTGTCTTTTGTCAGCCATCCTCACCTTCACTACGATGCCCCAGAGCATCAGTCCAGTGAGTGACTAGACCTCATAGACTGTGTTTGCTAGTTTCTCTCCAATTTCTACATTTTATACCTGTATTTTCTACATTTTATAATGTCAAATTGGAAATATTTTGTTCTATCTGTTATTTTTTTATACATAGGTGTTTTATTACTGGCAAAATAATTTTAAAAAATCCTTAATTTTTTCATATTTTACTATACCAAACTAACCTTGATCAACTCCTCTGGCTCAGGTGGGTCACCAGGTGGAGTTTTCGGACTCAGAAGCGTGTGAGTCTCAATAGTCCCATCCACTTCCACTTTGGTCTCACTCCGCTTTCGGTCCCTCTTCTCTTTCCTACCTTCCTTTTCTTTCACTTTGTCATCCATTTTGGGCTTTTTCTCTGGTTCATTAACTTCAGTGTCGGTGGACTTGTGTTTGCTCACTTTCTTTGGGGCTGCTTCGTTGGTTATAGCATCGTTGGGATCAACTGAAAGTAGGAAAAGTTGTGTAACGTATTTACCTTACTCTTACACCTTCTAGGATCTCTGCCTTTTCTGTGAAGAAGAACATTGCAACAATGACAGGGTAAACAGTGCTCTACATAACTAAAAATATGTCCTAGGTACTGCCAAGGATACTGTTCATCTAGCTTAGATTTATATGTCTAAAGGTTATGATGACCTTGTTACCTTCCCTTGTTATTTAACTTTTCAATGACATCTTGTTTGTATTGCTACCTATGCTTCGACTGCATGGAACTCCATGACAATATAATATGACATACTAAATATTGGTGGAAGAATTTATGAAATCAGATGAGTAGTTTCAGAGATTATCTTCCACATTCAAATTCACAAACTTGTCCATCAAATCAGTATTTCAAGAACTTTATACTCTTCTGCTGAAAGTTTTAGGCTGTAAGAAGGTACCACATATTCAAAATGCTAATAGAATTTGGGTGACCTTATCAGCAAATTTGACTTACCAGCAACTTTAAGCTCTTGTATCTTCTCAGCATCATACACCCCTCTCTGTTGCCAAATGTCCAGTATCCTATGAAGCGAGTGTTTAGTCTTAGCATTGATTCCCGTCTTGGCCATGTGTTTGAGTGCCCCAGTGAGGACTTCACCAAACTCCTTGCCATATTCTGGACCTTTTTTCTTGCTGTTCTGGATCACATCGTTTGCGAGGTACATGAACGTCAGCTGTTTACTGTCTTTGACTGGAAGGGGATGAAGTGTTTAGATATATAATGCAAGTGTTGTGTAATGATAAGTTAATATTTTAGTTGTAAATTGTGGCAGGATTAAGGGGTTTTCTGGATAAATGTTGGCTTGATATGCGAGGGTAGGGTGAAGGCAAATCAAAGTTACAAGTAAAAATAAGCTTTTCAAAAGATTTAGAACAGATTGTACATGGGATAACGCTCAATTAAGAGAAATTCAATAAACTATCATGTGTAGGACCTCAGAAAAACAAATCGCACATTCTTCAGTACCAAATAAATACATTAAAGTCGAAAATAAAAATAAAAATCATAGAACTTTCTAGGTTACCTTTAAGCAATTCCTTATACCAAGTTTTTACGACGGCTGCATGGTGTTTCCTGTGGTGAATTAGCCATAACGATAAAGTCTGAATGCTTTGCTGGCTAGAATTTAACTCCTGTAGCTTTCGAATCAAGGCATTTTCCGTAAATCCTGCCATAATTCACAGAAAAACACCACAAAACACAAACGAACTTCATTCGCAATTTTCCGTTTGACGTTTACTAAACGCCATCTTTAAAAAACAAAGTGCGTTTTGTTCCTCATACAGTTGAAGTTCTGATAAAAGGCGACAAAAAGCAGTCTCAAAACGCAATTTTCAGTTTTACTCAAACCACAACCTCAAACTAAGCACTCTGAAACAAGTTTGTATTTTCATAATCTTCATGGTTTTCCATGGTAAAGTAGGCATATTCCATTTTTTTAATTGCTTTTTTATTATTGGTCTAAACTTGGAAAATCCATTGGGAAAATATCAACTAGGTAGTGACGTAAGCTGAATAGATACCTAGCTATTAAAAAAAGGCAACAGCACTTTTTAGTTTAAAAGCAGTGATAGTTATAAAGGTCAAAATGCACTAGAGCGACAACGCAGCGGAGAGGCGCGTCGCGGCATCGGAGCGGCGCGTTAGAAAAATATTGTTTCCACTGTTTCTTATGAAATAAAACGCACTATAGCCGCGCTGCGCCGCTTCACTGCAGCACCGACCTTAAGTCAAAAAGAGGCAGTATTACCATTATAAAATATATCGTTATACTCAGTACATTTTTGTTTTACTGTAAACAGAAGTATTAAAAAAAAACTCGAACGTATCGCACAATTTTTATTTGGAAATAAAATGGGATTATTCATTTTTTACGTATTGGCAACATTTCTATGTTGATAACCTTGGGTTTGACACATTCATGAGGACGTAATCTATTTTCAACCATCCGTTTTCTCGGCTTCGCGAATGTTGTTTCCCGTGTTTCCTTGTAATTTTGTCAATTTTGGCTAGTTTTTCGAGTCCACATGAGTAAACATTTAATCTTTCTTTTAAGTCTTTTTACTTTTGCTTTCATAACAGAGTTTTTTAAGACAGAAAGATATGTGCAAACG
Organism: Yponomeuta evonymella; assembly: GCA_963969515.1. Classification (NCBI taxonomy): domain Eukaryota; kingdom Metazoa; phylum Arthropoda; class Insecta; order Lepidoptera; family Yponomeutidae; genus Yponomeuta; species Yponomeuta evonymella. The sequence goes on from OZ018353.1 coordinate 6,071,829, forward strand.
ATCTGTGACTATGTTCACGTTACCGCCAAAAAGATTTGTGCGGATATACGTATAATAATGTCAATGGTTTGACGTTTTTGAGGTATAAATAGAATCATAAATTACACTATCACTTACTGTCGCCCAATCAACGTTCACGTCGTCACGCATGGCGCGCAGAATGAACCAATCACAGAGTGATTTACTCTACAGCACATGTTGCGCTCATTTCATTTGTACAATCGAGAGGACAGGGGCCGTATTTGAGAGTGAATTTTGCAGAAAGAAAGGACAGGAAAGGAAGAAGGAAGGACATCAAGGGGAATAGATTTCATGTGTTTTTATGTGTGCAATAAAGTATAAGTATGGTACCTAAGTATAAGTACTTCTAGGGTTTTTTTTAAATTGATAGTATGACAAAACAAACATTGTAACATACCTACCATTATGTAGGTAGGTATATCATAATCTTGCTTATTACAAAATCATAATTTTGTTTTAAAAACAGGTAGATAAACGGCTTTGCTCAGTCTGAAAATCGCCGTCACCAAAATATAAACTGAAATTAATTGACTAGGTACCGGTACCTAGTCAGTTTTGTTAGAACCGGGTACCTACGTACATTACTGCTTTTAATGTTCGCTAGTTAATCGGACGATAACGGTAACGACACGACATCTAGTTCCATACATTTACTACGCTCTTGGCCGATGACGATTAGTAAAAGAAAAGTCATGTAGCCGTTATAGTTTATCGTCCAATTTTAATGGAAACCGTCCATTGTATTCCAAAACCACTCGTCTGCCGCGACACAGATATTCTACGACAACTTAGTATGGGCCACCTACACCTACGTTCCATTCCGCGAGGGCAGTTCAGGGGTTAATAAAGTCTGTGGCACTGCTGTTTACTTTAAATTGAACCTCGCGCTTTATTTGCATTGCAAGGACCACCGATATAAAATTGAACTAAGACAGGTCGGTGCTATTAAAATGTGACTATTATTAAAAAGGTGCGATCTAAAATGTGATGTTTACCTATTGTTGAATTTGTTATGGTCATGATTGCAGCATTATGTGTTCATCGTCCGTAAACTGGGCCGAATGTGAACGGAAATAAATAAGTATATTATAATAAATATTATGTAGTAGGTACTCACTTAGGTACCTACTTAGATATACTTTTCATGAGTCACACACAAAAATAATTATCTGTAAATTACTAATTATTCATAATTACTAATTACTCTGTGGTATTAGGCTAATATTTTTTTAAATACCTAAATGTATCAAGTATACGAGGGAGTGAAAATTGAAGTTTCACTTTTGGTTTCCATTGTTACCTATATCGATTTTTTTTTTTATTAAATGCCTTTAGGTTGTTATAAGTCATGTAAGGACATCAAAAATAACAAAGACAAAAGGTCAGAGCGAAATCGAAATGATCAGTTAACTTCTTAAAATTAATTTCGACAATTTCTCCTCAACATAACATAAACACGAGGCAGAGACCGGTCTGCAACTTGTCTCGATCCTGAGATCTCTTTCGCTTTATCAACGTTCGTTAGTCCTTGCGTGCACTCACGCCGGTTTCGGGTACTTTTTTATCTTGCCCTTTGCTAATCCGTCCCTTATTTGGTCAAAATATGTCCGCCTGGGACGTCCCTTACCGGCATCCTTTTTCCTCAAGCCGTACCTATGTAATGTACTAACTGACCCGGCAAACGTTGTTTTGCCATATTAAGGGGCTAGATTAAAACTAGCACCACCCAGGGAAAAATCACATCTTTTTTAGGGTTCCGTACCGGAAGGGTGCCAAACGGGACCCTATTACTAAGACTTCACTGACCGTCCGCCTGTCTGTCTGTCAGCAAGCTGTATCTCATGAACCGTGACAGCTAGGCAGTTGAAATTTTCACAGATGATGTAGGTATTTCTGTTGCCGCTATAACAACCAATACTAAAAACGGAACAAAATAAATATTCAAGGGGGCTGCGATACAACCAACGTATTTTTTGCCGTTTTTTGGTCGATATTTATAACGGCAACAGGTAGACGCTTGAAATATTTAGTTCTGTATTTGCTTCAAAAATAAATAATTAAATTAAAATAAAATAAATATTTAAGGGGATCTCCCACACAACAAACGTGATTTTTGCGGTTTTTTGTCGATCTTTGTGTCCAATGTTGTATAGATAATGGTACGGAACCCTTCGTGCACGAGTCCGACTCGCATTTGGCCGGTTTTCTTACAGGTCGTTAAGTTCGTTTTTACAAAAAGTGTCTTTACAATCTTTCAATCATGTTAATAGTAATTTTTATGACCTATGGCCGTGAACCTAAAGCAAAAAACCTAGGACTAGATAACGCCAAAAACGGCAGTTTTTCATCATCTTTGGCTTAGATGATAGAAAGCGCGTGTTAGTTGTGTAGTAGTTGAGCAATTTGGTTGAGCCATAGAGGTAGTAACAGACTAAGATACTAGCAGATCCAAGACTGGACTTGCTTAGTCCCATATGTATAATAAATCCATTGCCATATTTATTTTATTGTGTTTTTAGCATTTGTTGTTATAGCGGCAACAGAAATACATCATCTGTGAAAATTTCAAATGCTTAGCTATCACGGTTAATGAGATACAGCCTGGTGAAAGACAGACAGACAGACAGACAGACAAACGGACAGACGGACGGACGGACGGACGGACGGACGGACGGACAGACAGACGGACGGTCTTAGTAGTAGGGTCCCGTTTGGCACCCTTTGGGTACGGAACCCTAGAAAGAAAAAAATTTAAAACTTTTACTGAATGGAAGTGGTTTCAATATTTCGATACTGACTGAAGAAACTGTTTTCAGGTTTTGGGTTAAAACAAAACATATTGTAAAATAGCTAGTGTAAAATGGGCCTTAAAAAACAGTTGTATTTGCTTACACGTTTGAAGTTACCGACCGGTTTGTCCGAGTCTCTCAAATGTACGCTTCTTTCTCTACGCAGGCACTTGCGAGACTCGTGCGCAGCCTCTCAGTCCACTTTGAAAAGCCCCGCACGCGCCAACGCTCAGCGACTGCGGAAAATACGCGCGAAAATGAGAGCGGGAAATTAAAACTTTTATTTTTATTATTGTTTCTGGCAGTTTATTCCGTTTTAGAAAATTGTTCGACTAGTGTTTTGTTTTTTTTTTTTGTAATCCGTAAAAAGTGGTAAAATGGCGTTCCTTTTTGGCAATGCACCAAGTGTAATGTTGATGTCTTTGCTCTTACTGGCCAGTGCTCAAAGAACATCGAATAACCTAAACAAAGACCTTGGTAAGTTTTTTTATTCTCAAAACTACAGTCATCAGCACTACGACCTATTTTATACTGTCGTCGAACTGTGTCGGTGCATCGCAGACCATGGACCATCAATTCTCCTTCTGTAATGACCTCCATGATAGAGGTCAGTGATTATAGAAGGAGAATCTAAATTAAAATGTGTGGGCACTATTGAGGTTTTTGCTCAGTTATCTGCTCAAAAGAAAGACAAAAAAAAAGAAGTCTTGTATAATACCCGACAGATAAAATGAATAAAAATCCGAGCAGTCTGGATGAGTTTGTGATGAAGAAATAAGACCATTTTTTCATATTTACTAATTTGACGCCTGCTTCTCATTCGGGAGGTCGTGGGTTCGAATCCCGGCATGTACTTACCCAATGACTTTGTTTTCTAAGTTACGTACATTTGTGAAGTTATAGTAGCAATACCACTCGCTAATCGTGAGGAAACCTGAGTGTCTGAGGTGTTCACAAACCTCAGCGCTTGAAATTGCCAATCCGCGGTGGCATGCATGGTAATTAAGCCATACTCTCTCTCTGAGAGAAGGCCTGTGCCCTGCAGTGGGACGGCTACATAAAAAAAAAATTGACCAAACAATTCTATGGCGTCTTAACTCAGGATGAACTTGCACATAAATTCGACAGTTTAATAAGACCGTATACGACTGGACTTACCCCGTACTCCAATAGGAACGTCCGAAACATCCCGGACTAATGAACCACGTTACACCACGATAATTTCGCATCTACGAACGGACCTTCTCACTTTCCAGCAATGTTCTGACGTTCTGACGGAAAGTAAAAGTTATGTCCAGACCTGTCATACATACTGCGTGCGTACCACTCGTGCGAGTACCCGTACCTATGTTTATGCAAGCCTGACATCATCGAGGGCGGTCATTACGTCGAAAGGAAAATGTTAACATGTCACTAAGTCATCCTGACTGTGAGCAATGCGATCATTGGAGTTAGAACCTACTGCCGTAGTGCCTGACTGAAGACAGCATGAAAAGTGTATAAAAATCTCCTTATGTTCTCAAAAAGGTCATCATTTTTGCTTGCAAAGCTGATGATATTTTTTGTATATTTCCAAGTTTTCCTCGTAGTAAAAATAGAACAAAAAGTAAGAGAAGTTCTCTTTTAATAGGGGACCATTATTGGGGATGCATTATTTAACGAAGGGAAATATCAAAAGTACCCGAAGCCGGCGAGCATCGAGTAATGAATTTGATAAAGCAAAGGTTTTTCAGGATCGTACCATGTGACAATGACAGGTGTCAGGCGACAGGTGACAATTTAACAATTTTCTGTTTAATAGAGATTATCGCTGACAAATTTGTCATGGTGGAACATCTAAAAATAGTATGTCGACTTGTAACAATTTGATCTATTGCTGTTTAAACAATTTTTTGGTGACAATGTGTCCGGAAAAACTCGTCAAATTTGTTTTATTAATTGTCATGACAGGTGGACATATTTATAGATTTGCGACAGGCACCCTGACAGGTGAAATCTGACAATTGTCACCTTTATGAAACGGGTTTTAGTCTCACAACGTTGTCAGTGTTTTACCTGTTGGACATACCCAACTGTCTTTATTACACTACCTACACTTGTCGTGACAATTCGACTCATTGGTCAAAAAGTAACAAAATTGTCGGATTGTCATGTTTATTAAATAGGCCCGTGGCCTCTGCCTACCTCTTTGATTTTCGGGGTTCACTACCTGACTCAACGTATAAAAAAACCATAGGAGTATTTCTTCCCACAAAATTCACTCTCAAAAACGGCCCCTGTTGTCTCAATTAGTCTGTACCAATGAAATGAGCGCAAGATGTGCTGTAGAGTAAATCACTCTGTGATTGGTTCATTCTTTGCGCCATCCGTGACGACGTGAACGTTGATTGGGCGATATTAAATGACAGTGTCACTTATGATTGGTTTTATACAGAAATGTCGAACCATTGGCTTCATGATGTGTAACCCGTCGAAATATATGGGTACCTCGCAAGATGGCGGTCTGTTTTAGTTGAAGTTTAGTTTAATAAGTTTTATAATACACAACACAATCACTTGACCTGGTCCCAAACTGGGATACCCTGTGCTATGGTAACCAGGCCAGGTCTGTATGCGGCAGGTGCATAGATAGTTTGCCGGGTAATACTGAACTCGCTCCGATTGGTAACACAATCGGCAAGCACCGCCCGCCTCCCCACAATGTTTTAACTGTCACTGACCTGACTGAACAAGAGTTTTTTTTACCACGCCAAGACTCTTTTTCAAAAGGAATTCATACTTAGAAGATTTCATTAAACTAAATGCTATATTGTTTAAACTTAAATTAGATATTAGATAACAAGATAAGTGCGTAGGCAGCCGACATGAATACGTTGTTCTATTTGAATTGAATAGCAAATTGGTACAACAAGTAAGCACGAACGTTAATAATTTAGAAAGCAGCTGGAAAAAGAGACAGAGACTGTCACTTTCCTTGGCTACAGGAAAAGTGAAGAATTCCAGGCACTACTAGATATAAACACTTGAATAAGTAAGTAAATACTGCCTCGTTGGTATAGCGGTAATACGTTGGATTACCTTGGCAGATGTCGTAGGTTGGATTCCCACTTAGGTCGCTGTACGATTAATACAAATGGACTTAGCTGCGTGTTTTCCATGTTTTTGATGTCCTTGTTTGGTTACCATATTAATATCAAAGGGTGGCCTTATTTTGGGACCATGTCAAGTGATTGTGTAATGTGAAAGTAAGTAATTACTATAATTATTAATAATTAAAGAAAGTCATTTGCCCCTTCGTCACACAAAACTGCCGTCTATATTGTGTGAGTGAGAACTAAATAGTTTTTCAATTACTTTCTTTAGGAAATCGTATTACTAGTAATAAATTTGTTAAATAAAATTGATCAAGTTCCGTGTGGCGCCGGATTAAAGAATAGAGTTACTCCTTTACCTTCCGTAGATGTCGTAGAAGGTGACTAAGGAATAAAATAAAATAAAAATAAAATAAATTACCAGGAGACGGGCAGCAGCGTCTTTCTGAGATTCCAACCGCATACTGCGATCGCCAACCCGCCTGCGAAGCGTGGCGATCATGGCAAAACCCCTCATGGTTATGTTCGAAGCTTGGAAAACCATGAGGGAGGCCTATGCCCTGCAGTGGGCGTCAAATGGCTGACGATGGTGATGATCAAATTAGCTAGTAATTCGATTAGTTACCACGCACGTCAATTAACTTCTAAGTTGCATCACAGTCGGTATAAAAGCCATCATTGCTCCAACAGATTGAAGCTGCATCATTAATTGCAAATTATACAGAACATCTCTACGACGTAGGACTTAAAGTCGACGCTCTAACGCTTGAAGCTTTAAAGTTCAAATTCCAGGTCATTGCCAACTTTTAAGACGCATTTTGTGATTGTGATCAGACGTAGAATGTAATAATGTACTCCTATGCACTTATCGTGATCTACATACCTCTGTAGGTTCAAGAAAGAGGCCGAATAGGCGTCATAGAACTCACGCAACTAACCTCCTTTTTTGGTTTGCTAGCAGAACCTCTTTTCGTTTCTAGGTACCATCACAAATGCCGTGGAATGCAATCTCGATCTTGCAAGATCTCGCTTCTCGCGAGATCTCGGGCCTTCCACGAGATTTAATCACGTTTTCTTGAAATCTTGTTGAAGATCTGCCGTTCGTATACTGAATTGCTGATAGAGGTACGATCACAAATGCCGCGGATATGCAATCTTGATCTCGCAAGATCTCGCTTCTCGCGATATTCCGAGCCATCTTGAAATATTGTTCAAATTCTTGGTACCTAGATATGCTGAGTTGCTAATTTTCAAAGCAAAAAAACACGCAACCTACGTTATTTTTTGTTTGCAATACGGATCCTTAAAACTCTTCAAATGCAATTTGAGTAGGTCTTTCCTAAGACTATTATAACTGGATTTGAGGGGTATTTTAGAGGAATCTTTTTGTTATAAATGCCACCGTGAGTTTGTACTCCCTGCCTGCCTGTACCCCATGTCCCCTGGGACACAGGCGTGAGTTTATGTTATGTTTGTTTTTATTTACCGTGAGTTTTTCGATGTGCTAGATAATCGTACTAATTGTCCTCACTCTGTGATACTAAGTAATATTTATCAAAGATATAAAAAAAAGAAAATCTCCACACAATTAACAATAATGAGTGGTCAATTGTGTGGAGATAAACGCTTGTATGGAAGCATAAAATATCTCGTAATATGCAGGTATGTGGAATAATAGAGTCCAAGTTTAACGAGTAAAAAAAAACTTGCTCCACTTAGAATGGATACTTATTCATTGACGTATCTAGGATTATTTTCCATGGGTGGGGCGTGATAGCCGATATTATCAATCAAAGCGTACGTTTTTGATATTTGCTTCAGCCAAAGTATGAAATAGCTGATTTTTTTCAATATTTCGGGGTTGCTCTCATCCGTAAGCGGACCGCCTCGCTCATGCGCAGACGCAGGTCCAGCGACAACATCATCCTGAGAAGATAGCCTTCGAAAATTAATTATTTCTCATCCAGTGCGGTAGAAAATTCGATTTTCTTTGTTTTTTTATTGTTACTTTTTAAGATCTATGAGTTTTATATGTGGGCCATTGTAGCCAAGTGAATAAAAGTTAATTAAATAAATAAAATAATAAAAGTGTATATTCTTTTTGTTGCACTATCCTCTGGCACGGTTAGCCAGAGGTCGCGGGTTCAAGTCCCAGCATGGGTGGAATTTTTAGCGTCTAAATAGGTTTTTATAATAAAAGTTGTTTGTTTAATGAGGAGAAGAGCTTCCCCTTAAGTTTCAAGGTTTCACCGGATCTTTCTGAAACACTCCGGATTACACAAAATCTCAAGACATGGAGGGATACTTATATTTACCCAACATCATGGGGTCGGCTGACAATTCTGAACCCCCTGAAATTGTAAGTTTTAAAACTCTTCTGCGGAATAGATTTATGTTATATAATGTATGCTTCGACCAACCAGTTTCCCATATCATTTTAAAATGAAAAAAACATAAACTCACGCCTGTATCCCAGAGGGGTAGGCAGAGACCAGGGAGTGCCACTTGCTACGATCCTGACAGATCACTTTCGCTTCCTCAACATTCATGAAATGCCCCATATTTACATTTTATTTATCATGTTCACATATTTCTTAAAGGCTGATTTATGATTCTACTCTCCATAAATACTTCGAGTACGAACATACTTAAGTACACGGGATGCAGCTGTTAACAACTCAATTTATAATACTATTAATATGAGAGAAGGCTGTGCCCTGTAGTGGGATGAATATAGGCTGAATAAAAAACATCAGACAAGTGCAAGTCGGACTCGCCCACCGAGGGTTCCGTACAAATTGTAGGTACTTACATATTACAAATAGTTCAGGAATCGAGTCTCGCAGATTTTTCCGAGCTTTGTCCGAACTTCAAAGACAATTTTTTTAATGATTTAATTACAAATGTATAGTTTTCAGATATTTACCTAGACTTCTAAGGCGATATTACTTGCCAAATTTCATAGTTCTGGGTCAACGGAAAGTACGTACCCTATAAATTGTGATTCCCTTGAGTGTCAAAATATACGATTTTAGCGGCATCAACAGCCGAATCTTTTTTACGTTAATTAAGAGACTTGATTTTTTTACAGCTTCAAGGGACTGTAGACTTGAGTATATGATTTTAATTTCATCTCGATACCTCCACGTGTTCCCGAGATAAAAAGTATTGACAGACGGACGGACGGACGGACGGACCACAAAGTGATGCTATATAAGTGTTCCGTTTTTTCCTTTTGAGGTACGGAACCCTAAGAACATAATATGTAGAATAACAACATTGAATTGAAGGACAAGTTAACGATTGATGTATGAGACTTTATTTAATTCATCATGAATTTATTCAGTAGCGCCGAAGTGGAATGTACACTTGCATAGTCAGCACTTGATGTCAGTCCGTAGGTAAGTATACTTGGTGAGCTAATTTACTATCTCTCTCCCAGTATCTTCCCTAGAGAAATCGATATATCTCTGTTTCTCTGAGAGTACACCTGTAGCCTGCGCTGTTGTTTAAGCTCTGAATACCTAATAAAAGATTCAAATCACGGCATTCTTAGGTGGGATTTAATGCAAATGCAAAAATTTTATGGAACATTCATAAAAATGATAACTAAGTATTAAGTCAGTACGAACTATTAAGTAAGTAGAAAACTGCTGCCATAAGGACAGTTTGACCGAACTGTTTAGGTACTATCGAGTTTTTTTTTTAATAAGCCTCCCGATCACGCGTTGATCCGGTTCACTGCATCCGAAAGATACAAAATTGTTAAAAACAGAAGCGTGGCATAGTCTGAGATATATTTTTTGTCAGTTCTCTCGCTTATATGATGTCGTATGTAAAAAAACAACAGCAGCTCAACCTACGGCGGTCTTCAGTTTAAGACAAATCTCAGTACCTAAAATTGGCGTCTTTTTCAATCGAGAAGCCGTCGTCAACCAAAACTTGCAAAGGAGAATGATCAAAAACAGTCTATGTTGTGCTTTAAGCATTTATACCTCAAAATGTTTCTTTTGAAAAATGATTTCATAGTTCCATTTGATAAATTAAAAGAATCAGGGGTTTAAAAGTAATAATTAAAAAATATCTGTATTGATTGTATAACTAGAAAACTTCAGTCAGTCAATACAGATTACAAACACAGATTAGATTACATTATTGCAAAAATCGCAAATCGTGTACATACATAAAATGCGAAAGTGCAAACTGCAAACGGGGAGTTTTTGACGGGAATTCAAACGAGCGGTTTTACTAGGGTGGAATAAATAACTAAAATAAACCGCCATTGTGGGTTTAGGATAGTCTTGTCTCAATTGTGCGCAGGACCTAAGACTGTTTGTGCTTATTTATCAGAAATTATCTCTTTGTCCCCCATTAGAAGAAGAAGAAGAAGAAGAAAAAAAAACATTGCGTCTTTTTGCAGCGATATAGTCATATATATTTTGTATTTTATACAGAATTATTACTTAGCACTAACTAACCATACCTACCTAATAATGACCTATGTTTATAATTCAAATTGACTAGGTGCCAATGCCAACCCAAAATAACACCAAATCACCAAAGTTGTCATAACCTCAAAACATGGGCTCAAAATTAAGATTTCTCGAAACTCCCATCTAACATTTTCATAATATTTTTCCTGCATAATCCAGAGCTAATTTCTTATAGTTTACCGTTGGTTTTATCAATGCGCAAGAAGACGCAAAAATAGACTAACTCTTATAGTAAATTGATCATTCTCCTTTAGTTTAAATAAAGGTCCATAATGTTCCCTAAACTCAATCTGGATCAAGTTATACAAGTTTGAATGTTGTATACTTTTAATTATTGTGACCCAATAAAGTGCAGTGGGGAATCTCTTGAGATGGTTTTTTTTCTGTAGCTCTCATAAGAAGTAGTCCTTCTGTGAGTGCTCCTTAATATATTTCGTGGATCGACACAAAGCGAGGTAACCCTACCCTGACGCGAAAGCGCGACTGAGTGAAAGTTGTCCCGTCGCGTCCTCATCAATACCTACTGTTATGTATTGTTACTTGGTATTTAAATAAATAGTCATGTAGACAAGACAAAGTTTGCCCACATCGACTTGGCAATAAATGCTTAATTATACAAAACTAAGCACTTTTTAGTACACAATCATGCACGTTCATCAAAACCAACTAACTCTATGATAGAGTAATCAAAGTAACATTTTCGTGCATTATGATTGATTTGCCCATGACTGCTGAGTATATACCTAGATGAGAAGCAAGAAGGCCTTTATATTTTGCTTGTTGCTTGCTACTCGCGTGACTGTGTAGAGTACACGCGATTAGTAGTTGACTTTACAATTCATTTCATTCAGATTTTGTCTATATTTAAATAAACCCTTAATGAAATTGTTAACATACAGAAGCCAATACAGTCTATCAAGTTGTACTCGTCCTATCATTAATTCTAGAAATATCAAGCCGTATCTAAAGTTGACTTCGACAGCATTTCAAAAACATTTTTGGTTGCATCCAAATAAAAGCTGAATGAAATTAAATAAACGTAAGTGCGTAGACTAGAAGCGAGCAAGTTGCGTGTAAGTGACAGTGACCTCCATGATAGTCGTAGGTGACTTTGTTTTCATAAATTAGCACGTGAATAGTACTGGCAGTTATTGTGAAATTGCTTGTTTTCATTTTATTTGGTTGTTTGCCTTTTTGGCACTGTTTTGCAGGGTCTAAATAGATACAACCTTGTTGGTTTCAACCTGAGGTTTCGACTGTTACAATCCAAACTGTCTTTTAGTAGCATCGACTTTTTCTCTAAGCTACCAAATTAAGTGATAGTAGCTATTGTCGTGACAACATTGGGAGTTCTGAAAAGAATTCAGTGGACATTCAATCAGGTATTGGCTTCTCTAGGTTTTTGTGAAGTTTGAAATAGGAGAAACCTAGAACAACATTGAGGTCATCGATTTCTGATCATTTAAACTTAATCTAGGGTCTTGGCCATGTAGGTCAGTGCTTTTCTCGATTTAAACTACGTATCAGTGAACGTCATTTGTTTCATTTCAACAGCAGACAATACAAAAAGAAAGAGTTTTAATAACTTTGTACTCTCTCCCGTTTACAGGCATTTGCCTCAAGCAATGCCTGCAGCAAATTCTCTCACTTTCTTTCATTGCTATCGAAATAAGGTTTTATAAACTGTTATAAGACAATTATTATAAATGATTACAATAGCACTCTCTTACTTGATCTGTAAAGTGGACTGCTGATTAACTTTTCTACTTTCCCTGAAAATCGCCGTAATGTTCAGTTATGTTCATCATCAGCCACTCGACGCCCACTGCAGGACATAGGCCTCCTTCGTGGTTTTGATAACCATGAGGGGTTTTGCCATAATCGCCACGCTTGGCAGGCGGGTTGGCGATCGCAGTATGCGGTTAGAATCTCAGAAAGACGCTGTAGCCCGTCTCCTGGTAATGGATTTCCTTAGTCGCCTTCTACGACATCCACGGAAGGAAACGGAGTGACCCTATTCTTAATCCGGCGCCGCAAGGAAGTTATGATCACATGAGTCACATTGATGTATATCGTTAAATTGATGAGAATTGTGAGCAGAGATTCACATTGCCATAGTGATATATAATAAAATTGTCATTTATTTAAGTTAATTATTGTATAACAGATAGTGCTAATGTGCAATCACCTAAGTAAGTACTATGTGAAACCAACAATACACTCCTTGATAAAGCCATGTTTATTGTTAGCGAGACTGCTCCCACAGTGAAACCAAGCAACTGATTTCGTGTGGCCTTGTTCTTTTATAAATAAATATAAATACAAAAAACAGGTAGAGTATTCATTGTTAATTGTTATTGATTACTTTTAAATAAGACGAGATGCTCCTATTTTGTGGTTTCTGTACATATATACATACACATACATAAACTCACGCCTGTATCCCAGCGGGGTAGGCAGAGACCAGGGACTGCCACTTGCCACGATCCTGGCAGATCACTTTCGCTTCCTCAGCATTCATTAGTCGTTGCATACACACACGCCGGTTTCGGGTACTTTTTATCTTGCTCTTTGCTAATACATCTCCTATTTGGTCGAAGTACGTTCGCCTGGGCCGTCCCTTACCGGCCCTTCCACCCACATTCGCTTCAGTAAATAGTGGCAATGGCAATACCTCGTTGGTCTAGCCGTTAAGGCGCTTAGCTACCAAAACAGAGGTCGTGGGTTCGATTCGCACTGGGGGCCGCCGTACGTTTGTACAAATGGCCTCAGGCTGGGTGTACTATCATGTTTGTAACGTCCTTGCCTGGTAACCAAAGCACAGGGTATCCTTGTTTGGGACCAAGTTTTTTGGTACCTAGGTTGTTTTAATATTTAAATTAAAATCCTTTACTAAGTAGAGGCCGGTAACCCCGAGGCCCAAAAGGGAGCCGGGCACTCATCGGTGATCGAAAAAACTCATTTTATCGAAGGTATTTCGCCTACATGGTAATCATTATTAACCACTCGCTTTTATGGTGTGGTGGTTGAAAAAAGACGCATTTTATGGCCTGCATATTTCTTGTTTATAAATGAAAAATTGCCTCCTCCTATAAACAGTGTAATTTTTAACAATGCGTCTGGAATAAATTGAACAATACATTGAAGCACAAACAAAAAGCTTGTTTACGCCACCAATACCATAGTTGAAGATCTTAATTGTAACTGTACCTTAATAACTTTTTATATCGTGTGCTCTAGTGTATAATAAAGAATATTCTTATGTTATCTATCCACGCTTGCTTGCTTCTAACCTATATTTAAATAATACCTTCATCATCAGCCATTTGACGCCCACTGCAGGACATAGGCCTCCTTCGTGGTTTTCATAACCATGAGGGGTTTTGCCATAATCGCCACGCTTGGCATTCTTAGTCATTCATTTTCTTTCTGTTGCATTTCCTACTTAGTATCTCCATTTTGTTGTCATGTTCTTTATCGCACGTGTTACATACAGATCCACTGCTGTACAAGCGCTCACGCGGCTTTTACCCCAATACAGCCCGGCGCGAGGCAGCTGACGCTGCATTTCCTCCTCGGTGCCTTGTATTGTAGCTAGTTTTACTTATTATTCAGTCCGTATTCAAACTTCGAATCGGGCACTAGTTTATTCTAATATTCCTTTTTGTACACACCAGAAAACAGCACCTTTAAGTTGTAATTTTTTTTTGTAAAAGAAAAAAGTTTTAATTATGTAAGCTTATGTCTATATACAAATATGTACAATTATGTACAAAGGGTGTTTTTGGCAATAAATGTAGTTCACTTTCACTTTCACTTTCACTTTCACTTTATTTAGCCCTAAGTATTTACATTTTATTTTTTCTTAAATCTATTAAAAAGTATTGGGTTTTTTTTTAACCTCCGGGGCGGTTCGACTCGTGGGTCAGTTCGCGTGCCGAAAAACTGACTATAAAAAATCGCGTTCCTGACCGAGAGGCTATCAAGACAACGGGTATCTAAAACGGTTAATTAAAAGAAGCACTCGGTTTTTTTTTTTGGAACCTCCGGTCGCAGCCTACGTAATTAACGTAACCATGAGATGTATGTTTCGTTGCATCTTTCGAAATTCGTTACACGTCCGCTGCGAATGAAACTTATGAAGGCATTTTTCTGTCCTTCCGGGCCCTATTATTAAATCCACCGCACAATAAACAATACATTGGCTTTATTATACCCCACTTGTGTTTGATTGGTTTCGAGCAGTGTGATGTATTTGGAAGCTTTTCTCCAGTCAATACAAATTAATAAACGAAATTTCAGATACTTGGGTTTTTCCTTTGCAATTAGCGAGTGGTGTTGCTAGTAAAAGTTACAAATATGCTTAACTTAAAGCAACGTCATTGGTACATGGATTGGATTTGAACCTACGACCTTGAAAGTGAGGCAAGTATTGTACCGGTGCGCTAGCAGTCGATCTAACTTAATACATTTTTCAACAAAATTCGCTTAATTAATCATAGAATCAAATACAGTGGCCGGCAAACGTATTGAAAAACGCACATTAGTCGATTTTTATCCGACTGCGGCGGAGCGCAAAAGGTGGGTAATATGTTTGGCTCGTATGTATGTTAAGTATGTCTGATTCTATGTTCCCTCATAACTACTTAACCAATGGTCAGATTTTGACAAATAAGATAGAGCTATATATGTATAATAAAGTTGGAGCAAATTTTAACACACTCACCCCCAGTTTCTCGTATACTAACACGCTGTTAATCTACCGTCAACAGCTGTCAATTGACCAAAGTGCATACAAAAAAAACCACTGACAGCTGTTAACAGTAGATTAACAGCTTGTTAGTGTACGAGAAACCGGGGGTCAGACTTGTTTGTATCGCCTTATGTCAACCTCTCATAGTATCTCTGCATGGGGTGGGGCGGCAAAAACCGCAATCATCGCCGTAGAAAGGGATCGGTAATGAAGGTTTTGTTACAAAAGATTCCCAACCACCAATCTCCTCGTAGAAGCACGGGTGCTTTCTGTCAGAAAAATGTACATTCTTAGAGTGACACTGGCTCAACACAGAAAAATCTTGACTTCTCCTGACTATCTCACGCGTTTAATAAGAAGAAACTGAACGTCTTTGTCTGAAAAATACGCCGAAACTGCATCCTTGGTGGTGGTGTGCCTTTTTGTGCCACTGCATAGAGTCGTGTTTGGACTCAGGTTCATAATGATGAACCCAACTTTCATCCCCAGTAACAATTCGAGTTAGTACTCCTTTATCTACAGGGCGAGAACACTCCACGCGCTGTTGTTTTTGAGGCGGAGTGAGTGTTTGTTTGTGGCAATAAATCATTCATTCATTCTCGGCACCTATCTTGCGCTGACATTATTCATGCCAAGATGATCGTAAGAATTTAGAAAATGGTTGCATCTGATATTCCTTCCATTTCTGCGAGCGTAATTTTTCGACTTTCTTAATGATTTTCGGAGTGGACACCTCGATCAGCCGGCCTGGCCGTGGGTCCTCTTCAAGTGAATGGGTAGGTAGGTCATTAGTGAGGGTACTTACTCGAATTATTATTACTATAAGTACCAAGTTTTATGGTAATTTTTGAACTATTGTCAACCAAACATGTCAATCGGAAACACATTGTGAAATATGGAGAAACGCGCTGTTATAAAGTTCCTTACCAAGCAAGGAAAATCAGTTCAAACCATATTGGAAGAGATGTTATCCGTTTACGGGGACTCTTGTCCAGATAAAACCATTATTTACAAGTGGCCACTTAACTTTATAACAGCGCGTTTCTCCATATTTCACAATGTGTTTCCAATTGACATGTTTGGTTGACAATAGTTCAAAGACTAATAACCTAATTACCATAAAACTTGGTACTTATAGTAATAATAATTCGAGTAAGTACCCTCACTAATGACCTACCTACCCATTCGCGAACTTAAAAACGCACCCTCGTACAAAATACTTGTGATAAAAGTGTCTCCCGCTGGAAAATGTACCTACTTTTAATTCTTTATTCTTTATTATACTTTATTGCACACAAGAAATTTAACATATTTTTAATTTTTAGTGGGGGAGCGGGAGCAAAATAAATAAGTCTCTTATAACCATAATTTACCCTACTTAATTCGTTGCTATAAAATTTGATGTTCTAAATTTCCATCTCCGAAAGTCCTCACCAGAACATCACCAAATTAACTTGGGACTACTTTTACGCTATTTTATGAAACATTCGGATATTACTAAAGGGTGGGCCCCAATAGGGCTTACTGCTGTCCATTGAAGAGTTCCTTTCTCCATCTATGAAAGTCTCCATCAGATCTTCACCAAATTAAAATGGGACCAATGGGACGTTATACCTGTTTGGACAAAAAAGAATTGTCCAAATCGGTTAAGATTTGACGGAGTTATGGAGGAACATAGCCAAATAAAAAAAATATATATATGCGCTGAATTGATAACCTCCTCCTTAAAATTGCCAATCTGCAGCGGTCACGCGTGGTGATTAAGATTGTACTATTTATTTGTACTGTGACTATACACGCTCTCTCTGAGAGAATGCTTTTCAGTGGGACGTATTGCTGCTTATGTATGTGTATGTAAGCATTTGGAAACGCTCTTATTGTATTCTTTTTGTTGCACTAACCCGTGCTGTGGACAATTTTAAAAAAATACCTATTTAGAGGCTAAAAATTCCACCCATGCCGGGACTTGAACCCGCGACCTCTGGCTCACCGTGCCAGCGCTCTCCCAACTGAGCTAATGGGCAAGTGCAAGCATCGATGAAATTTCGAGCCTCTTTACAAACTTCTCTGTATTACGTATAGGCAGCGACATCTGACCGAAGCGATTTACATCACTTGCAGCCCCGAGTAACCCACTTTGCTGTTAGGTTTTTACATCGGAATGATATCGCTGTACCTACATGATTATATTCTTTTTGTTGCACTAACCCGTGCTGAGAACAATTTTGAAAACCTATTTAGAGGCTAAAAATTCTACCCGGGACTTAAACCCGGCATGGGTGGAATATAACGCTTATAACGCTCTTATTGCCAAACATAAAATATTAAAATTTTTGGCGACATTTCGTTTATAAATTTGAAACAAAACCAGGTTAATTGACCTCAATCACAACGAGATGATGAGTTCAAGTTTGTGTTGATTCTACACGTCTGCGAACAACGAACTTTCCTACCCCAATTAATTCTTCTTTGTCTCTGCTCCATCCCATTATTTGGGGTCGGGGCTCCTCGGTATTTTGCTCCAGGATTTTCTATCCTGGGTTGCCTGCTCGCCCAATTAAGCTCTCTCCAAGTTCTTTGCTACTGTGGACCACCAGGATGTTTGTGGACGTTCCAACCCCAATGACAAAAAACCTATGAAAGCACTTAATCATTCAGCGAAATTTTACGTAGCCAAAGCTTGAGAACCGCTGTCTCTATGCTAATGTTAAGAAGACAATTTACAGCTGAGCACTCAAGCTTTATAGGGCGATCTATCCGATAGCATCGATCCATTTCGCGAGCCATGGGAAACGAGATCGGTGTACGCAAAGACAACCAAGGACGCGAGAACGTCTAGAATGTACTTTCGAAATTCTCTGCAGGAAGGCTTTTCTTGGAATTTGTTACTTCTCATACGCAATCGCGGGCAGAATCGATAACCGATGAACTAAAATGAGTTTCGAGTGAAAACGGTAAATAGAACTAGTCGGCTCACTAAACCAACGGTCTTAGCCAGAGTAGCGGCTGAGTGAGGATGGCTGAGGACAGAAAAGTTGGGATCTCTACTTAAATCACGGGTGCTATTAGGTACGTAACTTCTCCACTGTATGGACTCATCCGATTTAACCTCTCTTCCCCCCCCCCCCCTCGAACTGTCAAATACATACGTAATTTAACAGTTCGGAAACGTCAGAATGGGTAACCCAATACAGTGGACAGTTACGGAATAGGCAGGCTGGTAGTAGACCGATGGACTGGATAGTATTCCAGGCTCGTACCCTAAAATATAAGCAGGACACTAACTAATCAAGATCATACTTTACCGGATTGCTCAAAGTATCAATAATTATAAGGAAATTGCAACTTAAGCGTAGCCGGCCATCGGTAACAGTACAACCTGGGCCCCGTTTCATAGAACTACCGTTAATGATTAATGGTTTACTATGTCAATTCGATGTACATAGCCGATTAAGCCACAGATTAACAAGTAGTAAGAATTAGTCTTACTTAGAATTGTAGTAATCGGCTACGCGATGTATTGTTATGAATTGTAGTTTTATGAAACGCGGCCCTGTTACTGAAATAATGCAAAGCCCTTCTTCGCTGTGGATAGCTAAACCAAGTTTAAAATGCGAAAGTTATAAGAAAAGGTTTAAAATAATTAAATATGAAACACACCAACGCAGTGGGCGGTGGTGGTCCATACACGACATGTATTGCAGTAGTATTTATATGGACTTTTGTCTGGTCCGCCACCGCCACCGGTTTGGTGTGTTTCATCCTTCACTTATTTAAAAAAAGTACCGACGGCTGGCACTGCCTGTAGGAAAAGTGCTGAATATGAATTAAAATCTATTCGGCTATGATTTCTAAGTGAGAAACTAGGTTTGAAACTCCATGGTAAACGCTGAGCTGTAAATATCACAAGGTAGGTAGGTACAAACCCGGAAGAGTTGGACCAAGCGTTGTAATTCAGATCCTAAATTGTATGGCGATTGCTCGGACCCCTTCCTTATTACATAACAAAGCAATTGTTTCTGCATGAACTAGATCGTTTGTAGTGAGAATGTTATTGAAAATCTCACGTAAACTTTATGACGTAGAGAATATCGATTCACGGTTTACGCGCTCTACCAATGTCGCAGCCCTCGGTAAATCTTGATGTTATATTAAAGAATATATGATCTTCATATTAAGTATTATCTATCAAACAGCGACTAAAAGACAAACCGTAAAGTGACATATTTATTATATATCTATGCAGCCTATATACGTATACGTCCCACTGCATGGCACAGGCTTTCTCTCAGAAAGAGAGTGTGGGATTAATTACCAGGCGTGCCCACCGCGGATTGGCAATTCAAGCGCTGAGAATTGCGAACACCCACTCGCTAACGATGGAGGATAGCATCGTGAAGAAGTGACATATATATTTTTCAAAAATTCAATTCAATGAAAAATTCAAACGTTGTAAGTGGCATAGTTATTTGCACTGTAGCATAGTGGTTTGAACGTTTACATTGGCAGCCCTGAACAGCAAGTTAGCTGAATTGGTTGCCAAGCTACGATGGGTGACGGCACATGAAGAAGAAGAAGAAGAAATGACTACGTCTTATAACGTGTTTCAGCAATTGTGTATTCGTCAGGTAACTCCGTATCGCGTAACTGGGTGGAGTACATAGGTACCTAACGGTTGAATTGCTATCGACAGTACCAATCCCAAATCAAAGCATATGAACTTAGAATTATTATAAGGTAGAAGTGCAGTCTGAGCTTCCAAAGTGAGGCAACAAATTGGTAGCCACAGTGGCATGCTTAACGCAGAGGGTTATCAGTGTCGCACTATTAATGCGAATGTGTGCGTGTCTGCAAACGTCACTTGTTATTGTTACAATTACAATGCACTTAGGGACATACATGTCACGTTAAGTGTGCGTGTCGCCTCGCTTTTGAGTGGCATTATGTTCGACACACTCTGTCTTTTCGTGTTATGTCTATGGATAGGTACATGCATCATAATCCGCGTACGGACCATATTAAAACTCGCTACGTACACTGAACTTACACCAGAGAATAAAAACAGTTGTTAGTCAAACTTAATTGCCTAATCGCAGATTATGCAACAGACCAAATTGGTGTCGTTACGAGCAAATATAATTCTAATTACCTAACAAATAACAAAAAATGTGCCTGGAGATAAATGATTATGTCTAGCATCGAATGGTGTTGCAATTTATACATTTTAATCTTTTGAATGAAGCATTGTTTAGTTTATTTGCAATATATGTATAGGTAATTTAATTCTCTTTTTGCCAATTCCAATATCGGGCCTATTAGTGAGCCGCGGTTCATAAAACTGCATTATTTATAGTTTATTATGACACAGTGCGATGTGCAAAGCATAGCTTGTGGGATAATCAATGTAATGAACATTGATTATCCCACAGGCTATGCTTTCATAGTAAACCATGAATTGTTCCTAGTTCTATGAAATTGGACCTTATTAGTGTCTATTGTTCTTCTTCTTTTTGACGTGAAATGTCTTTCAGTTCGGTAGTAGGGGGTCACTTGCTAAAACCGCATGCAACGAAAATTGTCACGTCGGCGATTGCTGTAACTCTGTAAGTATCCGTGTCGTTTTTAATTTCTACATCTCTAAAAACCTATTCAGCATGGGTTAGTGCAACAAAAATGATATAATTTCTACATCGCTTAGCGGATTAAAGTACCCATTTCTCAGATCCTGTTGACTCATACCGCTAGATGGCACCAGTGCCGCGCAACACATTACGCAGCAACTAGACACAGCCCCACCCGCCTTTTAATACTCCCACAATCCTTCCACGTCCCTCTATCAATGGCAAGTTATATCAGTTCTAACCGTGGCAGATTCTTCTCCTTTGCCTTGAAGAGGACCGACCTATTGCTGTCTTCAGGCTGATACCCAAACCTGGAATATTTTTTTAGGAATACCTATTTTTTAACATAAGGGCCTGTTGAATTTTTAACATATTCAGCACCTCTGATTCGATTTCTTGTGGGTAAGTTAATTTGGTCCAGTCTGCTGAGATGGAAAAAAAAACAGACTCATCTAGGCTTTATTTGTATTTTTATCAGCCGGGTTGTTTTTTTTAATATGATTTTTTTATTCGAAACTTTAAAAAAGTGACCTTCTACAAAAAAATAAGAGTTTGTATTTTATTCTATTCTCGTGACGACACATGTTAATGATATTCGCGACATACATACCTTTTGACACTTTATTTGTCAAACTGGATCAAAATCCTTTTCTCTGGATCTCTAGGTGGTCATACAATTATATATGAACATACATACATACGCGGGAAAACGACAACCCTCCTTTGTTTTAGCAGGCGGGTGGCGGGTGAAAACATAAAGTGAACGCGTTGATGTCTTTTCTATACGCACTTCGTAAGGAAGTATGGATGTCTGTTGTCTGTCCTCAAATAGCTAATTGGCGTGTCAAAGACTTGGCGAGTTTTTATAGGCATTGAAATAAAATATCTGTGCTAAGTTTAAATTGCACTCATTGTACAATGTTTTGTTTACCTTAATAAAATAAAATATAATATAATAAAACATAGGGTTTTATTTAACTTATGATCTTCAAAATTAAATTCAAAATGGTTTTCACTATGAGTTTATGGAAGGTAAACTAATCTTTAAAATTGCAACTTTTAATGGGTGTACGACATCTTCTATTAACTTTAAAATGAATAGTTGGGGGCTGAACCCGGATCCTCGGTATCAAAATCTTGACACAAAACCAGTGAGCTTTCAAAAGATAAGACTTCGGTTTTAATTCCACTTCTTCTTGTTAACATTTTATTAAGTGTGATTAGACATTGAAGCTTTATTGCATAGCGGAAACCACATAATTTATTTAAAGCTGTTTATTAATTTATTTCGACGGATTTTTTTTTAAATGAATGTCTTTCTATAGGAGGTTTATTTTATTGGAGTGTAACAATTTTTACATAGTGTGAAATTCCATTATTTATGTTAAAGCCATTATTTTTACAGTGATTTTAATATTTTTAAAGAGCCTTTATATGCAACCTCTATGTACCTATACCTATGTTTAATGAAACGCAGCATATAGTGTTAGACTCATCTTATAGGCGTAGATATTTATTGAATGGTCACACTCTTATCTAGGCTATAGGCACCAGGTCAAGGATACACCTATCAAATGTCAGACGCGCACGCAACATAACCTTACTAACTCAAGCGTTTACAATGTGATGCACACAAATTAAGAAATAGATATAATCGTATGCCTATGATGTTAATGTTTAGAACTTTGGAAGCGTTTGAAGTTCCTAACATAAGGGCATACTTAACTAGAGTAAAAAGTGTAAGGCCGACTCGCACCACTTTCTTAAATGCGGCTTAAACAACATTTAACTAAAATTCTCCGTACAAAAGTCGATTTAAATGGCGACTTAAGTGACATTTAAGAATTGGTGCAAATCGGCCTGTGGATCGAAATACGTTTTTAAACTCTCTGTGAGTGAAGTTTTACGGTCTTATTTATAAAAAGTCGATTCCACTAAAAGGCTAAGATGGAGTTAGGGTCGGTTTATGAAAAGAGTTCCTGTTATAAACTCTTTAACTCCATCTTCACCTGTTAGATTATTACCTTGAAAAGAACAATTAAAAACCATTATTATGGTGATCCGATCGGGACATTTCGAATTCTACCGATTAAGGGTCGATTTTTCCAAAGTCGGAAGCTTAGATCAATGCAACGTGAACTCGATTACAGCCTTAATTGAGATTACAGCTCCAAAATGCATTTCACCAAATGGGTTCCAAGTTGATTCAGATCAAATGAGAACCCGTCAAAGCAGTCACTTCCTTTAGCGTAATGGACTTTTTATAAATAAGACCGATAATGTCTCATTATGTTGCCTGTCTGACCGTACTTTCCTTAAAAACTGGATTTTTTTATTTTATGGACTCTGACCTATGATGGAGACAAAAAAGTGCGGCAACACTGGACGATTGATATAATAAAAACTTCCACACAATACAATCATTTGAATTGGTCCCAAACAAGGATCCTTGTGCTATGGTAACCAGGCAAGGACGTCACAAACATGAAAATACACCCAGACTGAGGCCATTTGTACAAATGTACGGCGGCCCCCAGTGGGAATCGAACCCACGACCTCTGTTTTGGTAGCCAAGCGCCTTAACGGCTAGACCAACGAGGTAGTCTACTTTATATGTATTTCGTTACATTGCTACTGTTTACTGAAGCAAATGTGGGTAGAAGGGTTGGCTAGGGACGACCCAGGCAGACATAAGGGATGTGTTAGCAAAGGGCAAAAAGTACCCGAAACCGGCGTGCGTGCATGCAACGACTAGTGAATGCTGAGGAAGCGAAAGTGATCTGCCAGGATCGTGGAGCGTGAACGTGGCAAACCACGCATAGATAGTATTTTTAACGACTCGCGATGCTTATAAATTTAACGGGAATTAAGGTAATGTTTGTGAACGAAAACATTGTGACGATATCTGAGTGTCTGAAGTGTTCACATACCTCAGCGCTTGAAATGACCAATCCGCGGTGGCCACGCGAGGTATTCAAGCCCTACTCTTTCTCTTTCTGAGCGAAGGCTTGTGCCCTGCAGTGGACGTAGACTACTACACGGTCACATTATCTAGAGACTTGACCTTGATACAATAATGTCCAAAACAAATACCAAAATGATAGAAAACTAAGCAAATTATCGATAGTATGGTCAGTATATTTGTAACCAATACGTATGTCGATAATTTGCTTAGTTTTCTATCATTTTGGTATTTGTTTTGGACATTATTGTATCAAGGTCAAGTCTCTAGATAATGTGACCGTGTTATAGGTTTTGCCGTATACAATTGGCGGTCTTATCGCTAAAAACAATCTCTTCCAGACAACCTTAAGTGTACTACTACTACTAATCAGAGCCCACTGTTGGGCATAGGCCTCTTTTCTTTCACGCCAACCCATCCGGTCCCTTGCCAATCTCGTCCAATGTTTCCCAGCCGCTTTCACAACGTCGTCGGCCCACCGGGCTGGTGGTCTGACAACCGACTGTCACCCCGTTCTTGGCCACCACTCAGTGGCTATCTACATATGTCCACCGACCGTATTCCTGTCTAACCAAATGGTCCGTCCATCTCCATTTTAGTGTTATGATTCGTGTGCCTACATCTTCGACATTGGTTTTTATGCCGAATATCGATGTTTCGCACACGATCAATAAGTGAGATGCCTAGCATAGCCCGCTCCATAGCCCTTTGCGCGACTTGGATTTTCTCCATATTGGCTTTCTTGAGGGTCCATGTTTCAGCATCGTAGGTGAGAATGGGTAGTATACATTGGTTGAAGGCCTTAAGCTTACCTAGTTAAATTTACCTAATCAGCAATCGCGATTAGACCCGTTAAATGTGTGAAGTTGCATACGTAGCGTGACGACGCCGACGTGAGTGGTGGTGACTACAGTATAAACTATTCTGTTTCATCATCATTATCATCATCAGCCATGTGACGCCCACTGCAGGACCTAAGCCTCCTTCGTGGTTTTCTTGACCATGAGGGGTTTTTCCATAATCGCCACTCTTATCAGGCGGGTTGGCGATCGCAGTATGCGGTTGAAATCTCAGGAAGACGCTGCTGCCCGTCTCCTGGTAATTGATTTCCTTAGTCGCCTTCTACAACATCCACGGAAGGTAATGGAGTGACGCTATTCTTAATCCGGCGCCACAATTAAAATAGAACGTTTTTATTAATAAAAACTTCTTTTTACTTTACGTTACGGGCGACTTTTAAAGTTCTGTCAGCTGTATTACCCTGTAAACATATTTGCTGTTTTTTCACCCATAATGTAAGTGAGAAGATTAGAGTAGTCTTCACACGTACAAAAGTGTATTTGTTGTCAACTGTATGATGTAAATATAGCTTTGGGTCGCTAAACTTCAATATTATCTAATCTTAGGCATTCAACATTGCATTATGATAATCCGCCTTGCCAAAGGTATCCGACTACTGCGTCTATTTCTAGACATGAGGCATGAGGTTCGTTACACGACATGTGGCTAACCTAAGTTGTTATCTGGTCTTTAAGTCACTATTAGGTAATAGGCAGACTGCATAGGTCTGCCTAGGCTGAGGCTTTTTTCTAGACTTTTTGTTACGTAAAGAAGTTATGTGCCAATTTTTTTAGCTTATCCAAACCACTCCAAACGTACCCTTTGGTTTTGAAAAGCCTGCTCTGTGTAATTTGTTAGTTAAAAGGATTGTTTAAGCAAACTCGCCCAATTGGTGGACACACCAGCGACCCGATGGGTCGATGTCCTTACTAAAGCAATGGACGAGATTAGCAAGAAGCAGCGTTATGTCCGTATGAATTTTTTTGTACGAAACTATATTGCACACTTGCACATATGAAATTCAAGAACCTACCTAATAATTAACATAGTAATCTAAGTATCATCACGCTCTACTTTCCTGCGACAAAGAGCGAAGCATGCTGTTGCATAACAGATGAGTTATGTGGCTCTTAGAACAATGAAGACCAAGTTTAGTATCGAAACACCGAAACAGTCAGATCTGATAAGCTTACGGACATGCAGGCTGGGTACTTTCAGCAAGGATGTTGATGTCTGACCACAGTCACAGATTTAGAAAAAGGGTTTCCTCTCTTCGCTTGAGCAAGGAGGTTGGTGATTTTTGGTGACTGGCAGCTTTTTGCGTTCGATGAAGCAAAATCTTTACTTTTTTCTCGTTTTTTCTTTACCACGGATTTAGGCTGAAACTCGGAACCAGAAGTCTGTGATATTTTTTTTTGTTTTCCTTTATAAATCTTATATATTTACTAACTGACCTGGCAAACGTTGTTTTGCCATATTAATTAGCCTGCGACCTATTCTCAGACCTACCAAATAAACACAAAAAAATCATAAAAATGGGTGAAGCCGTTTCGGAGGAGTTCGATAACAAACACTAGGTTTGAGCACTAGATGACCGTGTCACCCTCGTAATGACCATTATTTTTGAGACTATTAAGTTTCCAATATGTTATTTGTACATAGATGTTTTACCTCGACGCGCTGGTCTTCACCGCAAAGAACTTGTGTCATATTATGTGTCTGGGACTGGACGCAAAAAAAAATACCTGAAACTTGAACGTCTCGGAGGCAATTTACATTGGCCAAGACTTTAACCTAAAATGAACCCGCATCATTAATAGAAATCCAATAAATGTTTCTCATAAAACATGCAAATTCTAGATTCAAAACCAGATACCAGTGATAACTCGTTAAGTGTGGTATATCACGACGACTGCTTAATTTATCTATTGAAATAATAAAGTGACTTTTATTTGTTACCTATAAAGCTTCTACGTTTATTTAGACACCTTACTATTGTTAGCAAATCAAAATAGGTACGTTATTGCAAAAAGATGAATGTGCTGTTGACTAGTACTTGCATACTGAAACGTAGCAAAACGAAACGACGGCCATAGAGCCGTTTTTGGAAGTATCAATTTAATTTAATTAAACCATTTTAATACAGTTAAAAGCAGAAAAGTGACACTCAAGGGCGTCGCACGTCCTGTAAAAGTTGTTAATCGTGGCGTGTCACCATTCAACCAACTTTTTGGCTTAATTTCGCCATACCTTATCATCGGGGTCACTCAAGTAAAAGATTAAAATCTAGGTATCAAATAAGAACAGAAATTAAATAAACGCAACATTATGCAGTTATGCCAATACCTACAGCCACTTTCACTGCCATTCCGAAAGCGACGCAGAGAACCGGAAATCGCACAAATGTATTCCAAATATACCAACATACAATAAATTTGTGACTGAATGTGTTTGCTTGTTCAACAAATGTAGTATTAAGTTTACTTTAAACCAAGTTTACCAAATAAATTACCGTCTAATCACGATTATTTAGAAGGTGAACTTAATTGCCGTTAAATGTAAAACTAAGAATAGTTTATTAATTTAAAGTAAATTCAAATGCGAACAAAACCGAATGCGCGAGATAGTCATCACATGTGTATTGAAAATGCAACAAGCAAAAATAAAACTTGATACTTAGCTTCAATGTTACGCAAGTGTGATGTGTGATTATCATCGCACATTTAGCAAGTGCTTTAATAATTCGCTTTTTGTTACGTTTCGTTGCTTAATTATTGTCATTCAGACTGTAACTTTGACTATACGTATATTTAACGAGATTGCTTTCTGTTAATCAGACACGAAAATAATGCGGAATAAATTGAAAATACATTACATTTTTATATGCACTCAGCTAACTCAAATTAGCTCCTCAGTCATGACAAAAACTAATTATCAGCTTAGTCCAAGCTGTCTTAATTTATCTCACCTCAGGTCTGGCCCACGTCTATTAATTATACTTTCACCTGTCTGTAGTCTTTACGCTTCTATCAATTCACAATAGATATAATCTTATCGGATCATCCAGATCTGGACTCGTGTCGTGTTGAAGTGTTGACAGCCTTCGACCCTAATACATACATAACATACATAAGCAGCCTATATATGTCCTACTGCAGGGCACAGGCCTTCTCTCAGGGAGAGAGTATGGGCTTAATCCCCACGCGTGCCCACCGCGGATTGGCGATTTCAAGCACCGCGGTATGTGAATAGCTTAGACACTCAGGTTTCCTCACGATGTTTTTCTTCGCCGTTAGCGAGTGGTATAGCTACTATAACTTCACAAATGCACATAACTTAGTAAACAGTCATATGTACATGCCCGCACTGGGAATCGAACCTGGGTCTCTCGCTTGCGAGTCCAATTTTCTACCCACTAGGCTGCCACCGCTAATACATAGGTACTTGAAGTTAACAACATCAGTGACCTACAACTATACCTTTTGGTGCGCAACAAAGGGCTCTCTATGTATGTATCTCACGAATGTGCTAGTATAGAATATAAAGGTTTTTGTCATATTTTCTTCCCTACCAAGTAGTTAAATTCATCCTACTATGTGTATCTATATCGGACTTGTCGATAATATATCAATATGAATACTGTGAATATGTCAAATAAAATTATAAGAAAAAATTTATGACGAGAATGTTCCATAAAATACTATGAATACCAACGAGGTTGACTATTTTGGGTAAAACGTGGGCTATGTAAACAATTCTGCTTTGAATACGAAGCAAATTCAGGAAATAATATTCATTATAACGTGTCAAATGAACAGCGTGAGATAGATTAATATCTAAAAATAATAAATCCACAAATCTAATAAAAACAATTTAATTTGGAAACAATACGAACAATAAGGACACAACAGATTAGGTACGTACACAGAGCCAAGCACAAGCAACAAAACTAATTCAAGTTAATATTGTGGACATGATGTTCTGCTAAGTATGGCTTTACTTTGGCCTGGTAAATCCTGTGCTTCTCTTCCAAACTGCGCAGAATAGTTGAGGGTTTCACGCCAGCCCCAACGTTTAGCAGAAAATTGATCTGCACCGGAGGTTCTTGTTCTTGGGGTAAAGTGTTGACGCTTTTGTTTGTCGAGGTGATGTCGATTCGCTTCTGTTTTTCTGTCTTCAGACCGTCAGACTTGGGAACTTTATTATTGGAGTTTAGTTGAAGTTGCAAAGGGCTCTCCTGAGATGTGACACTATGATTTGCCGTGTCGTTGCATGTTTTCGCAGACTGAGCTGGTTCAGGTTTCTTAGCTTTTTGTTTGAACATATTCTTAATTTTCTTTGTGTTATTATCCTTCGGTACCTTGTTCACTAAATAAGTTGCATTTTGTTCCTCTTGTTCTCTTTTACCGTTATTTTCTTTCTCTTTTTTCTTAGCAGACATTTGTCTTTCATCCTTCATCTTATTTTCAGTTTGAATGGACATTTTGTAGATCTTTAGTCGATTTTCCATTCTCACTTTTTCAGAGTATCGCTGTAGACTCCTGGCCCGTTCGAGTCTTGGCCTTATCTTTTCTAAGTCCGGACCAAGCCCACCTAGTTTTATATTATTGAGTGGAGCCACAGGAACCTGTCTGGTGCGCCGCGGTTGCGTCACTTCTGATATGCTCTTCAAGTTGTTGATATCAAGAAGTTTGTCATCTATATCACCAGAGCCCTTAGACACTACGTCATCAAAGGACAATTCTAGCATTCTCTCTCGTTCCTGAGTAATGAGTTTTTCGTAATACATTTCGTTGTACGCTTCAGTGTTGTAGAACTGTCGCGTTGGACTAGCCATACATTCGCCGATGCTTTCAATTTCGGTGTCACCGAACTGTGGAGATGTGGATCTAATTTCTGAGTCACGTGGAGGCGTCGGCTCGGGTTTGTCGAACTGCTTACGGAACATTTCCAAATAAGAGGCGCGTCGAGACTTTTCTTTGCTAGGCTTGTCTTTGTTCATGAGATAGTTGCAAGGGTCCAGATCACTTTTCTGGCGTTCCATTTTGATGTAACTCCGCTTGGCGTCTGCTTTCTTCCTATTGTTCAGTTTCGACACCTCCATGAGGACGTCTTTGTCGTAAAACGGCACAAGGATTCTTTGCACATTGTCATTAATTTCATTGCTCCTGTTGGACCGGTCAGTCCGGCCTATGTGCACATCCGACACTTCCAAACTGTCCAGTGATATGTTGGTGTCGAAACTAGAATTCATCCCGGTAGTATTTTGTAAACAGTAACCAGAGCCGGATTTTTTACTGCACCTAAAAAAATAGACGAGATATTTTTGTTATTGTTTTTCGACAAGATGTTGACATTGTGACGACGAAGGTGTGCTCACCCGATGCACTAACCTCTATGCTTCGTCCAAAGAGTTATATTAACCTTAGATAATGAACCTTCTTGTCTAATTGATCTGCGCTTACGGCCTAACCATAGATAAAGAGAAAGGAGGGCCTCACGTGGATAGTGGACATGTCCAAATTATTTGGTAGCTCTGCTTACTCTTTTGAGTCTTGCGGTGTATGTATCACTCGCTATGGTAGAGCACAAAATGAACAAAAGACAAAACAATTCACAAATAACGCAGAATGCGGATTTCCATTGGAAACTCGAGAAGCCCAACCCGTATGATTAATCGTAGTTTAAAAACTGCTGTTAACCAATAGGTGGTCGGATAACGCCATGTGGGCAGGCAATAAATTACCGTCGATCGTAAGAGGAAAGTCATAGTATTTTCATTGTTACAATATAAGCCGTCCCTGATTCTATGTACTCAGCAATAAATTGGAAATACTAATCATCAATCATCAATTGGAAATACTACCGTGTGGCGCCGGATTAAGAAAAGCATCACTCCATTTCCTCCCGTGGATGTCGTAAAAGGCAACTAAGGAAATAAATTACCAGGAGACGGGCAGTAGCATCTTCCTGAGTTTCCAACCGCATACTGCGATCGCCAACCCGCCTGCCAAGTGTGGCGATTATGGCAAAACCCCTCGTGGTTATAAAAACCACGAGAGAGGCCTATTTGCTGCAGTGGGCGTCAAATGGCTGATGATTGTGAACCATCAACTGGTTAGTATAGGTATATAACTGGTTTTTTGTAGTTTTAAGCTACTTCAAATTTTTTATATATACATAAGCAGCCTATATACGTCCCACTGTAGGGCACAGGCTTTCTCTCAGGGAGATCACCACGCGTGACCACCGCGGATTGGTGATTTCAAGCGCTGAGGTATGTGAATAGCTCAGACACTCAGGTTTCCTCACGATGTTTTCCTACAAAGTTTGCTACTATAACTTCACAAATGTACATAACTTAGAAAACCAAGTCATAGGTACATGCCCGCACTGGGGATTGAACCTGGGTCTCCCAATTCCGAGCCCGAGGTCCTACCCACTAGGCTACCACCGCTATCGCGACGCTTTAATATATACAGGCTTAGATAGCTAGAGAATATTTTATTGCACACAAATACGGCTTACCTGTAATATGAGCAATTTCTGAATTGTATTATTACTGTATTATTTTGCATTTTGTTTTCCGACACTGAAGTCTCCGAGGTTTTCTCGATAGCGATGCAGCCATTCCTATTAGCGTGAGAGATTATTTTTAATTTACATTTTAAGCTCGTTAAGTTACTCTCCTCAACGGAGACTTCAATTTTCTTGCGTATTTTTAATCAATTTATAACTTCCTTAAAGTTTCAGTTTTGTCATAGGAACTATACAGGATGTTAAAAAACCAATACACATCCGAAAATGGGGGAAAATTTAAATTTAAATCTTATTCGTCAAAACAAACAAATATCACTACAGGGAAAGCATTGAAATAGCAAAAACACATATAAGCTTTTTTCATACAAACAATCAAATAATAAGCTCGTACTTGTCTACTGCTGGACATAAGCCTCTCCCAAGGCGCGCCACTTCTTTCTGTCCTGGTCCATCCTTGTCCACCCACTGCCAGCAATCTGCCCCAGATTTATTTTCCTGTTTCACACATTTTAACCCTCGCATGGAACAG
The DNA here is from genome assembly GCA_963969515.1 of Yponomeuta evonymella. NCBI lineage: Eukaryota > Metazoa > Arthropoda > Insecta > Lepidoptera > Yponomeutidae > Yponomeuta > Yponomeuta evonymella. The sequence continues at coordinate 6,103,469 of OZ018353.1, forward strand.
CTGATAACAGCTGATGGAACAGCTGTTAATAGTACATTACTTCAGAGGGAAGAAAGTGACAGTTCCATACCGAGATTATGGCATTTGCGCCACGAGCTTGCGAGGGGCGCAAACCATTTGAGGTATGGAACTGTACTTTATCCTGAGGTATGTATAGTGCTTTTTATTACACCTACGAGGAAAATTTTAGACATAAATGCATAGAAATGTTACAAAAAACACAAAGATAAATGCAAAATCAATCGAAGTTTTTGCGAAAATGCGCGGGCTTTTCCTTTTTTTATTCGCCCGTTTCTGGAGTAGGCTAAGATCATAAGGTCATGCAGCCACTTCTTCCGTGATTCCGCGCGTTTTATATACAAAAATAATTTCATTTTTAATTTTCTGTATGCACCAAGGAGGTTGGCAACTGGTAAAAAAAAAACTGTATGTGGCCAGTAACAATTTACTTGAAATTTAATTAGTAGACAGTTAAAGTCTCTTTGCAGTATGACTGCTGACAAATTAAAAAAAAAAACCGGGTATGTAATGGAATTTCATACATACTTCCCACCCTTGGGTCGGAAGGATTTTCATACAAACTTCCATACCTTGGGATGAAAGGATTTGAAGGGCGGGATAAAGGCGTTTCTTCCCTCTAATTGGTATAATTAGTATGTATTTTCAGAGCAGGTGTGATAAAAATATTTTTTGCTGTTTGGAAGTTATCCCAGTATAAAATAAATAATCGCCTTATGTTATAAGATGTTATAAAAAAACGTATTCAACCCCCCCCATTTACGGATGAGGATGGGAATTTTGCTTCCCCCTGTATTGTCAGAGTGAGGGCTCGATTGGCCGTATGCCAAGCGTCGCCGAGAAAAGGAATTGCGTGAGGAATGCATGATCACGCGCCGCACTCTTGCGTGCCGGCCGACGACCCTTTCTTGGTGCACAGGGTCGGATAGGGCGTAGAGCTATCCGTCGTACGCGTCGTAGGCTCTCTTGTCTTTATTTCTTTCAAATGTGTCCTCGGTTTTTGTAGCTTTTAAAATTTTAGAAATGTTATCCAAATGTACTCACTGACTGACTGATCTTTTAAGTTCACTTATTTTTTTATTTTTTTTTAAATTTAAAGACTAATTCCACGTCAAAATAACATAATTAGGACATGCGTACGTATGTATGAGTGGCACACAAAAAGCGAATGGCGGCATTGGAGGAAACTAGGTTACGTTGAAGAAAGAGCCATATTTATCTACACTCTTATCTTGACATCCATCATGGTACAATGTGTAGGTACAGTCGACGGCACATCAACTATTGACGCGCTGACTCAAAGGTGAAAATAAAACGGATAGATTGGTCAGCTGTGTCCACCGTTGTTTTCTGAAAAAGATATGGGTGGTAAATGAAGCTGCGCCTAAACTAAACAAATGTAGATCACTGGCTGGGCCTATTACCTGTTACTTATTTGAGCAACGTTACCTTAACGATGACGACGCAAAAAAGTATTTAATCTAGCATTGCCGTAAAAGGGGAAGGAAATAAAAAATCTCGACTGTACACACACATGGCAGCATGATAATATCTGGATTCAACTGTATGTCTTTGCAATAAAAATGGTCCAAAGTGTAAAAATAAAGTTTGACCAGCTGTCGTGTGTACTGCAGTATAAGGGGGCTTGCACACGGCCGGGAAATATTTGAACCTATTTGATTGATAGTTCCATGAATACTGGAAGTATTGAGATGGGCTGTTCAGATTCTGGGTAAGAGTGAGAATTGTTTTTTGGAGGTTGACGTTGAGGTTGACTGGTAACAGTGGGCTTATTTCATGGGCCGTTTGTCTATTGGCAACCATTTTCGTTTCGATCTCATTCCACGACTTACAGTAAAAAAAATACACCGTTTTTTTTACCGTGAGGGATTGTGCCCAATGGTTTCGATATTAAACTAACCTTGAACAAATCAGGAATTCTCGAGAACCTCGGAATCACGAATTCCCGGGAAAATGCCTTGTTCCAGGCGTTTCAGCTGTTGGAGTACCTAAAAGAAAGTGCGGCAGGCAAGAGTTATTTCCTCCTACTTTTGGGGCAATAAAACCCAAGCTGCACACAAAGAGGGCTTGATAAATGTCCCAATTACGTACGTAGTTCTCTGTGGGGTCAGTCGTAGTACTTATTGCGCTAATAATAAAGGAATTTATGGCCTCAGTCTGGATGTATTTCCATGTTTGTGATGTCCTTGCCTGGTTGCAATAGAACAGGGTATCCTAGTTTGGGACCCGGGGCAGTGATTGTGTTGTGTGAAAGTTACTATTATTTATTTAGGATGGTATACTATTGAGCATTTTCATAGGTTTTTTAGTCATCACAGAGCTGTATACTCGACAGCACGGCGACCTTTACATAGTGCACTCTATTCGGTTATGTTACCGGCGACTTTTTAGAGTAAAAGGTAATTTCTGTTCCACTCAACGTTGAAACTTTCGTGACTTTCCTGAAATTCGGTGAAATCCTAAGCTTGTATAAATAAACCTGTAACTTGATCCCTCGTACAAAATGGCAAATGTCGAGGAAAAGTGGCTGCTCCATTGAATTTTCTTTTTGAAAATTTTATTTCAAACTCAATGCAGTTTGTAGCTAACCTAAGTTCGAATAGCTTCATAAATAGAGCAGCGCGTTCCGTATTTGGAGTATAGTTGACATCAGTTCAACCACGACATTTTTGTTGCAAAATCCACCGTAACATAACAGAGTACAGTGCACGGATGTAAAAGTGAATTTACCTACTGTCGATAGTATAAAACTCGCATTAGTGATTTAACATGAATGGTCTTAAAGCTTTGTCACAGGAGAAGGACAGTCTACTAAAATAATCTGAGTTGCAAACAATTCCATATCTATACGAAAATAGGAGATTGTACATGTCAAAATGAAAATCTTTTACTATGGCTACAACTTCAAAATATCAAAGAAATCTCAGCTGTTCCGTAATAAATGTACCACTTACCACCTAACGCACTAAAATTTATTAAACCACTAATTTTTTTTCGCAATAATATTATATGCTCTCTGTCTGATCTGTCAGGATCGTAGCAAGTGGCAGTCCCTGGTCTCTGCCTACCCCTCTGGGATACAGGCGTGAGTTTATGTTATGTTTACTCTCTGTAAACGATAAGATAGCAACCTATATTACCGTTAAATACATAAACTAAAAATGTAATAATTTCTTTTGGCCATCAACATTTGATCAAAACCGCGAATAAAAATAATCACTGATAATATCGACTTTAGACACTTAGGCCGACTAGCACCATTTTCTTAAATGTGGCTTAAACAAACAGCATTTAACTAATATTCTTAATCAAAAGTCGATATAAATGGCGACTTAAGTGACATTTAAAAAGTGGTGCAAGTCGGGCTCAAAGCGATAGGTATATTAGGGCTGAAAGTCAGAAAGGATATCGCTGCTGTCTCGATACAGTCGACAGCACATCTGCCTAAATACTTTCAATCTTAATTTGACACTATCCCGTTACATACAAGAAAAATCCAGAGTACAAACAGTAAATGTCAATCAGCTGTGGAGTGTACTACGTAGTTCTAGGCGTTAAATGTCTAGCAGTAGGTGGATGAACACCAGCATTACGGTGCCATTAGATGCCGCTGGCTGACTGCCAAACCCCGACAGGGGGCGGTGCATTCCTTGTACACCCAATTAATTGGAAAATACTTACTTTGAATTAGTTTTTCACAGTTTTAAGCCCTTATGTTTTCTTTCCATGACAAGGATGTAAAATAAACCAAATTGGTGGATTGTGTTTTTTTTCTTTGTTTAACGTAAGTGAACGTATAGAATTAACCTCTGAAATAGGATTATGATAGGAATAAATAACATATGATATTATTTAATCATAATATACTAATTATAGTTTTTGCCCCTCTATACTTGATAGAGAGTATCCGTGCAGCCTACACGCGCTACACGAGCCTACACGTCGAGTATTCTTCTGCCCTCCTATTCCGTATCAGTCCACTACGGGTTCACTTTGACATTTTAGAAGTGTCAAAATTTGTATGTAGGTTAAGTCGGACGAGTCCATCAGTAGTGAAGATAATTTATAAGATAATTTATTTATAAGAAATCCAATAAGATGACGACTGTACTAGTTCTTTATTAGAACTGTATTACAGCCACCAGCGCCGCTCCTCTAAATTGTGTTGTGAGTTTATTCGAGAGTACATAAATAAATAAAACACGATTTTTTTAAACCGACATAAATAACGATAATAAAAATAATTGCTATTTATAAATTATAATTAGATTAATATTTAGCATTTGTGCTCTTTATGGGAAGCTTTACGTGATGTGATGTGTGTGAGTATTAGTATGTGTGTGTAAGTGTGTATGTGTTTGTGTGTGTGTGTGTGTGTGTGTGTGTGTGTGTGTGTGTGTGTACCTTTGTTTTAAGGATGCATATGTACGTAGTAACTGAACGTAACTTTAGAAAGTAACATGGTACTAAATGTGGACCATATCAACAAAGAAGTTAATAATGTCTTCGAGAAATGTTGTTGAATGGTTTTGTTGATTTTTGTTTTGTTAAATTGGATGATTGAGGAATGCACCGTGCGAGATAAGGGATCGAGGACGCCCCGACCGAACACCCCGACCAAGTTCCGTTTGTATGAAATTACTGTCCACACGGGCCAGTGTCAACAACGGGTGCATTTACCCCATGGAGTTTTTATATTGAGTATATCTATTTCTCTATCTCACCTTTTTTTCCTAATCTGTGATTATGTCACAGTTTGCTGCATAGAAATACCTTATAAACTAAGGTTTCCTGTAATATTTTGGCCTCCAAGAACTGATTGGCTGAATTTAATTGGTGCAAATATATGTCAGTACTTATCTTAGTACGAGTATATTCGGTCCGTTGTTCCAGTTAAAGAAGCACCGTAAATATTGAAATCGTTTGGATTGGAACATTTGAGATGCTGTCGAATACATAAAATTCTATGAGCATCTCACTGGCAGATCTATGCTGCATCTCCTGTAGTTTAACTATTATTTAACTTTATAATGCATCAAAGTTATACATCAGTCATAAGGTTAAAAATATTTGTTACCGATGTGCCTAATCTCTACAATCTAATTTATACACAGTCGTGCAACAAGATAATAGGAAATAATTATCGTTCGGATCACTGACCAATCTTGTACCTAGACAATGGACAGAAATACAATATTAAACTTATCGTGCAGTTATAGCAGTTTTTGCCGAGAACCAAGCTTTTCATTTAAAACAGTAAAAATAAAATAAATAAATAAATATAAAATAAATTTATTTGCTTAGAACGTGGTACATTATGATGACATGTTAATAAATATGATCTCACATAACCGATGTAACACGAAGGACTGTGGGCAAAATCGCAAGTAACCACACTAGATGATGCCAATCATCACATCTAAGAAAGTAAAATCTCCGTGGGACCAATATCAGAAAATGTAGAAATTGAAAGAAAAACGGCTCATCCGCTTTGTTGTTTCTTGTAACATATGATTTGTCAAAATTCTTCAAGCCAGAATACAAAGTATTTGGTCAAGTTTGAAACCTTAGATAATAATTTTTGACACTCCACATTTCAGTTTTGATGCCTGCTATTCGTACTTATTGTAGGGAATAATTGTGTCATATGTCGCGCGAGAAAAGCCTTGACACAAAATTAACCAAATCCCTTTTTACAGTTTTTCATTTATATGAATTCATTACATATTTAATGCCTACTTAGTGTTTTCTGTACATAAGGTGATATTCATAAGTGTACCAAAAATATAAGGATTTTTTTTCTGAGATACTAGCAGTTAAGTTGCCCTGATTGGAAAGATCTCTTTTCGGCAAAAGAAGAATAACGAGCCACTGCATCATTACTCGGCCATTGATGATAATTATCTCAATGGCCTTTGGAACTGGATCTCCCAAAGCATTCGCTTGAGAGTCCATGGGCCGCATATACTTAAGCCCTCTAAAAGGTGATCGAGTATGTAAATGCCGCTTCGCTTAATCTATTGCAGTTAGCTGTCAGGAATCATCATGATTTCTGACAGCTAACTGGATTCCTTTTGAGCTCCCCATTATAAAAACAATTTTTATGAATCCAATAGCTGTTGAATGACGAGGAATAGTGAGGGATGATATGAAAGTATTAGTAAGAAAGTAATACGCTAATTGACTTACATAATAGTTTTATTAATTAAAAGTTCTATAAGTACTGGAATACATAAAAGTGCATAAAAGTGTTAGTGTAGAATATAAACTTTTGGGCAAAAATAGGATATGGCAAATGGTGTCGCCTTAGAGCTATACATTCGAAGACTAAAATAACTTTATGGATAAGATTTCACCACATTGAATCTTTAGAAATGCCAACCTAACCTAACGCCAGATTTCTTTTTCAGGGACTAAATTCTGACATAATTAGACATGGTTAGAGCATTATGTGCGCTCATTAGCAAGTAACCTCAAATTGGGAAGACATGACTCGACATCTGTATGCTGTGCCAAGGTCCGTTTCAAATTCAGTGCAGTTAACAGAGTTTATTAGCACTCTCGTCCGAACTTAGGCAATAAACAGTCAATGACAAGACAAGAATACTATCGAAACATGTAGAGTCAGCAATGTACCATACTCATTTTGCCTAAAAATTTTACTTATGCCTCGTTTTGTGAGGGCCTCAAGAGAGCTTAACGGCCTATTGTGCCTAGTGTGCTAAAGACAGGCTCCAACTATAGAGATTACTCTAACTAGGCAATTTAAGAGATTATTTACTAACTAGGTAGTTTCCTCCTTTGGGTGTCCACGTTTGTTGTATTTTTAAAGTTTATAATTATGTATGTTTGTTGTGAACTAAAAGGGGACGTTGTGACTAGAAGAGAAAGGAATATTGCGTTTGGACATTATTGAGAGGATGAAGGAAGAATGACTGACGAAAGAAATATATCGAGCGAAGATGGGTGGAATGGCCGTTAAAGGACGTGTCAGGCGGACGTACCTCGTCAAAATAGAGGATGTTTCAGCAAAGATCAAGATAAAAGTACCCGAAACCGGCATGCATGCAACGACTAGTGAATGTTGATGAAACGAAAGAGGTCTGTCAAGAACGTAGCAAGTGGCAAATCCTGATTTCTGCCTACTCCTCCGGGATACATGCGTGAGTTTATTTAATGTAGTGAGGTATGTATGTTTAGGGCCAAAGAGATATTTTGTACATTTTTAAAGACATTTGAACAGCCTAGCACGCCGTGAAAGTAGCAGCCGCAGAGGCGCCTGGCATCTATATCGGGTAGATTAATTTCGGTTGTAAATTAACTATCAGCACGCATAAATACCACTAAATATGGCGAGAATAATTTTCCTTTACAATTGATAAATTCTGATCGTTGACAGTTCAAATGGCTTCATCTTTTTCTTATTTATGCGTCTGCTTGAACACTGTAGTTGACATTGGCTATCGTTTACCATATCGTGTGCCATACAAATCGGGCTCAAACTATGACGTCACATGGTGCTCGTTATGCCTTTTAATGTACGAAACATTTATTAATATTTGAGTTACCTCGTATAAAATAATGTTTTTAAGATTCTATACCCTCATTTAAATAGAAGAAAGAATTCAATGAAACATCTTAAACCTGTATGTTTTGTTTTCTTGTTCGAGTAACTGGTTTTTTCGCATTTTTTATGTTAATTTTTTTTTAAAGACTTCTGAGACATTACAACGTCACTCCAATCTTAGTTTCAGGCAAGTCCTTTGTCTCACCGCCTGTTTTTGAACAAAAACATGAAAAACAAAAACCAGATTTCTCGAAGGGGAACGATACCTACAGAACGGGAATAGTGTGGTGTGCAATAAAGCAACGTGTTATCTCTTTTCGAACTAAAACTTTCGTTTAAGCACTACACATTTTTAACTTAATTTTGGATTCATGGTCGGACTCTTCCGACAAAAAAACTGTAAGTGAATCCGAAATTAAGTTAGTTAAGAGTTATCTATCTATCTGTACATTGCACTATATTTCTTTACAATGTAACATTCCGTGCTAATAATTTGAAAAGTATTACAAGAAAAAATACTTAGTATGAGGCCAAAAATTTGAATAGTGTTTCTGCTTACCTCTCGCTGTATGTGTGTTTTCAAGAAAAATAACAATTAAGTAGCAATAAAAACCCCGTGAGGAAACCTGAGTGTCAGAGCTATTTACATACCTACCTACCTCAGCGCTCGAAATCGCCAATCCGCGGTGGGCACGCGTGGTGATTAAGCCCATACTCTCTCCCTGAGAGAAGGCCTGTGCCCTACAGTGGGATGTAAATAGGCTGCTTATAGAAAAAAAAAATAAAACAATGTTATTTATATGCAGAGACAAGACGTCCTTCCCAAATTGAGAAACACTAATGTTATTAATATGTATTGTCATATTTAAACTCACAGGGTGTTACAAAATTGTCATGCCACTTAAGTCTTAAATTCACCAATGTCACAGTTGATAAAACAGGTACAACGTCAGCACAAATACATTTTATTGAGGATCCAACCAAGCATAATTGATAAAATGTTGATTGGTATGTTTAAATAAATCAGTCAGTCAGTCATATTAATTTCTTTCCGCTTCTTAAAATGTACTCTTGGAAATTAACAGGAATCTCGATAGTGGTGCTATTGCATTCTCTTTCAAATAAAGAGGCAATATTTCCATCACAATAAGGCTTGAGAACGCGCAGATAATTAATAAGGTGGTATCTTCAACAAAGAATTCGGTGTAGAGATCGCAACTTCCATACGCAAAAACCGCAATACGCATGCTTTTTTGTCGATCGAATTCCACCTCTGCCCCGTCGTGATAAGATCATAAGACTGACGTCATTGAAGTTAGTTGTATAACACGGTAGCTGCAAGGTCCGCTTTAGGTCAAGTTCGAGTGGCGTTTCACTTCGGAGATCGACTCTTGCGCAAGTTTGTGGCGATGTTGTACACGACCACGTAAGTAAATTGGTTTTACAGGCGCGGAGTTGGATTTTTACGTCGAGCGATACTCCCTGGTTTATTAAATGGATTAATTTCTACGATGACTTTGTTAAGACGATACCATTTTTTCCATCTGGTATTTTAAAAACACACACAGACACACATCTAAACGGGCAGCAGCGTCTTCCTGAGATTCCAACCGCATACTGCGATCGCCAACTCGCCTGCCAAGCGTGGCGATTGTGGCAAAACCCTTCATGGTTAGAAACCCATGAGGGAGGCCTATATCCTGCAGTCAAATGGCTGATGATGATGATGATGAAATGTCTTAAACGCCAGCGCGTTGTCTTCGTTGCTCAAACTTATGAATTGGACAGAAAGTCCTTTAAAATCGGGATATTCCGGGATAACAGGGATGATTTATTTCAGATACTATATAAGTTAGGTGTAGAAAATAAAAGGTATATAATAATTTAAAAAAAAAAACAAAATTTTAAGATTACGTACTAAAAATCTGTATTGAGGTGCTTTTGGTCCGCCGTTCTAAAATAAAGTTTGGACTCATGCTGACAATTTTGCTGTAGATGAAACGGGCGACGACGAGTATTTAGACGAGTTTTGGCAAGCCCGAAGGCCGAGCTCCGCGTAGGGCAAAGCCCATAGTATTATTAATTCCTCCCAACCAATTAAGAGAAGATTTGAGGCTGCAAGGCGAGCGTTCAAAGATGCTGGTTTTGCCACCGGGCCCCAGAGACGTTGAAGGTTCTAGTAAATAGTAATACCTCAATATCTAGCTGCATTCATAACCACCTTGATGCGTCCCTGAGCATGAGGTGTGCTTGTAGGGCCAGTAATAAAATTATCGGATTGCTGTCAACGTCTCTTAATTCTCCCTAGTTATTTTAGACGAAGCACTTACTTTTTATTATCAGCAATTAAACGAGGAAGGCATTAATTGAAATGTTTTTGCTTATGCATAACTCTCTCTATCTTTGGGCTTGATAATGCTTATATTATTTTTGTTGTACTAACCCGTGCTGAGGACAATTTCAAAAACCTAATAAGAGGCTAAAAATTCCACCCACGCCGGGACTTGAACCCGCGACCTCTAGCTAACCGTGCCAGCGCTCTCCCAACTGAGCTAATGGGCAAGTGCAGGCATCAGTGAAATTTCGAGCCTTATTTATTTGTTCATAGCCGTGGCTTCGATCTTATGAGATTCGATTAAAAATATTGCACGTTTTGTTCGGTTGCCAAATTACATTCCAATCTACTCAGCTTTTAGTGATAAAACTGCCAGAGGTATGGCACAACTTAGATATTTAGAAATTTCAATGTATAGTATATTATTTTCTAGTACATATATGTAATAAAGAATTCTAATGTAAGTAATATGTCATGTAAAATTTGTCCTGCAAAACCCACAATGATTATTACATAGAAATCTATATCTAAGCTTATATAATTAGGGCCCCAAAATCCACCCTGAACCAACTGAATGAAGTCTATCATCATAAAAGTGTTCATCCTTCACAGACCATTGAACGATTTCAGACTTCATTAGGAGACCATTAAACAAAGCGGAGAGTATAAAGTAGGTTCGAATTTTCTCTGAATAAACACAAACAAATACATCCAGAGTTATGTACAATCGACAGCAGGTTATAGTTTTAGGCATTTTTGTCGCAAAGTCACCCTTAACGTAACTGATTAAAGTGCACGTACGTAAAAGTTGATCTTCTGTCGACTGTACGACATGAAACTTACTTGTTTCACAATATTTTCGTAAAAAGGCTAGTAAACGAAAAAGCCTCCTCCAGGTTGACTGGTAGAAAATGCCATTAGCATTAAGTCCACCTTTTGTACACTGTCTTGTGCAATAAAGAATTAATAATAATAATAGTAACGTTCTTCAGCAAAGACAACGGGCTCTAACATATTAGCGATTAATGCACTTGGCTTTGGTTCGTGCCAACTTATACCTCTGTTAAAAGAGTGAAAACTTAAAGAAAAACATAATAATAATAAAAGGGGGGTAATGTTTTCAGTGCTACTTAGAGTCAGTGAAAACAATTATACCCGGTTTTGTTTATATTTTATGTCCGTTTGTTTATTCTAACATAACATCTAGCAGTCTTTTTAAAAAAGGCTATCCCACTAAAACACTGCGGTGACGTTGTGATCCTTTTTTATACTGCCTCAAATCTGGGTGGTTTGAAAGCCGCAGTTACGTAATTAGTAATTAAAACTGCAATCTATTACTGTTAAGTATAGACGTAAAATAGAATAAAAATTGAGTTGAGAAACCGTTTTTCGAGTTAAGAATTCTTCTTTCGAAAAATTCACGAACAATAAATTAATAAAGCCTCTCTGTCTATCAGAATAATGACCCGCAGACTCGCGGCGCGCAAACAACGTTCTGGCTCGCTACTAATGCTTCTCATAGATTCGAGTTTCGTTCGAGATATTTTTAGAAAGTGCCTTCTTTAAAAAAAAAAACAAACCAGTCTATTCGATAGCTATTGTTAAGGCACGTTCATTTGCTATGGCTTTCAAACCACCCAAAATTCATGGTGGTTAGTTAATTTCGGGTACATACCTTTCTTTATAGCATAATATTTAGTTGCAAAGAAATTAAAATCATAGAATCTCAAAATCGACTCCCTCGTTACCCAACCTCTTAAATGTGTCAATGTCCAAAGATAAATTATCACATTTATTGCCATCATGCTTAAAAGGGACTAACCATTCGCACTCTTGACCTACTTTAAGCATACCTGCAATTGCATGCATTGTTTTACGTACTAGCTTAGAGGATTGGCCAGAGGTCAGTCCGCAGTATTGTTACTGGTTATTGAAGACCTACTAAGAGTCTATGGATATTAATATTTTAATAGCAAAGCCTTGTGTTGTCCACAACCGCACGGATATATCGATTGATTTTATAATACGATGACATATTGATAGAGCATTTAATCGTGCATTTGAATGAAGGAACTCCGCAACCTTCGTTTGGACACGACCAACTTTCCAGTACTTAACACAAGCGTAGACTTAGTCTAAAAACATAGCTTGTTTTGTATGACAAATTTTTAGAAATAATTTCAATAATTAGAAGTATATATAAATGTAGGTATCGTAGAAGTATAATTTGTAGTCGGTGCCCAGTTTCATGACCAGCACATATATTTTGGGCACCGACTTCAAATTATACTTCCACAATACCTACATGTATACATACTTCAAATTATTTAAATTATTTCCAAGTTTTTAGTGCTGTAGCGTTTCGAAGCCGGTCTTTATTTTTTATAAAAAAAAATTTAACGTTTCGTTTTGACCTTCTATTGTTTTGAACACATTTTAATCAATTTAAACTGTTTTAAACGAGTTCAAAAAGGCTGATGCATCAAGATTTTTGAGTTATTTCCCTCCCGGTCTTCCCTTGTCAACTCAGTAGTTACCACAGTCCACAACACACAAAAATGAAGGAAATGAAGGAAAATATCGACTGGTTCACGACCGTTCAACTACAATAATCAAGCAAGGAAAGAACTAAAGGTTAATCTAATTCATAATATAATGAATAATTAATATAATTCATAATAAATGTGTGAATGAATACATATAATTCATTCACACATTTAAACTTTCCGTAATATTTTTTTGGCTCTCTAGTGCTTATTTTTGAGATCGAATATATTTCCAAGCACCTACATAGGCTTGTGGTACCTTCTAGTTGTTTTAAACAGGTGTTTTTAATGTCATGTTCTTTTTCCTTTAAAACCGTGTTTAAGTCTTTGTTTAAAGTACTCCAATTAGAAACATGTTTTATTTATGCTCGTTGTTCTAAATATGCCATCCCGGCTCTGGAGGTCAGTGTTTGTCATACAGAACATTCATGTGGGAATAGCGGAGTTTCATTACGTGCGAATACAAATTATGTGTTCGCCACAACGTAGTCTTGGTTTCTGTTGTCTTTGATTGGGCGATGACAAATTACCTACTCTGATTCCACCCTCCCTTGTAATTAAAGTCAATTGCATTATTGCTTGGGCTTGTGATGCATTCCAATGTTTACAACTTTCATCATCATCATCATTCAGCCACAAAAAGTCCACTGCTGGACATAGGCCTCCTCCATGGACTTATAGGGAAGAACGGGTGATCGTGCTCTTCCACTATAAAGGGAAAGTTCCCGCCAGGCAGATCGTATGCCTGGGGACGGCCGGCCGGTCCAACTGATGTTTGTCGGACGTTATATTTATGGTATGTCATGTAAAACATTTTGCTTGCGCGATGCAGGAATATCGGAGTTTGTAGTGCGCGCGCAGAGTTAACATGTGCTCGCCACAGATTTCCAAAAAGACCGGTTGGAAGCGCCAGATGACCTCAGTGGCAGGAAGACGCTGGATGCAAGCCGCTTACAACTTTATGGCTAATTTAAATAATAAAAGTGTTTTTACGGCGCTTCATTCTTTAAATTAAACATTTCATCTCTGCCGACTAGGTAATAGACCTTTTTCCTATCACGCAAACTTTTGCGTTCCCTCGCCATACGCAACCATGGGCCCTGTACCGACTTCGTCGGACTCTGCATAGGTGGCATGACGACGCGAGTCGCGCGTTTTGAATGTCAAAAGTAGCGTGTTTCTAGTACTTCAGCACATTAATGGTAAATTCTGACTTATACCTATGTGCCACAAAATGCGTGACTCGCGCCGTTCCACCAAAGCACCCCAGACCACCTTCCGCTTGTCCGGCTCTTGGCCGCCGCTCCGTTACTCCTTGTCCAGCTACCGCCAATTGTACTCTATATATTCACATGGTTTTATGTCTTGTGCTCTGGTGTACAATAAAGAATATTCTTATCTTATCTTAGCGTCTTTCCGCCTCCCAGAGCCATCGCCACTTCAGTCTCGAGATTTGGCCACCAATATAGTCGATCTTCGTCCGACGTCGGAATTAAACTCAGTGTCGCAATATGTTGACAAGAAGGTTACAAGGACTGATGTTGTAAACCTAACTGATCAAAAAGCAATTTGCAATCCCTTAAATTCCTTAGAGAAATCTGACGAATCGCTACACGTAAAAGAGTCGTATATACAAACGCATTTTACATTAGCAGATGCACTATGTTTGTTGCAATGTTGACCGTAACTTAATGAAACAATAGAGTGTACGCTGGTATTTAAAGGTCAAAGTGCTGTCGTATGGGAAATCACTCATATGCAAGCACTACTACACATTCTCTATGTAGAATTTATAAAGTCGATAGCACTTCAACTCTACTCAGTTATAGTAAATAATTTAGTCACTTTGCAAGAAAAATATGAAGGTTGTCCATTGTACAGTTGTCCACTGTACAACCGCTGATGACCCCCTACGTATTATTCACAGAAAATGTAAAAATTAACCGATCAAAACAAAAACAACACATAAATTGTATGTCTTCCATCGTTGCATTGTTGACTCTATCGCCTAACGATCGAAAACGATACTAGAAAAAAAATACTAGAAAATGTTTGCCAACCTTGAACTCTAAAAAGCTATTTAGAGGCTAAAAATTCTACCCATGCCGGGACTTGAACCCGCGATCTCTGGCTAGCCGTGCCAGCCGGTTTTTTAAAATTGTCCTCAGCACGGGTTTGTGCAACAAAAAGATTATAACCTTGAACTCGTTAAGCGTCAAGCGAAGGTTCTAATCTAAGCACGTTTAATGCATTAGATTAAGGTAAGGCTAACAAAAATACATATTTTTTAATTAGCCGATTCAGTGTCCCACTGCTGGGCAAAGGCCTCTCCTTTAGCTCTCCACTCCTCGCTGTCACCGGCCATTTTCTGCCACCCTGGCAGAAAGTTCGTGAGGACGTCCCGTGGCCACTTGCGACCGCAAAGTTAAGATGGAATTGGACGGGCCACGTAAATCGTATGGGCCCACACAGATGAGCAAAAATTGCCACTGACTGGGTTCCACGCGACGGATACCAGCAGAACGGATATCTTGAACAAAAATCCACGGCGTCGATGTGAGTTTGGGATGGACTCGAAAGATCAAAACCGATCGGTTCCCCCCTCCTTCTGGCTAAACGGTTGATTGTAGAAACGTGAAAAAATAAGTAGCACATATAATTAAGTTAAAAGGAAAATTATCACGGCTAAGAAGGCTTTACAAGTTAACGATTAATAGGCGACCAACTTATAAAAGGAAATCTTCGAACAAAGTCCATTGAAAATTACTATAATGAAGTTGTTACTTCTGTAAAAAGATAAAAACCCCTCTTTCTACGGAACCCTACACTGCGCTCGGCCCATCACGCACTTGGCCGATTTAGGATCCCGTTTGCGAAATATCTGAGCGCAAATTCAGAGTAGGGCGTCCCCCTCCCCTCTCACCCGGCTAAACGATTGATCGTAGAATCGTGAGAAAACTCAGGGCAGGTAAAGTCGTCAAAATATAAGAAGCCCGTTTTGACAGCTACACAAAAATGTATTTTACTTTGGATTTACTCGAACAAATACATAAAAAGACACATACTCTGGCATATTATTTAACGCTCGAAAGAAAAAACAGATTTTGTAGCCCGAAAAGTTACCCATAGTTTAGATTTTTAATGTTTTTGATCTCAAACTGGGTTAGATTCTATGGTTTTTGTAGCTGTCAAAACGGGCTTCTTATATTTTGACGACTTTAGCACATATAAGGAATGTAAAAGGAAAACTATCACGGCTAAGTAGACTTTACAAGAAAACGAGTAATAGGCTACCAATTTATAAAAGGTAAACTTCGTAAAAAATCCATTGAAACTTTGATGAAATTAATAATAATAATAGTTCTCTAAAGCAGATAAATAACACCTGTTTCTAGGGAACCCTACACTGCGCATGGCCTGTCACGCACTTGGGCAGTCTTTTAATATTTGTTAATTTGAATTATTTAACGCCCACTATATTTAAGTAACATGCTATTGAAACCCGAATAAAGAAGAAGAAGAAGAAAGACTTTTATTGGGACAAATTAACACATCACAAGAAAAAAAGGCATAACAAGTAAGTAACATAAACAAGTACAAAGGAAAAACAAGTCCGACGTCCATTCGAAGTCGAAGTCATTTGTTCAAGTTATTTTACGGGTATCATACTATAACTCCAACCTACATTGTCTACGATCATATGGTAATAGACCTTGAAAGCCCTATAATTTAATCCACTGCATCAGTTGGTCGCTTCCTTCCTTGCATTCACCGAATGCAGACAAAGGGAGGTTTGTTTACATTCATTGTTTCTCCGCCATTAGCTAAGGCCCTTAATTAAATTGTTTTCAAGGTATTTTATAGCTATTCTTTTGTTTTATAAACCGAAAAAAAATATTGTGCTCTATGCGTAGACTGTGCACCAGCACAGTCTCGAACAACTGGCCATTAAGAGAAAAACACGCAAATTACGAAAAAAATACTTGCGCAAATGTTGGCAACACTGCCTGTGAAGCAAGGAGGGAGAACCAGATAAAAATGACGCCCGCGTAATCATAGAAGAAGAAAAACACTCTCTTTTTCCTATCTCTTACTCACAGTCATTTTTATCTGACCTCTCCTTTCTGCAGACATCCATGAGCTGGCGCGGCAGAACAAGATCACGAAGCAAATTCTGGAGGCATACTTCCACAAGCGACTGGGAATCAATAGACACAATGTGAGACCTCCTTCAATCCACGAGATACTGCCCATAGGGGAAAACCAAAGCAAGAAGGCTTCAAACAATAAAGGGGCGCTACAGAAACAAACACCCCAGGAGTTGCAAGACCAGTTCGACGAAGATGACAGCCTGCAAAGTGTAGAGAGCGAACAGATTGACTCGTTCTATTCGGAAGGCACGTAAGATAACCATATAATTCAATTTATATTCTGTTTCGAAGACTTTCCTATATGTACATAATGAGTCTATAAAGAAATTAAAAACCGTAACTAACTACGGCAATAAGGACGCGGTGGGTGCTTTGTGCATATGTTTTCGTGTGAAATAAATAATAATAATAATGTTATTATTATTATGGGGGGATACCATAATAATAATAAGAATATTTTGTAATCGGTGATCAAAATGTATGTGCTGGTTACACAGCTTGGCACCGACTCCAAATTTTACCTTCTTCTACTATAGGTACCTACCTTTGCACAACTCTGATGAATTGCTGATAAACAACTTTTGTTCTTAATTTTTTGTTATTTCGCGACAAAACCAAAAATTTTTTTCTTAGATTTTTCTCTGAGTTTTTGTAAATGAAAATTATACTTTATGCGGACTAGAATCACCCCTCAATCGGGTCAAAATTTACAAATCGACGTAGAGTTTACTTACGTTAATTTTACTTACGTTAAACTTAACCTCAAATCACTAGTCTAAAGTTCCTTTTTGGCTCGGAAAATTGTGGCTGTTACAAAAGTTGTGAAGTTAAGATACGGTTGAAAAACTTTTTTATGTTTAATTTGGTTCTACTTAAGAAGGTTTACGATTATTTAACCCGTGCATGCCTACATGCATGCTTGAACCCCAAAATTACCATAATTTTATTGTGACACCACCTGCAATCCAAAGTTAAATAGGTTTAACGAGCCATTTAAAATATTGTGCGGTATTAAATTAATCAAATACTTGCTGTTGGCCGCAAAACGTTGTTAGAAAACCGCATAGAGTTGCATAATGGCAGATAGAGCCTTGTATTTGTCAGCGAAATGATCAAATATTACACCTAAGGTCGCGTATATTTCGACAAATATTGGGTCTGCCTACAATGTATGTCCACTAGATTCCGCAACTGACCACATGGCACGGACGCCGAATGAGTCAGTATTGCATTAGGTAGATACAACTCTGTGATTGGCTACATTCGATGACTCCACGCGTACCTTAATATTTAACTGTTAATTTTGTAGCAGTTATCTGAATAAATATTTAAAATATTTTTTTCAGACTTGCGACCGACTCTAGTCTTTTTGTGAGTAATGTGATGATTCGCAAATCTATACTCTTCAGTACAAAGAAAATTTTCTATGGTGACAAGATGCGAATAATAAAAAATATATGATCATCTGTTCTATACTAAAGCTACTAAAGTTATTGATGAACAAACTTCTTTCCGGATAGATATTAGAATTTTGTTACTCACTGTCTGTATACGGGATCCAATGTAACATCAATTTCTGGTTTTACTCGGTAAGCTGCAACCAAATCTCCGTATCGATCTGGACATTATAGTGTAATAGGTGCCTCAAAGGTTAAGGTGCCTCAATAACCTACAAGGTTTAGTATAGGTAATCTATAAAACATATAACAACATTTTATATGACTCATTAAATCGGCCGTCCAATTTAACGCTTAAATAAACCAAAGTTTATTAGATTACATCATCATCATCATCAACCCATCATGTCCCCACCGAGGGGCACGGGTCTCTTCCCTGAGGAAGTTGTAGGCCATACTCCACCACGGGGGCCAAGTCCGGATTGGTGGAGGCTTGTAGACTAGTGGCTCGTCTACTGTCAGAAGTTGTCAAGCCGCCCGAAGGTCTCTGACTTGGCTTAACGACTGCCATCTAACGAGATTACATAGCTTTTAGTTATAATACAGGATTGTCTATAACGTTTGACCACTTGGCTGACCGAAAACTAGCCTTTTTATTAAAAGGCTGAATGAAGGGTCGCCATTTAGTGTGAATTTAGGTAATTCAAGATGTCGTCAACGCAACAGCTGATTTACTTCACCTACGTTTTCAGTAGGGTGACCATGATATTATTTGCTTGAAACTAAAGCGATGAGGGACAAAGTAGTTGTTAAAAAGGCATTTTTTACAGATGAAAAAAACATCGATTATGTAGAAAAGTAACGCATTATTGCGCGAGAACGGACAATTTTTTTCTTCCTGCGTACTTTCTCATGGTCAATAGGTTCAAATGGCTTAAAACAGGATTGGCGCACTCACGATTCGGTTGCTGATAGGTTCAAATATTGGTTTGATAACAAACTCAGTGCACCCTATTTCCCCGCATTGGGTATGGTTACCTCCCTACAGGGTATATAAAAAGAAGGAGGACGGAGGGAGGGCAGCCCTTGCCCACTTTAACAAAGAGCAGGCACCCGTGCGAGCCGTAACGGCTGAGGTGAACATGGGTGCCTACACTTTGTTATGCAAGGGCGAAGGGGCTGCACATCCTGCAGCGCCGGAGCAGTTGCAGAAGTAAATTACGGTCAACGTTGCAGTTGCCGAGATAACGGATAAACTGAAGTGGCGAGTACTGTATTAAGTCACCCTACCAAAGCAGACGCGCCGTCTACTACTGACTACTTGGCTAGCCACCTTCAGCCAGGTTATTTGTTTTTTTTTTTTCAATCACACGGCTGAATGACCTTCAGCCCTTTAATTGGCTGCCGCCGTCTAATGAACGTCCTAGGCAGTTAATTCGATGACTAATTTTACCAGTTGGCGGCGACATATGCACTGATCAGGTATTTGCTAGTCGTGAGCCTAAACTAGTTATGTTAGTGACCTTTTTAGATCTTAGTCAATTTGCTAAATATAGAGGAGGCAGATAAGCTTAATATGTTTTTAAATTAATATCCAGCTTATTGTATATGTGGCAAAATTCATATTTGCTTAGCCCTCCGGGTTAGAGCCATTGGTTTATATGAATAGAATGTTAAAAAATATCAAAGGAACTGGAAAAATATGTGTGATATACAACTAATTTCGCCTAATTTTAAAATTCAAACTATATCCTGTAAGTCACATAACTGAGTTTTTACGCACCTATACACTTGGGACTGTCATTGGAAATTTTATTTTGTTTTGTTTTATTTGGTGTACAAAACAGATCACAACCATTACACGATATAAAAGTAAAAATATGATATGAGTACTAAGTTGTGGTCTAAAGCATGCACACACAACATTGCCACACGGAAATGCCAATAGAGACTAGAAAACACCTAAAACTTTCGTAAGCATTACACACGAAAAAAAAAACACGAAAAGAAAACACTAAATTTTCGATTTATTGTGGTACTGTTTATGAACGTGGTTTTAAAGGTGTTTTTAGGCGGGCGGATATAGGTACTATACATATTTAACCTCTGCCCTCCACGAAATTTTAAGTTATTTAGTGTTATTTTATTGTGACATAAGGTCACAATAAAACAACAATTTGAGATCGTAAAGTTACATAAAAAGTCCATATACATTTCTGAAATGTCTCACATTTGAAATTCGGACAATACTACATAAATATTAACAGCCCATTTACTTTTTAAAGTACCTGTAGTTTTGTGTATTTTATAGCATTTGGGTGCCATTGAAGGCTGCAATAACAGACTTTTTTCTCCCTTGTTCCAGGTAGGAGTAAAAAATATTCTCCATCACCACTAGACAACGAATTGGATGCGATCTATAATCGTAAGCGCTATTCCTTAGTTACTACTTAAAGTTTATAGTATTTTTACCAAGAAACTTTCGAAAGATCTCACGATCGATTCTATCTATCTATTCTATCTATCTATACTAGACAAATGCTTCATGAATAAACAAATATATTTATTGGATACCTGCATTCATCTTCTTGCAAATAATATGCAATACTTAATATCTGTCGAAACCGTATAGACTAGCTTCATGACATGTAAGGAACCTTTGTAGTGTAAATCTTTTTCTTCACAATTAATTTCTAGCCTGGCTAGAAGAAATTTCTATTGAAATAAGTCGACTAACATCGATTTGTGTCCTCTAATCGTATTGGTGAAGTTTCAGTGCGATCTGGCATGTCGTTTGTAAACAATGACTACTTCGTTGGTCTAGCTGGGTTCGTGGTCCGGTTCTCACTGGGGATACAAATGGCCTCAGTCTGGGTGTACTTTCATGTTCGTAACATCCTTGCCTGGTAACCATAGCACAGGG
Organism: Yponomeuta evonymella; assembly: GCA_963969515.1. Lineage (NCBI taxonomy): Eukaryota > Metazoa > Arthropoda > Insecta > Lepidoptera > Yponomeutidae > Yponomeuta > Yponomeuta evonymella. The sequence goes on from OZ018353.1 coordinate 6,124,427, forward strand.
TATCCTAGTTTGGGACCAGGTCGAGTGATTGTATCGTGTGAAGTTATTTATTATTATTTATTTTATTAATAACCAAACTACGTTATTATTGCTCCTTGAGGGGTCCCCGCTACAAGCATGCGTGCGTCGTGTTTGTTGCACACGAACATAAGGGCTGAAACGCACTGACGGCAGTGGTCAAATGCCCACATTTATGGAATTACCGGGGCGACATAAGACACGAGGAAAACGAGGTTCACAGAAAATGTTAGCAAACTAGATCCGTTTATAATTTCCGAAACCATACTAAATTTCATCGAACTCGTTTCAGCCATTTCCGAGATAATTATTATGACATTGCGTATTTGTCTATATAAGAATTTTTGCTCATTTAAAGTACGTAACAAGATGTATGAAAGTTCACTGAAGCTTGCGCACTTGCGATACGTTTTTTTCGTTTCATTGGTAAGTGAATGCAAGTGCGTCCAGTCCCTAAATGACAATAAAAACGGACTCAACTCAAGTCTCTGTCCAGTTAGATTCTACTTACAAAAATCATAAAACTAAATAAACTCGGATTTTTTTCACTTCTATCGAATTACTGGCCTCCTCTTATTCATTTAAGAATTAACAATCCTATGTATTTTTATATTTCTGGCACGGTTTAGAAGCCTTCACCCACTCATATCCTTAAAGGATGGACAATCGGACACAAACGCCTACTCATTCAGTTGGGCTAATGGTCCGCTTCGTATCCGCCATAAAAGACGTCGCTTTATGGTACAGTCGACAACACATCAACCTTTACATGTGATGGTTGACAACCAAAATGTGATGGTTGACCTGCTGTTGACTGTACAATCGATAGCACATTGACCTTTACACGCGTGTGCTCTACTCCGTTAAATTACGGGCGGCTTTGTTACAGAGTTTTAGTTGTTGCCGACTGTACGCAATCTTGCGTTTGATATTATTATAATACTTATGAAGGTCACAGGATCCTTGCTTCATGCCTTTTGAACGCAGTGTTATGTTGCTTAAAGCCTTCATGAGTGGCCTCTAACAGATACGTAAGTTCTTGCGTCTTTATACATTCTTCACATATAGGGTAAAGCTTTATGCTCAGGATGTACGTACTTGGCTCTACTCGAACCCGGAAGGAAATCTCCAATTTCCGGTGTGACCTTTGAAAATTTCAATCCGTCCGGCCCCTGAAGTCTTACAATACAAACGAACGTATAACATTCTGAACTTTGCAGGAACGCATAAAGTTTTAATGTGAGCACTTTACTTCTTCATTCAACCTCTAATTTTATTAGTATTTAACTGCGCGTTAAACTAACAATATTAGGCATGTAATAAAGCTAGAAGATATACCTTTGGTCACTTATATCTAATCTGAATTTAATTAAACCAAAGATTAATCGATCATGCTTCGACGTCAAAAGATAAAATACTACGAGATGGTCTCTGGCAAAACCAACGGAGGGAGAATTTATAATCATCATAATTTTCACTTGCAACACTTGTAACAAAGTAATGGTAGCCGACCAACAGGCTGTTTCGATCATCATCATCTTGAAATGTCAAGGGAACTTAAAATGACAGCCATTTCTATTCTGGATGCCGTAAGGCTCTATCCACATCCGACGCACCGGCGACGTACGGTGGACCGATTTCAATCCAAAATTATCTTTAAATACTTATGAAGGAGACTACAAACTATTTACCTATCTCATCCTTAGCAGCCTATATACGTCCCACTGTAGGGCACAGACCTTCTCTCGGAGAGAGAGTATGGGCTTAATCATCACGCGTGCCCACCTCGGATTGGCGATTTCAAGTGCTGAGGAATGCAAATAACTCAGACACTTAGGTTTCATTTGAATTTGGGTCCCGCCCGCCTAGTAGTTAATGTTCAGCAGTCGGGTTGTTGGTTATTTCAGTTTTTTTATTATAACTTTTTAGTGATTTTTTAATTTTTGTTGGATCTATGACACTCCCGCACATACATCGATATTTGTCAAAATCTGATCATTGGTTAAGGATTTATAAGGAAACATACAATCGGTGGGGCAAACGAGTTCTTGAGTGGAGACCGCGGATCAATAAACTTAGTTTAGTACGTCCGCAGACTCGTTGCAGCGATGATATTTGCAAGGCGGCTGGCAAGAGCTCGATGGGAGTAGCCGAGGCCCGTGCTTAGTGGCGTGCAATAGGAGAGGCCTGTGTCCAGCAGTGGACAAGCGTGGGCCGATGATAATGATACAATCGGACACACTTACATACGTACATACATACGAGCCAAACACATTACCCTCCTTTTGGGTTCCGCCGCAGACGGGTAAAAAGCCCGTTCCTGTGACGTGCTTTAAAGTATTGAAGATTTTTTTAGTTTGTATCGTTGCGCCCGCACGTCTCCGTTCCGTAGTAGTGCGGATCATCATCATCAACCCATTATGTCCCCACCGAGGGGCACGGGTCTCTTCACTGAGGAAGGTATAGGCCATACTCCACCACGGGGGCCAAGTCCGGATTGGTGGAGGCTTGTAGACTAGTGGCTCGTCTACTGTCAGAAGTTGTCAAGCCGCCCTAAGGCCTCTGACTTGGCTTAACGACTGCCATCTGTCGACGGTAGCCGGCACCAACAGCTTAACGTGCCTTGCGAAGCACGGAACCGCTCGGAAAAATGCCACTAGCGTTAGGCATAGACGGCGACCCATCCATGCACTGAACGCGCCCTGTGTTGCTTAACCTTCGTGATCGTTTAAGATCACTCAGGCAGCCGGGGCTACGAGCGCTGCTCCTATAGCTATAGCCTATGAGACAATGAAAAGTTCTCGCTTGCTATACCTTATATCCAGATTTCCTACAGTGATATTTAATCCATTTTTCTGATAGCACATTAAGATATGCTCTGAAAATGTATCTGATCTTTTCGTATAAATAGACCTGACATTTTAGACACCATTAGAGGCCTGTGAAGAAACTCAGCGAAACACTTGTCATGCTAAATTACCTGCTATAGACCGAGTTGTACCGCTTCTTTAACACTTAAATGGCCGGTTTCAATTGAATTTTATTTAAATACGAGAAGTACACCTATGACTTTGTTTTCTAAGTTATGTACATTTGTGAAGTACTCGTAGCAATACCACTCGCTAACTGTGAAGGAAAACATCGTGAGGAAACCTGAGTGTCTGAGCTATTCACATAACTCAGCGCTTGAAATCGCCAATCCGCGGTGGGCACGCGTGGTGATTAAGCCCAACTCTCTCTGTCTCTGAGAGAAGGCCTGTGCACTACAGTGGGACGTATATGCTGCTTATGATATGATGACTAGAAGTACTCAAGCCACCTTTTTTGTGGATAAATAGGTTTGTTTTAGGGTCCTGTATGCGTAGCCTTCGAGTGTCGATTGTCAGTATTTTGACACCCCTGTATGTATAATATACATTCTTGTTTCTTCGCTGGTACCCCAAGCACATTTTACGAGCCGTTCCCATGAGGTATTCACAGAGATCTTTGCTCCACATACGTCGCCACCTTGACCTTTCAAGTGCAATGCCATTAACACGACACAGGTTCCACAAAGGCACAGCCCGGTTTTATTGCTTTAAATAAGCAACAGGAATCTACGCTATACATCCCGAGGGAGATTACTTGGAGACAGAAGGTTTATATCTTTCCTATATTGGAAACCATAATTTTTCCGTACAGTTTCCTTAACACAAACAGCCACTCTACTCTCGACGCTAATTTGGCAAACGCGCGGTACAATTGAGAAATATTTAAAAATTTTGCTAAAATACGCCTTTGGTTCCGATGTGTTCTAAACTTTCAATAACTATTATGCTATTTCTTGTAACTAAAACGTTTACTAAATTGTTATTTTTACCATATAGCATTTAATTGTGGCGCAATACTTTACTTTGGGTTTCTTTGTTGTGACAATTTAAATAAAATATGTCTTCTTTCTTTCAATATGGGACAGAATAACGTCGGGCTGTACTCAATGAGTCAACATAGAGCCGAGTTTGGTTAGGTTAGGTTAGGTTAGGTTAGGTTAGGTTAGATTCTAGAACGGTGGTAGCCTAGCGGGTAGAACATTGGACTAAGAAGCGAGAGACGCAGGTTCGATTCCCGTTGCGGAAATGTACCTATGACTTTGTTTACTAAGTTACATTTGTGAAGTTATAGTAGCAATACAACTCGCTAACTGTGAAGGAGAACATCGTGAGGAAACCTTAGTGCCTAAGCTATTCACATACCTCAGCGCTTGAAATCGCCAATCCGCGGTGGGCATGGTGATTAAGCCCATATTCTCTCCATAAGAGAAGGCTTGTGCCCAGCAGTGGGACGTACATAGGCTGCTTATTTAGATGTAGAAAGTTCAAATTTGCCCTGTCCATCTCTAGTTTTGTAATTCGTGTGCCTACGTCTTCCATCTGTATATTCAACTTTAATTTTACTCTGAAGGTTCTTCCGTCAAAGGAACGTTCTGTGCCTTTTCTATAACCTAAGGTCTTCAACCTATAAAGGATTCAAGGCTGTACCCATCGTTATGCTTTTAATAATGTGAACTGGGACAAAGAAGACACGCTTGACTTGAGTTCTATTAATGATCCCGCCAAAGAGATCGGAATCTCATTCTGGTAGTAATGAAGTTTGAAATTTCAACAGATGAAATATAATAAAATGCAGATTATTTGGATTACTGTCGTTATTCTCTGCATCTGGATCTTACTTACTAGATAAAAAAATATTTATTATACCTGTGGCGATTATGGCAAAACCCCTCATGGTTATGAAAACCACGAAGGAGGCTTATGTCCTGCAGTGGGCGTCAAATGGCTGATAATGATGATGATGATGAGGAAAATACTTGTTGCGCTCAAATTCGGTCTCCTATTTTATAATCCGTTGTATGATTAAGCCAAATTCATAGCAAAAGTGACGTGGCTTTGATAGATTACTAATATTACGTGCAAGGGGATATACCTAACATACAACTTGTATTTTAAACAGCCAGACACTGATTCGTCAACACACCAGACAATCAAAATCTAAATCAGCCGTCTAGAGATTGTAGTAGTCTGAAAATCCATTGACCTTGACTCCAATCCTGTAGCTTTCTTCAACCAAAAAAGCCGTGTTGAATAGGCACGCGTCTGATACCCGCCATTGCAAGAGCTTATCAATCAGAAATTGCGTCACCGAACCTGAATGCCGCTAGAAACCTTGCAAAGGTCATGAGTGCTATAAAAATGTTTAGTTGCTAATGGTTCCAATGTGATGCTTCTATTCGACTCGAGTTTGCGCCATCCGTTTAACCGCAAGAATGTTGCTTCGAAGGTGGTGTCACACATAGTTGTGGGAGGGGGAGAATAAAATTGGAAAAATGTGTGAATTATCTTTGTTGAAATAATTGTGGATTCAATTTTTAAAAACCTGTTTAGAGGCTAAAAATACCACCCATGCCGGGACCCGTGATGTAAATTGCTTCGGCCAGATGTCGCTGCCTGTACGTAATACAGAGAAGTTTGTAAAGAGGCTCGAAATTTCACTGATGCCTGCACTTGCCCATTAGCTCACTTGGGAGAGCGCTGGCACGGTTGGCCAGAGGTCCCGGGTTCAGGTCCCGGCATGAGTGGAATTTTTAGCCTCTAAATAGGTTTTTAAAAATTGTCCTCAGCACGGGCTAGTGGAACAAAAGAAAATAATTGTGGATTCAAGTGAATTCATTCCGTTCCGTTCATTCAACGAACGAATTGAACTAACACATAACATTTCTATTTAGGTGCAAGGTCACGTCCAGTGTAAAAAATTTGTCCGGCCCATCTCTAAGTAAGTCATACTAAACTTGAGATTTTACAACGATTTGTATTGGATTGTTTGATTGCATAAGTAGTCTCGTAAAGTGTCTGTAGGTAGCTAATAATTTCAGGCAGATCTATATTGTGTTATTAGTATTGAAGCATATCATGGCATCTATTGACTGTAATTTTACAATATGTCCTAAGGATTTCATTCCAACGGAATGATTACAAACAAAAGCCTATTCTATAATAAGAAACTCGGTCTCTGTAGGTAACTGAAATTTTCAGCAAATCGAAATCGATCTTATAGTGCTCTTTGTATTACTGCTGTATGCAACGACTTGTATTACTGTTCACAAAACACTGTTTCAGAACGAAATTTTTAAGTCGAACAACAATTTGAGCTTGACCTCATTAGAATTTTTTTATTGCACAATAAAACATTTGTGCATAGGCGAGTTTAATACTAATAGGTATTTTCTTCCAGCTAACTTTCGAGCTTCGTGTGGTACTAGCTTTAGATTGCATAGAGCATTCTCTTTAGGCGCTCCTCCGCTTATTTTATTTACGCTATCATACCTTCTTTAGTTTGGTAAGCTTCGCCGACGCGAAAACACGCTTGATCGACCAGCGCGCGCGCAGCCACTTTTTTTCGAACTGTTTTTACATTTTTGGTGTCTGCGAGGGTGTGCTGACATTCTTTCTTTGTCAGCTTTTCCAGTTTTTCTTAATTGGTTTATTAGGTGGCATTATTAATTTAGTGCTGACACTTTAAATTGCATAAAAGAGGAGTACACTAAAATATAAAATTTGTAGTAGCATCTTCTCGTACGACCATTTGAATTTAACAGTCAGAAATCAGAAATCAATAATTTATTTCAACGTAAAGAATTTACATTCTGTTTGCTGAATGTCAATGTACTATGTTAATGTTACTATGTTAGCCGCTGCCTTTGGGCCGTTCGGGCAGTTGTCAACAGTGTTAAGTTTTGAAAAGAATAAAAACCTCTTTGTGCCAGATAATATGATACATTTTTTTCCAGTTGCTCCATATTGAGTTTCAAGTGCAAAATATCATTGAATTAATAATATCCTTGTGATCTTGACTTTAAGTGAAAGGCTTAAAGCTCGAGTTAACTGTGCTGAAGTGATTCAATACAAATTCTATAAAAATGACGTTGGTTATGTAGAGCCATTCTTTTACGAAAGGACTCGACTTTCACTTTCACGTCGTAGGTTTTTAAGGTTTCTATGAATTCTCTTAGAATACTCCTACTCTAACGGCCGGTTTTTTAAATTAAGATCGTCGCGAAGGGAATAGATAGATAGATAAATAAATTATTTATAAAGTACCGTTTTTTCGTTCTTTTTTAAGAAATCTTTGCTACAGTTTAAGTATTTACTTAAACTCAATTCATATGCTCAATTCAGACACCAGGAGGTTGTAATCTTGTGATGACAATGTCAATGTGAATCAATGTACTTAATGTCATTGACATTACATAAGTTCGACCTTCAAGTCGAGGTCAGGGGACGTCACAAACATAAACATCTGATTTACATTTTATGATAGATCAAGTCATTCTAAGTGATCTAGGCGAGTTCTCGGCCGAACCGAACCGTGCATATTATAATATTCGATTCGAACACTTACCGACCCCCCTTTATCTTCGAAGCCAGTGAACAGAACAGAAGCCACGAGACAGAGAGCATAAGAGTTAGAGCCATCGCCCACGGTGATTTTAAAACGCGATGCACGCGCGTGCATGCATCGCTTTCGTAGAAATGGAATCAAAACTATATGCTACACTGCAGCGTTTGCACAGCGTCTCAAAAATGACACAAAAAGCTGTTAGAGGCGCGTATAACAGCCATAGTGAGCGAAAGCTCTTAAAGTTACTGAAAAAAAAAAAAATTTTTCATTGTCGTGCAATGAAGTGTTCTCAGGAACTGTTAAATGTTTAACAACTTCTCTACTGCTCTACTCTAAGCATAAACTTAGCACCTCTCTCACGGGAAATGAGTGCAGCAATTTCCTGTATAAGCCGATTCTATCGGGACCGTCTTACACAGATTAATGTAGACGTCACACGAAACCGGCATGTTACTTGGTGTAAATTAATTAGCTGTGAGCTTAGCTTCTGGGGTAAGCAACAGTGTCGGATTACACGTTGGGAAACGCATTTCCTAATACTCACATGGCGGGTTATATCTACATGCAATAGATGCATTAGTAACTATCACCATAATTATTTTCAAGAGTTATCTTCCATGTACTTCTATCGCAGGCCAGTTCTTTGACAGACTGGTATGTCACATAATTAGTACCTATAATGGGTCGTGTCTAAACTCACGAAAATCTAAATGGCGTTGACAACGCATATTAATTGACATATTGATATGGGGAACCACTTTAAAAATAATGAAAATCACTATAAAAATAATGCAAAAGTTGTCAAAGCGAAGTACGCTTTGTTACACTTAAAATAAACTGCCTATAATAAAAATACATCCGACCACAAGAGTTACTATCTGCAAAATTATAGGGTTATTGTTGGAAACATCTATTTCCGCTGGCGCCCTTCAGGAACTGAACTCCAAAAAGGTCTACTATGAAGGAGATCCTAAAATCTTTAGTTCACTGACCTCCTCAGTAGACTAAACATAACATAAACTCACGCCTGTATCCCAGAGGGGTAGACAGAGACCAGGGACTGTCACTTGCCACGATCCTGACAAATCACTTTTGCTTCATCAACATTCATTAGTCGTTACATGCACAAACGCCGGTTTCGGGTACTTTTCACCTTACCCTTTGCTAATACATCCCCTATTTGGTCGAAGTATATATATATATACATTCGAAGTAGATACATTCATTCATTCGTAGACACTAGTTGTTTTTATTCTTGTTCTTCTTGTGCCTCTCCACCAATGAAGGTTGGCTGTCAGCTCCCTATGTACTTCTTTATTTCTTGCCAAACGAAACAGGTCTTCGACCCTGGCTTCATCCGACTATATTCCCTGAAGTTACTGAGCCACGGCTTGCTTCTTACTAACTAGTATTACTAGTACTATGAAGTTCAATAATCTAAATTCATTAATCCGTATTTCAAACACGCCATTTGCATTTTTATGAGTTTAAAAATGACTATGAAACATAAAACATCGGGCTGCAATTCCTATAGGCCGCTATATAGGGGTAAATTTAGCATGTTTTATCGCGGGATTCCGATGACGACTATTGTAAACCGCAGTCATTTGAACAAAGCGCCTGAAAAGATTTTCCGGCAGGTAATTTTGTCATTTTAGACATTTAAGTATTAATAGATAATGTTGGTACCTACTCTATGGGAAAGAGCACAAAAAACAAAAAAAAAATCGCAATAACCTGTTTTCAAGTATAAAATGACGCAGACTGCACGTAACTAGTTATTAACACCAAAAACTATCCAAAATTAATAAACAAAATAACTTTTTTCATCAGTAGTAAGTCGTTAAAGTCCTATCACATAACCTCATTAGAGACACTGGTTAAACACGTAATACATCGTTGTGCTAACGCACAACTGTCTGCGTGAAGCTCGGCTGGTCTGCCAGTCACCGATGTAACTGGGTGAATAGAAAACCTAACTTGTTAGTGAAAATTAAAAATAAAAGTGTCAAAAATGTGTCGTCCAAATAAGTTTGTGTGCGGCCTGTTTCTGGTCCTATGTTTTGTAGTCGCCGCCCAAAGTGTTAATTTAAATTCGGCGCTAAAGGCAGTTTCTGGGAAAACAGGTAATATTTTTATTTTCTTATTAAGCTTTAGTATAATATTTATACAAAAACATCTTTTTACATGTTTGTAGAAATTTGTGTTGTGTTTAGGTACTATCTAAAGGATCCAATTAAATTATTTGTAGGAAAAGCAGGTATTATGCTAAAGTAACTCTGCCTGTCTTTTTGTTACGTTTTAACCCCTAAACTGCTGAACCATTTTGACGAATTTTGGTGTACAGATAATGTAGACTATTTTATATCCTAATCCCACGTGAAGCCACAGCGTTATATAAGTATAAAAGTCTATAACATCGCCACCAACAAAACACTATATTTACCTTTCCTTGAGTGATCAAAAGTTTCTTTCTTATGTTCTTTTACTTTTATAAGTGGGTGTATCAACAAGATGATATTACTTAGATATTCATGTGTTGCCGTTGCCAAAAATGCAATTCAATCACACACTACTTGCAGTTTCGTCAAGAATGCAAAACATTCGTTTCCCACGAAAACGATTTTGAATTCGCCACCCGTTTGCAATACATATAGGCCAGTCATTAAAATGATCCTACGTTGCAAAAGTTGCTGTAGTAGTTTTTACTATTTGATGTCGTAAATATGGGTGCTACTAATTAAACATACAAAATGGTAACATTATATATCTTGGGACAACTGATGCCAGTTACTAAACGTCGAAAATTTGACACTTTTTTTGGCCTTTGGCATTTTTGGCTTCTGACCCCTCATAACTTCCCCTGTAGAAGTTATGAGGGGTAAACCAAAAAAAGTGCATGTTAGCGAAAAATTGGTTTCTAACAAATTAGAGAACACAAAATTTTGCGTTTAATGGGTATCAAAAAGTAATAGTAGATAACTATGGCCAAAAAGGAACTTTTTCCCCAACTTAGTAAATAACTGGAATATAGTGGTTTAAAAGAGTCTTCAGGGTGGCAACGATCACTCTCGGAGGAAAACTTGCGAAATGTAAGTTATAAAAAATCAAATTCTGCGTATATTGTGTACCTCATATGTCGCATTCATTGAAATACACTCGTCGCAATGTGCAGTCCCTCAATTTCCTGCAATTGGCGTTTGAATCAACGCGTCAATACTATGAATATAAGATTAATGCGTTATACTTACCAATCATCATCATCATCATCAGCCATTTGTCGCCCACTGCTGGGCATAGGAATCCCTCGTGGTTTTCATAAGCATGAGGGGTTTTGCCATAATCGCCACGCTTGGCAGGCGGGTTGGCGATCGCAGTATGCGGTTGGTATCTTAGGAAGACGCTGCTGCCCGTCTCCTGGTCATTGATTTCTTTAGTCGCCTTCGACGACATCTACGGAAAGAAATGGAGTGACGCTATTCTTAATCCGGAGCCATACTTACCAATAGGATTATCAATTAATCATCTAAAAGTGTGAACCAGGAAGGAGAAAATAAGCAAACGCAAGTTGTTGAAGTTCTTCTTACTACATATAATTACAAATTAGTTTGATGATACTAATGCTAATTAGAATATCTTAACATTGAGATATTAGAAATTATATGTAAATTCAAACGCCGATTGCAGGAAACGTCGACGCCGATTGAAAGAATGCCAATTGCGATTAGTGTACTTGACCGAATTAGTATTCAGTATACGAAGAATTTGATTCTCTTCAACTTATATCTTACAAAAAATTCTCTAAGACAGCCGATTTCCGGGCTGGAGACGTTTAAAAACCCCCTATATTCTAGTTATTTACAATGTTGGGGTTAAACCTCATATTTTGGCCATGGTTTTTTTACTATATTGCTAGACCAATCTTTTAAGTTTTGGTATTCGTTTGATGCAAAATTTCATATTCCCTAATTTGTTAAAAGTGACTTTTCGGTAGGATGCACCGTATAGAAGTTGTGAGGGAGAAACCAAAAATAGTCTCCCATATTCAAGGTTTGCTAGCTGTCAAAAGTTGTCCTGAGATATCTCGATACCATTTTTAGGGTTCCGTAATCCGACAAAGAACCCTTATAGTTTCGCCATGTCCGTCTGTCTGTCCGTCTGTCCGTCTGCGGCCTATCGCAAAGACCGGTGGTACTAGAAAGGTATAATTTGGTGTGTGTTACATATTTATCACGCCGACAAAGTTAAACAATAAAATGTTGGAATTTTTTTTCTCGTCTACCCTGTCATGTAGGTAATCGTCGGATTTCAACGACCACGTTGAAAAATATTGTGGCTTTACCATTTTTCGATTTAGGGTTCCGTTTGCGAAATATTAAGCTTTAAAGCGCAATTTTTTGTCCGAGTAGGGTAACCCCCCTCTCCTCTCCTGGCTAAACCGTTGATTGTAGAAACGTGAAAAAAATTATGGTAGTAGCACATAATAATGAACTTGAAAGAAAAAGTATCACGGCTAAGTAGGCTTTACTAGTTAACGAGTAATAGGCAACCAACTTAGAAAAGTAATATTTCGTACAAAATCCATTGAAAATGACTTCGATGAAGTTGTTACTTCTGTAAAGCAGAAACAAGACCCTCTTTCTACGGAACCCTACATTGCGCGTGGCCCGACCAGCGCTTGGCCGTTTTTTTTTATTTTTACTGAGTTGCATCCATATCTACCAGATCAAAGCATAAAAACTACTGCACCGCCTTTTGCATCGTACACCCTAGTTTTGAACCTCTAATGACTGGCCTAATATCTATGCAAAGCAATATTGTTCCGATCGCGGAACCTTGTCGTCTCAGAAAGTGACCACTGGCATTTCAATGATGTGGGGCCTCCTAAACATTATCATCAAATTATCATTTTGATGACCCACAAGAAAGACGGTGTGTATGTACCTTACACATAACGACATATCGACCTTTTCAACACACTTGCTCATAAATTGCACTGAATTAAGCCACATAATGTGGCTTATTATCAAAGCGTGCGTTTTGCATTACCATTATAACCAAGTGCGATAATGTTATAAAACCTTTTTGTTCAACCTCGGAGAAGGTTTGATATCATTTTGATGTATAAAAAAAATGTTTAGAGTTATTTCTTTCAGTGGTACAAATCAGTATCTACCTTGATAAATTCAAGCATTTCCGTACAATAAAATTAGATTTTTAGCATTTTTAAGCAAACACTTTACAATAATTAATGTAAACCTAATAATTAACATAAAATTTATGAATAGGTTAGCAACCTCATTATATCTAGATGGCCATGCATTGCAGCCATCTTTGATGGATGCGCGCGCACAAGAATACTGTTTTGAATTTTACCGCCATACATAACACGAATCACGCACGAAAAAAAAATATTAAAAATTGCGATTGGATTATATTGTTTTGATACAACACTCACTTTTTTTATTCACAAGTGTGTTGAAAAACGTCGTATGATACTCGTGAGATTTGGCCATTGCAGCACTCGGTTCCATAAAGCCCTCGCCTATCGGCTCGGGCTTAGAAACCACCTCGACTGCAATGGCCAACTTATCACACATGTATCATAATGTACTATTATTTTATTAACATTAGCGATCTGAATTAAATATCTTTTTTTACATGCCAGGATCTATCTGCCTTTCCTCTACCAGTATAGAACCACCATGAGCCCAAAAGACTGCCCCCGAACTCTAAACCTAAATAAATAAATAAAATCATAATGTTTATTTGTAATTTTGGTTGATTTGCGTTACAATTGAGTGCGTTTATTTAATAATTCAGACCAAATATCCCTTACGTTTGCGAAACTATTTCTTGGTTTCTAAACGAGTTCTATTAGGGTTCCGTACCCGAAGAGTGCCAAACGGAACCCTATTACTAAGACTTCTCTGTCCGTCTGTCTGTCTGTCACCAGGCTGTATCTTATGAACCGTGATAGCTAGGCAGTTGAAATTTTCACAGATTATGTATTGCTGTTGCCGCTATAACAACAAATGCTAAAGACAAAATAAAATAAATATTTAATGGGGGCTCCCATACAACAAACGTATTTTTTTTTGCCGTTTTTTGCTCGATATTAATAACGGTAGACGCTTGAAATGTTCACAGAATATTAAGATTTATATTCGCATTAAAAATAAATAATTAAAATAAAATAAATATTCAAGGGATACAACAAACGTGACTTTTTGCCGTTTTCCCTCGATCTTGGTATGTGTATATTTTGGAGATAAAATGTAGCCTATATGCTATTCCAGACTATAATCAGATCCGTTCAGTCGTTTTGGGGTGATTGATTCATCCAAACTTTCGCATCTATAAATAAGTGGTAGTAATATTTACGGATAGCATTAGTAACGATACGGATAGCATTTGATACAAAACCCACTATTTCACTCCACATGAATACTTGTTTAATTGTTGCATCTGAAGAAATATTTTATTAACCAGTAATTATAAACTCTTTAATCGACAAATTGCAAAATTTGGCAACACCGTTTAAAACCTACTTACAGACCTTGTAAAAATCTTGCAAAACTGACAAAGGACATGTAATCGCTATGCCGTCTGTTGCATTTTTTTTAAAGAATGTGTAGGATTTTGACTTGTAGCATTGTTCTTATATTTTTACGACTATGTTGATCTGAACTTTGTCAGTAATATTATCTCTTCACAATGTTGTGATAATAGCAGAACGATGAAATCATTAATTATATAAGTATTGTTTGCTATATTTAATGAATGAATGAATGATTATTGCCAGGAACAAAAGATAATATAATGTTACATTTATAAACTTAGAGACTAAATTGATTTTGCCAGATTTTATCTCAAGCGAGTAAGTAAGAACTTGGCAAAAGGACTGGACGCTCAGCCTGTGCTGCGGAGTGCTGGACATCCTATAGCGCTCATTGATTTCAATTATTTCATCTATTTATTTGAGGAGAATTATATTGTTTGACATGATTGCAATCGCATTTAAGGGGCTATTCAAGTATTACGTAGGCACTACAGGGGGTGAAGAACAGTGAACGTAACGGTGAAGGAAAACATCGTGAGGAAACGTGAGTGTCTGAGCTATTCATATACATCAGCGCTTGAAGTCGCCAATCCGCGGTGGGCACGCGTGATGATTATGCTCATACTCTCTCCCTGAGAGAAGGCCTGTGCCCTACAGTGGGACGTTTATAGGCTGCTTATGCTACTACAGGGGGTGGGCGGGTGTTGGCTTTGCTTATTTTTGATTACGGGGGTGGGGAGTCTGGATGGTGATTACGTCGGCAGTAGGCATTTATTTTTTTACTTTTTCGGATTTTCTACAAAATTCGCGAGATGTCGTTTCAGATAGACAAATCCAAGTTAATTGTGTGAAAATTTATGTGAAAGTATTATGTGCGTTAAAATCTTCTATACTAAGCCTATTTCTTATTTTTAGACTAATAAGTGCTGTAAATTATGTTGTAGACAGCATATGAACCTTTACATATATCACTTAGATTATGGGTGACTTTGCAACAAAAATGTAAAGTCAAAGGCTGAATGTAAAATATGAAGTTTGTCAACTGTACTGCTTTCCTTCCGTACCGCAGACACAAATAGCAGAGTACGTGCTACTTTCCCCGAAATTACGGTTACGCTTGTGCGTTTTCTTCGACGTAACGTAATTACGAGGAAGATGACGTAATTACGTCATAATTTCTTGGAGATGAGACGGCATGGCCGTTTCAATGTCAACGACTCGTGAAAGGAAATTCTCTAAATACAGACTTACTTTAGCTCTCCACTACCTTCACTACCCTCCTTGTTCATGGCCACTTCCTGCCAATCTAGTAGAAAAGTCGTGAGGTCGTACCGCCATCCTGAGCCTATTGGTTCATACATCAATACAGAACTAATTAACTTAGAAAGAATACATAAGGTATTAATGATTATTATTGTTATTATTATTATACTTTATTGCACACAAGACTTAACAGGACATTACATAAGAAATTACATGTACAAAGGCGAGCTTATCTCTGTAAGAGATTTCTTCCAGCAAACCTTCGGGTATAGGAGAAGCAGTAGAAAAACGGGTCTATATATGTGCACAAAATAAACTACAAAAAGCTTAAATAACACAAAGTAAAAAGGAAAACGAAAACTACATAAACTAGATATCAGAATAAAAATACATACCTACTTAGATATATACATAAATAAGTCCCAACACACAACCCCAGAATATCATTTTGTTTGGACCTTAACTTGTAATGAGATGATTTATACAGCGTCCGGTGGCACCTTCACTCACACTAGGGTGAAGGGACCACTCGGACGCTGCAGTGCCTGGGACACTGTGTTTAGATGTTGTAGAATGTAGATGTAGTAGTAGCTGTAGGTGGCGGTGTAAATGCGGTGATAGCCCAGTGGGTAGATCAATGTACTCTGAAGCCAGAGACCCAGGTTCGGTTCCCAGTGCGGGCATGTACATATGAATTTGTTTATTTTCAAAGTTACGTACATCTGCGAATTTTTGCCATACCACACGCTAATCGTGAAGGAAAACATCGTGAGGAAACCCGCGGCTTGGTTGGTTCCGCACGTATTGACTTGTCTTTCCGGTGGGCTAGGCCGACTAAGGTGTCAGGATGGTATTGGTGCAGGGTAACTTGTAAGTTTGTTTCAAACACAGCACATTTTCTCTGTTCTGTGGTTTCAAACCTAAGCTTTTACTTTGCTGCATAAACAACTGGTTTCAAACTTGCACCAAAGCTCAAACAGTACGGTAACTTACTGTTTGAGCCTGTTCTCGTTAAACCACATGCTGTGTAGAAATGAAACAAATCTCTTTTCGTTTCCAATATTTAGCTGTCAATTTATTCTTTGATAGTAAATTTATTCTTTGAAGATAAATCTGCCTTCCTCCGAGGTTGCTAGGCACAACAATGATCAAACAAGGTAACAAAGAAACAAACAAACAAAGAGATAAGCTCGTCCTGTACATGTTATTTCTTCTGTAATGTCCTGTGTGGAATAAAGTATAATAATAATAATAACATTAAATACTCTATCCACTGTCGTGGTTGTGAAGCTACGATATTTTGCGAGGTCCTGCAATTTAGTTTTGTCCGATAAGTTGAAGGAGGGTGTACCTACTTGCTGTTATACATTAATTTAATTTTATTAGGGTAAACCATAGAAGTACTTTATACTCTAAGGGGTAAACAGACAAAATGTACAGTAAGTCTCTTAAAGAAAAAATAAAGTTCAAGTATTTTAGGCAATTTTCCGTACAATCAGCAATGCTTACCACGGATTGAATAAAAAGAAGTTACAGAGAGTGATCCATCCAAACCAAGCCCCGTTCGCCACCGGCCAAGTTCCTCCATTATATCGACGTTCATACAGGAAAATCCGAACCGAGCCGATAAACCCTAATAAACCGGTTATTTTTGTCTAATTCCAGAATGCACGAGCTGCCAAGTGGACGATGAGCTGGGTGTGACGCGGTGGACGATGCCCCTGCTGAAAACCGGCGAGAAGCGGTACTATTTAGGCATATTCTTTAAGGTAAGCTTCCTTCATCGTAATTATCTGCCCGGATACACTTCTTTTAACTTTAAAATAAATTGTTGGGGACTGTTCCCGGATCCTCACTATACCTCAAGACATGAGACTTCGATGAAATTAAGTTTCTCAATTTCCACTTTATCTTGTTAAATTTTTCAAAGCGCCATTTGAGATTGAAGCTTTATTTTATATTGGAAACTTGGACTGTTTATTAATTTATAGCAATGGCAATGACTTTATAGTCGGATGACTATTTATGTAGAGGGTTTATTTTATTGCAGTGTAACAAAGTTTTCAGAGCGAAATAGCATTGATAGCTCAGTGAAACTATTAGTAATTACTGGAGCACTTCCCGGTAGTAGTCTAAATCTGGTCCCAACTAGTGACTTAATAGCTGATGGCAGAGATATATTTGCATAGGTTTACCAAAGGAAACGTTCCGCCAACGTTCATTTACAACGAACAAACGAACGCTTCTCGCTTGTGAGCGTATTACTGAAAACTTTCTATGGTAAATTGTACAGGCTGCCCCAAAAGTTACAGTCAAGCAAAAGGCCAGCGGTACAGCACTCCTACGGCTACATAATATTTAAATCACATTCGTATGTTCCGTGATCACAAACAGGCAAACGCAGCGTAGGACGCCCACCCGAGGCCGATTGTTGGCAGGGGCAGGATGAGAGGATGAGGACACCCGAGGACAGGAAGGAGTGGCGTGCCTAGGGGGTGAGGGAGGGGGCTAAGTCCAGCAGTGGATGAGTACGGGCTGAGTTGAATGATTGATTGATGTTCCCTGTTAATTTTAGTTTTTGAGCTATGCCGTTTTTTATATTTTTTACGAACGTGATGACTGAAGACTTTTTGATCATACTGATGTGTGAAAAACTTTTAAAGAAATCGGCTGGAAAGAAGTCCTAGGTAGGTGACACAAATACATATACTATTTATTTGTATTGGCTATCTGGGTGTTTCAAAAAGTATGAAAAGAGCCTCCACAAACGCTTATTTTATAATACTGAACCTGATGCATTTCGGCAATAATTAATAAAACTGCAGCTATATCCTGACGCCGACTCACAAATCCATTCGTCGCAATGGTGAAAGAAGTTAAGAGTAATTAGGCATTGTACCGAGTTAATTAACACTATACCGAGTGTCAACGCTTCATAATTTTTCCAAAGAAACTGTGTAATATAAATCAACGGCTTCTGAGATATTGAGGTTCAAAGTAGCACTTTATTGCAATTTTTTGCACAAATGCACATATCGTAGCGATTATTTCTTTCCAAGAAACCTTTACGAAATATTGAAGCTTTCTTTCACAAGATGAATTATGAATTTTAACGCGCACTCAATTAAAACATCATAATCTCAAACAAGCGTAACGCTGCCGCGCTGTTTCATATTTACGGTCCGTGTCATATAAACGCTAAAAGTTACTCATCCATTGCGCGCTAATTAATTTTAGTAACATAACATAACATAACATAAACTCACGCCTGTATCCCAGAGGGGTAGGCAGAGACCAGGGAGTGCCACTTGCTACGATCCTGACAGATCACTTTCGCTTCCTCAACATTCATTAGTCGTTGCATGCACGCACGCCGGTTTCGGGTACATTTTATCTTGCTCTTTGTTAATACATCCTCTATTTGGTCGAAGTATGTCCGTCTGGGTCATAGTAGCCAAAAAAAAAGTAATTGCTTCCCTAACAAAACTTTCTGAATAAAATATAAATTACTTACTTTATAGGGTTCCGCATCCGAAGGGTGCCAAACGGGACCCTATTACTCTGCCTCCGGACTCAATCTTTGGAACCGTAATTAGGTAGACAGATGAAATTTTCACAGAATATGTGTTATTACGGCGAATTACCTAACAAACAATAAAATTATATTCTTTTTGTTGCACTAACCCGTGCTGAGGACAATTTTAAAAACCTATTTAGAGGCTAAAAACTCCACCCATGCCGGGACTTGAACCCGCGACCTCTGGCTAACCGTGCCAACGCTCTCCCAACTGAGCTAATGGGTAAGTGCAGGCATCAGCGAAATTTAAAAAATAAGGGGGTCTCCATACAACAAACGTGTTTTATGCTCTATCGTAAAAACGGTTTTTATTATTTGTCATTATATATTCTAATGACAAATAATAAAAACCGGCCAAGTGCGAGTCGGACTCGCGCACGAAGGGTTCCGTACCATTATCTATATAACATTTGAATATTTCAAGCGTCTACCTGTTGCCATTATTAATATCGAGCAAAAAGCGGAGTCTTAGTAATTAATAAAGAAACCCTGGGTGCGCGAGTCCGACTCGCACTTAGCCGGTTTTTTTTTTTTTAGTTTTCGAGTCGAGCGTCAGATATTAACACCCTATGTTCAAATTTACAATCGAGCGCTCGCCAGTGAATAGGCGGGCTCGTTAGAGCTTTCACCGGCTCAGGAGCCAGACGCTGCGCCGCCCCCGACTATCAGCTGTATGATTGTTTTCATTCCTATTGTGCCATAATTATGTCTTACAAGAGGCGATTGACTCACTTTCTTCTTGTGCCGGCTGCGGCATTGAGAGAATAATCAGAAGGTGCTGGGTTACCTTATCGGCCCCAACGATACAGGCTAGGCTAATTGTTCAAAGCCAAAATGTTGCAATCATATATACCTCTTTTATATGTGAACTGTGTCTTTAAACTTTATTTTGTGACTGCAACCAGATTTAATAAATTATTCTTATTCCATTCTCGACAGAGAAGGAAAGAGGTGATTATGTGATTTCTCAGTGATTGCTCTCGTAGTTGTCCGCGTTTCTGTTATATTAAGCGCTCTTACCTCCTAAGAGCCCAAGAAACTCAAGAGAGGTCACAGGGGTTTTATAAATACGGACCTTAAAGTTTATCGCTCTGAGCTTCATGGCTTTAATCAGCAACATCGAAAAGCGCTCCAGGTATGTAGAGTACTGCTGGCTTTTGGTAATATTCGTAAAGTTTGCTCTACAGAAATATTCGAAACATGCCCCATACATAAACGTTACGTATTAAGTAGATACAAGGATCTTCAGGAAATAACAATTTATAACCATCTTTATTACTTAGTACTTTATCTGCACTCCACCGCGCGTATAAACTCTATGTGAATGATATTAAGAGCGCTCACACAGGTATGGAAGTTTGTCAATGGATAAGTTGAATAAAGTTTGTCAATCAAAAGCTGGTCTTCTGTATATTTTTGGTTATAAATGGTAGAGCTACAAAGCGTCGCTATTACAATCACTTGATGAATGCTGCATAGGTGTTATTTAACAATATGCCAATAGGAGAGTTGATATCAAAGGTAAATTATCTGACCTCACCCACTAGGGACTTGGAATTTTGCACAAGTCGGTCAGTTTTACATAACACGCGCACGCACAGGCAAACTTTCTCTTAGAAAAATACGGAGATATCCCCAATTGATGATATTGGTTATTGACCATTGGTCATTGGTTGTCTGGATTAAATTACTTTTAGTCATAACGCCAATTGTACTGTACTTTATTATTGATCAAGTCTCAAATGTAATTCCTGGTGTATACAATAAAGAACATATTTTATGGTGGGTTACGTAGATTGAACAGCTGACGATCGCTAAACAGCTGATCAAACATTAAATTTTTATCTCGGTCCCCTAAACTTGGGATGAACTTTCTTTTCTCGCCTACACCATTGTAAGGTATCGCTGGATTGGTTTCCATTTCCTCCCGTGGATGTCGTAGAAGGCGACTAAGGAAATTAATTTCCAGGAGACGGGCAGCAGCGTCTTCCTGAGATTCCAACCGCATACTGTGATCGCCAGCCCGCCTGCCAAGCGTGGCGATTATGGCAAAACCCCTCATGTTTAAGAAAACCACGAGAGAGGCCTATGTGGGCGTCAAATGGCTGATGATGAAAGAATGTAATCTGTGTTAAAAAAAGATATATAGTCCGGGCTTTTTGTCCTCGAAGCGCGCCATTAAGGGAATCCAGTGGGCTAACTAGTTTACCAATGAAAAAAAAAAAATTTTCTTTTACAGATCGTACCTTTTTGGCAAAAAATGTCTGTACAATCTCTCAGTGATGTTAACAGCAATTTCGAGGATCCACGACAAGGAACCTAGGATCACGAACCTGGGACTAGATAGCACTTATGCCAAAATCGGCCGTTTTTAGCGTTAATGCTACCTAGCCCTAGATTTTTCGCCTTAAATTCACGGCCGTGCCAAAAATCACTATCAACATGATTGAGAGATTTACAGACACTTTTTGTAAATTCGATCTGTAAAAGAAGATATAATTTTTTTTTCATTAGTGGCGCTAGTTAGCTCTCTGGATCCCCTTAATATATTTTATTCGAAATATTAAAAAATGCAAGAGTAGGTATATTTGGATTTTAGTTGTTTCTTTTCTTTCCTTCTGAGTTTTTACACTTTTTGACGCGACAGTGTTATTTATGAAAACACAATCCATCTAAAACACTCCAGCTTTAGGTAAAGGGAGAGATACAACTGTATTATCGAGTGTCTTAGGAAAATTTGTTTAAAGTAAATAACCTAACAATACCAGGGCAAAAGCCCTCCTTTTAGGGATATATTCTGATAAGATGTAAGTAGCCTTTCTTATCCGTGCAATTATGACAAATCGTTTGAGATGTTATTTATCTAAATCTGACAATTGTTTAAAGAGTTACGAGAGAAGCAAGAATCGGATATATTTCTGTACGAGTACATGCGAGCTAAAACCATTGCCCTCCGTTTGGTCTCCGCCATAGTCGAGTAAAAAAGTACTATATTAAGTGTAGCGTGTGTACCGCACTTAAGTCTCGCAACCCGCGATTTTCCCGGCGATGAGCAAGTTGTTACTTTCCACGAAATTAACTCGGCGCCCGATCGGCCGGCACTAACGCGGCTGGAGGGAAATTGCTACATTGACAGCACATCGAGCTTTGCAGGCATGCACTCTAATCGCTTGCCCTAGGGTCTACTTTACAAACGCACGTTGCCTTCCTGTCCAGGGAATACACGACGGTACGAACTTTGCACCGGCTATATATAGGTAGAACATTAATTTAAAAAAAAAATCTAAATCTAAAATCATTTATTTCCTAAATATTATACATTGCTCATATAATTTTGATGCGCTTTTTATTATGTTCGCAATGATTCGTACCTAAAGTATGAAATTGCCGATTTGTACTAAAAATCTAAATTGTTTATTTTTTTAATTTTTAACAAATTTATTTAATCAAAATAGTTGCCATTATTATCCATACATTGCTGCCATCTAATGGGAAGGTCATTAATGCCTTTGCGATAGAACTCCGACGATCTAGACTGCACAAACTGTGTGAAAGCATTTTGTATTGCCTCCTGGGAAGAAAACTTCTTGTCACGTAGATAATTGTCCAAATCACGAAAAAAATGGTAGTCCGTTGGAGCAAGGTCTGGTGAATACAGAGGATGACGAATGGTTTCTAACTGCAGTTCCTGAAGGGTCAAAATGGTTTCTCGTGCTGTGTGAGGTCTCGCGTTGTCGTGGAGCAATAATGGTGAAGATCGATTCACGATTATTTTTTATTTTATTGATTTGACGCAAGTGAGTCAATATTGTGGGTAAGGTAACGTTAAACCATGCCGCTAATTCCTGGGTAGTTTGACTATGGTCGGCTTCCACTATCTCTCTTAATTCATCGTTATTCACCTGTGTGGGCGTTCTTCCTCGTGGCTCGTTCTTTAAGTCGAAATTTCCATCACGAAAGCGTTTAAACCAAAATCGCACGGTGCGTTCATTAGTAGACCCCTCTCCAAACGCAGCATTGATATTGCGGGCTGTTTCTGCCGCGTTAGTTCCGCGTAGGAACTCGTATTCAAAAATCACTCGAATTTTCGCAGTATCCATCTTTCTTGTCTAAATTGAATAACAAAAACAATTGAAAGTCGATATTCAAATGTTTCACATTTTTTAAAAAAGAACATCATAGAAACCATTTGAAAAAAGTTTCATTCGAAAACCTCAAACCATGAAGATTCTATGTCAATTCAAAGAACCTATTGCAATAAAACGGCAATTTCATACTTTAACCCCTATTATTTTATTTGATATACCATGTAGGTATGTATTCCCCTCTGTTTTTACAAAAAGAAGAGGTCCTTAAGTGTTATGTTTTTTGTTGTTAAATCAGCCTGGTAAAAATGTTATATGTTTGAGCTACTACTGTGCCCTTGTTCATTGTACCAAGCGTGTACTATTTGTAAACTTATAAATAAAGAAATCTGAAAATCAAATCAAATCAGTTTGAGGTCCAAAATGTGAAAGCTAACCATCTATCAGCTAAAAAATCTTTGCAGTAATAAGAAAACAGTTTCTACCAGAGGTGTTGTAGAAACTCTTTCAGAAACTCTACGAACTCAGGCTAGAGTAACGCCGAGTTTCTTGGTCAGATTAGCAATAATAATAAAAGATTTGTTTAAGGCATCTGTGGCCCAAGTAAGTAACAATGGTTCTTATAGCTATTTTAGTAAGTTATGTACAGTTTTTTTGTTTAGTGAAGAGGAGGCTAGGAGTTACTAGGAAATAGTAACTGGCATCTTGCACAATCAACATGGGAAGTCAAGTCGTTTTTCCACTTCATAGTAGCACCAAGTGTTGATCACTTGCCAACAAACTACAATTTCCCTGGCGTAAGAGCAACGGAAAGCTGTAGTTCAAATCACTGTAGTTACCCTTTGTACAAAACAGATAAAGACAAAAGATCTACTTCATATGATCCATTCTATAAATGTGGGCTTTGGCCGACCGTTTAAGTTCTAATATGTCATTGTCTCTAGATAAGATTGTATTGTAAGTCTAAGCACTACTAAGATTTATAGCCCTGAAAAAAAATTGGAAAAAAATTTATACACAAATAGGTAACAAAGTACTCACTGCATCGGCACATGCTAAGTTTTAGGTAGAGTCGACAGCATTTGTTGATGTTTTTCCCGGAAAAAACCCAAGTAGGGTTTCGCGTCAACCTTTGTAAGTTGAAGTGCTATCAACAAGCTGTTTTAATATTTAGTTTCCATAATGAAGTGGTGCCCCTGTCTAAGTATATTTTGAACCGATTGCATCTATTACCAGGTAACCAAGAAACGTAGGCAGCTCATTACGTGGCAATTTCCACACTTGGATTTCAATATTCAATACTTAGTGCCAGCAATGGCGACGCCTGGTCTCCTACGATTGCAGACCGTTGCAGGAGATCATCGATTAAATGAAACTACCAGAAATTACGTCTATTGGAGACTTGTACTTCAGTTGGCAAGACTTGTGATTACCAATTTCAAACATTCACTCATTTCTGAGCAGAATGTTTTCAGAAGTGCGGAAGTCTTTAGAGAAGTCGGTATCTTTATAGTTTGAGCTTTGATTGAAATTAATTTGTCTCTGAAAACATTCTGTCAATCAAAACATACTTACGCCTGTATCCCGGCAGGGAAGGCCGACATTAGGATTTTTCAGGATCGGGGCTTTTGCATTATTAGTCGCTGCAAGTAAATCCAGCGGTTTCAGGATTCCGGTAGAGTGCCCTAATAACCGAGTTTTCAGTCACTTTATTCCACATCTTTGAACCGATGTAAAGTCTTAAAATTATGCGTTTATGTGTTATTGTTAAGATTATATTATTAGGTAGCGAATTCCACCACCTCGTATTTAATATTATTTAATAAGATATCTTAAGGCCCTTCCTCAACCCTATCTTGACTATCTACAATTCTAGAACGATCCACGTTTTCGATAAAATGACTACAATGCAAAACAAAAATAAAAGAAACTTAATAGAAAAGAAAGTGCCTATCAACTCCCAGTCGGCAACAAAAGGGTCCGTTTATACACAACACAGCATGTTGCTTGTTAGTTGCCTGCATGGGTTTAGAAAGTGTATTTGTTTAACAGTATTAACATCGCCTCATTGAGTTATTGAACAGATTGAGAGCGTATGGGTACAGATCAAAAGGTTCCAGTGGTTTGAAGAGTTTTGCTGTCCGATCTGTGGGAGAAAAGCTTTCGTATACAATTTTTGGTGTACAATAATAGTAGTTTATGTGACTGTCACATAATGAGGCTTATTAAAACACGAGCGAGATTTTAAAAAACGAGCCTTGGCGAGTTTTTTAATAGCATTCGCGAGTGTTTTAATACCAAGTTATGTGCAGTCTCATACACTACTTTATCTACACTCATGTCTTAATCTTCAAAGTAAGGAATCAAAGTAAAACACGTTTGACAAGCTTTGTACTATACATAAATCTATAAAATCTTCGTAACATTTATCATACATTTTTCTTGACTTTTCCGGCAAAAGACTATTCGTTACTTTTGATGCTTTTTCCAAAATATCGGGTGGAGTTAAGTTCTCAAAATTATTGCTGTCACTTTCAGATTCAGACATTTTTAATCCAATAAATGAAATTTTTGAAACAAAATGGCGCAATTTCGACAAAAGTATCTTGACATTCAATCGTCTGCACTCAGTTTTGCGCGCGCAATTTTAGGTATTTTTAGTTGCACTTTTGGTACCACGAAAATGAAATTAGGTTTTTTACAGAGTCAACTTTTGACATTAAAAAAAAACTTAAGTTTTGTTCCGTGATCACAGCAACACTTTAAAAAAAATAACTGTAACATAAAGTGAAAAATTTGCCCTTTAATGTAACTTTATATTACACTTTTTTTTAATTTTCTTTAAAGTTATGTATTCTTTAAAGCCTGTCAATATGTGTTTACCTTTGAATTCTTAATTTGAAGATTATGATATGAGTGTAGATAAAGAATATTTTTGTCTATCTAGGTAGCTTAAATAATTCGAATCTCGGAAAACATCTTTCTAGGGATCAATGGGATTGATGGCCCAAAAGAAATAATCTTACTTAAATCCAAATTCCGCCACATGAGATACAAGTGAATCACTTCGACATATTTGTATGTCTCTTGTTCTCAAACCATAACCTCAAAGGCGTCACTGCAAAAGCCTCGGACTAAAGAAATGTGATTATGGTCTATAGCCCGCAAAGTGATATTTGCTTATGACAGTGTAATACTCTATTTGATTAAAACCCGGATTTAGGGCAAATACTACTTTTTATTATCCACGCACCCTCTCTTTTTCATCGATTGCCTAGCCTAGCTAGGGATCGACTGACGTAAAACAAAACGTAACTATTCCCTTCAAAATATTCAAAATATAACTAGACGGCTATGTCAGCCAGCTACTATAAAGAAGAATCGTTACAATAGTAACCAGTTTAGGTTGACTTACAGTAATTATACCTCTGTAGAATTTAATTTCCCTATATGTAAAAAAAACAGATGGTGTTTAAAATCATTAAAATAGGTACAAGATGGGTCAAAGAGAGTTAGAGAGTTTTTACTACCCAAGTAGCAATTTGTAACTGGTCCCTGTCTTTTTTGGCACAACAAACAACGACGACGTTCACGGTTAAGAAAACACATTTTTAGTCTTTGATAACAGTTACTCTCTATGGACAATCAAAACAGCACCTTTTGCTCAAGAGAACACATTTCGTTTTGCAGGCGAACTGGTTCAAGGCGCAGCAGTACTGCCGATACCACGGCATGCACCTCGCGTCCGTCTCTTCACAGGAAGAGAATGACAAGCTGGAGAAATACGTCAAAGATTCTGGTGAGGACACCTCTAAATAAATACGTCAAAAACTCTGCTTAGTAAAACGACAAAGTCAAAGTCTCTGGTAAGTAGGTCTAAGCCTCTGATGAATAAAACCCTTTAAATGAATATCAAGGTCTCTGGTGAGTAAAACCCTATAAATAAAAATTACCCTGATGAGTAAACCTATAAATAAATACGTCAAAGTCTCTGGCGAGTAAATCTAAGCCTCTGGTGTATAAAACGTTTGAATAAAAAACTGAGCAGAGGACTCGATATATGTACTACAGACTTAATAACAGATCTGCAATATTCGGATTTTTCTTTTATTTTTGCTATGCTCCTTTAGGCGAGTATTTTGCTTCTTTCCAAATTTAATTATTCTAGGTCAATGAGAAGTGATCTATCGGTATAATCGGTACAATATTTTTTTTATAATTACACAATAACTGTTTGCAATACATATATTTCTGTATTCGAGGAGATTTGCCCACTATTTTACTACGGAGATTTGCCCAATGACTACAATCCCTAGTGGATAGTAGTTACTGCCCAAATCTCCACTTAGTTGGGTTTACTTTCTAGCAGCATCATCTCAGAAGTACGCTAATTGTACTATAACCGAGCTTCCGTTTCGCTTTCCAGGCTACGGTCGCGAGCATTTCTGGACGTCCGGCACCGACTTGGCTGAAGAAGGGAACTTCTTCTGGATGGCCAACGGACGGCCGCTGACCTTCGTCAACTGGAACGCCGGCGAACCCAACAACTTCCGATACGAGAACGGAGAGGAAGAAAATTGTTTGGAGCTCTGGAACAGAGACGATAAAGGTCTGAAGTGGAACGATTCGCCGTGCTCGTTCGAAACTTATTTCATATGTGAAGTGCGATCGGACTGAGGACTCTGTGCAGTGTGATATTTCGTGACGTATACGTACTAGATTAAAGCCTTCCGGATATTTTTTTTATTTAGTGCTTGTAATAGCATAGACTTTACGATGTCGTGGAAAGGGAACAACATGTTTTGTAAATTCAACATTTTAGGAAGTTAACATTCTCGGAATCAAAATTTTTAGGAATTCGACATATATAAATTCAACGGTATAAGAACTCAATGGTCCGGAAGGGACTAAGAAGGTCTGGAAGGATCTCTGCTAGTCTTTAAAATTAAGCTCGATTAAAAGAACGTTACAAATGTAGGCTTTTGGCTTAGATCAAGTTTTTCAACATTGTTGTTGGGCAGAGTGATTTTAATCGAGTTAGATTTCAAAGAATGTATTACTAGATATCTTTATTCTTTAATGGAGTAGAATTAGACCTCAACTACGCTTCTAAAAAAGAAAATCACTTATCAATTACCTACCTATAAATAAACTAAAAAACTAGAAATATACTTAGAACAATAGAAACCTATATAAACGCTTAGATATCAGGAGCGATACCTAATAAAATGTAGGTAATGGTCAGTAAATGATAGAGTTGATAACGTAAGCATTTCTTTATTTATTGGCATTTTTCAGTTACATTTCACAGAAACTGGATGAATACCAACTTAATAAATTTAATGTCGCTGGGATCACCAGATCACCAGAGGTCGTACATAATTAATCACTCAATTACGCACAAGATGCGATGAAATTTATACAGACAGGCGAAGGTGAACAAATACAATAGTTTTATTCGAATCCCATGCCAATTTGAAAGGTCACTTGCGCATGAACGCATAGTGAATCTACCAAGTGAAGTACTAAGTTAGTTAGCTTTACATACGTGCACTCTACTGAATTACGTTACGGGTGAACAAAAATGTAACTGTATATTATGAGCTGTTGGCTGTAAATGTACAATCGACACCAAATCAACCTTTTAATTACTCATACTCGGAAAGTAGTTTGAAGTTGCCTAAGGACCAGGTTGACAGTAATACTTTTCAGCGCTAGAGTGAATCATTTTCAACTGACAGCTGTCAAATTATAAAAAAAATAGTGATATTTTCACATTCCTGTTGAATCATATCCCAACTTTCTACGCAGCCACTCAATTACAGCGCGATGTAAAATTGAAATAACATAAATTTATTAATTAAAGAATGTATTTTTTTAAATAAGTTTATTATAATTTACTTTCATCTACATAATTTCTTTAAAATAACATAGATTTGCGCAAAATATTTACCATTTTTTCAATAATGAAAATGAAAAATAATGGCTTAGTAGCTGGCCGGCCACAGAAAAAAAATAGGCGGGAAAGTGGCAATCCGATCTTTCTTTGTTTTTTCCGAGCTGTAGAGTTTTGTTTATATTTCCGTATAACAGAGAAAATCATTTCGCATTTCTTTCAACGTTTTATCATCATCATCATCATCATCATCAGCCATTTGACGCCCACTGCAGGACATAGGCCTCCCTCGTGGTTGGCCTGGGGGATTTTGCCATAATCGCCACGCTTGGCAGACGGGTTGGCGATCGCAGTATGCGGTTGGAATCATAGGAAGACGCCGCTGCCCGTCTCCTGGTAATTTATTTCCTTAGTCGCCTTCTACGATATGCACGGGAGGAAATTGAGTGACGCTATTCTTAATCCGGCGCCACACGGTTTCAACGTTTTTTCGATTTTTATTTTTACTTTCCTTATATTCGTAGTCAACCTCGGGTTAAAGACTAAATAAGCTACTTTCACCCCTAGGGTAACAGTAACAATGTACTACCTATTACGTTCTAGTTGCAAAGTCACTCGTAATTTAAATAACCGAGTAGAGTGCACGCATGTAATGTTTAATGTGCTGTCACTGTACATGTACAACCTCTGTGCGCAAAATCTCAGTTCCCTTGAATTTAAGTTGAACGAATCACTGCCAGATTATTTCCATTTAGTTTGTAAAGTGAACCTCGACAATCCTAGACATATTTTGTCTTTAGTCAATTAAAGTAAAGTTACCCTAGACGTAGTGGTGAACGTGTAACGTATTTTGTAAGAACTGTTAAATAAATGTAAAGATTTAGATAAGTAAGTAGATATTGTTTCTCTAACCCTCTAATTAAAAACTGGCCAAGTGCGTCTTGGGCCACGTGTAGTGTAGGGTTTCGTAGAAAGAGGGGGTTTTATCTGCTGAACTAACAACTTCATCAAAGTAATTTTCAATGGATTTTGTACAAAGTTTTCTTTTGATAATATTTCGCAAAAGGAACCCTAAATAAAAAAGGGTCTTCCTACACCAACAATATTTTTAAACAACCAATCCAACGATACCCCACACTATGGTGCAGGCGAGAAAAAAAAATGCATCTCTAATGTAAATTAATTTGTTTTTTTGTCGGCATAATAAATATGTATATCTATGCCAAATTTCAGCTCTCTAGTACTTATCGTCTCTCTGCTAAGCCGCGGACAGACCGACAGATGGACAGACGGACAGACATGACGAAACTATAAGAGTTCCTTGTTGACTACGGAACCCCAAAAAGCGATTATAATTTCGCATGTGGGGTCGATTAAACTCACATTCTCTCTCTCTCTCTCTCTGGGACAAGTTCATAAGCTATTTATTCTAAGTCTTCTTCTTTCAGTATCTCACCACTATTGGAGTTTGACCATCAGCTCTGTGTATCCCTCCTCTCTTCTTTTTTACAAGCGAAATAGATCTTCAACGCTGGCATTTTCAAGTCGGTAGAGCATGAGATGTAACGGGGCCATGATTTTGCGTTTTTGCCGGCGGCGGCGCGCCTCTTCCCCTCAATGTTGCCCATCATGATAACTTCAAGAAGTCTGTACCATGATTGTTCAAGCATATTATTATTATTATGATTCATCATAAACAGCCTATATAATTATGTCCCACTGTACGGCACAGGCCTTCTCTCAGGGAGAGAGTATGGGCTTAATCACCACGCGTGCCGACTGCGGATTGGCGAGTTCAAGCGCTCTGACACTCAGGTTTCCTCACGATGATTATGATGATTCTAAGCATATTTATCCATTTACTCATGCCTGTGTCTCGGAGGGGTAGGCATAGACCAGGATTTGCCACTTCCCACGAACCACAGATATCCCACGAACCTAACAAACCTCATTATATTCTTTTTGTTGCACTAACCCGTGCTGAGGACATAACATAACATAAACTTACGCCTGTATCCCAGAGGGGGAGGCAGAGACCAGGGACTGCCACTTGCTACGATCCTGACAGATCTCTCTCGCTTCCTCAACATTCATTAGTCGTTTCGGGTTTTTATCTTGCCCTTTGCTAATACATCCGCTATTTGGACGAAGTATGTCCGTCTGGGTCGTCTCTTACCGGCCCTTCCACCCACATTCGCTCGATATATTTGTTTTGTCAAGCTTTCTTCCTTCATCCTCTCCACATGTCCAAACCAACGTAAGATTCCTTTCTCAATTCTAGTCACTACATCCTCTTTCAGTCCACAACGTTCTCTAATCACACTATTGCGTATCCTGTCATTCAAAGTAACACCAGACATACTTCTCAAGGACCTCATTTCTACTGCATTAATCCTACTTTCTTGCTTCTTTTGCCATACCCAAGTCTCGCTAGCATACATAAGTGTTGGGACCAGCAATTTACAATTTTAAAAACCTATTTATGCCTGCACTTGCTCATTAGCTCAGTTGGGAGAGCGCTGGCACGGTTAGCCAGAGGTCGCGGGTTCAAGTCCCGGCATGGGTGGAATTTTTAGCCTCTAAATAGGTTTTTTTTTCTAACAAACCTCTTTCGTTTCATCAACATTCATAATTTTTTTATTATGTTGTATCTATAGGCGAGAATCTGTTATCCTTATTAGCTCTTACTTACATATTATGAAATCAACTATAAGATTTGTAAGCTGATGATTCTCCAACCTGAATAAATAAATAAAAATTAATAATAATAACTTGCACACAATACAATCACTTGAGCTGGTCCCAAACCAGGCAAGGACGTCACATACATGAAAATACACCCAGACTGAGGCCATTTGTACAAATGTACGACGGCCCCCAATGGGAATCAAACCCACGACCTCTGTTTTGGTAGCTAAGCACCTCAACGACTAGAACAACGAGGCAGTTAAATTAGTCGTTGTATGTACACACGCCGGTTTAGGATACTTTTTATCTTGCCCTTCACTGATAAATACCCTAATAGCTCGAAGTACGTCCCTTACTGGCTCTTCCACTCACATCCGCTTGATTTATTGATTTCTTCTGCCCATAACCTTGGTCTTGGTCTGCACATCCAGAGCGATCTTTCGTGGGATGTGCATGTGGCTGAGATAAGTAGGAAAGTATTTGCCTCAATGCACTCCCTTAAGCGTTTACAGAAGTTTCTTCCATTCTCAGCCAAGGTTACGCTTGTCAATTCATTGCTACTCCCCATTATCGATTATGCTGACGTATGCTACCCTGACCTTGGTGAGGAGCTATTAAGCAAACTCGATCGACTTCTCAACTTATGCATTCGATATATTTTCGGATTGCGTAAGTATGATCACGTCTCCCAATTTCGCTCCAAGCTCAAGTGGCTAAATATCCGTTTCCGCAGGAATGCTCATATCTTGTCCACTCTCTACAATGTGTTGAATAACACTTGCTCCCCTTCCTATCTCAGGGAACGCTTTGTTCATCTCCACAGTGACGCCCGCTCTATGCGGTCGTCCCGGATTCTTCATCTCCGCACCCCAGAGCATAATGCGGCGGGATATTCTAATTCTTTTACCGTGACTGCGATTCGCTTGTGGAACAGCCTGCCTCTGGACATTCGTCAGGCTTCAACCCTGGAGATTTTCAAAAGAAAGTTCTTTATCACTTCCTTGATCTGCAGAATAGGCAGTAAACGATCACCAGTTATTTTATTTTATTGCTTATTGGTATGTAAGTAATCGTGTTTTGTAATTGTAATTATCTTCAATATGTATGTACGTATTTTTGTTGTTATTTATTTATTTATGTACTATCATTTATGTAGGTTTATAATCATTTATATTATCCCCCCCCCCCCCCCCACTAAGTCTAAGTTATTTCCCTAGGTTTACGTAAGTTTATTATTGTATGTAATCTTCTTCTTGCACTACCCGTCGCCAGTCTCTTCAAAACCAAAGGTTTGCTGGAAGAGAATGCTTCTTGCATTAAGCACGCCCTTGTACACTTACGATGTAATTAGTGCAATAAAGAATTAAAATAATAAAATAATAACCTAATACGGACTGTTATTCCAGACAGCCATTACGAGTACCTATTAATGCGTACCTATGTTCTGAATAAACAGAAAACATTTCGCAATGCGCCGGTTTATTAAAACATGTTGCCCGCAAAAAGTTCATGAAGCAGTACCGTGGCCCCGCAGAACAAACAGCCAGTTATTATTTCCGCGCGCTACCTGAATCCGGTCACGCGGAAGAATGTTCCCTGGAAACGTGGTGCTTACTACGAGCGGCCCCCGGTTCTTCTATTCGAGGCTAAAGTTTGACATTTACTATAAACTAGCTGACCCGGCAAACGTTGTTTTGCCATATTAATAAATTAGCCTACGTTTTTACGTTTTGTGATTATTAGGACCAAGAACAATGAGTCGATAAAAATCTTTGTGATCGCTCACCATCTCGCAAACGCAGTTTTATTTGTTTTTTTTCCGTAAAGGTACCGCCTCATTTCGTAAACTGTTTTTTAAGTGTCAGAAATAAAAAGATTACATAGCCAACATAACAATACTAAGAAAATATAAACATCCGGTCGCCTAGTTCCGAAACGTAAAGATGGGACCCCCATAATTTGTCTGGTGCTAGAAAAATCAAAATTAAAAACAGTATATTTTAAGAAAAAAAAAACAATTTTGAAACTTTT
This sequence comes from Yponomeuta evonymella, assembly GCA_963969515.1. Taxonomy (NCBI): domain Eukaryota; kingdom Metazoa; phylum Arthropoda; class Insecta; order Lepidoptera; family Yponomeutidae; genus Yponomeuta; species Yponomeuta evonymella. The sequence continues at coordinate 6,157,981 of OZ018353.1, forward strand.
TCATACTTTATGCAAATATAAACTATGTGTGATTATTTGTGGTGTTATAGTATACCAAAATCTAAAGATAATGATTTTTTGTCACAGAATCTTATTATGTTTCGGAACGCAACTACCTATCAGGTTTTTTTTTTGTAACAGTTTCTATGTTGCTTACATAGATTCTCTTCTTCTGATGAGTTTATTCTAAATAATTAATTTCATAGTTCATACATACATAAACCTCACGCCTGTATCCCAGAGGGGTAGGCGGAGACCAGGGACTGCCACTTACCACGATCCTGACAGATGACTTTCGCTTCCTCAACATTCATTAATCGTTGCACGCACGCACGCCGGTTTCGGGTACTTTTTATCTTTGCTAATACATGTCCTATTTGGTCGAAGAATGTCCGCCTGGGTCGTCCCTTACCGGCCCTTCCACCCACATTCGCTCGATATATTTGTTTCGTCAATCTTTCTTCCTTCATCCTCTCCACATGTCCAAACCAACGCAACATTCCTTTCGTAATTCTAGTTACTACATCCTCTTTCAGTCCACAACGTTCTCTATTCAAACTATTGCGTATCCTGTCATTCAAAGTAACATCAGACATACTTCTCAATTTCTCCTCATTTCTACTGCATTAATTCTACTTTCTTGCTTTTTTTGCCATACCATTGAATTCTGCTTAAAATTCAATGGCCATACCTACCCAAGTCTCAACCACACCACAAAAAAAAAACAATACATTCTTTAAAGCGGTCATAAGTAAGATCCCTCTGTTTTTTACCATACACTATAACTGGTTTTTTGCTGTCGCATTTGTCAACTACAAACGATTTGTACCATATTTTGCATGTAGTGAAGATCGATAATTGTATACATACTTGTCACGGTAGGGGACGGCTATTGCTACTCTGCCGCAACACAGTTGTAACTAGCGCGGAGGGTAGTCCACGCCGTCTTTCTGCTGTTACTAAAAATTTCTTATTTTACCAAACTACCGACACACTAGATTGTTATTTAACAGCTTGTACAAATACGTATGCCAATAAAAAGTTATGAGTTATGAGTATGAGTCTCGCTACCATACAAAAGTGTTGGGACCAGCACTCCATTGTGGATAGCCAATCTAGTATCATTCATTTCTTTTATCTCTATATATTTATATATATGTAGGATGTAGCCGCAATTTATATGCTGGGCAATGAATCTCAGCTAAAGTTCTCTATAAGAAGTAAAATACTGGTTGACATACTCACTTTTTATTACCAAATTCGATACAATATCTTTCACCACACGAAACAGTGTGAATCTTTTATAATTTTTATTACTTTTACAGCTTTTCAGTTTTCCTCAAGAATAATTCAAAAACAGTCTTTTGTTTTTTTTTACCAATAACGCAAAAGCGCGCTTCCATTATCTTTTTTTATTACAGGGACGTCATGAAGGTTTGATACCTTCTTATACAGTCTTGACGTCCGTGTCAGTTGCGTTGCGATGCCATTTAATTAGGCAAATTATACAATGTTAATATAATAATAAATACTACTACTACTAAAGTTAGTTGTAAACAATATTAATCAGTGCTAGAATATTAAAATATCGCTGACATATATTTTAAAAGTAGATACATTTGTATCGCATGTTATCAAGATAATTAGCAGACATAATTAAAAGAAACTACCTATATCGTCTCGTTCGCCAGTGAGAGGTTTCCATAGCAACCGACTGACACGGCTTCTACCTGGGGCCTGTATATTGCAAAGCCGATTGATAAACAGACCTGCTAGGTCTGTTTATCAATCGGCTTTGCAATGTACCTCGAACTGTCATAATAAACTACAAATTGCAGTGAAATTCGGCCCTGAAAGGTATGTGGTCATCGAGTATTGGTTTTGCTATTGTGTCGGATATAATTAACCAGTTTATGAAGATATTTATAGTGCTTTTCTCGCCCCCTGTAGACTTATGCGTGATGTTATATAGCCTATATGTTGCTCGGGAATCTGAACTAAGTATAATCATGGTGTTATTAAATTCCCTTCAGTGTTTTTTGCGTAATGTGCGCATAAAGAATTAGAGTGAGACAGACATATATGACAGACGGAGACAACATTTACAGATTTATTATATGTATAGATAATGTAATAATAATAATATTAAAAAAAATCTAATATACGAAAATCTCGCGTCACAGTGTATGTTATGGAACTCCTCCGAAACGGCTTCGCCGATTGTTGTGAATTTTTTTTAAGTATACTTGGTAGGTCTGGGAATAGGCCGTAGACTAATTAATATGGCAAAACAATGTTTGCTGAGTCAGCTGGTATATATATAATTATCTTTATAATTCTGAAGTGTCTTTCAACATTTACGGAGCTAAAAAGTCGATTTCTCTAAAAAACCATAACATAAACTCACGCCTGTATGCCAGAGAGGTAGGCAGAGTCCAGGGTTTGTCATTTACCACGATCTTGAAAGACCTCTTTCGCTTTACGCAAAATAAGTTGAAATTGTGTGTGGACTTGGACTTTCCCTTTACCACAGACTATTTAAATTGCATCTGAGAAGTGTTTCAAGGAATAGTGTTTTAAAAATAAAATGTCGTCATCAGCCATTTGACGCCCACTGTAGGACATAGTCCTCCCTCATGGTTTTTCAAGCTCCCGGTCTTGTGCCGCCCGCATCGAGCGACTCCCCGCCACCGTAACCAGGTCGTCAGACCATCTGGTGGGGGGCCTTGCGCTGCGTCGGTCCGCGGTCGCCAGGTCAGAACTTTTTCGCCCCAACGGCCATCAGTTCTCCGAGCTATGTGTAATAAAATATAAATAAAATGTAATAAAAATAAAACCATCAGAATTTAAGACTCCAATACCTAGCAACGACGTACAAATTATGTTTTGATGCGAAAGGTCATAGTTGCGATCGTCGTTGCAGCGATTTTTCGCTGTAGCGACTTACGTTGCAGGGATGGTACGTACATTGACTCCACTACATACGCACTGAACTGTAATATACTCTCCATTGCCGCGAAAGTTCATACCTGTGAAACAGCGATTTTGTGTTGCAGGGAATGTGCTTTGCAGCGAAAACAACCAATACCATCTTACTTATAGCTTTAGCTGCAACGTACATTCGCTGCAAAACCATCGCTATAACGTAAGTAATACATGGCAGCTATGAACTTTTACGGCACTGCATATCGCAGTCTTGTAAATAATGGACTCAGAATTGACATTAAGAATTGACTGTTTTCAGGCTGACTCTGCGTTGGAGAAGAAGGTAGAGAAGAAACTCCACTCGGACCATCTTTTCTCAAATTAATACATTAGTTTATACTGACTTTTTAAGAACAATGTTCTCTGAATTAACAAGCTGACGTGAGCTTCTCTTTAACTACCCTTCTAATTGAGATTTGGTAGGTCGTGGTACGATGTAGCCAGAGCCCTCCCCCATTTTTAAGTCGGATGAAGGAAATACTCGTAAATTATTAAAAGTAAAGTATAAAGAGCCAGAGGTCGTGGGTTCAAGTCCCGGCATGGGTGGAATTTTTAGCCTCTAAATAGGTTTTTAACAGTATAAAGTATAAAAGTTTTTTATTATCAATAGAATAGCACATAAGTAACAAGTAAAATTTTCATCTGAATAATAACATATGTTACAAATGGATGTCCCCTAATCGGGATAGACAATACACTTAAGCAAGGCTGGCTTCGCAAGATCTTTGTAAATACATGGAAGAATTTGTAAAATAAAACGTTGTGGTTTCTGAAGTCGGTACAAACCTCAACCTTACATTATGTAAAAATAATCACCAAGTTCAGACTCAAGAATCGTCAAGCCGCGATGGGCACGCATGGTAATCTCTGAGAAAAGTTCAGTACGCTGCAGTGGCACGTAGGTATTTAGATCGATTATCTAAATTACCTTTTCACCTCACTAGCTCGTAAAAGCTCTGTTTATCATTCGAAATCTGCGTGGAAAATCGCACTTTATCCGCTAGCGTGGAAAGTGTTTTTAAAATTCGAATATTTTTATTCAATAAAGGTTTCGTACAATAAATTACATATATATAGAACCTCATTGGTTTCGTAATAGTTTATATTCTCTGCAGCCAGTCCATTGATGATTGAAATGCAAATACTTATTTCATGTCATGCGCCAGCCTCATTTAAAAAATCGCACTGGCCGGCAAGAAAATTTGATTTAAAAAAAAAACTTTAAAATTTTCTTCTCTTTATTGAATTCACTTTACTTCCATTATTTTGGTTTGTTTTTTGATAAAATCGAAAGAAATCATAAAATATGAGCGAAGCTAGCAGCGACGAAGATATAAATTAACAGTAATTTAATATTTATTAAAACTGTTTTTCTTGCACCTAACATTTTCCTCGCTTTAGTGAGGTGAAAAGTTGTGTGTTGCGCTCGGCAGCAAAGTTATTTAGCGTCTCGTACCTTTGAAACCCTCGCTACGCTCAGGATTCTATATTTGAACCACTCGCTTCGCTCGTGGCTCAATCCTAGAATCCTTCGCTTGCTCAGGTTTCAATACAAGGTACTCGCGCCAAAAATTAACTTTGCAGCCTTGCATAACAAATAACTATTTCACCTCACTAGCTCGTAAAAGCTCTGTTTATCATTCGAAATCTGCGTGGAAAATCGCACTTTATCCGCTAGCGTGGAAAGTGTTTTTAAAATTCGAATATTTTTATTCAATAAAGGTTTCGTACAATAAATTACATATATATAGAACCTCATTGGTTTCGTAATAGTTTATATTCTCTGCAGCCAGTCCATTGATGATTGAAATGCAAATACTTATTTCATGTCATGCGCCAGCCTCATTTAAAGAATCGCACTGGCCGGCAAGAAAATTTGATTTAAAAAAAAAACTAAAATTTTCTTCCCTTTATTGAATTCACTTTACTTCCATTATTTTGGTTTGTTTTTTGATAAAATCGAAAGAAATCATAAAATATGAGCGAAGCTAGCAGCGACGAAGATATAAATTAACAGTAATTTAATATTTATTAAAACTGTTTTTCTTGCACCTAACATTTTCCTCACTTTAGTGAGGTGAAAAGTTGTGTGTTGCACTCGGCAGCAAAGTTATTTAGCGTCTCGTACCTTTGAAACCCTAGAATCCTTCGCTTGCTCAGGTTTCAATACAAGGTACTCGCGCCAAAAATTAACTTTGCAGCCTTGCATAACAAATAACTATTCTTTGAAGACAGATATAGTATCCCATAGTTACTAATTCATAGTTAGACCGCCGGATAAAGATGGTGCCATCGACCTCTGCATGACCTCATGTTCTGCCTTTTAGTTTATTTTTATAACAAACCTTATACCTAATTGTAACAGTTCTTAGAACGTTAACCTACTTTCTACATAGTTCGCTGTTCTGTTTCTTCCAGATATAGTGCCAGAGCTTAGTGGAACTGGAGCCTGACTGAGATTTCTTTAAAAAGTATGGTCACACACTTGCTAACGACATTCCAACTGAGAAATAGTTCCTTAGTAGAGTCCGGTCTATGCTAAGTCAATGAGTAGTTAAACGATTATACTGCCTTGGTCTAGCGGTTACACGTTTGAAGACTAAAACAGAGGTTGTGGGTTCGATTCCACTGGAGGCCACTGTACTTTATTTGTTCAAATGGCCTCAGTCTGGGTGCTTTTTCATGTTTGTTGTGTTCTCCTAGTTTGGACCAGGACAAGTGAGTCTATTGAGTGGGAATTATTATTGTATCAAAATGTAAAAACATTAAACACGTGTGATCTGGCCGCTTTAATTTGTATGTTTGGAAACGCAAATGGCCTACGTCCATCGCATACCTGAGACAAGTATGGTTCTACCTTAAAACACTTGCCGCAAAGCAAAGGAAAAAAATTACAATGGTTGAATAGCACTTTCATATGTCTATATAAGGCTCTGCCTTAAAAACACTCATTGTAGTTTAAAGCAAAATACTCGTACATCCATAACGGTATCGATCTCAAGACTCCTAAGATATTAAATACCAATAAGGTTTACGTGTAACGCAAACTTCCTATGCCATACCTCAAAGTTATTTCCCGCCCATCGATCGGCTCAGCGGATGCCGGCAAACCACTTGCCTCGGGGCCTTGCTCGTTTCCGGGGCATCCCCTGAAGGTAATATGATGTTATAAGGCGGACACTTTGTGAGTACAGACCTCGTCGCGGCAATTCGTCAGCACGACTCATCGAGACAGAGAGGGATCCGCAAAAAGTATCGATACCTGAGTATACTCGATACTTTGGCTACGATACCAAGTAATTAAGTATAGTCGATAATTTTTAATACGATACTGAGTAAGAATCGATACTTTTCTCGTAGTATTCATACATCCTTTTACAGTCGGACTTTATAGGTAGCTTTAATGCTTCTATTAGGGGAACTGTCATCAATAAAGTTTAAATAACAAGAGATGCCGCCGACCGACGAAAGGAACTTGATACCTGAGTAACTCGATGATTTTGATGCGAGTACGATAATGTAAGACGGCCCCTAGTGGGAATCGAACCCATGACCTCTGACATGGTAATCAGACTAATCAGATGTGAAACGTGGTAATCACTTGTGCCGGTCCCTGGAAATCATCATCATCATCATTCAGCCACAAGAAGTCCACAGCTGGACATAGGCTTCCTCCATGGATTTCCAAAAGGACCGGTTGGAAGCGGCTTGCATCCAGCGTCTTTCTGCCACTTGGATGAGGTCATCTGTCCATCTTGTGCCTGGTCGTCCTACGCTGCGCTTGCCGATATGTGGTCTCCATTCGAAAACTTTTCGGTCTCATCGGCCATCATTTCTGCGTGCTATGTGCCCCGCCCACTGCCACTTCAACTTACTAATCCGCTGGCCTATGTCGACGACTTTCGTTCGTCTACAGATCTCGTCATTTCTGATTCGATCCCGCAGAGAAATTCCGAGCATAGCCCTTTCCATGGCTCGTTGCGTGACCTTGAGCTTTCTTATGAGGCCCATAGTGAGAGACCACGTTTCCCCTCTATCCATACTTCACGCTATCTTCATCTGACTGCCTAAAAGAAAATCGTTCCTACAAACAAAAGAATGTATACAAGTCTGGCAGTGTTAGGTGTACGTAGGTGTGCTACGTGGACCGCACGATTACAAACCGTGGAAAGTCATAACTAATTACCATCAGCCTAGGCTTCGTAACTAACATGTCTACCCACATACTCAAGTAGCTATCTAGTTTTCAACTACGCGACGTAACATGCGAATGTTATGTCTGCAAATGCCAGGCAGCAGAGTTTGAAGGTACGACAGGCGGTAAAAAGATATAAAAGCTTGATCCCCCGCCTGATTTTAACTTTCTCGGGACTGCACATAATCATACTTACCTCGCTTCACTGTAAATCACAATCCCTGCTCTAATTTTGATGACGCCGACTGAGACGGCAATCTAATTTTGAGGTAGTTTCTCCTCTGATCGCGTATCTCCCTGTAGTATGGTTGGTACTCATGATGGCTGACCTCTCTGCGCTGTGCTCTTGAAACAGGATGGCTTTGTGTCTTTACTCCGTTCCACGAGTCGAACTCCTAGGGAACAAAATACTCGAAACAGTAAGCGAAGACGGTCCGCTTCATAGGGTAGGTTTACTTAATGCAGTGGCTATTGAAGGTCACGCGTATGGGACCGGTAACCAATGGGCGCACATGGACCACTTTCTTTGGGAGCTCGTTTCGTGGAATGGAGTATAGCCGCAGCATTAATGTTTTCTAACTTTATACGTATTTTACCAAGTATTAAAAGGTTTTTATGGCACCACTGCATCTTATAAAGTAGGTACTAGGAAAGGTGGTTAAAGTGGTGTTGAAATGTTCAGTATGGTCAGAGTACTTTCGAGACGATTCTGTTCTCTTGCCTTTGCATTTATTCTGTTCACATTTTCTGAAATAAGCAGCTAACAGGAAGAAGAATCATGCGTTGTACCTTGACGTTCAAAAAATAGAATGTAAATTCTTTACGTCAAGCCTAATACTACCTCGTTGCTTTAGCGGTATCACGTCTGATTACTATGCCTGCGGTCGTGGGTTCAGTTCCCACTGGGGGCCGCCATACATTCGTACACAGGGCCTCAGTCTGGGTGTATTTCTAAATTTGTCCTTGCCTGGTTACCATGGCAAAGGGTATCCTAGCTTGGGACATGCTTGGGACAGGTGACCGTATTGTGTGGAAGTTATTATTATGAAATAAATTTCTGCCCGGAACCTTTCATGGTTTCCTATTCTGTGGAGGATACATACGAGCTCCTAGTATGTACATAGGTACGTATGTGCCGCCCAACATCCGAGAGCGCATTCGTCGCTTCATTTCCTGCAACCGGCGATCTGAGCGATGGGATCCCGACATTTCCTTTAGTCTGGCAAATAAAAATCTTTTAGCTGCTTATTTCGTCGTCCTAGAAAGTAAAACTACACTAAAGTTAATAAAGATATACAGACCCGAATCTCTGACTGAAAATCCAGATTCGAAACACGATTGCAGAGGTTTCAAGACTGCTGGGTAAAATGCAGGTCAACTCGCCTGTCCCAAAAATAAACACAGTAAGGGACTTTTTTTTTCAAACCTGTAAAGCCGGGTTTTGACGGTCTTAGTACGCTCGGACCGTGTGCGTACAGTTTTAGTTGATTATGACGACGGTCAGTGAGCTCGGACCGAGTGCGTCGTCACAATCAACTCAAACTGTACGCACACGGTTCGAGCGTACTATGACCGTCAAAACCCGGCTTAACCAATAGTGGAAATATCTCGGTTTCGAAAAAAAATGTCCCTCGCTGTGTTTACTTTTGGGACAGCCGAACTGGGGGGCGAGTCTCTTAAATGCATAGCTGTTTATTAGACAGAGTGATATCGTTACGGCAATGTTTGTTTCATCGACACTATTCATAACACTATTCATAACCAATCGTATCCAATGGTATAAACCCGTAAACTTAACTCGGCTCGATTCAATCTAGACTACGAAATAGAGAGAAATACTGTTATTTCTCTCTATTTTGTAGTCTAGATTGAATGTCATCATCATCAACCCATTATGTCCCCACCGAGGGGCACGGGTCTCTTCCCTGAGGAAGGTATAGGCCATACTCCATCACGGGGGCCAAGTCCGGAATGTGAATCGTGCTAATATCATTCTATTGAACAAACGTGTTATTAGACTCCAAGCCCTGGGCTCTTCGTTATTTTTGCTACCCACACTTGAGTATCCACTCAAAGACTCTCAATGTAAAATCATGCAATATATTTGTTATTGCGTCAGGATTTTCTGTCCTGGGTTGTATTTTCGCTCATAGGCTCTATCATCTACCCCTATATTACGCGCACCAAATCTGAACGATTTCAACGTCAGGATTCTGACAGGAATCCTGATTATGCGCTTAGTGCGACAGGATGCGCACCAAGCGCATAATCAGGCTCATGGCCGTTTTTCCTCGTACCTCCAACTCGTCCATCGCAATCACTGCAATCTCGAGAAAAAATATCGCGAAAGCGAGAGGAAACTTTAAATGGCGAAATGTATAAGAACCGAGACGCTCGCAGCTAAGTGCGTCAAATTAACTTGATATTTTCCGCAGGACGCCGCCACTTTCCGGTGGCCCTCCTTGGCACCAGATGCCGCTAGTCAGAAGGTTAACTCAGTCCTGCTGCACATCTGTAGATCATAGTAGTTCTTCTTTAATCTTGTAGACAATCGAATTATTTGAATCTCGAACTATTTAGAACAACTCTTGGCATGCTACGAGAGAATGCAACATGCCGAGAAATGTTGTAACTTGCATGTAGTACGTATGTATGTTGGGAACGTATGGGAACGATATTTTCGGGGGTCTTGGATATGAGACAAAAATCTCATTTATTAAATATCACGGAAATCGAACAGTCTTAGTTCTTTTTAGGGTTCCGTACCCAAAGGGAACCCTATTACTAAGACTCCACTGTCCGTCTGTCTGTCACCAGGCTGTATCTCATGAACCGTGATAGCAAGACGGTTGCAATTTTCACAGATGATGTATTTCTGTTGCCACTATAACAACAAATATTTAAAAACTAAATAAAATAAATTGTATATTCACTTTGAAAATAAATAATAAAATTAAAGTAAAATAACTATTTAAGGGAGGCTCCCATACAACAAACGTGATTTTTTTTGCCGTTTTATGCTCGATATTAATAACGGCAACAGGTAGACGCTTGAACTATTCAAATGTTGTATAGAGCGTGCGCGAGTCCGACTCGCACTTGGTTTTTTATTATTACGATTGTTTCGTTCTGCTAACGCAGCTTTTCTTTCTATAATGACTGAAAAAAGGCTCAGACGTGATAGTGTTATCAACCTTGCTGCGTTATTCTACAGGGTGAGTTTGAATTCTTTCACCGTATTTCGAGGGAGTGTTCTTTTCATTTTAAGAAATAGTATCGTTGAAAAATGTTTTCTAATATGTTAAATGCTTAAGAGTCTAACGTCCGATATGCGTAAACAATTGAACAAACAATTGAGTTGGCCGACGCCGACCATAAGACGCTCAAAGCATGTTTTTTTTGGATTTTTATTACTTTTCGACCTGATATTGTTTGTTTATGCTTAAGTAAGGTACTTTTGGGTATTAAAATTTTTTTTTATGACACTTAATTTATTTAAAAACCTATTTGTTTCTAAATTACGTTTAGAATTGCACCTTAAAATACGAATAAAGTCACTCTGTAGCATGAAAAGTAGCGTAGCATGACAAAACAATAAAGACAAATGGTTTTCAATGTTATTCGATTTCCGGAATATTTTAACATAGGTAAACGAGATCCTAATCGCAACATTTTTGAGGGGGGTCAAGTAGTACACCGTACACCTCCAACAAAATCTTTATCTATTTTTCTAAAGATATTAAGACTGTGTAGATTTGAAAAGAAAAGAATGCACATCATAAGTTTTTTCATGCCAACCTCTTCGGTCTTCCGTCAATACCATCAACAGCCTCGTTGGCTTTAGTAATCAGCCTGTCGTTGGCCACTTCCAAGCGGTCCCCTTATCTGACCAAAATTGTTAATCCATGTCCACGAAGTAGTATTGAAGCAATCGCGCGTAAAAGACTAAGTCGAACGCCTGTATGTCTCGTTCTCTCGTTAAAAATCCTATCAGCGTCCGAACACGCAATTTCTTCCTTATTCCTCCCAGTCATGGCTTATTTAGTTTGTGTAGCTGTAGATACGGTCTTCAAATTATGTTGAAGAGAAAAGAGCCCCAAAGTTATGATGTGTACTGCAGGAATCTGGCGTACAGGCGGTCTACATGCTCAAGCACGTGACTGACGGCACGACAACTTTATAAAAAAGTCATAAAAAGGACTAGAGGAGGAAAAAGAGGTAGAGAAAGGCCAATTTTGAGCCCGAGCCCAAAGAGAGAGTAAAGTAATTTTATCGTGTATAAATCGATATCGGAAAAGCAAATTCTTGCACAGACTGTTCCATTTTCAAATTTAAGAACAACATTTAAACATTTGTCTTCTTTTTAAAATATCTTAAAAAGCATGCATTCAAACAAACTCTCTCATAAATTGTTACATTTTCAAATTTAACAAGAACATTATTTTTGTTTTAAATTTGGCTTGTGTCTAGCTTACCAAGGACGTATTGAAATACTAAATTTTATCATTTTATCTACACTTCCACTTATAATAAGGAAAACTATGCTGTAAAGTATTTTATCTACACTAATGTTGTAACATTCTACTTATGTTTTCAATACTTGACTTATAATTACTACTGTTATAGCGCAGACAACAAAACACTCAATTTAAGCAATTTCACATGATGGTATAATATTCACATCGATATCGTAAAATCTCATTATAACATCAATAAAACGCGACCAACTTGATTGCAGGGCCAATCAGGTTGGTCGCGTTTTATTGAAGCGCGCAGCTGCGCTCTCATTGGTTAAATTTTAATGGCCGCAAAATCACTGTGATTATACACGTACGCGTGAATTTAATTTTTAATTGCATTAGTGAAGATAAAGTAGTGTATGCAACTGCATATAACACGGGTATTAAAACACTCGTTACTATTATGAAACTCGCTGCGCTCGTTTCATAAACTCACACTCGTATTTTAATACCCTTCATTATATGACAGTTGCATAAACTACTATTATCAAGTGGGTACTTATTTACGAATAATCAATGCTATCTATGGAATGATAATATCGCTACTTTTCGAACGTCATACATTTTACGTTGTTCCTTTCTTTTAAAATACTATGTTATTTAAGAAGAGTTATTATTTTTTGGCCATTCTTTCGATTGGCATCATAAAATTAGGGGTGTTTTTTTTACATTTAAGTCGGTTCGATTCCCAGACAAGGCAAGTAATTTTTAGAAAATCTTTGAATGCAGAATTACTAACTTTTAAAAATAACATAAAGTCTTCTTTCAGCAAAATACCCTATCTACGATATTTAAGGTACTTTCCCTTCATGGCCCATAACTTTGGGACCCTGTATATTATGTAAGTATTTCCAATTGTATGTTTTCAAAATTTAACTAATAGTCACATTTTGTCACATAAAATCTCAATCTATTGGTTATCAAACATTTTCCGAACTTCATGAAACCCTTTATGTATAACCGGGTAAATAGCAAATAGCAAATGTGATATAAAAATCTGTACAACATGGGAAGCTGCACTGTTTTTATAATAAATGTTTTTCTTCTTCTTCTTCTTCAAACAAAGTTTTACCACTGTAGTACACAGAAAGTGAAAACCCATTTGAAGGTAAACATTTTTAAAAAGAACTAGCCTGTGAGCGGAGCACCTACATGAAGAATGCTGTAATGCTACACTTGGTGGTTATTAACTACAGCCGCGTTCACGTTTGAAGTTGTCTTACCATACTTTACGAGGTGACTTTTTGCAACAAACAAAACACTATCAAATCTCACGAAAGGCCACGTTTCCACGAAACTGGTAGTTTGATTGATCCAACCCGAGTTTACACAGTTGATTCTTCGCCAACTCAACCAAAGTAGTTCAGTGAGTGGCTACCAAAGGGCTCCTACCTAAGCTTAGGGGGCCTCTGGCAGTTGGCCAGCATACCTTTATGTAATTTTGCTATTTAGCTAGGGCTCTCGGTCGTGCGTCCTAAAATCACAATTTTACATGACTGAGAGAATTGAAAGACACTTTTTGCAAAAACTATGTACTGCGATTTATTGAATTTCTGTTAATGTAATCTCTGCGTACAATAAAGAATATTCTATCTATCAATGTGATAAAGGAGATATTACTTTTTTCATTGGTGGCGCTAAAGAACCTCATGGAGCCCCTGAGACGCATTTCAGAAAACTACAGTTCATTGCGTGCATTGCGTAGTCGAGTCTTCCTACTTGTTAATCTGTGGTTAATCAGCTATGTAATGAATATCGAATTGTCATAGTAAACCACGAACTATACTTAGTTCCATGAAATACGAGCCTGGAGCCCCTTAAAATACTTACCTACCTCATGCATAACAGAGGTTAGCTCTAAGCCGGACGTCAAGCTTGCACTTAAAACCCACGCTACAAGGTGAAGTAGGTGGTTACTAATTAAACCTTTCATCAGTCGACCTAATTTTCCACTCGCTGCCTTCTACCTGAAATGCACCTTTTTGAGCCAGCTTACAAAGTACAGTCTGCAGCAACGTCTGCTAAATCGAATATATAAAAATCTCGTGTCACAGTGTTTGTTATCGAACTCCTCCGAAACGGCTTCACCGATTTTTATGTAAGTTTTTGTGTATATTTGGTAGGTGTGAGAATAGGTTGTTGGCTAATGAATAGGACAAAACAACGTTTGCCGAGTCAGCTAGTAACCTATAATAAACTATTTCAATTTTACGACAAACCTCTTTCGCTTTTTCAATATTCATTAGTAGTTGCGTGCATATTATCGTGTACTTTTTATCCCCTGTTTTTATTCTCTATTGTTTTCCTGTATTATTATTTGTATTGTATTCTAAGATACTGTTACCTGCCTAATTAATCTAACTATGCCCATTGCAAATCAGCATCTTATTTGAGTTTAAAATGGCGGAGGACGCTGGTGCCTATGATACAGTGAAGTTTAGGTACCAACGGACTATCCTTATATTCAAAAATATATCTTTACCCCATTTCTTTGAAGTATGTGCGCCAGGAAAGTCCCTTACCGGCACTTTCATGCACATTCGCTCGATATATTTCATTGCTCAATCTTTATCATTATTTTAATTCTTTATTGCACTAATTACCTACATTGTAAATGTACAAGGGCGCGCTTAATGCAAGAAGCATTCTCTTCCAGCAAACCTTTGGATTTAAAGAGACTGGCGAATAATCTTTCTTCCTTCATCCGTAGAAGTTCATCAGGATCCTGGCAAGTGGCAAACCCTGGTCTTTGCCTACCCCTCCGGGAGACAGGCGTTAGCTTTGCTCAATACGAATAGAGGCAATTTTCTCGTCAAGTTGAACCACTTTTACTATGGAACAACTTCTAAAGCACAAAAAATAATTGTCAATAGCTGTCGCCAAGTGTACGTGCTGATGTTGCTGACCGTACCTGCAGCGAAAATGTTTCTAGGAGGAAGAACGGTTCTAGTTAAGCTTTCGTTGTTAAATAAGAGAAAATAGTTTACACGTTTCACGCAAAATACATTATAAGCTGACATTTCAAGCAAAGTTCTTCAGCATTCTAGCTATTAAGCACCGCTGTGCTAGAAACACTCACAGACTACCTAAGCTTTTAATTAATGAAGCATTTGCTAGCTTGTTCAATGTTACAAAATGATCACGAGGGTAATGTCGAACTAGTCTTCATTATACATCCACCTGTAGGTATGGGGACGCACGAAATGCAGATCTGACATCTAAAAAAAAAACCTTTGACATTGTATAGTACTTTGCTAGAGGCATTCAAAGTTGTCCTTAGGTTTTTAGATGCAATGTATGGCATAAGCAAGGCATTCAGGCGGTCGGCAAACAAAATGTCGGCGTAATCCCCACGAATCCGCTGATACGGCCCATTCAGGTCGAAAGACGGATCTTGCTACCCAGGGGAGTCATGAAATACCTACTAAATGAACCCTAATGCTAGTACATTTAGTACAGAAGTTCAACTAGGAATGGTTGTGCTTAGATTGGTTCAGCTTTTACAATAGAGAGATATTTAACCACCCGTTTCTTTCTCGTACACTAATAATCTCTAAATCTACTGTTAACAGCTATCAGTTATCCGAAGTGCACACAAAAAACAACAACAGACACATAACATTAACATAGTGTTAAAGCACGAGAAACCGGATGTTAGACAATTACAGATACGGAAAGACAAAAGTTTATTTCACACCAGAAATTATTCACAGCAACGCCCACTGCAAGACCTATGTCTTATTGGCCTCCGTCATGGTTTTCCAAGTTACCCGGTCTTGTGCCGCCCGCATCCAACGACTCCCAGGCACCGTAACCAGGTCGTCAGACCATCTGGTTGGAGGCCTGCCCACGCTGCGTCGTCCTGTCCGCGGTCGCCAGGTCAAAATGTTTCCGCCCTAACGGCCATCACACGCCCACTGCCACTTCAACTATTCTATTCTGCGGATCTCATTCCTGATTCGATCACGCAGTGAAACTCCTAACATAGCTCTCTCCATTGCTCGTTCTAAGATTTCTAAGACTTAAAATAATACAAAAAATAAATAATACTTTTACAGTTGGCGAGAGCTACTGCAAGCCAGCAAACGCAGCGTGAGAGCGATGGTACCCTAGGGGGTAGAACATTGGACTCGGAAGCCAGAGACCCAGGTTCGATTTCCACTGCGGGCATGAACCTATGACTTTGTTTTCTACGTTATGTACATTTGTGAAGTTATAGTAGCAATACCACTCGCTAACTGTGAAGGAAAACATCGTGAGGAAACCTGAGTGTCTGAGCTATTCGCATACCTCAGCGCTTCAATTCGCCAACCCGCGGTGGGCACCCGTGGTTATTGAGCGAATACTATCTCCCTGAGAGAAGGCCTGTGCCCTACAGTGAGACGTATATAGGCTGCTTATATATGCTTATGTAAACGCAGCGTGCGGCAGATTTCTGGCAGCCGCTGGATGACGATGGCCAAAAACAGGAAGAAGTGAGGAGCCTTGGGGAGGTCTATGTCCAGCACTAGGCGAGAAAAGTCGGTTACGATGGCGGCCAAATGCATTGATTGATTGAAATGTACCGTGGACAGATAATCTGAAGCAGTTAACCGGTAACGACTGAATGACGATGGCCGAGAACGCTTGCCGTCGTCATTCGAGGTCGCCATCGTAGATAGATCGACAGATACCTAGATAGAAAACACTTTATTGCACACCAGAAAGGATTTGCCAATCCTTGAGGAGTTTCCTACCTGCTATGGAAAGGGCTATGCTCGGGGTTTGTCTGAAAGATTTACCTTACCTACTGACGATATATTTGTAGGTGCCCAATAGTCACCTCAGTCATTACCGGGAATCGAACCCAGGCCTCTTGATTAGTCAATCGTTCATCTCGCTACCACCGCACACCTATCCATACCGAGTTAACCATCTACCAACTACCACTGTGACTAAAAGGTGCTACGTTGATCGCGCTTCGCTACACACAGCGCTTGACCTAAAAACTAGTGAAAAACACCCCGCGTAACGCGCCGTAACTTCAAGGACTAAAGTCGCGTGTACAGGAGAGAGACGTCAAAGCAATGGAAATAAATAATAAGAACAAACTTTATTTGACAGCATCACAAACATTATACAGTAGGTTCAAAATAAATTAATAAGCCACAGAACACATTTTAGCAAACACCTAGACTCAGAACTTTAGAAATACTAAGCTGTCAAAAATGGGCCAGTCTCATCACGATGCCAACACAGGACTTTGCGCTGGGCTTCAAACCGAACCATGAAAGAAAAAGACGCATTTTTTACTGAAATAAAAATATTTTCAAACTATATAACTATGTAAAAAAAGTACCCGAAACCGGTGTGCTTGCATGCAACGACCAATGAAAGTTCATGAAGCAAAAAATATGTGTCAGGAACGTGGTAAATGGCAGACCCTGGTAGAGAGGCCTAAGCAGAGGCTTACCCGTCCGGGATATAGGCGTGACTTTATGTTATGTGTGTTAACTGTGTACATTTTACCATATAGGTAGGTATCATCTTTGTGGATAGCCATGAAATCAAAAAAATATTTCAACGTAAATACTTAACATTCTGTCGGTTCCAAGCTTCCCGGTCCTGCACCACCTGCTTCCAGCGACTCCCTGCCTCCGTAACCAGGTTGTCAGACCATCTGGTGGGGGGCCTACCCACGCTGCATCGTCCGGTCCGCGTTCGCCAGGTCATTACTGTTCTGCCCAACGGCCATCACTTCTCCGAGCTGTGTGCACCGCCCACTGCCTATTTAACTGAATAATTCTTCGAGCTATATTAGTAACTCGGGTTCTCTTGCGGATATCCTCATTCCTGATTCGATCACTCAGTGAAACTTCAAACACAGCTCTCTCCATTGTCTCACATCCATAAGTCACCACTAGCAACACACATTGGTTATACACGTTTGTCTTGAGACACTGAGGTATTTTGGACGCGAAAATGTGTTTTAGTTTCCCGAACGCTGCCTATCCGAGTTGGATTCTACGAGTGACCCCTTTCTCGAAGTTGGACTTACCTAAGTGGACTGTTTGTCCCAATTATACATAGTGTTCGACAACCTCGAGGTCAGAGCCGCCAATGTTGATAGGAGTGGGTGCTACATGGGAGTTCAACGTTATCTTAGTCTTGTGCATGTTAAGTGCCCCAAAGGTGAGTGATGTACTCGCGATTTAAGTTGATGCCCGATTCTTCCCAGTCCAGAAGTTTGAATGCGTCTTCAAGTGTAGCTGTAAACAGTTTCGGAGATAATACATCTCTCTGTCTCATTCCGCGCTGCAAATGAATAGGAATCGTATTCTGATACTGCAGTTGGACTGACATTATCGCGGTTTTTGCACAAACACTTTAACACTTTGATGTAGCGATAGTCAATTTGGCACCGCCGGAGAGATTAAACTGGCTTGTTCGGGGCGCCGGAAGTCATCGAGTTTAGGCGCGAGACGATTCGTAATGACTCTTGAGAACAGCTTATAGACATGGCTCAGAAGTGAGATGGGTCTATAATTATTTAATAGGGCCATATCATCCGAAGAACTGATAACCGATGGGGTAGACGAGTTCTTGAGTGGAGACCGCGGATCGGTAAACGTAGTGTGGGACGTCCTCAGACTCGGTGGAGCGATGATCTTCGCAAGGCGGCTGGCAAGAGCTGGATGAGAGTAGCCGAGTACCGTGCTCAGTGGCGTGCTATAGGAGAGGCCTATGTCCAGCAGTGGACAAGCATAGGCTGATGATGATGATGAGGGTTTATCATATTTCATAAAGAAAAGTATCATCACACTTCTGTTCCATGCCTCTGGCGTTTTGCCTTCGAGAATGACGGAATTAAATAACTTTTGGAGAACCCTAAGAACCAGATTTCCTCCAGTTTTTAAATAGTTCAACTGTAATTCCGTCATCACATCGCCTTGTTATTCTTAAGCTGTTTGAGAGCCATTCTAATCTCGTACATGCTGATGTCCGGAATGTCCTCAGTGTAGAGCGAGAGTCGGCTCTGGCCAATAGACAGATCTCTTTAGAGCCCTTGTTATTTTTAATAGCCTCTTCAGTGCGGTCTGTATTGAAGCAGCGCAAGTCTCTCTTCAACGATCCAAAGATCTGTCCACTAAGCCGCCGATCTTCTGATTCGTCACGCGAAGATTGTAGCCTCAGTTGTCACCGCTCTTCCATGAGTTTGAGGTTGTGGTCTGAGACCTTTTTGGTTCTATTAGTGCGGTGTGTGTTATATAAAACTTGGACCCGACCGTACAGTCTCTGCGAACCCTAAAAACAATGCAATGCTAGTTTTCGAACCACGTAAACATAAGGTGGCCATAGTGCCCCCCTCCCCTTACGCTAAATGGGACCATGCCGAAAAATGGCCAGGACTTCAAGTATCTCGGCTATTGGGTCCCCGAGGACCTATCAGATGATCTCGAGAGGGAGGGGTGGGCGCTAGCCATTCGGGGGGACATGCAGAAGACATGGAGAAGTAAAGATAACGCTCTCTTTACTCAGGGGGCGCTCAGCGCTCTCCGCGTGCAGTATAACAATAACTTTTTGATGCTGTTGGGGCTGCCTCGGTACTGAAGTGCATCAGGCATGATGTTCGCGGAGGCCCGTTTACTTCTAGTTTAGTCTTTAAGACTACTAACAACACTATGATCTACGATCTCTGTTTTTATCCGAAATATTTTTTTTATTAATTATTACTAGTGTATCCCACCGCAACTTGCTGATTTCCTCTTCTAGCTCCTCCAATTTTTCGTCAGTCCTCAGTGTCCTCGCGTTGTATGTTACCAGGTCGAGTTGTCGTTTTTGGTAGCCGGATATCTACCGGGGATTCTTCGGTCCCCCTGCCCCACCGTTACCATGACTGCTACCGTAGCCAGGAATAGCGGGCCGCCGGCGACTGGGGGCATGGGTATTTCGAGCATAACCATGAGGAATTTTGCCATAATCGCCACGCTTGGCAGGTGCGTTGGCAATCGCAGAATGCGATTGCAATCTCAGGAAGACGTTGCTACCCGTCTCCTGGTAATTTATTTCCTTAGTCGCCTTCTACGACATCCACGGAAGGAAATGGAGTGACGCTATTCTTAACCCGGTGCCACACGAATATTCTTTCTGTACTAAGTATGTCAATATTCCACGAAATGTAACAGCTTACATTTCAAGGCAGCCCTTGGGATCGATTTTGTAACGGAGAAAAGGGCCGGGGAAAAATACCACTGATGACCATATTTTTTTCTAATCATGAGCAAACAAGAAATTGGTTCGGTATATTGTAGAAACATAAGCAACCTTGTTTCATTGAGAGAGTATGGGCTTTATCACCGTGTAGAGTATACGGATAGGAAAATTGATGTGCTGTCGACTGCACTTTCGAAACGGAACTAAGCAATAAAAATAAATAAAACTAAGTAGCTACCTACATCTTCTATACATATAAAACTAATCCCTATTTTCCTTGGTTGTGTATGGCATCACGCGTGAACGGCTAGGACAATTTCCGTAATTCTTTTTTGTTGTGGTTGTTGTTGTCAGGAGAAAGTTCTTATGAAAGAAAAAATAAGAAAATTGTTTTTTTATTAATTGTACGAATTTGGATTCAACATTCATAGTTAGGACAGGACAACGTCTGTCGGGTCAGCTAGTCCAGACTATAATCGATCTGTGTGACAAATTTCATCCAGATCCGTTTAGCTGTTCTGGCGTGATTGAGTATAAAACAGTCATCCATCCCGACATTCTCATTTATATCTTACTAGATTATCAGCCTAGGTAGCACGAAGGCGCGAGTCACAGCTTGTGGCGCTAAAATGTCAGAAATTGCCAATTAATGTACTTGAAAATCGCGACATTTGACGTTAAACGCGCGACTCGCATCGCTATACTACGCATGCAGGCCATTATCTACTGAAACAAAAAATACGAAATGTAAAAGTCGTTTATTCATTAGTAGCGTCCACAAACACCACAATTTCAGCGTGCAGGTAAAAAGCTTTTTGGTCGTACTACACTTCCCACCACCTGAAGTAGAATTAAGGCTGAGCACCAAGCAAACGGAAACGTATCCATTTCATCTTGCAACTCTACCACCCTTTCTGCCACTTCAACTACCGTTTTACCCCTACTCCACCTGCACTGCATTATCACCTTTAAAACTGCTGACGTAAGCGCTACAGGTTCCGAATGCTATAGTAACACGTTAAAAAAATTCAACCTGCACCGAAATATCAACTCAAACACTAAACGAGCAAGACTCAAAGTGGGGCCAAAAGTGTGTTTGTAGGGAGGCGTCATGATGCGCCGTTTCAGTTCAAATAGAGATGTCGATGGAACCGAATGACATCATGTACAACTGATAAATGGAAGCGAGCCGTGTGATAATAGGCCTCGAGTCCTGTCTCCGTTGGTAGTGTGTTCATTCCTCTACATTTTCCACTGAAAGGACGTGCAATGAACTGAATGCGCAGGAAGTTGAAGGCTTAAGAAAAGGTCTATGCATGCTCGGTGTTGTAGGTATTGGCAGGTTTTCTTATGAACAGAATACACACTATATTTTATTTCAATTAGCTTTTCTCTAGATGTAAACAAACAGTTGCAAGTTGACATACAGAAATCAATGTCTGTCAAGTTGTTTGCTTGATTATTAATCATTAATTAAAGAATATGTTAGATATTGATCTAGCTGGAATTCGAGCGTATTTTCCTAATTTTTTGTATTTTGCACCAAATAAAGTTATCAAAACCTTTTACTTTTCTTTGGTATCGCTAATTAACCCACTTGGAGGAAGAAAATAAAATTCACACTTTTTTGTTTTTAATACATTTCTGAAACTTCAATTCGTATGAAAAAAAAATGATAGAAGCAAAATTTTAAATTAATTTGTTCTTTCAAGTGGTTTTATTAGCGATACTGAAGAAAATCTTTTCGAGTTTACCGTTACCTTATTCATTATTGATAATAGTCCGGGTGGGTCCAGATCGTCCGTGTGGCGCCGGATTAAGAATAGCGTAACTTCATTTCCTCCCGTGGATGTCGTAGAAGGCGACTAAAGAAATACATTACCAGAGGACGGGCAGCAGCGTCTTCCTGAGATTCCAACCGCATACTGCGATCGCCAACCCGTCTGCCAAGCGTGGCGATTACGGCAAAATCCCGCATGGTTAGGAAAACCATGAGGGAGACCTATGTCCTGCAGTGGGCGTCAAATGGCTGATGATGATGATGATGATAATTATTGATAAAAGTTTTTTTTTATTATTAAAAAAACATTGTAATAAAAATGTATTATTTTATAGTATACATAACTATTATATACTTACATAAAGTACATTTTTGTAATAACAAATGCTAATTTTAACACATAGTAAATTGTCTTATTTTTCGCGTTACCGGAATGAAAAACGATAAAACGTGTGGATTTTAGTGAACTTAGCACATTATCGTCCAACATATTAAAATAAATGAGAGTTCTTGTCACATGTAGCAGAGGTCTACCGTGGTGAGTATAATTCGATCTAAATCCGAGAGAGGTGGATGAAATTGTGAAAAGTGGGATGGAAGCAGCGTATACAGGCTGTGTTTTTAGAGAGATGCCCAACTCAGGGACAGAATACTCTAGTAATGTTTGTTCCTTAATTGTAAATTTTTCCTACTTCCATATAATCTACCTCGATCAAATTGTTGTAACCGTTGTTGCTGTTAACGTGTGGTATGCTACTTCTTAATCTACCTTACAAATGTTTGTAACATAGAAATCAACGTTAATGCTGTACATATACTGTATCCCTGTCAGGGATCCCTGAACTTCGCGAATGTTAATCAATTGATTCTTTTCACTGAGCTACCACAGAATTTATATTTGAAAGAAATGGACCATACCGACAAGTTACCCTTTGCTTATTTGTAAATGTTTAGGTATGTTATGTTTTTCTGGAAATCAATCAATATTATACATATCTTATCTTACACCTTGTTTGTGACACCCTGTAGATTAGAGAAAGAGACACCTGCAATTCGAAACATAATCCTAAACCCAGACATTTACTTCTCCAAATAACATTACGACGACGCGAGTCGCAAATCACGATCCCGCAGTGGCTTTTTGAGCCCATTTAACGTTAAAATAGGTTTAAAATGAAAAAGTAATAGCTTCTCTCGTGCAAACGGGATTTTCTCCGTATCACCCGGCGCCGTCCTCAGTGGCTTTTCCGTATGACTCCGCTCGTGTGGGCGTTCGACCTCAACAGTTCAACAGTTGGAGGGATAAAGGCAAAGCTGGGTATAGACGGTGCGATAATATGCTTCCAGGGCCGCATTTCATAAAACTGCAAAACTACAATTCTACAATTCATATGAAAGTTTGATGTACATTGCGTAGTTGTGTCTTCCTACTTGTTTATCTATGAGTTAATCGGCTATGCAATGTACATCGAATTGTGATGGTAAACCATGAATTGTAGTTCTATAAAATGGGGCCCTGCTTGTAGAGATTTAACTGAGGGACCATAGCGTTCTGAGAGTGAGAATCCGTGCCCACGTAATTTTAATTATAAGTACCTAAGTAAATTGTTACCCCAGAGAAAGTTTCCTCACGATGTTTCCCATCAAAGTTAGCGAGTGACTAATGAACAGTAACGACTGGATAACCGAGTCATGATACAATCATGTGCCTAAAACTCGTCCAAATCTTGAGGAAACCAATCAAGCACGCCCTACGCTTCCAGGGCAAGAAAGTTTTCCTTGCTCCAGATATAGATAGATAGAGAAAACTTAATACGGTATTTGACACGATCAATAATTAATTATTTCATATGCTCGATTAAAACAAACATTACAAAATATCTCGGAAAATGTATCTCTTTTAGTCAGTTACTAGTTATTACAATTTTTAAATAGATTGAACTTATGTTCAATAAAGAGTGCTCTGAAATGTGACGTCATAAGCAAGTATTTTCATACAAAATTATACATACAAAATTAAATACAAAATTATACAGAAAAATGAAAATGGACTCATTTTACTACCGTCATCGAAAATTTTATATTGAGCGAGCGAGACAGCATGCTCGACGTAACAACAGCCTAAACATACAGAAATAATTATTGTGTACTGGCCGCTGGGCCTAGGTCCATTTATTCATCTCTTTTCGTATACGAGAGGAATTTATTTTTCGAACCGTTAGAAAAAAGGAGCTCGCCTCCCTCGTCAGAATCCAACAAGGTTCAAACTCTAACCTTCATTTAAAACAAAGGAGGTCCTGTCCTCTTTTTATGACAAGGAATAACGCCAAAACTTTTCTGAAAAAAGAAGAGACTTACCTACTTTTCCTTATTTCGAACCTCTTTTTGGCCTTTCTTATATTTCTATGTTTATACATAAACGTCCATGTGGCGCCGGATTTAGAATAGTGTCGCTCCATTTCTTCCCGTGGATGTCGTAGACGGCGACTAAGGAAATAAATTACCAGGAGACAAGCAGCAGCGTCTTTCTGAGATTCCAACCGAATACTGCGATCGCCAACCCACCTGCCAAACGTGGCGATAATGATAGACAGATAAAACATTTATTCACATTTGCACACACACATGAACAGGAACAGTACAAAAAGAAGCACCGTGTACATACAGCAAACAAAGAAAAAATAAATAAAACGAATACAGTAAAACAATCCACAGAAAGAAAAGACAATATACACATGA
The DNA here is from genome assembly GCA_963969515.1 of Yponomeuta evonymella. Classification (NCBI taxonomy): domain Eukaryota; kingdom Metazoa; phylum Arthropoda; class Insecta; order Lepidoptera; family Yponomeutidae; genus Yponomeuta; species Yponomeuta evonymella. The sequence continues at coordinate 6,182,393 of OZ018353.1, forward strand.
AACACGTAATGTACACGACAACAACAACAGAGAATTGTGGGTATGGCAAATTTGAAAAGGTTCTGACTCAGCATGTGCTGGAGTGGGCGACCACCTCAGCGCTGTTATTATGTCAGTACCCGATGGTAAGACAGCGTGCAGGCCCCGGAGAAATGTCGGTGGCATCGTTTCAAAAAATGTAGGTATAGAAAAAGAAGTACCTACCTAATATGAAATTTGTGGTAAATTATAAATGTATAAAATGTCATAATTCAAGCTAACGAAGTAATGACGAATAATGGCAAACCCCTCATGATTATGTCCAAAATGCCCAGGACCCCAGTCCCCGGCGGCCCCGCTATTCATGGCTACGGTAGCGGTCATGGTAAAGGCAGGGCCGGGGTCCGAAGAATCCCCGACAGAGATCCGGCTACCAAAAAATTAATTTTATCATATAAATATTTAAAAATATTGACACCTATGGAAAAGTCATCTGAAACGTAATAAAGGAAGGAACGGTAGGCCCTTCAAGCCCTGAATGTGTCACGAATCACGATGGATGGTCGCACTCCGAGGCAAACGCAGAATACAATGGCACCGACTCGTTTGTTCTTTCCAACCGCGAAGCAATATGCTGAGTGCTGCACTTCGTGCTGCCATATCTACGAGTAGGTGCCGAGAATCTGCACTCACCGCACCTAGGCTTTGACGAATCGTAAAAGGCGTAGACGATAGATACGCTTGCTTGATGCTTGTTCATAACCCCGAAGACACTAAACTTCCATTACTCTCCTAGGTCACATCTAGGTATCTACAAGCGTCATACAGTATCATATTGCAGGTAACTAATCATAATTTAATAGAAATAGAACTCTTGGTATACAGATCCGGGGTTCCGTAGAAATAAGCAATACCCTGAAACATGTCAATAAGGTTTTTTTTGTGTACGAATTGGAGCTAGCTTTTATTTTTATAAAAAAAAAAACTTTGGCCTTTGCATCTATGTAATGAGATGATTTATGCAGCTTCAAGTGGCTCATTCACTCACACTAGATGGGTGAAGGGACCACTCGGATGCTGCAGTGCCTGAGACATTTTTTTTAGATGGAGTGGGCTTGCCCTGCACCTATACCATCCTGACAGCCTATTCGGTATACAGCCTATTAGATCACGTAAAAACAAATCAATACGTGGGGAGCCAACCAAGCCGCGGGTTTCCTCCACGATGTTTTTCTTCACAGTTAACGTGTGGCATTGCTGCTACAAATTCGCAGATTTACGTAACGTACGTAGCGGTGGTAGCCCAGTGGGTAGAACACTGGACTCGGAACCGAGAGATCCAGGTTCGATTCCCAGTGCGGGCATGTACTTACGTATGTAATTAATTCGTCTACAACCTATTCTCAGATCTACCAAATAAACAAAAAAATTCGTAAATACTGGCCAAGTGCAAGTCGGACTCACGCACGAAGGGTTCCGTACCATTATCTAGACACGAAGATCCAGAAAAACGGCAAAACATTACGTTTCTATATTTATTTTATTTTAATTTAATTATTGATTTTTGAAGCGAATATACAATTAAATATTCTGTGAATATTTCAAGCGTCTACCTGTTGTTGTTATTAATATCGAGCAAAAAACGGCAAAAAAATTACGTTTGTTGTATGGGAGCTAATGGAAGAAATATTTATTTTATTCTGTTTTTAGTATTTTTTGTTATAGTAGCAACAGAAATACATAATCTGTGAAAATTTCAACTGCCTAGCTGTCACGGTTCATGAGATACATCCTGGTGACAGACAGACAGACAGACAGACGGACAGACGTACAGACAAACAGACATACAGACAGCCGCACAGTGAAGTCTTAGTAATAGGGTCCCGTTTGGCACCCTTCGGGTACGGAACCCCAAAAATAGGTGAAGCCGTTTCGGAGGAGTTCAATAAAAACAATGTGACACAGATTTTTATACATTAGATATTCTGTAGTAGCCTAAGCGGTGGTAGCCTAGTGGGTAGAACATTGGACTCGGAAACGGGAGACCCAGGCTCGATCCCAGTGCGGGCATGTACCTATGACTTTGTTTTCTAAGTTATGTACATTAATTTGTAAAGTTATAGTAGCAATACCACTCGCTAACGGTGTATATCTAGTTGAATACATTTACTACGGCCTTGGCCGGCCGTTACATGAAACAAATGTCGTGGAGTTACCGTTGTCGTTCAAAGTGAAACCGTCCCTTGTCTACCTATGCCACAGACATGAATCTAGGTAGACAACGTAAGCACACCTACTTATGTACTGTGTTCGCGCGCTCGACATAGGTGCCAGGCACCACTGCGGCCGCTACTTTCAGACCAAGTTCTGCTGTTATCACAGAGCACATTACTAAAGCTGCTATTGTAGTAAGACGTCTTCAAAAGGTTAAAAAATACCTCTTTATCCTTAAATAAAAACTGTAAAAATACAACAACGGTGAACACCCAAAGAAGAGCAGACATTTTCTTCCACTTTCTGTCCTAATAACGCACCCAATACACGTCCCACTGTAGGGCACAGACCCACTCTCAGAAAGAGAGAGTCACGACGCGTACCCACCGCGGATTGGTAATTTCAAGCGCTGAGGTATGTGAACACCTCAGACACTCAAATTTCCTCGTGATTCATTTACCATTACCGAATGGTATTTCTATTAATGCAAGTCACGACGACGCTTGTAGTGTCTAGCTAGTTACGTATCTGTGATTTATCCTATTCAAATTAACTCCATATCTTTGACGACCTCGTGGCGCAGCGGTAGTGCATCTGCATACCATGCGAGAGGTCCCGGGTTCGAATCTCGGCTGGGGACAAAAAAAAACCCCAGGTCTTGGATGTTTACCTGTTTGTGATGTCGTTGTTTCTGGTTCCCACGACACAGGGTATCCTAGTGTGGGGCCAGAAGCAATGTATGTGCCTGTATGTAAATGTTTATGTTTAAAATGTAAATGTTTATGTTTTATGATCTTTATGATCGAGGCAGCTCGACAAACCAGGAGCTGTTCATGCCTCCACAGAGCCTCAGGCGGACTATATATCGACCGCGAACGAACTCTGACCTTTTGCCCAATTCCGAGAACCAACTATACCCCCAGGCCGTTTGGTGTGACGTGAGCTCAGTTTCTGTATGCGTGAGGGGATTTAAATGTCGAGAGTCAAAGGGAGGCTCTACTCCAGTGATTCCTAAAGTGGGTTCCGGTGAAATAGTTGTCTCACCAGTTGTTGTTGTTGTTGAATCGTATATTTTATTTTCAATAATAATTCTACAGTTACAGTTACATTCATATTATTTTAGAATAAAGCAAATAAGTGATCAGAGTGAAGAAGACAAGTGAAGTGATCCTATTACTATTACCATAGGTACTTCACTTGATTTTAGTTTAAGGTAGCCAGCCACGTGCGTTCTGGCAGCTGCTACGAGATCACGCTCACACCGCTTTCTAGGATTGCAAAGCTTTGCGATGTTAGAGACCTTATCGCACTGTCGGGGGGTGATCCCTTGCAAGATGTGCGACGCGACCAGGGCCTAGATTCTGTTAATGCATTGTAGTAACATGACAACTGCATGAACATGGCGGTTTTCATTTCATGGCTGCTTTAAGTCTACGCGGGCACACCCATCAAACTTTCTAGCCGTCAATGGTACGAAAAAACACGTCACGTGACCCGACAGTGTACCTGTCATTATACTACAATGCACTAACAGAATCGAGGCCCTGGTCGCCGCTGCCGGGTCGCAGCAGTCGAAACAGCAGTAATCCTTTAGATTCCATAAAGAGAGACGACACCTTACGTAATTGGATAAAAATCATTCCGCAAACTTTTTGTGTTCAAGGTTCATCATCATTAAAAATCTACCCTAATAAACTTCTTGTGTTCAAGGTTCATCATCATTTAACATCTAGCCTAATGTTCCGTAAACTTTTTGTGTTCAAGGTTCATCATCATTCAACATCTTGCCTAATAAACTTTTTGTGTTCAAGGTGTATCATCATGTAGCATCTAGCTAGCTGACATGAACTCGAATGACAGAATTGAAATCATTCGTATTCATGATAGGTCTACAACGCTATGTATCCTTAAATATTGTGTACTATCTGCTGTGTAAGTATAGCTGTAACCACCTCGATACGTTTTTGCAAACATAAAGCGAAATCCATAACTACGACCTTTTATGCCCTCTAAGCAATATTGAAATATTGTGTATAGGTCAAAAGTTCTTCTATTTTCGTCCTGTCCTCAGAAGGCGCACGTTACGCACACAGATGCAAAGATGCTTCACCTTAAAAGACCTCAAGACTCGGCCGGGACCCAATTTGCGAAGCATTATTCGAATTTTTAAAGTATTCCCTACAAATTGGCTCGACCGAAAGAAATTAGGGAGCACCGGAGCACCCGTGTCTCGTCTATAACTTTAGTATGCTTACATATTGCCTCAGGTAATAGGTGAATTTCAAGCATTTCTGTTATGTACCTACTTTGGGACAGCTACACGTTGCATAAATTCAAGGAAACATGGAGACAAAGTGTTTATATTAACCCCACGACATTCCCGAAACTTTGATGTTAAATTTTTCATACTATGATTGTGAATTCATAATTTTCGACTTGAAACATATAATAGTATCCATTCAACAATATGAGTAAATAAAATGCCAGCATTCAGTAAAAAAAGCGTTCTATTTTATTGAAACAACAAAATGCCTAGGTTCCTTCCAAAAAATACAAGTTTAGTGAACTATTTAAACTAGCATTTCTTAGAGTTCTTTTGGGATAAAATCTAATAACATTGTAAATTCTTTGTTAAATCAACATAGTAACAATATCTTCTTTAATTTTTACCACAAATGCAAAGTTACACCTACGAATCGCCACCGTCGTAACACTAAACTCGGCAGTGTCCTTAACCCCTCGCACCCTTACCTCCAGCTACTGAACCGACAGGATTCCCATAACATCAATTATACATACCCGACCTCACTCACGGGTTAAATTAACTAATGGACGTCAATTGTTGATTATTATTGCATAAAGACTTCTGAAAATCAAAATTAATTAATGTTGATGAAGCGGAAGAGGTTTGCCAGGATCGTGGCAAACCCTGGTCTTGGCCTATCCCTCCGGGATGCAGGCGTGAGTTTACGTATGTATATTGAATAAAATATTAATAAAATATTTTATACCCTACACTGGCAATGCTTCACGCCTGTGACATTGCTCACACAACTCTGAAACCAAGGTGACCTACTCATTTCGATTATATTCTTCGTTATCATTATCATCATTCAGCCACAAGAAGTCCACTGCTGAACATAGGCCTCCTCCATGGATTTCCAAACAGACCGGTTGGACGCGGCTAGCATCCAGCGTCTTCCTTCCTTCATTATATTCTTGCATAAGCATAAGCAGCCTATATACGTCCCACTGTAGGGCACAGGCCTTCTCTCAGAGAGAGAGTATGGGCTTAATCACCACGCGTGCCTACCGCCGATTGGCGATTTCAAGCGCTGAGGTATGTGAATAGCTCAGACACCCAAGTTTCCTCACGATGTTTTCCTTCACCGTCAGCGAGTGGTGCTATGGTGGTGCTTATATTCTTGCCCATCGCAAATTTTCGGTACTCGACTCTAATTTCATGACTTTCGGAGCTTCCCTATTTTATGTGACAACTCCTCCCACCTGGCGTGACTTCACATATTTTGCAATTTTTAATTTAGGAATAAAAAAGTTAAAACAGTACATACTTCCGAAATTATTTACATAGGTATTTAAATAATTTCTAGGTGCGTGCATGCACCAACTAATGAATGTTGATGAGAGATTTATCATGATCATGGCAACTTTCGGGTCCCACTCAGTATGTGCTGGAAGTTTGGAGAAACTACAAAGCTGATATTAGGTACCTACCCAGAGAAAAAGGTAGGGCCCAGATAGTGTTTCCAACCGTCCAGCTTTAGCCTGTCATGTGCTCCTTTTTACCCGACTACGGCGGACCCCAAAAGGAGGGTAATCTGTAAAGGTAGGGCCCAGATAGGGTTGCCAACCGTCCAGCTTTAGCCTGTCATGTGCTCCTTTTTACCCGACTACGGCGGAGCCCAAAAGGAGGGTAATGTGTTTAGCTCGTATGTATGTATGAATTCGTATTCTCCGATATGCAACCTTGCCTGGAAGAAATTTCTATTAGCAATAAGGCCGCCAATTGTATCTTTTCTTTTGTCATTGCTGTTTCTGTAACAGTTTTTCCGGTATACAATAAAGAATATTCTTATCTTATGTGTGTAAGTATGTCCGATTCTATGTTCCCTCATAACTCCTTAACCAATTGTCAGATTTTGACAAATAAGGTCTCAATCGATTCGTCATCCCTGCGCGAGTGTCATAGGCTATATTAAATTAGCATTAATAGAACAGAAAAGTAACAAAAAACAAAAACCGCTATTAAGTAACACTGTAGTAGCATGAGTCACTAGATGGCGCTGTTATATTTAATTTATTATACTCGGATCTTAACTTTTTTTTTACTGCGCCAATCATGTGTAATGCATGTAAAACATCATTACGCGGGTGTCTTAGGCTATAAATAAATCAGCATTAAAGAATGATTAAAAGACAAAGATAAAAAACTGAAATAAAAAATAACCAACAACCCGACTGCTGAGCATTAACTACTAAGCAGACGGGACCCAAATACAGCAATGTAACTCCTTAGGTTGGTCCCGCCTGCTGTAGTTAATGATCAGCAGTCGGGTTGTTGGTTATTTTTTATTTCAGTTTTTTTACACTCGTGTCCAGCCAATATAATATACAAGTCCGGTCTGTCCGGCTCTTGTTAAACTTTTAGTCGAGAGACGACGGCGCGGTCACGCACGCACGACTCGGGATTTCGCGGGTGTGACCGACGTGCGCGACGCGCTGACCGCTTCAACGCAATTATGATAAAAAGCAGTGTATCAGGCTTCCAGGGCTAAATGTCCAGGCAAAATATGGACCGGACGACCGAGACGGTTGAAACAGCTCAAGAATAACAAGGCACCAGGAGAGGACGGAATCACATCAGAGCTCCTGAAAGCGGGTGGAACACCAGTACTTAAAGTCCTTCAGAAGCTCTTCAATTCCGTCGTGCTCGAAGGAAAAACGCCAGAAGCATGGAACAGAAGCGTGGTGACGCTGTTCTTCAAGAAAGGGGATAACTCTCTATTGAAGAACTACCGACCCATCTCGCTTCTGAGCCATGTTTATAAGCTGTTTTCGAGGGTCCTCACGAATCGTCTCGAACGCAGGTTTGATGACTTCCAGCCTCCCGAACAAGCCGGTTTCCGTAAGGGCTTTAGTACCATAGACCACATCCACACGCTGCGGCAAATTATACAGAAGACTGAGGAGTATAATTTGCCATTCTGCTTAGCGTTTGTGGACTATGAGAAAGCCTTCGATTCGATCGAGACATGGGCAGTGCTCGAGTCTCTCCAGCGTTGCCGTATTGACTATCGGTATATCGAGGTGCTGAAGTGCTTGTACAACACGCCACCATGTCGGTCCGAGTACAGGAGCAGAATTCGGAGGCAATTCCATTGAGAAGAGGCGTGAGACAAGGAGACGTTATCTCTCCGAAACTGTTCACGAACGCACTGGAAGATGCCTTCAAGCTTCTGGAATGGCAGGGACGCGGCATCAATATCAATGGCGAGTACATCACGCACCTTCGATTTGCCGACGATATAGTAGTCATGGCAGAAACGATGGAAGACCTCGGCATAATGCTCGACGACCTCAGTCGAGTTTCCCAACGTGTGGGCCTTAAAATGAACATGGACAAAACGAAGGTCATGTCGAACGCTCGTGTTGTGCCCACCCCAATAACATTGGGGAACACGACTCTCGAAGTTGTAGACGAATACATCTACTTAGGACAAACAATCCAACTAGGCCGGTCCAACTTCGTGAAAGAGGTCAATCGTCGAATCCAACTCGGCTGGGCAGCTTTCGGGAAACTTAGAAAAGTCTTTTCGTCTAATATACCTCAATCGCTCAAGACAAAATTATACAACCAGTGTGTGTTACCAGTGATGACTTATGGCACTGAAACGTGGTCTCTCACTATGGGCCTCATAAGAAGGCTCAAGGTCACGCAACGAGCTATGGAAAGGGCTATGCTCGGAATTTCTCTACGAGATCGAATCAGAAATGATGAGATCCGTAGACGAACGAAAGTCGTCGACATAGCCCAGCGGATTAGTAAGTTGAAGTGGCAGTGGGCGGGGCACATAGCACGCAGAACTGATGGCCGATGGGGCCGAAAAGTTCTCGAATGGAGACCACATATCGGCAAGCGCAGCGTGGGACGACCAGCCACAAGATGGACAGATGACGTCATTCAAGTGGCAGGAAGACGCTGGATGCAGGCCGCTTCCAACCGGTCTTTTTGGAAATCCATGGAGGAGGCCTATGTCCAGCAGTGGACTTCTTGTGGCTGAATGATGATGATGATGATGAAAATATGGACCTGAATCCGGCTTTCCTAATTTTCGGCCTGGCAACCCTAGGCTCAGAGAAGCCAAACTGAGATAAAAATAATTATTTGTAACAATTTGATAAATTTGTAGATAATAGTGTAAATTATATGAAAGTAAAATAACTAATGCACTCTCTGCGCATCAGAGCATTACGAGGTATTCTCGTAGTAAACGCCTACGCCAGCCTACGGCGTAGAGATACTACGAAAAGTTATATTTTACAACGTAGATGTTTACAAAGTAGATGTTATAAACATGTATTTGGCGCTAATCGTCACTGAGAAGCTAAATATAGACTGTACTGTTCTACAAACAGCTCGTAGCTCTACATAATTATAGCGTAGGTACAACATGAACAGCTGGTGCGTCATCCCAGATTTCAGTTGTGTTATGAAAACCTCCTACTCAAATCTAAACGTAGCTTTGAGTATACGCCCACGCCGAACCAATCTTGAAAGTTGTTCAAACAATATCATTATCCTTTCATGTCTCCTCCAGACAACTGCTAAAAGACATCGAGGATCTGGCGGGATATCGAGTGTAGTTTCAATAAAGGTCGCCCCAAATCGGGACTGCGACCAACATTAATGAAAAGACGACGAGGCGAACTCATCCACAGGTAAAGGTTACAAGTTATAACAGATAGGGAGGGGCGTCCCCTAACCTTTCGGCCTCCCGCGGGAGAGTTTAATCGCGCCGCATTACTACGGCTGAAAGCGGTGACCTACAATATGCTGGTGCTGGCGTTGCGGATTAGAGCGGCGGCCGACGCACCTGTCTGGGCGAGGCGGCGGCACTGCAGCCGGGCCGGCGTCGCGACGGCGCGTGCCGCCGCGCATGCGCACCGCGCACTATTAAAAATGAATTCCTGGTTCTGGCACTGTCGGCCGGTCGGTCGCCGCCGCGTGTCGCGCGTGTTCCCGCGCCCAGTGGTCCTCCAGACCGCACCCCCTCGACGAACCCGCGCTTCGGGATATGCGGTGAGGACCTGGAGCCGGCCGCACTGGGCCGAGGCATGGCGCGCCCCGCCACCACCGCACCATGAGTGACTTGCAGGCAACATTCGAGTTCTCCGTCGAACTCTACAAGTTCTACAATGTCGACCTGTTCCAGAGAGGGTGAGTCCCGAGCATGTCGTGTCAATAAGGTCGGCAATCCCGGTGTCGTAATGGCGAGGTGCGGTGCGGGGCACTCTTATCAAAGTGCGTCGAACAGTGATTGATTAGGCGTAACGAATGGTCGCTGGTTCAGATGAGCTCTCGTTCCATTGAATACTCAATCGAGAGAATCCGTGTCGTGGGTATTATATTCCCAAATAATCGAGCCCAAACTTCTCCGTGCCCACTCTACTATTTAGATAGGTTTATCTGATTATGAGAATTGTCGGTTGTCTACGTATTCCTGTGAAGTTTAGTGTAGATCTTTACTACAGATCTCATTGTCTGATAGCGAGACATGGGTCCACCGAAATGCCCAAACATTCAAGACAATAGATCGTGTGTAAGTATGCTTATTCTGATTCGTCTATTAAAAACAAAACTCTTTAAACACCTTACGTAAGCGGACTACAACACAGCAAACCATAGGAAGCCACGTAATATAGTCGGAGCCAGGAGCCAGCACATATCACCTTTCCTCTTAGCAAAACTGTTTGTTTCAAAGGCTATCCCAACTAGTTCACAAGTAGGTAACATGTACAGGGTGTAGACTGGTAGATTAGCAAGAGAACTAATCTACCGTGGCAATAGAAATTTAAGATAATATTATCCAACCACTAAGCTGCTCCTTTTGATCCACGGCCATCTTCATCCAGCGCCTACTGGTAGATAGATCGTAACATCCAAAACTGTCATGTGTCATCAGTGCCCATAATTGTGATGATTGCCACGCCCTATTTGTCCAAATGTTCTGGCTTAATCCATTTTAAGGGTTACTTGACCGTAACTTTGGTTTCATCAACGTTTATCCGTCACTTGGGGCGAGGATTGTTGTCAAAACGGCCGTATTTAGCGGAAATCTATTAAACTCCCATTGTTGGTCCTAAGAAGCGCTATACATTTCTATAAATTGATACACTATTATCATCATCAGCCATTTGACGCCCACTGCAGGCCTCCATCAGGATTTTCCTAACCATGAAGGGTTTTGCCATAATCGCCACGCTTGGCAGGCGGGTTGGAATCTCAGGAAGACGCTGCTGCCCGTCACCTGGTAATGTATTTCCTTAGTCGCCTTCTACGACATCCGCGGAAGGAAATGGAGTGACGCTATTCTTAATCCGGCGCCACACGAGTACACTATATCTGACTTTTTTTTTAAAGGATTATAAGATAACATTTTTATTGGTAGCGCCAGTTAATACTAGGAAGTGAGTTAAGATAAGTTTGTAAAATGAAACATTGAACATGTTGCTTGTGAAGTGATACTTTGATAACGGATTGTAGGAAAACATCCGGTTTCTTAGTTAGGAGGACATTAGTGTTTGGTTGCAAAAATGGCATTTTTTATTTGAATACCAGTATAACATACTTATAGCACCAGCTTTTAGCCATCCATATTTGTTAAACTTACTATTAAACTAAACTTACTACTAAACGCCTCCCCGGTTTTTCGTACACTCACAATCTGTTAATCTGCTGTTAACAGCTGTCAGTTGGCCAAAGTACACACACAAAAAAAATCACTGTCAGCTGTTGACAGTAGATTAACAGACTGTTAGGGTACGAGAAACCCTGGGTTAAGGTAGGTCGCACATTCATATTTACAAATAGATATTTACCTTTATTATAATGTTCTAACCTTAGAACATTAAACATATCTTCCTTATGTGACCTTGATACACAATCAAAAGAACTTGTCTGCCTGGTAGCTGTTTTGATCGATCGTGACAAATTGAAACCGCAGTTTCTGTGGAACACCCGCTGTTTAGACAAACGGCCTTATTTATAAAAACACGATTCGTCTAAAACCAATCTAAACCTCTGTTTATTTAATCTGTGGCTTCATCTTTTTCTTGTAAAATCTCCACCACAGACTATTTTAATCGACGTGTTTGACGTGTTTTACAACTTAAACTTTCGTAAGCACTGCTCCGTGATTAAGGCTTCCGGACGAGGTAGAAACTAGTCAGCTATCCCGACGTTAATAAAAGTAAGTGAAACCGTTACACCAATATATAGAATGTGTTTGACGTGTTTTAAGGAATCGCCTTCTAGAAGAACTGGAAGGAACTATATTAGGATTCTTGGACCAAACAAAATTGACAATAGTTCAATTCCTCTGGAGGATGACTTAACTAGTTTGAAGGATTCTGCTTTAATCTACTTTCACTTGAAGTTCGACTGTTTTCAGTGCAATGTTAGTATAATGTAAAAGCCATCTGTTAAAGCCAAAGATTATTTCTCTCTCTCTCTCTCTCTTTGGAAACAGAACGGGGTAATGGAGGTATAAGTCATACGTCCCATACTTACGTTGTAAGACTAGCAATGCACTCAGGGACTAGCTCGCGTAATGAATTGAACAGGTAACACCGCCCAGAACAATTCAATTACGTCCAGTTGGCTTAACATAATTAATTGACTTGTGAACTTGTTTGTTTAGTTTTCTGTTACGTATGTAGTTATGTCGAGTTAGTCCCGGAACTGGGCATGACAGACGTATCAACTCTTCAGCTATGCTCCCACTGAAGTAGTTCTTTATTCAGTCAATCACGATTCGTTGAGATTGGATTCCAATTTGATTGTATTGATTTTCCAGATTGTCAAAAAATTATCTCTTTTAAGCTCTTGATCTATTTCCTGCTTTAAAGAAATCAAAATTTAATTTCTATTCGTAATTCAGTATAATGCATTTTCAAATTACCATTCGTATTGTAATCCATTGGGGTTCCTTTAATGCCCTATAGCAAGCAAGGTGCTTATTTCCTGAAATATTCAGAGGGTGGCAGGAACCCGTTGCAAAATTCAGCATTATGACCCTACCGAGGACTGCGCTACTGTTTTGGGGATCTTACGCGATGGAAAGAATTCCTCAGTTTATTTTCGCCATGTTTTAACAGTGTCTATCGTAAAGCAAAAGGGTTAAGCCTTACAGTACAGGGGGTGACTGATCCATCACGAGAATCCACTTTCTGCTGCTCTATTCGATACCAGAGTTCAGGCGGCTGAAGCGAACATATGTCCAAAATCACTGACGATGTGGAGTTAAATCAATATAGGTAGTATCTAAACGCGAGAACTACCAAGAAACCTTGATTATAATCCAATGACTGATTGTAGACTCAAAAAAATCCCCTGTAAATTAAAATGTTATTGCTTGATAACTAACGTGAATCGTGAATACCGGTCAGGATCATGGCAAGTGGCAATCCCTTCAGTCTCTTCGACCAGGGTTTAGCGGCAACAAGCTTCACTACCAATTATACCAGTACTACATGAGTCGAGTCACCAAACATTAAAAAAATGTTAGACTCTAATTTCATCATACAACTACGGTTCCCTAACTAAAGCATACAGACTCGCTCTTGGATGATTTTTTTGTGAGTTTTTCGGTCTCGTAGGAAAAATAGAGAACGTGGTACTGAATTTTGCAGCGAGCACTTCGTTTGAATGCGCGCCGTCATATATGTTGCTCTACTTCCTTCATTTTTAACGCGCTGCTTTTGTGTTTCGTTTCCCTGTCTTTTTATTTGACCGAAAAACATGTACCGGGCTGGATAAACACTGCGCGAAATAGGAAAAAGTTTAAAATGTAATACATACTCCGGCTATACCGCTATTTCTTTTTGGAAAGGCTTAATTAACGATTAAAATTGACAAAAAGTTCTTGAATTAATAAGTGAATAGGTGTAATAAATGGATCAACTAGGACGAGCAAACAACCTAATAGGACATTATTTTTCTGTATGTAGAACAAATCTGAATGAAACGAAATATACATACAGTTATCCTTGGCACAGTCTATATCACACAACATTTACACACATGCACTTTACTTAGTCACGTTACGGGTGACTTTGCAACAAAAATATAAAGGTTTTTGTGCTGTCGACTGTGCCTACGTGGTCAAAAAATATGTTCCGAATCACTATGAACAATTTCTGATTGGGCCCTTCAGTTAACGAGTTAAGGTATGAGCTAGACGCTAAATATGTAGGTTAATATAAATATAAGCTAGATCTAATATATAAACATCTCGTGTTTATTATCGAACCGAATATCCGAAGCGGCTTCACCAATTTTATGATTTTTTAGGGTTCTGTAGTCCGACAAGGAACCCTTATAGTTTCGCCATGTCCATCTGTCTGTCTGTCTGTATGTCCGCGGCCTAGCGCAAAGACCGGTGGTACTAGAAAGCTGTAATTTGGTGTGTGTATATATATTTATCACGCCGACAAAGTTTAATAATAAAATTTTGGAAATATTTTTTTTTACTCCACCTCCCCATAATGCTAACGTGAAAAGTGGGGATGATTTTTTTTTCTCGTCTACCCCATCATGTGGGGCATCGTTGGATTGATCGTTGAAAAATATTGTGAGTCTAGGAAGATCATTTTTCGATTTAGGGTTCCGTTTACGAAATATTAAGCTTTAAAGCGCAAATTTTGTCCGAGTAGGGTGTCCCCCCCCCCCTCTCCTGGTTAAACGGTTGATTGTAGAAAAGTGAAAAAATTCAGGGAAGTAGCACATATAATGAACTTGAAAGAAAAAATATCACGGCTAAGTAGGCTTTACTAGCTAACGAGTAATAGTCAAATTTCGTACAAAATCTATTGAAAATTACTTCGATGATGTTGTTAGTTCTGTAAAGCAGAAAAAAAACCCTCTATCTACGGCACCCTACATTGCGCGTGGCCTGACACGCACTTGGGCGGTTTTTTTTGTGTATATTTGGTAGGTCTGAGAAAAGGTCATAGGCTTAATTAATATGGAAAAACAACGTTTGCCGAGTCAGCTAGTAACTTATAAAAATAGATAGAATATTCTAGTACACCAGGACTTACAAACAAACCCGTCCGCAGCAATAATATTTTTCCTTCTTTTGTAAGAAAAGTAACTATTGTTTTGGCATTTAAAGCTTATTGATCGCAATCATGGAATCTTATCATGTAGATTTGAGAAAAGATGGTCAGTGGATTTTTTTTCCCGCCGCATTTTTGTCCACCACAAATTCAGCCCGAAGGCAGCGGCTAACATTAAACAAACACCTGATGTACTTGTGTCTCACGAATCAATAAATGAATTATGAATTATGAATGTAAATTCTTTACAGTAAAATTATTATTTTTTTGATTAGATTGATTTTATTTAAAACTTAAAAAATATATCGACGAATTGAGAATTTTCTGAAGTCGGCTAAAAAGAATAAAGTACAGAAGACTTAGCGGCCTTATTGCAATTGAAACTGAAATCGAAATCAAAATTGAAATTGACATTTAAATTAAAAAATTTAATTAAATTTTTTTTTTGTACATGCTAATGCATCTTCGCCTGCAAGTTTGGCAGACAAGTGATTGTGTTGTGTGGAAGTAGGCAATGTAGGTAACTGAATATTAGTAGGTGACTTGACCCGTCACTGTCGTCTCTCGAAGAGAGAGTTTAGATCTTCTATTCTATTTCTTGTTGTAATATAACTGACGTCTCATCTTGACACTAAAGCGACAATAACTTTTTACACTCGCGATTTTTTCATGAGGACATCCTTCTAGTACGAACTAAATAAAGATTTTTACTGCAGCCATTCTGTAACATCGTAGAAACAAATTTTTTCTAGAAATAATAAATAGCTTCTTCTCTGCATAATCTATTAATTGTGAAACTAACAGCTTTGACGTTCATTAAGTAAACATTTTGTTTTTATAGTGAATAAATTTTTTTTACCTTTACCTAATCAAATAACGGTACAGAAAAAGTTTTGCTCTTACGGTCAGCCCAGAACCTATGCCCTTTTATGTCAACCCTCTGGTATGCAAAACGTACGTGTCAAACCTGTTGAATTTATTAAGACCCGACAGCCAGTTGACTGATTGAATTTCGAATGTAGGTACAACCCCTGCAGTAGGCGCCTGGAACCTGGTATAACGGTCCTCACAATACTCGCACTTATATCGCAGACAATAAAAGCTACCATGGAATAGTCTATGGTATAAAGTACCTATGCCTACCTACTTAGACAGATCTTATTGAGAACGATAGAAGTGTGAAAATGAAGTCTGGTACAACGGTTCTCACAATACTCGCACTTATACCTAGGACAATAAAAGTTACCATGGGGTAGCTTCAAGTAGCCTGTGATATATCGTTCATATGCCTACTCAGTCTCAGACAGACATTATTGAGGACGATTTTGAGTCTGAAAATCAATGCGATATTGCCTAAACATAAAGGCTGAAAGGCTGAGGCCCGGGCATGTTAGAGACGGTCAGCACGCCACTCTCCAAGAGAAAGGAAAACAACGAATGTAAATTTTTATAAATGTGAATCGTTTACCAAATTGAATTGACCGATGGGTTCATTTAAATTAGCTATATTTTCAGCCTCAAAAAATACCCATCGGTTTAAATTTTTTTTTTCTTTTTATTTAGGATCCTAACAGTTGTTTACTTAAAGTACAGAAAAAAATACAAAAAAATGCAAAATACACTCATTTAAAAAATGTTAATGGAAAAGTCCACTTGAAACCATCAATTATCGTACGTATCGCGATGTTATCTTTCTATTCAATAGCAAAAAAAAGTCGGCGGCCAATCGGTCCTAGCGCCGGTCGGGCATTTTCCTAATTTGTCATTACCATATAGCCAGTCTGGATCTGAGGCACAGTACATGTATATAGGGAACGGGGACCAGCATCAAAAGGGTTATTATTAAATTACTAGGGGGTTGTAACCTTTGCAAGCTTGGAGTAGGTACACTCACCTGAAGATTTCCCTTTTGGCTTTTGATACTCGCACTTAAAACGTTGAGATCTACCCCGGGAGTCATTGACAATACACAAAATAAGTACGTGCAGGTGGGCCAGTAACTCCGTTTTCTCGAAATTAGGCATGGAGTGACCTCTGCTTTGGTAGTCAAGCGTGTTAACCGTTGGAATAACGACGCCGTCATCGTTAATCTCTAAAGCGAAGTGAAGACAGCACATTAACCTCTGCGTGTAGGTACCTACTCTACCTATTAACTCTACCTATATAGTTACTAAATCAAAAAACAACAAAATACAATTATTTATGGCACTAACGGGCAAACAACAAAGACAACAATATCCTTTATTGTTTAACAAAATACAATAGTTTGTCTGCTATCAAGTGTACCTACCTACCTATCTACCACGTCGACTCGACCTATCTAATGGCGGTAAACATACCTGTCAGCAATCAAGCGTTAAACTGGACGGATATTAGGTTAAAGGCCAAAACTCTTTGATAATTTCTAAGTATTTACTCAGTTTGTTAACCGTAACTGAATGGCTCTATAAGGGTCGCCCTTTAACTGACACCCTCATTGAGGGCATTTAGCCCTCCGTTTGTTTTAAGTAAAGCTACCCCATGTACCTGGATATAAGCAAACCGTTGAAAGAAATTGTTCAACTACGCAAAATATATAGGCCTATCCATTTGTTTGCAGGGGCCTGTTTCATAGGACTACAATTAGTAGTTGACTAAGACAATTCGATGTACATTGCAAAGTCGATTAACCCGATTAAGATTAACAAGAAAACTCTGCTACGCAATGTAACTCGAAATGTCAAAAACTCAAAATAAACTAAGATTGTAGTATTATGAAACTCGGCTCTAGTCTCACTCGAATTTTTTTTTTTAGTTTGTATAAATAAATATTTTTTTTTAGTTTATAGAATATGAATAATCACACGTTATAAAAACAAAATCTTTAATATTTAATAGTACCAAACTGTGAATACAGTTTGTTGGTACATTGCTCTCTTAAATTACATTTAAAGCCTTATGCTTATTGATCGCATTGATTCGAGAAATAACCCATCCCTATTTTCTTTTGGGGTTTGTTTAATTGTACTTTATAATAGAGGTTTCTAACTACAACTTATCATCTTTAAAATTAATTGTTTTCTTTGCTCTATAATTTTAAGGATTGTAATTATAAACAAGTATTATTTAAAATGCATACTTTTAAATAAAAAACCTGCTGTTAAAATAGTTAGGGACCGAACTCAGATCCTCCGTATCAGAATCTTGTGACAATACTAGTGAGCTATCAAGACTTGGGGCACATTTAAAATGTGTGATATTTAAGTAATGTAGGTAACATTTTAATTGGGACCGAAATAAAAATAATGTTTCGCGCATTGAAAGCGAATTATTTTGGGTGATGTTTGATGAAAAACACGAGCAGGAGACCGCCGGCTTCACCTGTACCTACATTTTGATGGCCAGGCTAAAAGCGTAGCATCGTTTCCACAACCATACAAAGTGTAGTTAGTAAGCCCTTCAAATATGTAACACTGATGTATTTACGACATCCGCAAACGAAACAGACGTGATCTTGCTCCCTGTGCTGCAAGGCCGCTGGATTACGGTTCTAAAATTAAATGCCCAGTTTAACTTCCTTTAAAAACACCAATGTTCCAATGCCAATGTTCCTACAAAAACAAATAAACAGTGATTAACATTGTTCAACTACTGCAGTTAATGTACCGCTGAACGGGACACACAACTTGGGCAATGTATTGTGTTTGTTCGATACTCAGACCTAAAATAGAGCTCTATAGAGCTGCTAGTCTAAACATAATAATAAGTATCTACTTTTCGAAGTATCAAACAGACTTTGATACTAAAGAAAAACTTTCGTTCAAGTACTCGGAGAAGGCCAACGGACTTTCTTTGGACTTCCTTCGCAATCCTTTGCTTGCGCATACCTTCACAAACATTATCCGCAGCCGAGTCGTAATTTACTTTATATCTTTTTTGTTTTGTCCCGGTCTGGGGACAAAAAAAAACCCAGGTCTTGGACGTTTACATGTTTGTGATGTCGTTGTTTCTGGTTCCCACGACACAGGGTATCCTAGTGTGGGGCTGGAAGCAATGTATGTGCCTGTATGTAAATGTTTATGTTTATGTTTATTTGAATCTTTCTGGGGTTCCTTAGTCAACAAGAAACCCTTATAGTTTCGCCATGCCCGTCTGTTATCTGTCTGTCTGTCCGCGGCTTCGCTCAAAGACGAATAGTTCTAGAAAACTGAAATTTGGCATTTCATATTAATCACTAAGACAAAACGGTAGAATAAAATCTCAAAAAAAAATTAGGTTCCTCCCCTACATCCTTAATTGAGATGTTTTTTTTTTCTCGTTTAACCTACAGTGTGGGTTAACTTTAAATTGGCCGTTAAAAATATTGCAAGTGTAGGAAAACCACTTTTCGATTTAAGAATACGTTTAAGAATACGAATATTAAGCTTTAAACTGCATTTTTTGTTAGAGTAGAGCGTGCCGATCACTCCAGGCTAAACGGTTCATAGAAGAAACATGAAAAAAAATCGAGGCAGTATCGCATACACACTGAAATATGGATGGTTAGAAAGCCGTGATTATGTAATTAGCAATTAAAAATTGCGTCTATTTACACTATCACTAAAGAGGTAAAGAGATAAACAAAAAAAATTACTTGACAAAACAACGACAACGTTTGGAGTTGAGAAATCTTGTTTCAAATGATGCGCGAACCATTAGTACCGCCTCTCCTTCTATACAATGACCCGCAGACCTGCGCACGCACGCACTGCTGTGGCTGGCTACTAATAGTTCAAATATATTCTAGTTGTGTCGAGATATTTTTTAAAACAAACTAGCGTATTCGGTAGCAGTTCTTAAGACACGTTCATTTTATTATGGCTTTCCAAACCACCGAAAATTCATGGTGTATAATTAAATTACACGAAAAACTATCACGGCAAAGCATTATTAACAAGTTAGCGGGTAATAGTTGCCCAACTTATGGAAGAAAAACTTCTTGCAAATCCATTCAAAATTACTATGATGAAGTTGTCAGTTGTGTAAAGCAGTTAATAAAATCATAATACTAATCAAATCATCCCTCCTTCTAAGAAACCCTACACTGCACTTTGCCCGACTCGCACTTGGCCGGTTTTTAAATGTATTTTTTTATATAATCTATTTTTGCATTCTTTATTTTAGTTATTCTTTTTATTTTAGACTGGCTTTAATAAAAAAATGCTATCACAGCTGTTGTCGTTCAAATGAGAGATGATTATGCGGATTAATAACGTCACCATTCGTGAAAACTTGGCGCCTAAAAATATCTAATCAATGAAGAAGCAAATGACCAAACCACAAATAATGGAATCAACAAATTCCCATGTTTATAATATTTAAGACAAAGGCTGTTGTGTGTATATTTTTTTAAGTCAAATAACTTTATTTTACAAACAAGGGTGATATCACAGAACATTGTTCTGTGGGTAAACAAGTGCGCAAAATCATCGAAGCAAATTACTAAAATAAGATAAGATTTATTTATTATTTATTTGGGCTACCCATAGCACAGGGAATCATAGTTTGGGAGCCAGTAACCATTTTTTTGTAACCATTTTACAATGAAGTTTTTTTATTTTATTTCAAATAACTAACCAATTTATAGAATCAATATTAAGAGCCCATGAATGATGAGTGATTAAAGAAGCCCAAATTTCGGGACCAAAGATGAAAACAAAGCTCACTCAGCGGCGAGATTCCTACACGCGTTGGCGCCCACGCGCTGCGCTTTCTGACCTAAATCTAAATTAAAACGCAAGTTCTGTTTTGTTAACGTCACTGCACACACACGGGGGAGAAATCATTATTTTAGCAAACAGTTTGTAGAGTTTCAAGGCGTAACGTGTCACAGTTATTATTGTACGCGTTTTAAGCGTAGCTCTCCGAATCCCTCAGATTTTTAGGATATATCATACCTGTAGTCAGCACATGTCAACTCTGCGCGCGTACTACAAACATTCATACATCGCCCATACAAAAGGGAGTTAGCATAAATACTATTTCTGATCAACAACATTCGATACAATTTGTCTGGTGGGAACCGGAAGGGGAAATGTCCCTTTATAGTTGAAGAGCACTACCTAATACAAAATATACTCAAGTGGACTGAAAGAGCCATAGTGACCAGATTGATGCGTTAGTTTGGAAGGAAAAGTGACGAAAGTGAATGTGGATGGAAAGACCGGTAAAGTACCTACACCCCAGGGGTCGCCCAATTGTAGGTATAATGTAAACGACAATAAGACAGTATAAAAGGTAGGTACACGAAACCGGCGTGCATTCATGCTATACTAATTAATGGTGAATAATTAATGAATTTATATTAAGGTAAAAATAGGTTTCAAATAAGTAAGGTTAGTCTCCCCTCTTTTTCAAAAAAATATGCAAATTTAATCAACGATGTCATAAAATAGTTTTAATCCTCATTCCTTCTGACAGAAATATTATTATATTGGAGCCTCTTGTGTTGTCAAAAAAGACAACACTACTTAGGACCTCCTTTGCTTAGATGTGGGTGGAGTTTTGGACCTTTTTAGATTCTGACAATGGACCCCTATTCAACTGTCAAAAAATTCAAAATGGAGGATGTCCCGTTTTCTTTACCATTTGTATGGGAAAAGCACAATATTTAATTGTGCAAAGTGTAATTTTGTAAACCCCAGAGATGTGTGTAGTATCTTTTTTTTTAAATCAGTGTGCAATAGAATAAAAAAAATAACAAAAGATAAAAACCGACTCCGAAACACTAGAGCACTAAAAAGTTAGAAATAATTTAAAAGAACACCTTTAAATTAGAAGTATGTATATATGTAGGTATTGTAGAAGCATAATTTGTAGCCGGTGCCCGGTGGAGATAAATTTGGCCTGCCCCTATATTACGCTCACCAAATCCTGAGCGATTCCAATCGTCTAACTGTCAAATTAGTATGGAATTTGACAGTTAGACGATTGGAATCGCTCAGGATTTGGTGCGCGTAATTAGGCCACTGGTCATATAAATTTTTTGTGGGGAGCGGGAGAAAAATAAACAAACCTTATAACATCACCAAATTACTATTGGGACTACTTTTACGCTATTTTATGAAACATACGGATATTACTAAAGGATGGGCCTCACTTGGCCTTATTTACTGCTGTCCATTGAAGAGTTCCGTTCGCCATCTCTGAAAGGCCTCATTAGATCTTCACCAAATTAAAATTGAACTAATGGAACGTTATATCTATGCGAACAAAAAAAGAATTGTCAAAATCAATTAAGGTTTGACGGAGTCATGCGAGAACATAGACAAAAAAAAATAAAAAAATAAAACATACCCGTCGAATTGATAACCTAACCTTTTTTAAAGTCGGTAAAAACTCTGGCTCCTAAACCATTTGGAGGAAGTAAATCGATTATTATGAAGTTTATGGGTTATAATTCTAGTACCAAAAAATATTTCTATGCGGGTAAATACAAATGAAATACGATTACAATCATACTTAAACTTCATGTTTTATTACACACTCGTTAAGAATGGAGGCAGTCTTTAGGTACCTAGACTGTTAAAACGGGTTAAACTATTTAACAAGGATTACAAACCCTGATAGCATTATTATTCTACCCAGTTAGCAAAATGTAAAGTCAGCTATTATTGCTGCAATTGTAAGTGAAGTAAAACAATGTTCCTGGGTACTTGTAAACATCGGTTTTATTCAATAAATACATAATCAAAATCATACATTGTTACACGTATCATTGTATCTCAAAATAGGTAAGCAGCGGCACCTAATTACCAGAGCTAGCCGATAACATTGAACTGGGCAGAGCTGAATAGATATCAATACATCTGATTGTCCTAATTTAAGTTGTTGATGATAGGAACCTTCAAGTACTCAGTACCTACCTAGTCCCGCAGCATCATGTTATGCTCATAAAGCTGCTTCGTGTCCAAACTGGAATAAAATTGAGAGAGTTCATGGATAAATAGTATGATTTTATGAGTAAGTTTATATGTATACCGACTTAGTGTGGATAATTTTACTATTATCATTGAATAAAATAATTTTTCGATGTTTCTGAGTAACTTTTAAAGTAAATTTAAACATTTTACACTTTATAATCAATAAATTAGCCAGTAAAGAGGAATGGTATGTGATTATTTCTGCAAGAAATTTTCAAGAAATATTTTTTTTCAATACAGTCTGTATTCCTTTCGCTGTATACAAAACTTTGCTTTTTCAGTTTTGGTATAAACTATGGCTTCATGAAATGCTTAAAAGCATCTCATCACATTTTTATATTGAATTTCCATGAAAAAATCCGAAAATAAGCAACTCTTATAAAACAAAACAAACATTGGCGGGGCAAATCTCAGTGGCGCCATCTGTACCTAAATAGTTTCGTGTTGCCATCCTCATTCATTCGTCACCTACACACATCAAAAAAAGTTTGTGATCAATAACATAAGCTCCTATAATTCTTTAAATTTAACTTTATCAAGAAAAAATCTATGTTGTATGCTTTCTTTAAATAGGAATACCCTGTTTGAAATTAAAAAATTAAAATATAAAACTATTTTTTATTATTTATTTAAAAAAAATTGAGCCATTAATCATAATGTAATTGTGATAGAAATTTCATAGAAAGAAAAATACTGTTTAATTAAACTTAAACAACAATTTATTATTAAAAGGTTAAATTCAATATAAAATAACTCCTCCCCTGGCTCGAACACATGCGGAGATCCTCCTGGGCATGCTGAGGATCAAGTTATCCAGCATTTCCTGGGGTAACCTATCCCATTCTTCAATAGCGGCTTCCCTGAGCTCTGGAACTGTCTGGGGACGTGGCTCACGGTTCCATACAGCTCGTTTAAGAGCATCCCACGCGTGCTCTATTGGGTTTAAGTCGGGCGAGCCGGCAGGCCAGTCTAAACGTGTGATATCGTATTCTTGAAGAGCAGCATTGACTCGTTGAGCTCGATGTGCGGGCGCATTATCATCGACCAGTACAAATTGGTGCCCATGGTTTACTCGGAATGGTCTGATAATGATCATCAATAACAACTGCTTTGTACATGTCTGCTGTCATGTAGCCCCGAAACGGGATCAAAGGCGTTCTAGCTCCAGTCATAATGCCACCCCAAAAGGACACCGATTTTCCGCCTTGCTGAACTGTTCCAGTGGCAGTTCTTTGTCTTTCACGGTCGCCTGGTCTTCTCCAGACACGGACACGTCGGTTATCTGGATGAGTGCTGATTCGGGATTCGTCAACGAAGAGACAGTTTTGCCAAATGTTTTCTTCCTCACCTTCTTCATTTTGCCGAAGTCTAGCCCACTGCAATCTTCGTTGTTGACGTTGCCGGGAATTGAGCGGAGCTCGCCAAGACCTCCGTGCTCGTAATCCAGCGTGGTGCAAGCAATTGCGAACGGTCTGCGTGCTAACTTGAAGCCCAGAGACGGCCCTGACTTCTGCTTTTATTTTAGTGGCGTTGATTGTTGGATCACGGGCTGCCAGCAATCTAATATAGCGCTTTTGGGCAGCTGTCAAAACAGTTGGGCGACCACTGCGGGGTCGGTCAGCTAAATTCCCCATTCCGTGGTACCTCTGCAACGTAGCCACGACACAGGATTGGGATATAGCAAGTCTGCGTGCTAGTACTCTCGTGGTGTATCCTTCTTCCCTCAAAGTTACTATTCTTGCTCGTAAAACCTCTGATAATCCTCTTGGCATTTTTTCAATCACAACTTTCCGCAAAAAATATCTTGAATCGGTTATAATTGACTTAAATCAGATTTCTGAATGAGCGTAAGCTAGGACTGAAAGCCTTTTAATATGAAAAAACAACTGAACGGTGTCATTGTTTTGTGTTCTAATTCTTTATTTTTAAATAAAGAATCTAAAAAGAAGAAAAAATCATAATATAATCTACAGTAACAAAAAAGATTTCAGTTTTTCAAAGTGATCGCAAACTTTTTTTGATGTGTGTACGTTCGTTACGGACAAGTTATATTCTCTTTTCCCACGGTTCGAAAAGCTAGCCTTTAAGAAACTAGTTTTATGCCTTCCGCCCTTTTTATAA
The DNA here is from genome assembly GCA_963969515.1 of Yponomeuta evonymella. Classification (NCBI taxonomy): domain Eukaryota; kingdom Metazoa; phylum Arthropoda; class Insecta; order Lepidoptera; family Yponomeutidae; genus Yponomeuta; species Yponomeuta evonymella. Next base: position 6,207,007 of record OZ018353.1, read on the forward strand.
AATGAAGGTTGGAGCCTTAGTTCATAAATTCTGATAGAGGTTGGATCTTCCTTGCTGACAGAAAAGAGGTACAAACTCTTCTATAAAATACATAGGTACCTACTGGTACCTACCTACTCATCGGGAAGAGGTACGATTGTTGTACCTACCTACATACGATCTACTTTAATGTAAAATTAGAACGACTTCTACATAAAAGTAGATCGTATGTAGATACAACGACGTTTTTGTTACATAGTACTGTCGGTCCTCTTCTTAGATTAACCCCCCGTTTCTCGTACACTAACACGCTCTTAATCTACTGTTAAAAGCGATCAATTGATCACAGTGCATACAAAAAAAACCACTGACGGCTGTTAACCGCTTGTTAGTGTACGAGAAACCGGGGGTAAGTCTTTTCTTGTTAGGGGGTCTGATGCGAGTTATGATGTCATGATACATTTATCGTCAGCAGATGTAAATAGGTACTATGAATCTGAGACTCTCTATTATTACCTACCATAACTTAATTATTGCGCATCATAAAAATTTTGTAGAACTGTAGTAAACCACAGATCAAGATCTATAGCTTGGAAACGCTACACCTTGTATAGTCCGCACAAATCTTTTTGTCGGTAACGTGAACATAGTCACAGATTGTTTGCAAATTGACTAATTTAGTAATTGACTAATAGTTATTTACTACACATCACACTACGTCAATTACTTACACATACACTGTAGAGACAGTGAACGATGTGCAAACGATCTGTGACTATGTTTACGTTACCGCCAAAAATATCTGTGCGGACTATATTGTACCTATATAGTATGTGTGAGTAATTGACTACTTTAGTAATTGACTAATTTACCACACTACGTCAGTTGTGCAAACGATCTGTGACTATGTTCACGTTACCGCCAAAAAGATCTGTAAGGACTATAACATTAATCAGCTGTTGACACTAGCTCAAGTCTATACTGAGGCTAAACGTTGTAGTTTAGTTTGGTCGAACACGCTATGTCCCATGGTAGTCATTCAACACGCAGACAGCATGGAAATATACTCAGCCAAAGTGGATGATAAGAATATTGCCTAAACGCGGTTTCGTGACTGAAAACCATTGACTATATTGGACGAGCTAGTACCTACCTACTTCCATGTCTACACGCGAGGAAAAAATGACGAACTCGGCTCAAAGTTAGGTTGGAGTGCCGACGTTTTTATACCATAGAAGACATAGTAAAAACACAAACACACACACAGCCGTTTCACAAGTCTCAAAAAAATTTGTTGTGAGATATCACGCGTATTTATTTTTTCTTTAAAGGTGCGATTTCTAAACCGTGACTCGTCCTTGCTAGGCAACGATTTACCCGTAAATTGTTTTAAGATACTTTGTACCAAAAAAAATACACGTGATTTTTGGGAAGGGGTAGTCTAAGACCTCACCACTTATCACAAATAACCGCCACCGGTGCCGCGACCGCCACCGCTTTGGTTTGTGAGTACCTTAAGGCGTTACGAATACGCTGTAACATCGTAGTTGGAGCCTGATTTGTATGGTGCACTTTGGTACTAAAATAAACACGTGACTAGAAAATTATTAGTCGTAGAAAATTGTCTAACCACTATTATCTATCTTTTACTTAACAAGGCCCTCGCAATGAGATTACTTAAGACATTTTTTGAGATTAAAACAAGCTGGATAAGCAGGTACTTACTTTAACAGAAGATCATCTTACCGTATCAGATACTGTTAGTTAACCACAAGGCCACACACGAAGATTGTAAATAATTATTCTGCGTCAGTGCGTTATTATTGAATAAGAGGTGGTAGCCTAGTGGATAGAACATTAGACATTAGTGAGCACGCTTGGTGTTTAAGCCCATACTCTCTCTCTAAGAGAAGGCCTGTGCTCTAAAGTGGGACGTGTATAGGCTGCTTATGAATGCATTATTGTAAATTGTGTCGTATTAAAATAATATGAAATTAAAACCCTCTCAAAGCGTAATGTCAAATGTCACGTTCGCCAAATATAACACTACTTATTATGATCGCGTAATTTCCCGTTCGCAAAATGTTTAACTATTTAACAATATATTCTATCTATTTAACAATATATTCTATCTGTGTGTCAGTCATTAAAATACGTTTAAAGCTAAAGCTTTTATTTCCTTCGATCACATTACAAAACTTTAAAAACATTATAAGTGATTACTCAATGTTTTCAATTGATTTTCAGCATGATCAGTTTTCAACAATTATGATAGTCTAAAGGTACCTATCCGCTAAGGTATATCAAAGCCTTGTCTTTATTGGCACCCTTTGGAAAGCGAACAGTCTTATTAAAGTCTACTCTCTCTGTGAGAGAAGGCCGATGTCGTACAGTGGGAGTCAAGGTTAGCCGGAAGAAAATACTCATTAGTATTAAGCTCGCCATTGTACATATGTGCTTATTGTGCAATAATTTTATACTCTACTCTACATAAGTCTTATTTACAAAAGCATAACACTCCCCGAATGCAGTTAAAATCCGTCTGTTCAACTTTATCCAAGCCTGTTTAACCTGCATTGGAGGAGAATTTTAGAGGCACCGTGTTTTTATTAACAAAACTGTACGTTCGTTTTTCGAACGTTTTTGTCATCTTTCGTTTATGGCTTGAGTTGCTCGTCTGACAACGCATTGTCTTCGAAGTTATTGTGTACGAATTTGCGTCACTATCAAGTACAAAATATCAGAAATATTGACCTAGTAAACGTTTTAATTACAAGAAAAACCACTAAAATTCGTTACACATTAGAATGCATAAGAAACATATGGCATATTTTAGTACCTAAATTATTAAATAAATGTTATCAAGTATGGTACAATATGATCGAATTAATCTCGAGAGTGTACGGGGGCTGTTTTTAGGATTCCGTAACGCCAACATTCCGTTTCGCCATGTCCGTCCGTTTGTCCGTCTGTCTGTCCGCGGCTTTGCATAATGACGATTTAGGGATGCATTTTTTTTTCTCGCCTACACCAGTGTGGGGTATCGTTAGATTATTCGTTTAAAGATATTATAGGTGTAGGAAGATCATTTTTGGATTTAGGGTTCCGTTTGCGAAATATTAAGCCTTAACGCGCAAATTACGCTTATTAGTACGCCTTTGTATGAAAATTGTTTTCTATGCAATAAAGAATTTATATCTATTCTTTTTGTTGCAATAACCCATGCTGAGGACAATTTTAAAAACGTATTTAGAGGCTAAAAATTCCACCCATGCCGGGACTTGAACCCGCGACCTCTGGGTAACCGTGCCAGCGCTCTCCCAACTGAGCTAAAAAATCCCATTCGAGCCATTTAAAAGCTTTGCAAACACTATACTACTCATAATTTTCTTGGCAAGCGCAAACAATCCCTTAGTATTTCTTCAGACGCCCCGCTGGCTATTCCCGAAATAAAGTACAAGAAAAGAAAACATTTACGCTATTTATGGAACATTAGATAAACTTACTGTATCTATTTAAATATAACATAGAGATAAATGACTCCTGAAATACAGGTTTACTTATAAGCACCCGGTTTCGAAGAAAGAGTAGCTATGTTACAGCCACGACAACATTCCTCGATGTGTATAAATATTTTGATGTCCTGTAAACTTTTCTTTTCTATAACTTAAGGGTGAAACACACCAACGCAGTGGCGGTGGGGCAGTGGCGCTCCATAGATACGTCATTTACTGCATTAGGTAGTGTTTTATGGACGTTTGTATAGACCGCCACCGCCAGCGCCACCGCGTTGGTGTGTTTTATCCTCGAGAAACCTTTAAATCAGGTGAGAAAAAAAATGTTCCATAAAAAAACTGGATGCTCATAATATTGGGGTTTACAATTAATAAATTCTCGCTTTACGCCATCTATCAATTCGCAGCTTTCGGTAAATCATTGTCCTAACATAGAAGAATGCCCATGCACATTCTATGTTACAAAAGTTGTATAAAGCATTATGTATCAAACAGCGCCTATTAAAAGTAGAAAAAACGAAAAACCAAGGAAAAAATTTTGAAAACATGGAAATTTGAATGTAAAAAACCGGCCAAGTGCGAGTCGGACTCGCACTCGCGCTTGGTCGTTTTTTATTATTTGTCGTTAGAACATATAATAAGTCCCACAATCACGCCAAGTTTTGATGCCTGTATGTAATACCATTTTTACGATAGAGCTTAAACAAAAAAACGGAAAAAAACATGTTTGTTATAACGGAGACCTAAGAAGAATAATAACACATAAGGGCCTCCCCAAAGCCACGCTACTTTTATCCTCTCCGCGGCCATCTCAGCCAGCCGCTAGCAAAGTTATTGTATTATCATAAAGCGCGGTATACACGATCCATCTTGCCGTACGTCCTGCCAAGGCCATGCACGATGCACGATGCAAAAGTACCATGAATATGCTTGACGTACGTCGATAATTATTATTATTTGTTTGCTGGACTTGACGGACCGATTTTTCATCCAGCGAGTACCCCCACCACCGCGAACTTCGTGCAGATAGACAGTGAATAACGCGGACGTACGTCAGCGCGGTCCCGTATCGTGCGTGCTTGATCGTGTATAGACTTGTTGTACAGCAGATTTCATTCGAGCTTGCGTCGCAAGGTGGCTGCACGTCTCAAAATGGACCGAGACACTTACGAAATTTATCGAAAAATATAAATTTCATACATGTCTGTGGAATGTTTCAAGCCCAGACTATATGAACAAACAAAAAAGAATAAATGCTTTACAAGATCTGGTACCCATTATAGGGGAAGCTGCAACGATTGTTAGCGTTATTCAAATCATTCATGATGTTATTCATTTGAGTATACTCTGCACGTTTATGATAAATTTTTTTCATCCAGAACTTCCTACTAGGTACTGTTTTTCCTCTCTTCTGCCGCTGCTGACAATAACAGAAGAACTCCCATTTTTTGGCGTTTTGATAAAACAGGAGGCATTTTATTAAATACAAAACACGTCCTCTTCGTTCGATACTGATCACGCACGACACGATTGATGCGTGCTGGATAGTCTGTATGCTACATCCAGCGGCGCGGCCTTGAGCTGACGTACAGCTGGGATGGACCGTGTATACCGCGCTTAAACCTAATTGACGTGTTTTAGAAATTGAGCATGTTTTAGGTAACTCGGTAGAATTGCCAGCACAGAATTGCACACTGCTAGAAATACTGCGCTAAAATAGAGCAACGTCCGCAAAGATTAAGATTACTTGCAGCTTACTTGCTTTTCATTGACCATTTTGAAGGGTTTCGCATTGCTCTTATACTGAAACCTTACTATTCGCTTTAGAGAGAGCATTGAACGAGAAAACGATGAAAGACTAGCAGCCTTATTTATATAAACCCGAAGCCTCTAAAGCACTCCTCAGATGCAGTTTATTTAATCTGTGGTTAGCTACATCTTTTTCTTGTAAAATCTCCACCACAGACTATTTCAATCGACATTTATCGAGTGTTTTAAGGAATCGTGTTTTTATAAATAAGACCGTTAATATAACTAATATAATGTTAGGAAAAAATCTTACACTTACACGTGAATGTTCAAGTCATTGCTATATCAAAGCGAAATGAAACGGCCAACCAGCCTATCAAACACCAGCCAACCCACCTCCAATTAATTTCCATTAAATCACCATTAATTTCTTCTATTTGCTGGACAGCCCCCGCACCCACTTTTAGTCTTAACTTACTCGTAGCGACTACCTGAAACCACTAATCCATGGAAAGATCAGATCCAATAATATTGCTGCCAAGCGATGTTAAAGTTTTTCTAAAATTTTCCCGCAGTCTATACCAAATCCGCGTGGGGCTGCGCGTCTCTCCAAAGGTCCCGGTCCACATCGAGGCCTCGGTGGCCTCAGGGAATGGCCCGGCCCGAACCGGCAGGCCAGCCGCCAACGCGTCGCTGGTGGGCGGCCTGGGAGCTTCTAGACCCTTCCAGATTATGTACAGGAACGAGGAAGTTACTATAAGAGACATAGTGCATTTTCGAGCGCATTTATTAGGTAAGTGGTTGGGAGTTGTCTTCGTTAATTTTATTTTTGGAACAGTGCCAATGTCCTTTTTCGCATGCAGTCCTTCGCTGCTAAAATATATGGACTTTTCTTTCACATTGAACGCGGAGTCTAGTCGGCTAAGTGCCAATATTTCTAGCTTAATCCAGTTTTCAGATAATACACAGTGTCTAAATCTCTAAAAGCGCAATCCATCTTTGTTTTTCACCTCTGCCTTTTATGCTTTAGCAACATCCAAACCAGTCTGTTCTTCTATCAAATAAAAGTTCGCTGCCATTCGCTGCACTCTTTCATGTATTATGTTCGTTGTTGTTTGTTCACAGTCGACAGCCGCAACCTTAAGGAATCCTTGGAGCGAGCAGAATGGAGTCTGGGCATAGAGTTGTGGTGCAGCGAGGGCGCCCAGTCCAGTACCCTGGCCCCGGTCTCCTGCAGAGTCCTGAAGCTACACTTTCAGCCCTCCCAGGGCCTCCATTATCACCTTCCAGTGCTATTCGACTACTTTCACCTGTCCGCTGTATCTATAACCATCCACGCTAGCCTGGTCGCTTTGCATCAGCCGTATATCAAGTAAGTTCAAGACATAATTTGTAAAGTCGAACTTCTGAGTAGATAGAGCCAAACGGGTTGTAAATGCTTGACTCGTAGTGTTCACTAAAGTCCCTCCCTCGGCTATCAGAACTAAATACAAGTCTTACAATCTCCTTCTACAAATGACTAGGTACCTAAGATAGTGATTTTAATTGCCAGAATGCCAGCGTTGTCATTTTGCTTGATCTAAAAATGTGGTCGTGGGTAGTTTATAGTTCTTAAGTGCTTAATGTTGTTCGCATGTCTAACCACCATGAAGAAAAAGCATCATGCATTACGTTCAAAGCTGGTAAGTTGTAAAAATAATCCTTTGCTAAGTAAACCGCACGCAACATCAACTATAATTTTCTTCAACGATTTCATTTCCAGCACCCCGCGATCGAGTAAACAATGGGGTAAACTCATGAAAAATGCAGGGTCCAGCTTTAGTGCTTCGGGCAGTCTTGAAAATGTGCTTTTTGGATCTGCCACGAAGTGTGCTGGTGGTAATTCAAGCAAGATAGCTCATGCTAGGTAAGATTCGAATAATATTTTCTTTCACTATCTGAAATTATTCTGTCTTGTGTGTTTTTACTTTGTGGTATCCCATAATAGTGATATACAATACATTAGTACTTTGAAACCAAGAACGTTGTTTGAAACTAATTATTTAAGCTTTCTCAACATAAAACGCTTCCGTATGTCGGCCTCTAATACCTACTACGATATTTTTACCTTAAGCCACGTTAACCACCTTTTGCATAAACGATCTAAATCCTCCATCTAGAAATCAAAACAAAAAACAACAAACCATTATGGTGCCTCTTTAGCTGGTCAATATCTTGAATCATAATATTACAGACAAGTACACGCAGAAGTATGCGGCATACTCTTGGGGTCTCTAGAGGGTCTGCAAAATGCTCTGGCAATTTGTGGATCAACCGGTGCTCTGCTTACCCCTGACGAGTCTACCAACAACTCTATTGTTGGAGAAGTGGCGCAAAGGTTAAAGGATCTGAGCGATATCAAGGTATAACCAGTAGAGTAGTCATAGTTATATTCGGGCGCCGGGAATTCTTAATACTTTTCACTGTTGCTGCTATCAACACAGCCATTATTAGCAGCCCTTTGAATTACTCGTTGTTCTTATAGTATTTGTTAGATATAAACAATAATTTATTGCACACCAATACGATTTCTTACATATAACTTATTTTAGGTATACAATTAGCAGTTTACTTGCCTAACAAAATAGTCTTGAGCGTTTCATAATACCGACCATTCCTCAGTGTTTCTAAAACACGACTTTCTTCTGCCGTCTGCGCCTATTATTCTTGTGACCAACATCCTTAATTCGTCGTAACTGAGATTCACCAACTGTACTTATTTATAACTTCAGAAATCTGAGGCGGGCGAGGAAGAAGAGTGGGCAATGGGAGCGGCCCACGACATAGCGCGACTCTGCGCAGAGGTGACGCTACGGTGGCGGGCTTTTCTGCATCATACCTCTGACCGACCTCATGTTCATCACGCGTTAGCTGCTAGACATCATTCTTTACGGTAAAAAAAAATATTTGAAGTCCATTTAAATAAGAAAGTAGGAAGCTACCGTAGAAATAGTATTATATGCCCTAAGGTTATTACTTGCCATCTTAATTCTCATCAAATTTGTGTGCAATCTTATCTTTGCTTGATGCACCATGAGTAAAAGGTTCAGGGCTGATGAAAACGCATAACAACAATCTTCTTTTTTTAATTCGCATAACAACAATCTTTCCACTTAATCATGAATAACTTGATGATGAACCTGTTATTCAAAATTTACAGAATCAAGCGTTTCGCCGAGTGCTTCTTTGTCCTTGATAACCCCCGCCACTCCCTCGCTGGTTGCTATGACAGCAACTACCAATCGTATCAGAGCGTGGGCGAGGCGGTCCGAAGGTCGCGCTACTTAGCGCTGCTGCCGCCTCTACCAGTGCATTGCATTGCCCTAGACGGGGATCCTCACATCATGCCTATTATATTTGAAGATAGGTAAGGAGACCGACCTCTGGAATTTCGCCATTACCTACAGTATTTTAATAGGCATTACAAAATTACTCCTCACATAACTGCTGACTTTGTTCCAGGTTCCAAGATACTGCAGAATTTGCGAGACGACGTTCGGTTCTAAACTCGAATTCAAGCAAATCTGGCAGTGGTAAGTTTCATCCTTTTCTACGTTTCATTGTTTTTCTATAGCTTGAACCACATTTATGATAATAATAAAAAATAACATGCTTATTTTGATTTGACTTTCTTTGTTCTAGATCCATTCCTCTGCTCAGATCCTACGGTTGACGACTGCGCATGCAGTGTCAGCTCCCTTATGGATTCTCGAAGGCCCTCATCCGAAGCATCTAGAGTCACCTTGACGTTACCAAAGACTATGATGGATGTCCTTGAGACACAATTCAATGCCCCCAAAAGTAACATCGTCCAAGCCACGTTGACCCTCGCCCCACAAAAATCCGCAAGTGGATCGCCTAAAAGAGCTCTAGCAAAACAAACCCTGGTAGAAATGAACAAACCTGCAAACAAACAATTGGAAATAACAGGTCGTAACAGATACATAGTACAAAATAACCAAATAAGTGAGATACAATTACCACCAAACAGTGCTTTCGCCTCTTGTCCAGTACAACAAGGGCAACAACTTTCGAGATATTCAGCTTCCACGTTATTAGATATAAATGGCACTAAATATAACCCCAATATGCTACACTTGGGTGCAGAAAGAGTAGATAATAATGAAGTATTTCACCCAAAACATCAGAATATTACAAGTGGCGTAAGCACATTACCAGCGAGGCATAGCAAATCATTGGATCAGCTCAGAGTGTCACAGATGAACACGCTTAGCAACACACCAACGCTGGTGAAAGAAGTGAGGAATGGCTCTAATGCTTCGATGAACTATCCCAAGCCGTACGTGCCACCACATCAACATAAACCCACGACTCTACCGCGTAGTGTCACTACTACTGCTTACCCAACCAACACGACAGTACGGTGTCCACCTAAAGGTGATGAGTACAGGAGAAACATAAGTGAATTCCGAGAAAAGTACAAAAACCCATGTAATCTCAATATGAACCCACATGGGATGAACAATGAAGTGTTCCACAACGTAGGATATAAGTGCGACGCCATGATGAAAGGTCATCCCAACCAAGTGTACGGTTACACTTTCGGTAATCAGGGTACTATGCAGGCGAATAGCCTTATTCGTAATCCTTTAGAGTTTCGAAGAGGCTACAATGTAAATTTACCCCGTCCCATGTTGCCTCCACGTAATTCTTACCCACCTGTCAGTGGGAAAATACAAGCGACTGATCAAAATAATTTAGTTTCTAGTAAATACGTTCATAGATCAAACTCTACGCATGTGTTTCATCAAAATATAGAAAATCAACAGCTGGATGTGGAAGCGGCTCGGAATCAGCTAAGACACGAGCTCAATTACTACCTACAGAAAGGTGACTGGAGTTATGACTTCAACACCGGTAGTTTGATACAAAATTACAAAAAATCAAGTAAAAGCAGTGACGACAGTGGATTCGTCATGACATTAGATAGGAGCAGCGATTGTACATCAAAATCCACATATTCAAAAACACCTCCGTCTACTCCACACTCTACAATGCCATCAGTGAGACACAAGAAAAGCAGATCAAAGGAGTCTAAATTAAACCAAAGCGGCAAAGAAGGAACGAAACTCAATTCTAGTAGAGACTCACTAAGCAGCCATCATTCCACCAGATCTAGAGAGAGTAAATCTGGTCAAACATCTAAATCAGAACGAAGCACACCAAAATCTAGTAGAGGCACTTCAAGATCAGGTAAAGCTACCCCAAAGTCTGGCATGGTTACTCCAAGATCTGGACTAGCAACACCAAAATCTGGTAGAGCTACACCAAAGTCTGGTATAACTACACCTAAGAGTGGAAAGTCCACTGGAAAATCAGAAAAGAAAAGCAAGCACAAACCTTCAGAGAAAATGTCACAACTAATGTCTGAAGCTGCGTCGTCTTCTAGCAATGAAAGTATTCCTTTTGAACTCAGGAGATTGGAATCATCTGCTAGTGTACCCTACAGCTTAGACCACGGTCCAGAAATGTTAAGACATTGTAGAAGCGCTGCATCTGTATTAGACGAACTTAATATAAACAATACGTTTGGCTCAGAGTCTTTACCAAACTTAGCGCCACCTCCTGCATTTGACTCACCACCATTAGATATTGGTGATAAAGATTTCAAAATAATGCCACCCGATGTTTTCCAAAATAAAGAGGAGAAGCAAAGTAGAAGTAACTCTACATCTAGTTTAAGTGAGCAGAGTGGATGGGTGTCCAGTGGTCGAAGCTCAGGACCATCTTCACCGGATGTAGCAAGTCAATTAAACCAAGAATTTTCTCATCCAGCCAGAACCCAGAGCATTGAACCCGCGAAAGCTCGTGCACAGAAATACGAAGATATGAGCAAAACACGTGAGCGTGACAGAAACGGTGAAAAGATCAACGAATTCAAGCAAACTGTCTTGAATGGAGAACAACTGAGAGAAAAACTTCTAAAATTAGCCGTCAAGGTGACGCAAAACAATCCCAATGAGAAAATAGAATGTTGTGACAAAGAAGTGTGTGAGGAATGTACTATTTGTAGCGACTCAATTTGTACAGACAGCCAATGCGAGTTCAACAAATTGATACAAAGCAATGGCATTGATACGGGCTGTAGCTCCGACACCTGCCCCGCTAGCTACTTCCAACAATGCCCCGAAGTTGCCGCAGCTAAAATGAATCAACGGCACAATTCTTTCAGCGCAGTTCAAGGCAAGTCTTATAAAATGCCTTCAGTAGTTAATGAAAACACTGTAAAGAAGTCTCAAACTATTAGTGACAACCTACATCCATACAATGCTCGTAAGGAAGTGCCACTAAAAGCACAAGCTCAACCAGCTGCCGGCGCAAAATCCGGTTCGCTCGATAAGACTAAACTGAAAGATAGAATACAATACACAGAGAAGTTAATAGCTGCCGAAATCCGAAGCTTAACGGTCGACCGCTGTGTCAAGCCCCACAACGGCCAACAACCTGGGCCTGTTGGAGATGTAAAAAAGAGCAGCAAAGCTAGATCTGAAGTAGACCTCTCCCATTTTGGTGGTGAAAACCAATATGAGCATTTGAATCTGCCTCCACCAAAGCAGTTCCGAGATGTACCACCACCACCTGATGAGTTCAAGGTAATATTATGAACACCTAGTTTTCTGTTTCCTTATCCGAATCAAAAAATCATGGTGCATAAACCGTTTTGTTAGCAGGATCTTCCGTCGAAATCACCGAAATTAAGCAGACAAAGTAGTAAGTCTTCAACTACGTCGAGAACCCCTCAACGTCAATCAGTACCTTTGCAGCTGGACAATCCGTTATATCACGTCTGCGAAGGTAACATTTTGCTTTAACTAATACAATTTATACGAAGCATTTTTAAATGATCTCACTTAACTAATGTCTGCAATTTTCAGGCCTCATGGAACGACGGAAATTGAGACCGCATCAAACTACAGCTACTACCCCAACCAGTACGCTCAACAAGAGCCAAAGTACTGGTGAACTTGCTTCTAGAAATGAGAATGGTCAAGTTAAAGGTTGAGTCACCTTTTTTTGATCCTTAGTGATATAACAACGGTGTTGACATATTGTTTTTGATGATTGTGAAGAAATAGACTCCAAAACTATTCTAATTAATTTTTTTATGTTTTCCAGAGCAACGAGAAAGCAATTTTGTCAGCATCTTCGGTTTGGCGGAGTCTGAACGCCTTTTTGTGAAATGTAGAGAAGAATTCAGACAGAGCGTCAAATATCCAGGAGCTATTTATTCGGATTATCCGCCTCTGGAAAACTCCTTGCCCTATTTCCATATCAGTGATGAATATAGGATGTTTAACCCAGAAGGTGAGAATAAAATCTATTCGTATTTAAAATCCTAGAGTGGTAGAGACTAAGGGAGAGAGACATGGTTTATTGGAGGAATGGTCAAATGATTATCTACCATATTCCGTATCCATATTCTTCAGTATTTATTAAGATTCTATAGAAGAATTTATTCTTAGCCACGTTGTCTTCCTTTACCTTTATCGCATAAACCAATTTTTATTCGATTTCAGGCCTACACTTGATCATCTGCGTCCACGGCCTAGATGGTAATGCAGCGGATCTCCGCCTTGTCAAGACTTATTTGGAACTTGGCCTACCTGGTGCTAGATTAGACTTTCTAATGTCTGAAAGGAATCAAGGCGACACGTTTTCAGACTTTGATACTATGACTGATAGGTAAGATCTCAATAGCGGTTTAGTGTCAAGCTACTCACAGTAGAACTTAAGCTTCAGCTACCAATAGATCATAAAATCATGATCAGGCACAAAATCCTTTGTACATCTTCTATGTGGCGCATGCAGATACTTAAGAAGTCTTAACAATAGTTCCTAAGCCTGGCTAAAATCTCATAAAGATTCAACTAGGCGTCACCAAGAATACTGCATGCTAAAAATCTTTTGGTGTTTCAGGCTCATTCAAGAAATCCTAACGCACATTCAGAACTCGACTGACCCGGCGCGCATTAGCTTCGTAGGCCACTCTCTTGGCACAATCATCATCCGCTCTGCGCTGGCGAGGCCACAGATGAAGCCGTTCCTAGGCAAACTGCACACATTCCTCTCCCTTAGTGGGCCGCATTTGGGCACGCTGTACAATTCCAGCGGGCTGGTCAATGCAGGTAAGCATAACAACATAATTATGCCTTTGATACTGAAGCTCCTAATACACACTTCTTTATTGCATCCTTATTTTTGGAAAGGTCAATAAATACTACATTAATACTGTAACTGTAGTAATAGATAAGTACGTCACAATATCAAAAAATAACAATTACATTATTACGTACCTATCAAGCAACTAGGTACCAGTGTTATTTTCTAAAGTCTGGCACGTGGTACTTTTATTATAACCTCTCTTAGCGGAGGGAGGACGCGATTAATACAACTTACAGTTATTAGGTATATTCTTTGTTGCACTAATCCGCGCTGAGGACAATTTTAAAATTTTATTTAGAAGTTAAAAATTCCACCCATGCCGGGACTTGAACCCGCAACCTCTGGCTAATCGTGCCAGCGCTCTCCCAACAACAACTTAAAGTTGCATATTTTTTACGAAACACTACTGCTGACAAAATTACTTGTAAATTATCTATTTTCCTGTTTTTATTCTGTAGGTATTTTTACGAAGTTCTCTGCTGCACTGAAATAAAACCAGTTTTTGAAGTTGTCTACATTATTTTTTATCATTTACATCAAAAACCTCGCTTTGACACTACATTTCACCGCCGATGATTATCGTATGAATTTTCGTCACTATTTTCAGAGCCGGTTTCTGAATTTTACTAAGTAAATACTTTTGACGTCAAGTTCTCCATACAGGAATGCCGTCTTGACATCCATTTGGTCTATCTTCAATCCTTGTTTGACTGCTTGCGCAATCAAAACTCGTAGTGAGCTATGTCTCACAACTGGCGAGAACGTTTCGTCGTAGTCAATTCCACATCGTTGACTAAATCCTCTAGCAACAAGCCGTGCCTTATAGCGTATCGATGTTCGACAACGACGTTCTGTCACGCTCTTTTCTGAGAAATTCGAAGAGACAGCACTAAATTTAACTATTTACTCAGCTAAATTCTCAATTCAGAAACTGGCCCTCAGTGATCCAATACTACATGTTCTAAAGATAGGCAAGTAGTCAGTTGTAACTGTAGTCCGAATCTTACAACTAGTCCCAACAATTAAAACCAGATTAAAACGCCGATTATTGACCAACCATCCAAGATGTATAATTTATATGGACAGAAACCCTTTAGCTGAGACCACGATCACACGCAAGTTTATTTTTTTAACTATCCATACCGTTCTCAATTCCAGGCATGTGGTTCATGCAAAAGTGGAAAAAGTCCGGCTCTCTGCTCCAGCTGTCCCTGAAAGACACTCCGGACCCTCGCCGCTCCTTTCTCTACCGCCTCAGCGAGCGAAGTCAGCTGCACATGTTCAAACATGTCCTGCTGTGCGGTTCCGGTCAGGATCGCTACGTACCGCTGCACTCAGCCAGGCTGGAGCTCTGCAAAGCCGCTGCCAAGGACACGTCGTTGTTGGGGCAGGCGTATCGGGAAATGGTAAGTGTGTTGCATGTTATTGTCCATTTGTTCAATTCAATCCAGTATCATGGACACAATCTTACTGTTTGCCTAGCTATAACTTAATACTTCAAAGCACTCTGAATAGTCAAAACATTCAATTCAATTCTGCTTTATGGACTCACTGCACTGATTATCCAGTACAATTTCGCCAATGTCACGTGTTAGGTAAGAAATAGCAATTTAAGAACGTTTATCGAAATACCTATCAGAAATTAAAATCTATTAATAATATTTTTACAAAATGTCCGAAGTCAAAAAAAACTTCGGACCAAGTCTAGTCAAAACATAATAAAATTACTTTGTAGAAAACGTTTTGTCAGTGCCGTGAAAGACAAATTAAAAAACTTTTTCTCCCTTTTTTTAATGAATCTATATCTATACTTATAAATTCTTTAATAAATACTCTTTCGTACCATCTTTAGCACATAGACATACAAAATGTTACAGTTAGCATTAATTTAAAACAGATACAATGCAATGAGGTTATTGTGTAAAATTTGTCACCAAAAAAGCATTTTCTTTAATACCTTACTGTAGCTCCTTCCTTCCAAAGATTTTCGCTACCGTCAACCCGCAACCAACTTCCAGGTTCACAACATGGTCTCGCCGCTGGCAGCCAGGGCGTCTACCGTATCTGTCGTCCGATACGACGTCCAACACGCGCTCCCGCACACCGCCAGCGCGCTGGTGGGCCGAGCAGCCCACATCGCGGCCCTCGACTCCGACCTCTTCATCGAGAAATTCCTCCTCGTCTCCGCCCTCAAGTATTTTAGGTAAACTAAGTGTATTTTGAACTTAGGATTTTGGATAGGGATTTGTTCTCAACAACTGTGTTTAACCACGCGTCCACTCCGTCTGAAACTACTTGTTTCTGCTTAATCATGTTGCACTTTTTCGCTGCGGTTGGTGCCACCATACTAGCCCGAGAAGCGGACGATATTGTGGCGTAGTTGAGACGCCGTGCGTCGAACTTTCCTTTCTGTATCTGAACGTACCTAACTGAATGGGCGAGTAACATTTAAGTAAGACTTACACGGTAGGTAGGGATTAGTACGTCCATGGTCCATGGCAAGTACAGCGTACCTACGCGCTCGACGTCGTTTGACAGCTGAAAAGCGCAACTTTTACGCGGATGAACAAATCGTAGGGATGGAGACTTGCGGCTGCGTAGACGCGCAAGTAAGGCGGCTTAAGCAATGATCGGAATGAGAAATGAAGGATTAACTTTTTCTACATATTTATTTAGTACCTATGGATACGTGTCGCAACGGGAGCGCTATGGAATTTGTCGTAGTGAGCCGTACAGTTTTAAGTTTTTTAATTCGGTCAATATACGATCTATATAATATTCCTAAATAATCTAAATAGCAGCAACGGTTGACGTCATTCCGATCACTGCTGGCGAGTCATGCGACCCCAAAACTCGCTGTACTTTGAAGTAACACACGGTTACTCCTTGGTACCCAATTTCCAATCAGTGTTACAATTTGGGATGATTGTTTCTATGTATAATCTACCCAGCTCGTGAATAAAGTCCACTGCTGGCCATAGACGTCTTCTCTCTCGCGTCAACCCCCCGCCGGGTCATTTTTGAATCCTACTAGCGTTGACTCAGCTCGAAGGACGGCTTCAATAGTATTACCTCAATGATCAATATCAGATGCATCAACCTCATCATCATCAGCCATTTGACGCCCACTGCAGGACATAGGCCTCCCTCATGGTTTTCCAAGCTTCCCGGTCTTGTGCTGCCCTCATCCAGCGACTCCCCTAATCCCCCAGTCTTAGGTTGCTACGAGCGAAATTACAATGTATAGATGACTATACATTTCTGACCTAAGTTGCTAGTTCAATACATACAATACAATTCAAAGTACAACAACTTAATTTGAACTGTCGCGACTCATAAATGAAACGTGTGATAATTCGGGTTAGGAGTCTTAAAAGTTGAAGAAACTATAAATTTATAATACCGAGAACATCTGTATTGATTGATCATTAAAATAAAACAACCATTTTACTAGAATTAAGACGGATCTTTACACCAAATAATTTAAGACTACAATTTAGAAGGTAGAAAATATACTTACTTAGATGTTTGTAAAATAATATTATGTACCCAAATCAATCGTGGTAATTGTGGTAATTTTATGTACCAACCTGTGTTTTTTATGTTGTATATCGTAAATAGAAAATTGCCAGGCAACGATGTATCTCTCTCAGTTTTCTAGTCAGCGAATTTAAAAATTCTATTAGGTATTTAGTTAGATGACAACTTTTTCGTAGAATCAATTAATTGTGATTTGTACTTACGTACACAACTTAAGTACCTATTAATTAAATAGAGCTGACGAGGCCCTAATATGGGCCATAGCCTTAATAAAGATAAACACTAGAATAGCATTGTAAATTTTTATCGAATGTTAGACTGAAACTATTGAGAATTAAAGAAAATCCCTAAGAAATAGTGTCTAAGTCTAAAGAAAACTTTTTTTACCAGTCTCAGTAATAATATAATTTAAGTAGTGAAAACTTATTTAATAATCTTTATGTACTTACTTATTGATATCCGATACCTACTTTCTGTTTTGCAGCGGCATGTATGTAGGTACACATTTTTTATATTCTGAATTGAAGTGGTCAAGAAATACTTAAAATTGTTTAATAATGTAATTATATACCTCAATTTGCTCAGAGCAGCCGTAACTTAAATTAATTGATGGTAAGCTACGATAAATTGGATGAAATGTAAATAAATAGAAAACTGTATAAAATATTGTACGCATATTAATGGCATTGTGTCGATGTAAAACACCTATGATAATAATACATAAATAAAGTGTCGGAAATATAAGTATTTTTTTCACTTTGAATGTCCATTGTGGGAAAGGGAAATCATTGAACTTGAAGTCAAAATATCACTAGCTACCCATGTACCTACCTAGCTACCAAAAGTTCGCGCCAAACTACCGGAATCGGATCGGAACCTCATTCTTTACCCCTTTTGCGCGCCTTTGTGCTTAGGTTGGTAGACCTGAAAACCTTTGGTCAAATAATAACTCTGAGTCTGAGGAACAAACTGATGTTGACTGTGTTGCAAATAAAAAAATACTATGTTTTCGAAACTGGTAACATTGCGTCCACAGATCAACATGAACTTGTTTGTTTATAACACTATTAGAGTGCGACAAACTTATCAGACCCGGTGAAGGCGTGACTTTTCTCATATTAAACTTGACGTTTCCATATTATATTTGACACCATTTGACACCTCTACCGGGTCAGATAACTTTGTGGCACTATAACACTCTTGGTGAGGCGTTGACTTGGTACAGTTGATGAACTGTTTCTTGAACTGTGCTCTGGATGGGGATGGCAACACGAAACTTATTACCGATGGCGCTACTGAGATTTGCCCCGACATTTGTTTTGTTTTGTGTTCCTTATTTTCGGACTTTTTCTTGGAAATTAAACATAAAAACGTCATGAAATGCTTTTCACTAAAAAGTTTATAAGTTTATACCAGCACTGAAAAGGCAGTTTTGTATACCGCAAAAAGGAATACAGAGAAGGACAAAATTTATTTTGAGCATTTCTTGCAGAAATAATCGCAGACCTTTAATTAAATACTTCTTTACTGGCTGATTTATGGATTATAAAGTGTAAAATGTTAAATTTATTTGATAAAGTTACTCAGAAACATCGAAAATCGTTGTAAAATTATCCACGCTATGTATCATATAAACTTACTCATGAAAATCATGCTATTTTTACAAGAGCTCTCTTAATTTTATTCCAGTTTGTAGACAAAGCAGCTATATGAGCATAAAATGATGCTGCGGGACTACTACTTCAAGGTTCCTATCACCAACAACGAAATTTTCCTATCAGAAGAAGTCTGTTCAAATCTGCCCAGTTCAATGCTATGGCTGGCTCTGGGTAATTAAGTGCTGCTGCTTACCTATTCTGAGATACGCGCTTAGGCCCAAAGAAATGCGGGTTACAATGTATGATTATAATCTTATTAAATAAAACCGATGTGTACAAGTACCCAGGAACATTGTTTTACCTCGGTTACAATTGCAGCAACAATAGCTGGCTTGACATTTGCTAAATAGGTAGAATCATAAATATTCAGGCTTGCATTTCTCGTTTTTAGTTAGTTTTAGGTTTAAAAGTCTGGTACCTAAACACTGCCTCCGTTTTTAAGCAGTGTGAATGATGCAGAATGAAAACAAAAAAGAATGATAAAACATAACTGTTAACTATGAATTCTGAATGTATTTCATTAATATTATTTGTATTTACCTGCATAGAAATATTTTTTTTGGTATTTGTTGCAAACTGAGTGGTAATGCGTAGGACCTGATTTTTTTATTTTTTTGAAAAAAGACACATATTTAGTGTCATATATAATGACAAATATTGTGCTTTAAAATCAAATATTTTTATTCAAAGTAGCACAGAAACTGCGACTTAATGAACATTACAAGTTAAACTAGGTGTCCATTTCAAAATCTAGATAATTTTGGAGAAAATGGACAATAAAAACTCCTAACTTAGTCTTTTCAAGTCCTTAAGTAACAGAGTTTATATAAATATTCTAAAACCTGGAACTTATGCATTGAACTGGCTTTAATTCCAGACATTATTGTCATCTAAATAATTTTTGATGTTATAGTAGCTTTTTGGCACAATGTGTGTGCTTTACACATTTTTTGAAACACGTTTCTGGCAAGCTTATTATATCCTCAGGGATCTTATTGCAGAATACAAATAGTCAAGAAAACGGGACATCCTTCATTTCGAATTTTTTGACATTTGCCACCCCCATTATTGGACTTTCAAAGAGTGTGGAGTCGGCTATTGTTCTGTGGTCGGCTGACACTGACATCAAATAATCGTTCAGTCAGTCCAATTTTCCATTCAATCAATCAAATAAATCATTCATTCCTGATTACCTATTTTCCTGTGTTCATTCCGTTCATTCAATTTAGTGGTAGAAAGAGTGTCGAACGGCCGTGCTTTTCGCGAATTTTAATTATCTTGAAATCGGTGAAATAATTTCAAAACAATCAGCAAAAAATAATCTTGTAAACCTCCGGAAAATTTACTTCTCACTCCGTTTCTAGTAAACTGTGCGATCTGCTCAGGCAATGGTGTCTTTCGGTGGTGTTTGCTGAAACTGTGATTTATTCTCTTACTCTATCGCTAATAAGATGGGGAAACTGCTGAGCCTGTTGTCACGCGATGACTGCTGCTCGTCGCCGCGGTACGACGTTTTCCTGGACTTCGAGAACGCTGTCCCAACTTGCACAGAGCGGGAGGTTCATGAGGATGTTCAGCGGGTGCTGCTAGCCAGCGAGGATATTTTAGAGGAGATACAGTTCTATAAAGGGGCTGGGAAAGAGATCCGGGATGCTATAGGTGACCCGTCGAAGAGCACCCAGGAGCGCGCCTGGCGCGCCGTCAAACCGCTAGTGGACAAGCTGCTGAGATGCTACAATCACTCCCTTGAACTTCAGAGGGTAAGTTTGTGCTTCCTTTTTTGGTTGGTTGGTAAAGTTGGGTTTTGTCTCGAATAAGACAAACTTTACAACTGAATTGCTTGCAGATTGTAGGTTGACAGAATAGAAGAAATATGGAATTCTGTACAATATGGGGTTGCTGAATTGAGACTTGAAATTAATACCACTAACACAGCTCTTGATATGCTAATCAGTAACAATAAAATTTCCCAGAAGAAATTCGTATTCACAGAGAAAATAAAAAAAATAAATTTCACACTCATACTAAAATTTCTGACATACTTGACCAAAATAAAATAAACCGAAAAAGCAACCCCTGCAAGTGGGGCTCGGAGGACGAAGCCGCTCGCTAATAAAAAAAACCACCCCAGAACCTGTAGTTAGGTTATGTTAGGTTGCTTGTGAACTCACGCAGCAGAGCATAAGTAGAATAAATGGTATAATTAAAATAAACCAAATTCATTAGCTGTATTTGTCAATATGACAAATAGTTTGATGATTTAATTCAGTAACCCCATCATATTTCCTACTTATTAAGTATTTTTTGTAATTTTTTCGTTTTCTTTTTGTGTAGACTATATTTGTCCCACTGCCTGCAGTGCCTGTGCCCTGACACAGACCTTCTCTCAGAGAAAGAGAACGAGAGTATTTTTTCCTATGAATGGATTAATAAAAGGAATATGATTAACTTTCCACTAACCTCAAATAGATATATTATAATCTTAATTGCAGTATAAAAATTATAGCTGAATAAGTAGATAATATTGAATGCTGACTGTGTAAATCACTTTGTAGAGATTAACCTACTCTCTTAAAAAGTATCCTACATTAGGATACTTTAAAATATCTCAAATGCTCTACAAATTGTGACTATTCTTCATATCTACCATGCACTTATCAGTGTGATTAGCATTCACTGTCAAGACTGATAACACTCTCATGATAGTAAAAACAAACAACAGATCCAACATGAGTTTACTCAGAGGAAACATATAAAAATAACTTGTTACTTTTGCTGATATATTTAAGAAAACATGAGTTACCTATCAACATTTAATAGTTTTTAAGAACACCTAAAAAGCCTAACAGCCAGATCTATTCTTCTATATTATACTAAAACTAGTAAATATTTGCAGTAATCAAACATAGTTGTATGTTTTACAGTAACAAAAGGTTTTTATTAAGTTCACATAATAAATCTGTCCTAAATGTTTTTTTTCTGAATTGAGAACGAAATACTTATGTATCAATCTGTCCCTTCAGTTTTCTCAATATAGATCAAAACCGAATTATACATAAGAATTTACTCAGTAAAATTCTCAATTCTGAAGCCAGCAGTTAGACATCTATGTTGGCGCAACCAAATTGTGTGGTGCAGACAGTGCAGTTGTGAAGAGACTGATAGTAGAGAACTACAGAATTATTTTTCTATCGTCCTATGATCTTCACTAACACTAACAAGTTGTGACAAAAATTAGATGTTCAGAACATAACTGAGCCAAGTGCCCACATACAATGGGTTATTAAAATAACACCATACCTGATTTTTTTTCTTCGGTAGCAATAAAGTTAAACAACCTTCAAAGTCTTGTACAATTTTAAAATTTTTAATTTTCATCATTCTTGAAACTTATGCCGGTCTATTTGTATGAAAAATGTAAATTATATATTTTTTTTAATCTCTATTTTGTTTACTGGCTTTGATCACTAATGTCAATCCCATCAGACCTAATCACAATGTATCCTTAACTTATAAATAATATTATAAGTACAATTAATTACCTTTTACTCTTTTACTAATTCATGTAACATACTATCTAACTTTTTTTTTATTACTAGCTGGCGCGGCAAAGTTTATTTTGTCATATTAGCCTATGACCAGTTCTCAGACCTACCAAATAAACACAAAAAAAAATCATAAAAATCGGTAAAGCCGTTTTCGGAGGACTTCAATAACAAACACGAGATTTTTGTATATTAGATTAATAATGTTGCGCCTGAGTTAGGGTCGGACAATACGCCCTTAATGTACCGATATCCATTACCTACATTTATTGAGAATTTTAAAATAGATTTTTTTAAATGAACTTACTTTCGTTTTAGTGATACTAACGAAACTATATTCAGGTTTTCCGTTATTCCAATAACAAATTATCAAAGTGAACGTGCTCTCAATTTACTGTACCCTTGCTATCCCATCCCGAGCTGAAGTTTTTCCCACAGATTTATTTTAGGTATTAATCTAATTTCTCCTTATGTGATTTCTCTATCACCCCACATAATATATTGGGGTGCATGTTGCGTGACAATCATCCAATCAAATCAATTCCAACTCATAGCGCGCCCGTGAGAGCTATTTAAATGGAGACTGCATCCTTTGGGGGCAATGTAGTGGTGAATTGACGGTTTGTTACTAAATGACAGGTGTTTATTTGATAAACAGGGTTCCTTTTTAAAGAGTTTTACAGCTCTTTCCAGTATTGTCTAGTTCTACCTTTTCCTCAGATGTCGCGCTTCTGCAAGCGCAGTAGAACAGTATTGTTCTTGAAGATCAATGGTCTATTACTATGGAAACTCAGTCATTATAAGCCGTCAGCATAATTAAATGACCACATTTTTAAAAGACTGACGCATTTTCCTTTACCGTGACTATTTAAACTGCATTTAAGGAGTGTTTTAAGGAATCGCAAAATTTTTACTTTAAACTTGTTTCTTTATTTACTGATATTTTCACTAACAAGCAGATTACCAAACTAACATTGTACCTAATTAGTTATTAAATTATATCTCATGCATAGTCCTGACTGCGAGCTTCACACTTATGCAGGCAACCACCACAAAACAGGAAATTATAATGTCGATAACTTCTACAATTATTATTGACGGTTGCGTAAATATAATTATTTTGTTTCACAAAATAAACGATCGCTCAAGGAAATAAACGCGCTCAGGCCCACATTCCCGTACCTCCTACTGGCTACCCACCCATTAATTAAATAAAGAGGTGTTCGCGCGAGATATCAATCATACTGTTCACGCTCTGTCTGTTTTAGTCGTCGAGGTGCTTGATCTAGGTACCTACGCGCGCGTGGCAGCCATTGCCGGCTTTTTACTTGATCACACCTTGGGGTAGTGGCAATGCAGTGATACATCAGCGCCGGTGGTTTGGTTCCTATGTTGCATGCGAGAAACAGACAAAAAAACGCCCCGTCCCGCGTTAACGTAGCGGTCGAGATAGGGCTCATGCTAACCCATGGATACAAGTGCAAGAAACCATTGTCAAGTTCGCTCGCATAAACGCGTCAAGTCTTTGTAGCGTTAATATCCATATTTGAAACATTTGGCAAAGTTACTGGTTCTCCAGTGGTATTCTAAACTGTCTCAACAGATTAAGCTCGTGTTCTTTCATAGATCATGGGTCAATACCACTTGCTTCACTCACTTGCTTCACAACTTCGATCGCTCAAGGAAATGATCATCAGGAAACCCGCGGCTTAATAATGAAATTATCTTTCCTATGGATAAGGCTGACTGGTCTGAGTCGATAAATTAAAAAATATGCCGTAGGTAAGCATCTGAGTGATTTCTTCACCTATCTACTGAAGGAGTTGCCACAAACGCCTTATAAAACCCTCGAGCAGATGTAAAGTTGGGTTGTGACCTGTGGTGTAAGGGGCTCCACGATGGACCACGATAATTTCTGACCATGATTTAATTTAAGGGGGGCTCATGCGACGACAATGTTTAGACCAAAAGCCATCCCCACATATGCCAGTAATGATAACAGGGCGAGGCACTTCGACTGAACTGATGACGGCATAACCAACCAAATAACTAGTTGCCGATGCGAAAATGTGGCCCCCAACTCGACTGTGCACAGCATATTTTAAGTTTTTATGTAGGTACAACCATTTATCCTTAAAAATGAATAAAGGGACTCTAATACTATTTAGATAATACCGTTCAGTCACACTATGAATGCCTATGAGACGTTTCGTTTCGATTACCGACCCGATTTAATTGCTTCTGAAATGCAAAAGTGAAACTATAAATGTGTCATTTGTATCAGTATTATATTAGAGATAAACGGAAAGTGGTGTTCTCAGAATTTTTCGGAAGCTGTCATGTCTACCTGTCATCTGTATTATTTCAGTAACCGAGGTAAGCTATACAATAGAATATGCGTAACTGCATAGTGTAAGGCCGACTTGCAACACCATGTTAAATGTGGCTTAGCAGCATTAAACAAAATTCTCCATACAAAATACCATTTAAATGGTATTTATGAAGCGGTGCAAGTCTCACAATAGTCTCTGCAGTGCAATATGCTCCGTTTTACAAAATGACCGCACAATGGTCATAATATATGTTCTAGTTGTATCTGATAAACTTCTCGTAACAGCGTCCCTTACAATTTATCGACATCGCTTTCTTTTTCGCTATGCTACCCATAGCCGCATACGTCTAGCTATTTGTAATATCTTTCACCTGGTCACAGTATTCTTATTTAAACTGTGACCTGGTTGTGCAATAAAGTGTTCTCTATCTATCTATCTAGCTAGCTGCCATTACGTATGCACCAAGCGAATGTTACACGCGGACTCGAAACGACTCCGTTGTATTCGTACAGTGGACTTCCTTATTTGGCTCTGCGGTGCAACGCTGCGGCGTTTTACAACGATCCACCATAGACAGCTGACAGAAGTATCGCAGGGACTACAATTCATTGTCATAGTACAATTCGATCATCATCAGTCATTTGACGCCCACTGCAGGACAAGCCTCCCTCATAGTTTTCATAGCCGTGAGGTTTTTTGCCATAATCGCCACGCTTGGCAGGCGGGTTGGCGATCGCAGTATGTGTTTGGAATCTCAGGAAGACGCTTCCTTAGTCACCTTCTACGAAATCCAAGGGAGGAGATGGAGTAACGCTCACACGGTGGCGCCGGATTAAGAATAGCGTCACTCCATCTCCTCCCGGAGTACAATTCTATGTACATTGCAATTTCGATTACCCCACAGAATGACTGCCATACAGCGCACACCAAACCCTGTCTGAATCCTGACGTTTGCGATAGCAATTAGTGTGGAATTTGACAGCTAGATCTCAGGAATCCTTCAGAATCCTCTGACCGCTAAATGCTGCACCGACTCTGTAAATGTTGGGACGGGCGACTCAACTGTCAATATGAACAGGATATCAACATTATCATTTTCTTTAATTACCTGCAATGTAACTGAGTAGAATGGTCGACGTAAATTCGATTGGAGCTTTGTTTGGATAAAGACCTAAGAACTTCGAATTAACTGAGGAAAGCCGCGGCTATGGTGACTCCGCAGGTGTTGTAAAATCCGTATAACTAACCAGTTGTCAGGCGCGAAATATGACGCCGCATATAAAATGACAGCACATCGTTTTTCAGAGTTCCGTAGTCAACAAGGAACCCTTATAGTTTCGCCATGTCCGTCCGTCTGTCTATCCGCGGCGTAGCACAAAGACGATAAGAACTAGAGCACCTGAAATTTGGCATAGATATACATATTAACTACGGCGACAAAACGGTAGAATAAAATGTTCACAATATTTTTTTTTAGTTAACCTACTCTACACTTAAATTAGGGATGCAATTTTTTTTCTCGCCAACACAATAGTGTAAGATTCCATTGGATTGTTCGTTTAAAAATATTGTGGGTGAAGAAAACCATTTTTCGATTCAGGGTTCCGTCTGCGAAATATTAAGCTTCAAAGCAAACATTTTTGTTCGAGTAGGGTGACCCCGCCCTCTCCTGGTAATTATTATTGAGACGTGAAAAAATTCAGCACATAATAGGTAACACATAGTGATGAACTTTAAAGAAAAACTATCACGGCTAAGTAGGCTTTATAAATTAACGAGTAAGAGGCTACGAACTTATAAACTTCGTAGAAATTCCATTGAAAATTACTTTGATGAAGTTATTAAAATCTATTTTGGAATTCTATGCGAAAAAAGAGGACGCTGCATCTTAACAAAACCATTACCCATTATAAAATATATCGTTATGCTCGCTAGATTTTTGTTTTACTGTAAAAAAGTGGACTCGTGTGACCAAAAACCTTATTGCATGAAAGGCATCATATTTAGTTAATCCCGAAAGAAAAGTCCGCCGCATTGTACGATTTTTTTTAAGTACAATAAAAGTTTTTTTATTGTACTTTTATAAAAATAAAAGTTTTTTTAAGTTTAATAAAAAACACTAACGTAACTCACACAATTTTTATTTGATGGTAAAATGGGATTATTAGTTTTTTACGTATTGGGTATTCGCAACACTTGGATGTTGATAATCTTGGGTTTGAGGTTTGACACATTCTGAAGACGTAAGTTTTTTTCTTGGTTGTGTGAATGTTGTTTTCCGTGTTCCCTTGTGATTTTGACACTTGGCTAGTTCCGCGTTAGTAGATGCGATATGTGAGTGAGATTTCTATTGTATAAATAAAAGATCTTTTTACTTTGTTTTAATAACAGCATTTTTTATTGGCATAGATTTCATTGGAACCTAAGATTTATGGTCGTCATAGACGACGGCGTTAATAATGCGATATTTTTTCCACACAATACCCAACATGAAACCCGCGTCCACACACGACTGCGGTCGGATTTAGTATAGAACACCCCCCCCCCCCCCGCCCACTTAACCTTATACTGCGCGTGGCCCGACACGCAGGTGGCCGTTTTTTTTAGTATTGACAATCTATAACTCAGCTAGTAGAGAGGTATTTAATTAAAGGAATGCAATTCTGCACGAAATGCTTAAAAAATATTTTTGAGGTTACCTTTGTATTAGAAGGTACAGTCTGTATTCCTTTCGTGGCATACAAACTTTTTCGGTTTTGGTACCTATAAACTATAGCTTTTTCTTTTTTAGTGAAGAGCATTTTATGACGTTTTTATATTGAATTTCCAAGAAAAAATCCGAACATAAGCAACACTTATAAAACAAAACATTGTCGGGGCAAATCTCAGTGGCGCCATCTGTGATTACTTTCGTGTTGCTATTCCCATTAGAACGGCCCAAAGCAAGGAGGTTGATACGGTTTATTATAAACCTCCATGCTTTGGGTCGAAAAGAAAGAAAGCAAACGCAGCCGAAGTTAATCTTCCGTTCAAGTTAGGTCCGCCGTTCGTTGTGTGCCTGCACGTAAAAGGCTCTGTAATACCCGCTCGCTACCATGAATCATAACACGCAAGATAGTGCTATGGATAATCTTGCACACTTATGATTAATAAGTAATAACTTGTAAGGCCGGGTATTGCCTACTGCAAGCGGAATATTCCGTTATTTGTGAATCGATCCAGCCGATATCAGTCACGCGGTCTTGAGTTCTTTCCAGAACATCTACGAGTATTCTCCATTCGTACGTAATAACGCTGCTCGGCAAAAGACTTCTCTAAAAAGAAATAGTAGCAAAAAGAGATTTATCCATTAATTTTAAGTTCAAGTGCTGATGTACCTAAGTAATCATAAGTAAATTTGGTGCTATGCAAATAATAAATTATCTTCGAAAGTCGTAGGTCGACAATAAATAAGTGAAAGAAGACAGTGAAGCAGGAAATACATTGTAACGTTACACATTGACATAACAAACTACGCACGAAACGCAGTAAAATCGTTTCAGCCAGTAAAATAGGCACCGATCATACCTCCAGTCCGACAACAATCCATTTCACGCTTCTGATTCTTGCAACAGATACCATAAATTTGTTATACCTATCTGTTCGTATACAGCTGGGTTACATTGCTGGAAACACCTTAGGCCTCTATCATTGCACTATTTAAATTCTAAACCATTTTACGTGGTTTTTGCACAACCCGATAATACTAAGATTCCACTGTCCATCTGTCTGACACCAGGCTGTATCTCATTAAATTTTCACAGGTGAATTTCTGTTGCTGCCTTAACAACAAATACTAAAAACAGAATAAAATAAATATTTAAGTGGGGCTCCCATACAACAAACGTTAGGTTTTTTTTTGCGTTTTTGCTCGATATTAACAACGGCAACAGGTAGACGCTTGAAATATTCACAGAATATTTACTTGTATATTATTTTAAAAAAAAATGAAATTAAATAAATGTTTAATTTTAATTTAATTATTTCCCATACAACAAATTTATTTTTTTGCCGTTTTTTGCTCAATATTAATAACGGCAACAGGTAGACGCTTGAAATATTCAAATGTTGTGTAGATAAATGGTACGGATACCCTTCGTGCGCGAGTCCGACTCGGTTTTTTTTTGCATTTCCGACATGTTTTTTTTACTTGCCCGTTTTTTTTTCTAACCAAAGATATAGATGCTAAATGAACGAGCGTTAAAATAATGACGCATTTATTTAATTACGGTTTCCACTTTACTGCAATGGACTTTAGTCAATACTCCAAAGCGTCCATGATATTAAAAGGGTAAGGTCCGCACCTGCCCACAGCAGGTGGTGGAGTGAAGATAGCAATATCATCATTAAAACTCGTTCAAACAAAACTCCTTTTCTGTGCAGACAAGGTGTCACCTGCCTCATTCAGAATTATTACCTGAAAAGGCCAGAACAACGCAAAAAACCGAACGGTTCCCATTATTTAATGGCCGTACAATTTCACGCACAATCTTTCCCACAAGTACCTATGTATTGAGTTTGCTTAGTTACGATATCCAAAATTTTGCGCTTCAAACTGCTTAGATAAAGCACAGTAACAGCTTTTCTCTTTTGAGGTCCGAAGCAGGATTCACCCAGAGTGTGGCTCTCAAAATAAAAAAAAAATGGGTACAAAACACTTGAAAAATGCTTGCTGCAATAAGCTAACTACATTGTTTCAGTGTCGAGTTATATTACCTTACAGACCAGATGAGTGTGTTTGACGGCGAAAAAAAAATGTTTCATTTCTCTAAAACCCGGTGCTTAACTTTGAAACTTACTTTGAAACTTCCTTTGAAATAGCTGGTTCACCGTAGTTAACGTAGGTGCACAGGGCGCGATTCCCGTGAGGCGGTGGTGGTCATGATTCCGCATAAATTGTTGTAAGAGCCTCGCATAACTCGATGCCTTTGTAGATTGTATGATTTAATTAAAATTCGCTCCTAGCCTCGACTGAATACCGAGTTGCCGACTCATCGGGGACAGCCTTCAAATTGTTTGGTTTAACGAATCGTTGCTGATGGAAGTGAATTTCTAAACTTGCCTACTACTCGCAAGGCCGTTGCTTTTTACGGTTCCGTGGTCAACAAGTCCGTCCGTCCGTCTGTCTGTCTGTCTGTATGTCTGTCCGTCTATCTGTCTGTCCGCGGCCTAGCTCAGAGACGATTAGTACAAGAAAGCTGAATTGGGCAAGACATCATTTTAATCACGCCGACAAAACGGTAGAATAAAATCTTTTTTTATTAAAAAGTAATTAATCTTTTTTTTTCACATCTACACCATAGTGTGGGGTATCGTTAGATAGGTCGTTTAAAAATATTGTGGGTGTAGAAAGATAATTTTTCGATTTGGGGTTCCGTTTGCAAAATATTAAGCATTAAAGCGCAAATTTTTGTCCGTTAGCGCGTACCCTCCCCGCCTGACCCTCTTCTGGCTAAATGGATGATTGTAGAAACGTGAACAAATTCATGGTAGTAGCACATAGCCACATTATAATGAACTTAAAAGGATAACTGTCACGGCGAAGTAGGCTTTACAAGTTAACGAGAAGGTAAACTTCGTACAAAATCCTTTAAAAATTACGTTGATGAAGTTGTTAGTTCTGTAAAGCAGATAAAACCATATCTTTCTCTGGAACCCTACACTGCGCGTGGCCGGTTTTTATGCATTCGCGTCTGAAAACATTACATTTTCTCGTATCCTTCACATACTTGTTAACTAAACAAGAATAAGATGCCTCATCCGGCATCGACGTTGGTTTTCTCGAGATCTTGAATGAATAGCGTTTTGAGATTCCCAATAATAGTTAGTTTTTCTTCTTGACAATTTCTTAAGACGCTCAGATGCTTAGTTTTTGCATGATCCAAGCGAGACTTGTGATCGTAATGTGGAACCAAAAGTTAATGGCGCGTGCACACGGGTACGTTGCACTCGATAATATATACTTTCATATAGACAATTATCTCCCACACAATAATATTATCGCAATAATTTTGCGGACGTTAAAATTTTATTATTGCGAGTAAATCATTTGCTCCGAAAATGTCGCATTTGCCGGAGAACCGAAACGCGATGAGGAAAAGGGTTCTCAAATCAGCACTCCAGCTCCGTTAGCGGCTGAAGGCTTGTCATTGCAATGGTCAATGTCCAATGACTGCTGTGGACGAATGTAAAACGACTATAAATAATACTGTGCCCCCCGTAGTATCCACAACATCTGGCACGCTCGCTTATAACATAATTTACTGCTCAAATCTAACAATTAGACGATAACAAGCGCTAATTTAATAAAGCTCGGGAGCACTGACTGCGGGCCGGCGAGCGAATCGAGCGTGGAGAGTGATAATGCCATGTTTACGATGGTCTGTTACTAGTACAGTTAGTGTATTACAATATTCACTAGTTTATGTGCAGTATGTAAGGTTTCTGACGTCTATTAATAAGTCGGGCTGTTTTACAACCTGTCGTTGGTAGGTCTGTTTCCATATCATGCCACGCACAAGACGTGTCTATATCCACGCATCTGACGCACCTTGTTAAAATTTATGAACAAAATTTTATACACCTACAATCTGTTGGATCACCGTCCCAATGTTCTTTCTAATTGTTTTCAATTTACCCCAGTTTTTGCCTGGGGTCTTCTTCACCAACGCAATCGATCTTAGCTTGGTGAGGTGGTTCTATGTATTTTGGATGGTCCGAATTTTATATCTAGAAATCTACATCATCGTTGCCTGTGAATCAAATCACATTGGGCGCCATTTGTGAGAGTAGGTAAATGATACAATATTATAGTATATAATATACACCCTCCAAAACTGTGTTGAATAAAAGATAATTTGCAAAGAAAAAGTTGTCAGTGATAATGCCTCGTGAAAAGGTAAAGTAGCAATGAATATCCAAAAGAAATCTAGAGTAGGTGATGTTATTTTAAATTTTGATTTAATAATGATAGACAGAATGAAAGAAATATCAATACACCGGCCAAGTGCAAGTCGGACTCGCGCAGGAAGGGTTCCGTACCATTATCTATACAACATTTGACACAAAGATCGAGAAGAAACTGGCAGAAAATCACCTTTGTCGTATGGGAGCCCCCTGAAAAATTTGTTTTATTTTAATTTAATTATTTATTTTTGAAGCGAATATGGAACTAAATATTCTGTGAATATTTCAAGCGTCTACCTGTTGCCGTTATTAATATCGAGCAAAAAACGGCAAATAATTACGTTTGCTGTATGGAAGCCCTCCTTAAATATTTATTTATTCTGTTTTTAGTATTTCATGTTATAGCGGCAACAGAAATACATCATCTGTGAAAATTTCAACTGCCTAGCTATCACGGTTCATGAGATAGTCTGGTACCCTTCGGGTACGGAACCCCAAAAACCTCTTTACACCATTACACTGACCCGTAACTATTAGTTAAGGCAGAGTAGCAGAAATGTTTGGCCATTCATTCGATGCCGGGCGTGTGTAGATGTAATAAGGAACTAAACAATGAGCTAGTGCCAATGTCATTTGTTTTGGTTGCTACACATAGACGGAATAACATTTTGGTAATGACGAAAGCGTCATTCATTGCAGCGTTTAATAAGATGGAACCTTACAAGTAAATAGATCGAGGTGTTCGCAGTGTAACCAACCAAATGGCTAGTAGCACAGACGGTTAACGAGTTCGCAGACCTACGATCACTAAGTATCTGCCTTTTAAAAGGGCAAAAAGATCTTATTTTCCTGAAAGAAATCAGTGGGACCGTACGTATGGGGCTTTTTACTTATAGTAAGAAAATTTCCACCACTTTCTGACCCGTCCTCCCCAGTTCACTACTTAAGACAAAATAAGCTTCATTACGGAGTTATTGTATACTTGTCAAAAGTTTATGGATTTCAATATGAATTCGAAAAAATTAGGAAGTAGAAAAATACAAAATGGGTAAAAATTCCAGTACCAAAATTATGGAATCGTTAAATTTAATTCCAGTCGCGTTTAGGTGTTTGAAAAAGCTACTAATTCTGGCTACATTTCTTTGGACAATGTTGGAACGCCATGGCCACATACCAATTTTTTTTTAATAAAAATTGGCACGTACCTCCACAAAGGTTCGCACCCTCTGCCCTATATCGTCTTACGTAATAATTGAGCCTCTAAGCGAGTTGTAAGGTTTCCTGCTTTAAAATTAAAATAAACTTCCAGGAGTTTCGCGAAATTACTTGCTCAATTTCGTTCACAGTTGGGGTCGATATTCGACGTACTAAAACTGTCCAAAGCGATCGCTTGCCAAGTTGCGTGATTCAAGCTCTCGAGAAATAAGTGGAGTTGTGAAGTGATTCACCGCGTCAACAATGCTTAATCCACAGGAAGCGCGCACCAAATCCAATTAAATGTGTGGAGTTAATTATATAGATACCTGCCCATGTTGTTTATGTACAGTTGAACACACCAACTTTGACTTTGTCAGTCTGAATTTGACCGTACCTTATAAATGTCCCTTCAAAGTAAGAAAGGCGTACGTTTACACTTGACAGGTGAGACTACCTTCTATGATTAGGTTAGGATATCGAACAATGACACTCCTTCTCAAACTAAAAATTTCGTAAGCACTAAACACATTCCGGAATTACTTAATCGAATTTTTGTCGGAAGAGTCCGACCAGGGCCTCGATTCTGTTAGTGCATTGTAGTATAATGACAGGTACACTGTCGGGTCACGTGACGTGTTTTTTCGTACCATTGACGCCTACAAGGTTTGATGGGTGTGCCCGCGTAGACTTAAAGCAGCCATGAAATGAAAACCGCCATGTTCATGCAGTTGTCATGTTACTACAATGCATTAACAGAATCTAGGCCCCGGATTTAAGTTTCCGACCAGGAATTACTTATTCCAGAATTAAGTTAACAAGGACACTCCTCATTAGACAATTTCCTTGTGGCCTGGTACTTACCTGGTACCTTTGCACTTTTATCGTACACGTTACTCATACCGATTTTTAAGAGTTTTGGGGTAATCTGGGAAAACCGCCTCTTGAGTAAATTTCCAATAAACCACTGTCTATAAATCAATCTATCTTTTAGATAGTGGAACCCACAGGTGGAACCCAAGTGTAAAGTCAATGCCTCCTCCATTTATATTCTTCAACGGCAAGTGGCTACAGAACATAAATTTGTGTATTGTATGAATCATACGTTTATTATTACTTTGGCCTACAAGAGTTGAGTTCATTTTGTCAACGATTAGTTAGGTAAAAGTGCGGTAAAAAACCGACCAAGTGTGAATCGACTCGCGCACCGAGGGTTCTCTACCTTTATAAATATAATATCACGTATTTAGCAACTATATATATTTTTTTAATCAATTTTTTTGCCCTTAGCCGGAATCCTACTCACACTAGACCGACTTTTATTATTTATTGTTCTAAAAACACCAAGTTCGCCACTTGTATTGTATTACCGTTTTTAGGATAGAGCAAACACAAAAAAACTTTAAAACCACTCTTCTTGTATGGGAGGGACCCCGTTTATTTTATACTATTAGTAACTAGCCACAAAGATATTTATAGGTCTTACGTTCCTTCGGCTACCGAATCCTAAAACAGGAGCAAGAATTATGAGATTGGCTTTCCGATAAAACTTCCGACGGGATTTATGACGGAGAATTACTGTTCGCGACGTTTTTAATCGTGACCCGGGTCAGTCAGTGCCTTACTGGTTTGTAGTGCAGTCGACAGCAGCTCAACTCAGTAAAGTACGACAACACACCAATCTTTACACACGTGCACTTTACTCAGTTACGTTACGACCGACTTAGCAACAAGAATGTAGAGGTTGACGTGCTGTCCACTGTATACGCATGTATGGGCCGATGTGCTGTCGACTGTGCAGTCGAGGACACACCGCTTAGCTTTTATTGCGAGCTGCTTAAGTGCTATTTTTGAAAAGATTCACTCACTGTACCTGCCAGAGATTCAAATAATAGTTACTAGCACCCTATGTGGGTCGGTTGATCGATTGTGCCTTCGCCCGTGCACGAAACAGGAAAGAACATAACCGCCGCGAAGCTAAATAATTGCCCCACCCATTGCTAAATGGTTATAATTATCACGTCCAGAAAGACTGCAATGTTTATATTCCCTAGAAGAGAGCATAGCAGGTTACATTCCCTAACATTGGTCTAACAGTGGTCTATGATGGTTAACTAAACGAATTCCAGCTAAAGCGGTACTTCGAGTTTTGGAGTAAACCATTTGAAATAGGGTAGCAAAGGGAACTAACTGACTCTGCAGCTACTGAAAAACGTTCTTAGGTAAGTTTAAAAAAATGAATACAATAAGGACGAAAAGTGCCATTTCTCTCATAATATTATTTTTTCAAAAACAGTCTTAAGACTTCGACGCCAACATTCCAACAACGTTCGTTGAATGTAAGTTTAATCAGTTTAAACAATTAAAATATATTTTTATGCCATCCTATTATGCCGCTAGGAATCAAAACTCTAGTGGACCTGCTGCGCTTAGAGTACTAGAAAAGTCAGAAAATAAAATAAAAACATGGGCGACTGTTAATATTGTTACAGATTAGGGGTAGCTAACGCTAACGCGCTTACGTTCACTAAGTGCTCATTACTAAAAACAATATCTACAACGTCGAAAGTATATAGAGGACAGTTTCACGTATTGAATGGGGTTTTGAAGGATGTGTTCAACTTCCTGAGGCAGGACCTTCGACCAGATGGACTGGTAAACGTTCAGAAAACGTACTTAAAAAACGAAACGGTCTGGTTTTCTAAGTGGATCTACCTTGTATCTTCTCCTTCTATCATATTCATAGCGCTGGCCTTTGCAAGACTTCTACTGCTGCCTATTTTGTGCCTACCCTTTTTAGAACATCAGAAGCCAGCGGTCGATGGCTCCTTATCTGCTGACGCCAAGTCTGCACGCTGCGCTTCCCGGTCATTCTTATAGAACGGCTTGGGTTGGGTTTTCATACAAGAACGTTTCACAAAACATCCTTGGTTTTATACCGATCCTACTGCAGTAAAACTATAAACTTTGTCATACGAATTATTATGACCTTTCTTGGTAACGATCTCACGAAACGTGCTACGATCCTGCCTTTGTACCGTCGCATGTGGCATGTTACATGTCGTACAATGTATATTTTTGAAACTAAAGTCACCAATTATGTATTTTACTGTCCTTACACTTTGATACTTCCCCGAACAAAGTTTAAGTTTTTCAAATTACGGGTCTAAATTACGGTGCAGGTAGTCTGCAAAGGTGCAATTTTGGGGAAACCTTTTTAATCTGTTGACTGGAAGCAAGACATGTGCTTCCACCTCGTCTGTAAAGCAAGGTCTGTGTCTGCCATTCTTTGACTCTCCAGCTGGATATCATTGATCCAGACAATTGTGTTTAACTCTACAGTAATCTGAAACGTTTTCGTTGTTCACAGGTGGTTCCCAGACTGCTAGGTTCGCTAGTGGGCGGCTCGATGAGCCCTACGCAGCATCTGGAACAGCAGCAAGCCTTAGTAAAACAGTTCGCCGAGATCCTCGAGTTCGTGCTCAAATTCGACGAATACAAAGTAAGAATATGTAAACAACCAACTGGATAAAAAATGCCAATTACTTGAAATAGATTAGTCGCCGAAATCTCGTCACATATTTCTTGGATGCCCGAAGAATCGAAAAGACACGTAACACACTTTATTCCAATTATTCCGTTCCAATAAATTTATAGCTTTTGCTTGTAACCTGGAGCTGTCCTACAGCGAATATAGTCGAAATCACGTCGACGCAAAAACATTGTTGTAGAAATAGCTACTTAATCATAAAGTTGTCTTGATAAATCTTTGTATCCGACCTTTGGTGTGAGTGTTTCTGGTAGCTAACAGGAGCCGGGTTTGAGTAGCCTATCTTTAAATGGACTATCGCAGTGTGATGTGAGGATTTTCCATTTACAATCCATTCCGAGGCGAATTCGAATACAGGTTCACAATTCAATCACGAGCGTATGTGAACTGTGCACAATTAGCGTTGGGTCGGAAGGAAAAAAACAACGGGAGGAAAAAGTGAAAGATTGGAAAAAATGGAAAAATTGGTTAAAAACCCGGCTAAAAACCCAAATGGGTGGAAAAATACTTTTTTGAATCAAAAGATGACATAATAATGTAATATTTATTGAAACACTGCTTTGAATTACACTTTTACATTAACGTAAACTAACCAAGATCTATAGTTTTTACCACCCCGAATCCTAAGCATAAAGTCGAATAACTTGAGTTCTCAAATTATTTTACTTTTACCGTCGGATGTCGGGTGGTAAAAATTGTAAATCTAAACTGATTTTAATGATTTACAGTTAAGAACACGCTCAATTAAGTCATGAAGGTATGTAAGAGAATGCTAGAAGATGTTTGATAGGTAGTGCTCAGTTAAAATATTGTAACGCTTTGGTGTACCTAATTACTGTAATGTTGCAATATTTATGTAAATAAAATAAATAAATTTAAAAAAAACTACAATCAAAATCGGCTCGTCCGTTTAGGAGCTACGGTGCCGCAGACAGACACACAGATACATATATTAATGATACTAAATATAAAATTATAACACCCCCTTTTTGCGCCGTGGCCAGGGATTAAACATAAAATTTACTGTAGTCAGAATAAGAGCACGCTAAAATCTTCTAGCTGCAGCCTAGCTTCTTAACTCTTATTTTTCTGAATATATAAAATATGTTTTGAATCAAGATGTCATAAAATTATAATATTCATTGAAACACTGGTTTTAATCAAAATTTCACATAACCTAAACTATTCAAAAGTTACAATGTTTGCCACTTTTAACACACCAAAATTCGCAAATTATTCCACTTTTATGGTTGGGTTAGGAGTCGGAGGTGGTAAATATTGTGAATCTGAACAGATTTTAATGATTTATATTATAGCAAATAACAAGAACGATTAAACAAAAAAACGGAATAATAATCGGTTTATCACTTTAAGAACTTCAGTGCTACAGAGAAACACACAGGTACACAAATGGAAATACACACAAATCAAAATTATAATATCTATATTATGTTTTACCATTTTTAATTTCATTTATCTCGGTATCATACGTTACGCTTTAGTAGGATATTAATTTTCTTGTCATTTTTATACGTCTTTGTGTCTCTTAAATAATCGTTGAAAATATTTACATGATAAATTTGATACAAA
Organism: Yponomeuta evonymella; assembly: GCA_963969515.1. Classification (NCBI taxonomy): domain Eukaryota; kingdom Metazoa; phylum Arthropoda; class Insecta; order Lepidoptera; family Yponomeutidae; genus Yponomeuta; species Yponomeuta evonymella. Next base: position 6,244,828 of record OZ018353.1, read on the forward strand.
ATAATTTTCCACCCGTTTGGGTTTTTATCCAAAAAATCGGCTGTTTAAATTGGTTTTTTTCCACTTCGGAAAAAAAGCCGGATGGAAACCCAACGCTAGCCGCAGTGCATTATCAAGTCATTAAATTCCTATTTAATTGTGATAAAATTTTGTCAGTTAATTGTCAATAAACTCGTTGGATAGTTTATTAATTAACTTCTAATTTACTGTTTACGTAATAAAGTTTTTTGTGGGTACTTATATGTTTCCATCCTTACCGATTTAGAAGTAGGGTTTTACAAAATTTGATAACATTAAGACCTAGCTGGGAACTCAACATCCGCTAAGTTATTTAGATGAAATCGCTATCAGCAATACGCACGCCCCCTTGTACACGACTGAGTAAGTATTTGAAGACTGGAACTTTGTCCGACGATAAGGCCTATTACTATTATTAAATTTTTTTATGGCACCAAGTAAATATTGTACAATAGGCGGGCTTTATACTAATAAGTTCATTCATTCATCGCTTCATTGATAAATCGAGCTATATCTGTGGATAGAGAAAGATTATTACCAGTCTTATTCATAAAAAATAAGATATCTTAAAGCACTCATCGAATGCAGTTTAGTCGAGCACAAATGGAAAGATCATTTAGTCTGCATTAGAGCCATGGTTTAAGGAATCGTGTTTATTATTAATAAGACTGTACGTTTTTTTATTACTAGTCTCGCCAGTCGCGTACTCTACCTACCTATTATTTTTAAGAGTCAGCTTTCTCTATTTAATAAAATTATAATACTTTGACTACATATCGTACCAAACCTTCTGCCTACCCCTCCAGGATACAGGTATAAATGTATGTAGTATGGAAGTCTATGGAATCGGTACTTGTACTGTATAGGTAGGTGACTGTCCAATTTTTCATTTATACTGTAACATAACGAAGAAAAAAAATACTGGACAAGTGCGAGAAGATCTCGCGTCATGAGAGTTCCAAGCATGATGCAAATTATTACAAACTTTACTTTTTAGTAGAAATATTATCAATCATATTATTTGTTCATTTATAAATCCTTTCAGTGCACTTTCAAAAAAAGTACTTTCAATACGGCGAAGTTTGGTATCGGAAAAAAATATGTGATGTAGGTACCTAAGTTGAGTTTGACACACATTTGACAGTGTCCTGAGTATAATCGCAGACAAGCTGGACTTTCCATACATTACTCACTGCCTCAGAGGCGATGAAAGATATTATATTTTATGAAAGTGCATAAAACATAGCTTTAAAAACCAGAGTTACTCTCATGGGCCACAAATTATTAGGTACGTATTACAAATGTTCAATCTTCCCATTGCATAATGCATTGACTTAAAAGCTTTTTTTTATTTTGTTTGCACTGACTCAGAAACTTAAATTTTTTTAAGAGACCGCGACGCTTGACTTAGACTCAATTTGATAGGTATCGGTTTTGCTGGACTGACGTAAAACAAATTGGTTCTCTTTTTTCCTTTCGAGGTGTGGAACCCTAAAAACGACTGTAAAAAAGTTAAACATAACAAAGGTACAAGGGATTAGCGGTACACCGACCTTAGTATCAATATTTGCCTCCTTCGAGTTTAAACTTTCTTCATAATAGTGGACCTCACCGCCCTTTACCTGCTTTCGTTTGATACTCACATTAAATTATACTGAACGCAGTCAGAGTGTTGTGCAGTCGACAGCAGATTGTATAAGCAGCCTATATACGTCCCACTGTAGGGCACAGGCCTTCTCTCAGGGAGAGAGTATGGGCTTAACACCACGCGTGCCCACCGCGGATTGGCGATTTCAAGCCCTGAGCTATATGAATAGTTCAGCCACTCAGGTTTCCTCACGATGTTTTCCTTCACGGTTAGCGAGTGGTATTGCTACTATAACTTCACAAATGTGCATAACTTAGAAAACAAAGTCATAGGTACATGCCCGCACTGGAAATTGAACCTGGGTCTCCCGCTTTCGAGTCCAATGTTCTACCCACTAGGCTACCACCGCCACGACAGCAGATTAACCTTTACATTTTGGTCGCAAAGTCGCCTTTAACCTCCTCAGTTCTGACCTTGAAAATAACAATGGTCTTCAATTCTCTAGTGAGTGATTCTAAATTTACAAATCAACGCTTTGTATATCTTCGTCAAGTAATTTGTCATAAAAGTTCAACAATTCTTTGGTAGTTTCAAGTGGAACCGCTTTTAAAGAATAGAGCCTCTGAGGTGGCGAATTGGCGACACAGTGTCGCGCTAGGTTCTTACTGCAGTCGGTAGAGGGAGAAAAAATAACAACCGTGGACAGTACGACACAAATTTATTTTTCGTGGATTCACTGAATATAATGCCTACACCCGATCAGTCACTTTCTGGTTAGCACAGATAGGCACTCTCCTGAAGTCGAGGTGGGTACGCAGCGTGACCCGTGATAGTGCAACCCGCGGGATAGGATTTCCTCCGTAGTGGCCGGTTACTTGTAGTCCAAGGCAGCGCGGTGATAGTCGGCTTAACCTCGGGAACGGGACGTGGCCCAAGTATGTATGGCCTGGCAGGTTTTTGGCCCGGAACTTAGGTCCTGGAAATAAATCCAACCGCATGAGTATGCAGCTATCATTAGGGTTTTCGCGTGCCGCCACCGACTACCACTAAGAAGAACCTAATCTAGTTTGATTGTGGCGGCAGCGGAAACCAGAAACGGAGTGCTATGCAAAGAAGGTGAATTTAAAGATAAAACTAGCTACAGCAGCATAACTAGGTGGAAATAAGTATTAATGAAGAGAATCTAAGCAGGCTAGTGCATTACAATATTTACAATGGATGCAGTATGAAAATAATTGATGATAAAGAAATGGACGGACAATGATGGTGCGCATTTAGTAAGCCGCCATTTTGACATGATGCAATAGAATAGATAGGCAATGGCGCGCAAGCATACCGTAAAGGCTATTGTCAAGGTCTTGCATAGCTAGCGTTACATTTTGTTCGGCAGGAACAAGTAAAATAATCTATCGGCTAACACATTTAGAACACTCAATAAGCACGATAAATTCCTAATAAAATAAGCAACAAGATCTGTTCACACTTACCCAATAGCGGGAGATAAGTTTACTCGATTTTGGAGTATAGTAGTACTTAATCAATTTAATGGTTTATAAAGTCATCCGACCGTTCAGAGCGGTCCCGGAAATATTGTGAGCCAGCAGAGGCGTGTACGCGCAGCTCTCAAAGCGGTCCGTGATCGAATGATCTGGTGACGACGCGCAGCAAGACCATGGCGGCTATCGTTAGGCAGGTTAGAGAACAATAGCCTTCCTAACGACTAGTGATGTAGGCGCAGTCGATAATTGTAGTTTATCGATTGTCGATAATTTGTTATCGATAAGTCGGTAACCAATCATCGATACTTGCTGTTTTATTAGGCTTATTAATTAATAGATTAAGGTTTAGATTTAAGTTGTAAATTAGTATGAAGTTTAATCTTGATTAACTGTTTCTTTGTTATTACATTTTTTTTTTTTTTTTGTTAATTTAGTCTCTTATTTATTATTGAGATAATAAATAACGCTACAACAGTGCCAAAGTGTAATCTGTGGATTGTGATTTCTTGCACAGACAAAGCACAGTGAAAGTGAAAGGCGAGCCGCAGCACAATGCTTCGCTCGTATTTGAGACGTGATGTCATCGACTCTGCTGATAAATATGCCAGCGATCTCCTGAGAGTAGGGAGTAGGCAGCGAGTGGGAGGCGAACTGCGATACGAAGGACCAATTTATTGCGACAACTTTGCACCACAAAGGATCCTGCAATAAGTGTATGTTTGACATTGACATCCTTAGAGCTTTTGAGGGGTCTTCAAATGAGGACTTTACAACATCGATGTTATGTGTTGTAATCTACCGTAACCTTAACACTTGATTTGACTTAACAAGGGATTTCTGATGTTGTTCACCGTTTATAAAACGTTGATGACGTCCATATAAAAATTTCTTCGATCGCTGGTTTGTTTACCATCTATTATTTTGTCTTCTATTCCTTTTGAAGCCTCATTGAAATAATAACTGTGTAGTGACAGTGAAAAGGAAACTGACCCTACACTATTTACAAGTTGACGAGACGGGTAACCCAGACAGTCCGATTCAATTAGTCTTGAACCCTATCCGAGTCCACATAAAGGTCGTTTCCGATTAATATCACGTGGCATTTTATCATTAATTTGCTCGCATGTCATGCGCGTGTGCCATTTAGACCGATGCGTAGGTGTGGAGTTCCAATAAACTTTTCTGATGCACTCTACATAGTGGCACAATATTCTGTAGTAGGAGATCAACTTAGGAGCTATCAATATTTACTTACTTCAGAAAATTCTATGTTGCCTTGTGATAGGTGAAACAGCGTAGGTGTAAAGTTGATTAAAGAGATCGGAATGTACAGAATGGTTCTACTCGGTTCAACAATTTTTAAATTTACAAAAATTTTACAGATAGATACTAGAAATGAACAAAATGGAGTAAGTGGAATAAGTTAGAGAAAATATAAGTTTAGCTTCTGCCAGGGAATGTTTTGCGCGGGATACCGCCGTTTAGCCAAAGTATTTTTCGCCAAATTTTACTTCCCAATAAACTTATGGCATCAGTTTCATTTCCCAAATGAAACTTTTGCAAGTTTTTATTTCGCATTTTATTCATTTGGTCAAATTATCATTTCGCATAATTTTACTGCGTCAAGTTTTATTAAGACAAACGTTTATTATGCTAACGTTTTATTTTGGCAAGTGTTATATAGCAAATAATCAGACACGAACTGTTACCAGAAAAGTGGGTTAGGTTAGGTTAGAACTGCGACCCCCACAGACACCTACTGTTACCAGAAAAGTGGGTTAGGTTAGGTTAGAACTGTGACCCCCCACAGACACCAACTGTTACCAGAAAACTGGGTTAAGTTAGATTAGAACTGCGACCCCACAAAAACGAACTGCGACAAAAACCGAAAGTAGGTTAAGTAGGAATTTTTTTTACCTGTAAATTATTTGTCCCAGGTGAAACAAACATCCATGCAGTGTAATATTTTCGAAATTGGATTTTGACTGAATAATGCTTGGTAAAACGAATTTTGACCAAGTATTTATTTGGTAAACAATAACTTGCCATAATAACTTTTGCTAACTGTTTATTTGCTTTAAGTTGTTTCGAGAAATGTTTTTTTGCCAAGTGATAATTTGCGGAAAATAGTTTGGGAAGTAATACTTTGGGAAACGATTTTTGGCAATACATTTAGTAAACCTTTTGCGCTCTAGAGATTTTCGGGTTGTTAATTGAAGTTGTCTGTGGACTTAGATAGTCTGGCGTGGTAGTTTACCTAGGTAGGCCTATTATGTTGAAGCGACCGATGAAGGAGAAGGAGGAGGACATAGGCCTCCTCCTCCATGGACAAAGCCTATGTCCAGCAGTGGACTTCTTGTGGCTGGATGATGATGATGACCGATGAAAAGCCAGTGATTTGGCTTTGTCTTTGTCGCTATCTTAATTTGCAAAAAAATATATTTCGATCTCGTCGAAGAGGCAGAGGCATGTTATAAGATAAATAATCTTAAAAAAACGTGATAAAGATTTCTCTCTACAACTAATACTTATTTATAATGTTACCTGTCGAAAATTAATTCTTTTCACGTGGTACCTACCAAAGCCCTTAAGCTCTTAAGTCATACATAAGTTTCTAGTGACGGCTTATGTATGTTATGATTATGAGAGAGTAACTTGATTGTTCGCATTTTCTAAAGACCTGTAGAACCGTGAAAAAACATTTTTTTATGGTTTTTATTATGTTTTTAGCAGTTATTGTATGTACCGTAGGGAACAATACAATTGTACTCGAATCAAATTTTCTGGCAAGTTCCCCATTGATTAAAGTAGGTACATGCTGAGCACTGGCGGAGGAAGTAGTAACATTACAATAAAGTCTAATACCTACTTAATCGAATGTCACAAATAACTAGGAAACTCATTGGAGATTATAAGTGCATTTGACGGCAAAAACTGTATTCATTAATAAGATCTATTAATAATAATAAAGCTTTTTATTAATAATATAGCCTTTTATTGGAATCACTAAATCTAAGTTTAGTGATGGTAGTTTGGAGTTTTTTGCGTTTTTTCTCCCAAATGATCTAGATTTTGAAATGGACACCTAGTTTAACTTTTAACGTTTATTAAGTCACAGTTTCTGTGTTAAGTGCGTCACAGCTTAAGCTCGATTTTTGTAGCGCGTTTTCGTACCACATGACTTGACTTACTTACTTTTCAATAGGTTATTTTATGAAAAGTATAGTGTTAAAAGAAAAATCAACCGCGCTTATTTGTCTTACGTATAACATCGCCTCTCTTATGAGATTAAACATTTTTGTGCTAGTTTTCCATCGCCGATCGAATGACGAATCTATTAACAAAACAATTATAAGGTTCCCAAAGCAATAGTTTAGAAAGTCAGCCTTGGCGCGGTATTAGATCTAGACACGCCTTCGCTGATTCACCGGAGATTTGATTTGCTTTGTCTACTTTACGATTATTACCCGATTATTACCTATCAGTTCACGAACTGAACTGGTTTCTAGTCTAGCTAATAGTTTCGCCTGAATGCTAGTTAAAATAACACGCGTGTCTGCTGTCTTCTTCCTATATTCTAGATTATTTTCGGTTTAGAAATTCCGCGCACATTCGCTATCCTATTTTCAGTCGGTGCAACGATCTCGTGTTTTAAAAACTGACGTATGAACCTAATCTTCTCAGAGTATAACGTACGTCCTACAGTCCTTTAACTTGGTTAAATTCGAACGTCAAACTGACTTGGTTCAGGCTAGACCTGACTGCAACTGCGAATAAAAATCGCGCGAAAATTTGACCGCGATTCTGTAACACATGGATAAGCGCGGAAAAAATGTGGTTTGAAAGAAAGAAAACATTTATTTAAATTGCCACGTAAACACAGAGTAAACCAACGAAATACACGCAAAAAAACAATCGAGAATAGAACATCAAATCGAAATTTCAGCACACGAAATTTCACCGCGCTATTTTCTGCGCAATGTAGCCCAGGCCTTAGAAAACTTGTTCTTCAACCCAATCCTTCGTTTCCAGATGAAATCGCCTGCGATCCAGAACGACTTCAGCTACTACAGGCGCAGCGTATCGCGCGGCGGGCTCATCAACGCCGACCTGCCACCGGACATAGAGCCGCACATAAGCGCCGAGGTGGCCAATCGAATGTCCCTGTTCTACGCACAAGCCACGCCGATGCTCAAGGTCCTGAGCGAAGCCACGTCGCAGTTCGTCAACGACAATCAACAGGACCTTGAGAACACCACGGAGACGCTCAGCACAATGGCCAAGGTGTGCCTCAGGATGTTAGAGAACCCGTAAGTTTTGTTTTCATTCACTATTCATATTTATTCAAGTGTGGCGCCGGATTAAGACCTGTGTGGCGCCGGATTAAGAATAGCGTCACTCCATTTCCTTCCGTGGATGTCGTAGAAGGCGACTAAGGAAATCAATTACCAGGAGATGGGCGGCAGCGTCTTCCTGAGACTCTAACCGCATACTGCGATCGCCAACCCGTCTGCCAAGCGTGGCGATTATGGCAAAACCCCTATGAAAACCACGAAGGTGGCCTATGTCCTGCAGTGATGATGATGATTAAGGGCCGGTTTCTGAGCTGAGAATTTCACTGAGTAAAGACTTAAGTAACGTCAAGTGTGGCGCCGGATTAAGACCTGTGTGGCGCCGGATTAAGAATAGCGTCACTCCATTTCCTTCCGTGGATGTCGTAGAAGGCGACTAAGGAAATCAATTACCAGGAGATGGGCGGCAGCGTCTTCCTGAGACTCTAACCGCATACTGCGATCGCCAACCCGTCTGCCAAGCGTGGCGATTATGGCAAAACCCCTATGAAAACCACGAAGGTGGCCTATGTCCTGCAGTGATGATGATGATTAAGGGCCGGTTTCTGAGCTGAGAATTTCACTGAGTAAAGACTTAAGTAACGTTCTGTCACGCTCTTTTCTGAGCAATTGTAAGAGACAGCACAACTGTTAACTATTTACTTAGAGAAATTCTCAATTCAGAAACTGTCCCTTATTCAAGTATCTCTTAGATAATTAGGCAAGCGGGTGCAACGCGCTCATAATCTGGCTCTTAGGCTGTTATGCCGCGGGTGACATATATGGTACGGTTCCCAAAGGCTTCTGTCGGGATGTTTTCCTTGTTTCTATTGTCCATGTAGGGTTCCCTAATTTTCCCTAATTTGGGACAAGTGATTATTTTGCGTTATACACGTACATACATAAACTCAAGCCTGTATCCTGGAGGCGTAGGCAGATACCTGGGTTTGCCTCTTGCCAAGATCCGGACAAACTTCTTGAAACTTATTTTGTATTTTTTATATATATAAGTAGATAAAGATCAAGATAAAAGATAAAAAATATTTATCGCCTCATCAGAAAAAAAAAACAAAACAAAGTAAGCCTTAATACCTTTTTGTAATTTGCCTAAAAGATGAAATTGCAGTGTGGTTCGTGTAACAGACATTCCCCCAAAACAAAATCACTAAACTAAATCTGAACCGAGTGATGAGTCATGCTTGATCTGTGTGGATGAGTCGGCCATGTGTGAACTGGGGAGTAACCTTGAGAAAATGGGTGTCATAAAATGAAACAAATAAAACAGAATGTACACGCGGACATTGCATAATTACCTATTACTTATACCTATTTACTTATTCATCACAGAACATGAAAAACAACAATTACACTGTTTATCGGTAAGCTTGCTAATGCAATTTATCGGCAAGCTTGCTGATGCAGTTTATCGGCAAGCTTGCTAATGCAGTTTACCGGCAAGCTCGATTCGACAATGCCTGTGTTGTTAAATGTCTACTTACTACTAACATTTCGACGATATTCTTTTCCATGTTTGCACATTCAATAACATCATGGACCTAGCCTATTGTTGGTCATTTCATGTTTTGTTGCAATGCATATGAATGCATTACAATAAATCCAGCTTGCGTATTCGTAAACAAAGTCACTTCCCTCGAGCCTAGGCATTCCTAGCCGATATAAAACAGGTCCGACTTTCACGGGCAGTACTAATACCCACTTCTCTCGAGCAAATAGACAAAGCAAAATAAATTCAGATATCTACCGCGTTGCTAATAAACCAGTTTACCGACCGCGCGGTGGAGGTAAACATTGTGTCTTCTTTCCTTAGTGTCACTGGCACAATTTAGAAGTTAGTTCGTAAATGTTGGCCTTGTGTTTTCGAACTAAAACTTCGTAAGCACTACACATTATTAACTTAATCCCGAATTCACTTACTTGGCTTTTTGTTGGAAGAGTCCGACCAGGTTTCGCACTGATTCGCAGAGTTTAATCATGATGAGTAGAGACGGAGCTCGCGTCGTCCGTCGCTCGTCTCTGACTGGTCGGAATCTTCCGACAAAAAACCATCTAAGTGAGTCCGGAATTGAGATAATAATAAATAAAAAAATCATTGAGCCTCTATTGCCGATGTTTTATCGACCCCGTTCCCATGGTGGCGGGTGGAGGCTGATATCCATTACGTAAAATCGGAAGAGAACACCCGACTCTACACCGTACCAAGCTGCGGAACGTTATAGCCCTGTCGGCTTTCAGCTCTCCTTGCAATGCAAGGGCGTATTTGTTACATCGCGTAGATCGGATGTCCGCCGCATTCAACTGTGTCCCGCTATGCGCTTGGATAAATGAACTTTAGACCTTTTAGTCCACGTGATCTGGGGCCCTATTCGCTAACGAAATAGTCCATGGTGGTCTATGGGAACGTATTTGTTACATCGCGCAGATTGAACCTTCATGCGCCCGGTAAAAATAACTATTAGCCTACATAATCTCTCCCTGTATTCGCTAATGAAATAGAGGTAAATGGAAAATTAAATTGCTGCTTTCGCACATTCCCGAAAGAATCAATTATATTGAGTCTTTCGAAAATAAAACAGCCACACGTGATATCCACTGTGTCGTACGACTCATACATGTTAAACGCCTACTTATTAACACAGTTTTTCAACCTCAATTATCGCATTCTATTTAATTAAGTACCCTACCCTCCACGTATTTTATTCTACACATATCAAACTTCACGTAATCTGTGCAATGTTAATAGCGTTGGTAACGCTACAAATTATAAGTTTACGTCCACATAGCTACTTATCGAACTTCAAGTAATCTACACAACGTTAATAGCTTTTTTACATGTAAGTATTATCAACCTGCCCCTTTTAACTAAACTACATAGTAAGTAAATGAACTCACAAATATAAATGACATCACTACTTTGAACGAGCCGCGGTTCTGCAGTACGCATTGCAAAAACAATTTGGGTACCAGCAACCCATGCCGAACGGGGATCCCGGGCGACCGATTGCCCACTTCCTTACGTGGTGACGCGTACGCGTGTGTAGTCGACATAACAAAAGGTTTTTATATGACTTGTCAAGCAAAAAAAAAGCGTAATATTTTCAGGCTTGTTTGTTTGTGTATGTTTGTCCATTTTTCTCACACAATACCACAGTTGTAGAAGTGTGTGTGTACACACACACACTTCTACAAAATAAAGGTAAAGTTTAGTCTCTGGGCGACCGACCTCTGCTCGTTTGCTTTTTTTTTTTTAAACGCCTGCGAATGTTGTGTAGCACCATCTGTCATTTTTGTAACTAAAACAATAAAATAAAAAAAATAATTAAATAACTAAATTAATAAAAAAGCAAATAAGAAAAAACAAAATGCGAACAAAAATTCAATTACTCATCTGGATGTAATAATAGATTATTATTTTGAAGACTAGCGATTTTCCAACTGGCTACGTTATCGTTGGCGGCGAAGTTACCTTTCTATTTCTAATGAAATTTCCTAGCAATTGCTTTTTATTCCTAAAAACACGGCAAAACGAGGTTCACTGAAAATTAAAATTAATAAAAAACCTAGGTAGATTCTTATTACATATTTATATATTTAAAAACATTCCCGTTTAAACCTTAGAAAGTATACAGAGGAAGCCTAAGCAATGTAAAGGAATAAAAATGTATGTTACCTAACCGAGTGATAACAGTTGCAGATAAACCTTTTGTGGATTTCGCCCGCTGGTAGAATAAGTTATTAAAGTTTACTTTGTGCCTATATGAAAAAAAATAAAAAATTTGTAGCAAGATAAGATAGGCTACCAAAACTGGTAATCGCGTGTTTTATTTTAGTAATTATTGTCTGTCTATGTCACCCGAAATTCAGTCTTCTATTGACTATGGGTGTATTTTGATTTTAGCTCGTTTTTAAACGTTGCGGTCTACCCATTCATATTTCACTTATTTCCTCCTCATATGCAATCAAAGTAACTGTCGCCGAGGTCGAGACAGTTGCTTGACATTGGATTGGTGGACGTTTGCACATACATGTGTTGCTAGTATATTGAAAATATGTGACACCTCACTTATTGTGTTGACTGTCCCCACCCCAGTACGTAACCGCCGACCAAACAGACAATAGACAGCCGCATTGAATAACAATAACACGACAACGAATGTGGTCCGATAAAACTATGGCTGAATTTTCATTGCTTCATTTATCTATGACTGAGATAACCTACAAACACCAAATGCATGTCTGAGATAGTGAAAAGGCAGCTGACATTACACTACACATACATTCATAAACTCAAGCGTGTGTCTCGGAGGGGCAGGCATATACCAAGGCTTGCCACTTGCCACGATCCTCCCGACATACATCTTTCGCTTCATCAACTTGCAAACTTGAAAGTTAGGAACAGGAACGTGAGGAGATTTTTGAGCATTGTAATATGACTGATTTATATGATGGTTATTCAAAGCGCATATTTCACCATATATGTAACTTAATTCAGTCGCCATCGTACTTATGATGAGCCAAAGCGAAAGCTAAGAAAGGGCTAGATAGAGCCTTTTAGTTTTGTGTGATGACTAGTGATGACTCCCGATATCTCAAAGGATCATTGTTTAAAAAGTCACACAGTGCGCTTTGCAACACTAAAATAATAAAAAATCTCCGATATTGGCGCTTATCCTATAGACAATAAGAGTACTTATCTATTAAAGGCCCTGCAAGATCAATGGCCCAGCTATGTTCACCCAATTAAACGATTGCAACACAAAGCAAATGTGTCCTCAAAAACACATTTGTTTTAATTCCCTAGCTGCCCATGTGACGCGAGTAAACACAGATTTTTTACTCCGTGAAATGTTACGATCATTTGCAAGGTTTGGCCTGGATATAATTACACTGCCTTAATGTTTCTAGGGTACCCGGAGAATGTTGGTACTTGTTGACAAAAGCAACATCAAAACAGGATAGAAATGAGGCCTTTTCTCAGAATGTAACATGCTCAGAAAGCTTCATATTAGGCGTTCATTAACGAGCTATCTAGCCCACGGTATAGCTGAACCCAGGCGTATTAACATACATATAAGCAGTTAACCCTGCAATTACCTCTAATATGCGGGAGTTTGTCAACATTTATTGTAAGAGTATTGAAATATTTTTGTTAAATTTTAATTTTTTTTCTTTGTTTATGGTTTTTCTGTATTGTAGGGAGGCTTTGACGATGTGTTAAATATAAAGGGCAAAATAAATACAGGTAGGACATAGGGACTGTGGTACTTTTTTCGAGAGTATGCGTGCCCACCGCCGCCGCCGGTCGGCGATTTCATACGCTGAACACCTCCAACAGTCAAGTATTGACTGCCTCGTGGGTCTAGCAGTATCACGTCTGATTGCCATACCAGAGGTCGTCGGGTCAATTCCCACTGGGGGCCGCCGTATATTTGTACAAATGGCCTGTCTGGGTGCATTTCCATTTTTGTGATGTCCTTGCTTGGGTACCATAGCACAGGTATTCTAGTTTGGGACCACTAGGTACAAGAAAATCAATTGTGTATTAACCAAAATCTTCAAAAACAGTCCGTGACAGTTGCCTAGAGTTGCTGTAAACCTGATTTCGTTGTCGATAAATAGTATGCCGTGCTCAAGGAACGGGATCTTGCGACCTGAATGTTTTATTACGCCGTAAATCCTAGTTAGCCGTCGATTGTGTAAATACGACACATGCGACCTCAAACTGTGCCTGCACAACTAAATTAGAATCGTGATAACAAAAAAGCGCAACGATTTCGAGGAAAGTCGCTCAACTAGCTCCAGTTGCATGAGCTTCAATCCAATAGACAAACCGTCACAATAGGAATACAACTTAGCAAAAACTTAAGTATCATTTTGTCTCTTAAGTTTTCTCAGAAAAATATAAATTACTTTAAAACAAAAAAGCCATTGTACTACATGTACCTATTTTCTTTTGATACCTTTCCTGTACTGTGTTCTCGTGTGTGCAATAAAATATAATAATAATAAACCCGACTGCTAACAACTCTTATACAAGGTTGGCTTTTTTCTGAGAAAACTCAATAGACAGAACGATACTCGGCGGGACCTCTCGTTCATTTCTTGTAAGTTAAAATAATAATAATAATAATAATAATAATTCCCACGTTCACTTTAACAGGGTATCCTAGTTTAGGACCAGGACAAGTGATTGTGTTGTGCTGAAGTTATAGAAAACCACAACACACAATTTATTACTCTGTTGAGTTCGGGTCTTGAGAAACGCCTCCAAAAACCGTCTGCCTTATTGGTGACGATCATTATTTATTTAGATCGATTGAACTACGCTACCAGGGCCTAGATTCTGTTAATGCATTGTAGTAACATGACAACTGCATGAACATGGCGGTTTTCATTTCATGGCTGCTTTAAGTCTACGCGGGCACACCCATCAAACCTTCTAGGCGTCAATGGTACGAAAAAACACGTCACGTGACCCGACAGTGTACCTGTCATTATACTGCAATGAACTAACAGAATCGAGGCCCAGCTCACTACTCATCTGTTGTTACTTTGTGCCTTAATATGTAACGATTTGTATACGTTTGTGTGGCTTGTGTAAATAAATCATTTGTCTATCTAACCCGCACCCAAATTCCGTTTCCAGTAAACTGGTCGCCCAGTTCAGTCGCGAGGAGACCTCGCTGCTGGTGCTGCGCGTGATGGTGGGCCTCGTGATCCTCTACGACTGGGTGCACCCGGCCGGCGCCTTCTGCCGCGCCTCCTCCGTTGACGTGAAGGGCTGCGTCAAGTTCCTGCTGCAGCAGCCGCCGCCCAAGGCCGAGCCGCTGCTCAATGCGCTCAGGTGGGTGTTCATCCTATAGGCGTAGGCATCACAGAAAGGACGCGGGGCGAGTTAAATATAGCTTACAACACGTGTACTGCGTGTCGTAAGCTATATAGCCATGATATCTTTGGTCTCCCAGATCTTAAATTTTTTTTTTTTTTTATAATACCTGAGTGCTTGTGGTGGATACCCGTGGTGATTAAGCCCATACACTCTCCCTCTCTCTCTCTGAGAGAAGGCCTGTGGCCCAGAGGTACGTATATAGACTGTTCTTTTTTTTATTATTATATCATCATCAGCCATTTGACGTCCACTGCAGGACACAGGCCTCCTCCGTGGTTTTCATAATCACGAAGGGTTTTGCCATAATCGCCACGCTTGCCAGGCGGGTTGGCGATCGCAGTAAGCGGTTGGAATCTCAGGAAGACGCCGCTGCCAGTCTCCTGGTAATTGATTTCCTTAGTCGCCTTCTACGACATCCACGGAAGGAAATGGAGAGACGCTATTCTTAATCCGGTGCAACACGGAATATTCTGTTTTTTTTTTTTGTATAAAAAATCATATATCATTAGGTTTGCACAGTTGGGCCGACCGCCGCCACCGCCGGTTTCTCGGTCGGCGGCCGGCGCGCGCGCTTTATAGGCCCTCAAACCCACACCGGTCATTTTAGAACGAATTGAGAAATTTGAATGGAAATTATGTGTAGGAAAAATAAAGACCATTACTTTATTATAATTCCCTTCCTGATTTGGACGGCATTTTCTAAAACAGCCAGCAGCTTTTTCGGGTTTTTACAGGTCCCAAAGATGCGAAATATCAAGGTACTCTAATAATAGAACACCTATAAGATTTCGTGTTGTCATGGAAATCTAAAAGTTTTCGCGTAAAAACATTATGTTACGAGATAACTCAAATATTGATAAACGCTTCATAATAAATTATAATAAGGCGTTACTTTAATATCTTCAAGTTGTGACGTCACAGTGAGGCCCGACTTGTTTGGAGCGTTTTTGTACCACGTGACTAGAATGACTTTTCGACCGGCAATATCATGAAAAGTATTAGTCGTAGAGAAAAAAATAAGCACAGTTATTTATCTCTTAACATGGCCTCTCCAATGGGTTCTCCATTCTAACCGGCCTCTGCCCAATTTCAGGTACACAACGAAACACCTGAATCACACGACGACGCCGAAGAACATCAAGAGCCTGCTGGCGGCGTGAGGGCAGCCCTCGGGCCTTGCCTGTTGCTGCGGGGAGTGAGACGATAACACCGCACAGGGGATTTCTCAGTCGGCCGCCATCACTCGGGGCCCCGTGAGGTTCAATTGAAAAAAAAAAAACATATCACCAATGAAAAAAAATATGTATCTTTTTTTTACAGATCAAGGGCTTAATTATGCGCACTAAATCCTGTCGTTTGTAATTTGATAGACGATTGGAATCCCTCAGGATTTGGTGTTGATCTTATCCTTAGGCGTGGGCCACACAGAAAGGACGAAAAAACGTGACGCGTTGTAAGTCACAGCGTCAAAGTCGTGCGGGGCCGAAAATTTGTCGGGATCTGTTTTGTCTGCCCCTTGACCTTAAACCTATGCCTCGTCGAAGATGTACTCTACGAGGTCCAGACTGATAGATTTTGCAAAAATGTAACGTCATAAATATCTTAGTAATGGTGGCATATATTTTTAAAACCTACAGCCTCGAAGCTACGCCTAAGAACCTGTCAGTCTTATTTATTTCCTTAAAACACTATTCAGATGCAGTTTATTGTCTGTGTTAAAAATGGGTAAGACGAAACCACAGATTTTAGAGGATTTTTTTATAAGACTCAAGCATTTTTGCCAAAAAAGTAGCTTTTGGCGGAAATCGATTGAAGTCCTAGGTTTTAGGCTGTAGGTTCAAAAAATATAATGTCACTATTATTGACATTAATGGCGTTCACTTTTTGCATCAACATTAAAAGAGACGTGATTTTTTCCAGTGATTGTTTTTGCAAAACGTGTCTTACAAGTCTCAATAATATTAGCAGTGATTTTTTTTTAATCCATGACCGAAAACTTACGATCAAGGACCTGATACTATGTCGACAGCATTTATGCTAGAAACCGCCATTTGAAGCGGAAATGCTATGTATTCAATTCAATTCTGCTTTATGGACTCACTGCAAAATGCTATGTAGTATAATGAGAAAAAAAATTATTTTTTTTAAAGAAGTGTTTGTCCATAGATTTTTGGCCGTGGACCTTAAGCCACCTTTTGCAAAAAAAATCTGTTTTTTTTTTTTTTCATTGGTGGCACTACTGAACCTGATAGAGTCCCTACACTTGGAAAGGTTGCCTGGATCGTACAGACGGAATTCCGAATGACTGATGAACACTAGTTCTTATGCTGCACGCGATAAGGTCCGGGTATTCGGAGAGTAAAGTGTGAACTAATAACTACGACGACCGAACTTAGTTATTAGTAATAACTATAATAAAAAGGACGATTTGAACTAATAAGCTTTTAGTACAAGTCTTCCTCCTATCTTCATTTTCTATAAATAAGCCTACCGGCAGTTGATTTTTTTGGCATATGTAACTGTCAAATGTAACTGTTCATAGCCTTGGATGCTTCATATGAAACGTCCATTAGTTGCCTACACGGCGTTCAATTGAAGAGAAAATGGAACGTCTTTTTATTCGGGCTTCGAGTGACTACTGGAAGAAGTATGAACTTCTACTGGAAAGAGACTAGTGGACTAATGCACTCGCCGGTTAAGCTGAACCAATACTAAAGCTCTCCCTTTTCAGTAATCTAAAACGGGACTAAGAGCTAAGTATTGCAGTCAAAATATCATTTAGTCCTTAGAAACCCGAATCGTATATCTTAACGCGTGCCGCAACATAGTCCATTGATTTGAGATTTGGGCAGGAGTACCGATCTTTAATGTCCCCTCGTGACTCAGAATCTGCTATCAGCCATCAGATGGTTATTGGGTCGGTCTGGCGTTCGGACGATAGTCTGTTCGTCTGTTCTTTTCAGAACCCTATCATTTTGTCGAGTAGAGCAGCGTTAAGAAGATTATAAAAATGGTGGGCATATTGTTAAAATTACGATTCGGTCGCAACTCGGCGATCTTGAAGCATTGGCGCCCAATGAATTTTAAACAATAACTCCGGTCTTTAGGTCAAAGCGACTTATCTCGAATGGATGGGCTATTCAATCAATCACTTCGTAAGTCCGTTTCTGAATTCCGGACGTCCATTGCGCTGAAACTTTACTTTGCTCCGTGGCACGGCGGTATGCCTTGCCTGCCTTGCATCGCAACTAAACTGCTGGTAGAACCTTAGCCCTGTTTCCTCACTTAAGACTAAACCCGGTTTGACGCTATCCTGAGATCGAGACATTTCGACATAAATTCGAAAGTCTGGTTAGCCTGAAACAAACAGGATTCAGTTTTAATGGCCGAATTGGGGCGTTTAACGCTGGCGATTTGCGTGATTCCAGTGAGACTATCCGACAACGTGATCGTTGCTTAAGCCGCGTTTACATTCCGGCGAGTGCAGGTCACGTGAAACAGGGCGGAATAATTTCTGACAGATAACGTTTACAGTGTGACAAACACGCTTCGGCAAATGTAATCTCGCCTATGTTCGAAAAATTTTACGTTTACATGCAACGAGCCTTTTACTGAGATAATTTAAGGACTCTAATAACATTGGAAAGCTCGCCGATGATAAATGAGACGACTTGTTACCGCGTTGAACCCACATACGTTGACGGATCATCTCGCTATAGAGCTACCATGATAGTATAGAACGGATGGAACCCGAAAAATTCCTGGAGGGAACGCCACGGACTGAGGATGTTATAGGGTGTTGCAATTTCATTTGGTTTGAACAATTACAAGTTCCTTTGTTGCCATTCTATAGGTATCGTGGTAACACTGCATACTGAGACGCTTGCCAATCGCCAATGTTAATATATTATGTATGAGGTTCTTCCTGAGTTTTACTCGCGTCGATTTCACGTGTGATATACTTATTAAATCTTCGTGAGTTTAGCCGAGTGCAATACCCCAGTTACGGAAAAATTATCTGCTGTTGCTTATTAACCCTATAAACAGAACAGTGGTTTTTTTTTTTTGCGATCCATATTTTAACATGGTCCAGTCACTTATTTTTCCCCTTTGCATCGGTCCGTAGTTGTTACGTTTTGACGCATGTTAGTATGCACATAATCTGTACTATTGTATGAGAATGTTTGTTATGTGTTTATGTGATAGGTTTAGTAGTAAGCGCTTATATTTCTTTTGATTACTTACTAATTTATTTAAGCTGGAAATGTATATAATTGATCGATGTGTACTAAGTATATAGTAAGGGGATTTGTTCGTTCGTATTGCTTCGTAGAAAACAACACTTAGCCTTCCAGAGAAATCTCTCCTCTACAATTATTGACTCCAACCAACGGGCAAGGTTTCCAATTCCTATGAACTGTCACAATTCTAAAACCGATGTACGATAAATTAATTAGGTAGTACCTACATATTAGACCCTGCCTTTTCGGCTATAGGTACGTCATTAAGCTATGTAGGTTAAACTACACACGTATAAATAAAGATAACCACTTCCCAGTGTTGTTAACATAACATTAATTGATCATAGGCTACATTTTTTACGTACATAGGTCAAACGTGGACGTATCTAGAAACTCGCTAAAATACAGAGGCTAAACTTTTGAGTTTTTTTTTTTCAGAAATTTTTATGAGACTACTCCACAGAGACTTAGTAGTTGCATGTGAACTAGACTAAAGTGGAGGTGATGGGAATACCCGCAACTAATCTTCAAATATTTACTGAAATTAAAATGTTTTCAACATCTACTTACCTGTAATAAATAGGCTTTGACAAATAATGGGTTTCTTTTGAGACTGAACTAAATAATTCTCAAGTAAGTACCATTACGCATGCTATTTAATCTGTATAATTACTACAACTAACCAAATAGTTATCTGAACATTAAGATGTTTATTATACCAGGGAAGGGAAGTAGTTGGCTGTATTATGAAGGGAATCAAAAACAGGAATGAGTATAGAAGGAATTTATGCATGAGAATTGTTTAAATGGCTTCAGAACTTTGCGAGCCTTGGATGCAAGTAAAAGTTAAGGCATTATAGGAAAATATTTGAACAAAATTTATATTTAGGTAAGTCACTATGCCTTTCTATTGTAATTCGTGTTAAAACTTAAAAAGCATATACCACTGCCTTGATGTTATATTGATATTAATAACTTATAAACGAAATCTACAGAAACACTGGGTTTCGCTAATGATAAATTAATATTTATACCTACTCGTATTCCTCATGATAATAAGCTACCCTTATTTACATAATTGGTATAAAAAATTATGGCAAGTTTAATACCGTCGTAAAGTTCGTTTCACCAAGTATTTGTAAAGTGTAGTCAAATTTTGTAAGTTTTGTTTAAATACATTTTAATGTAACTGTCCAGCACAAAAGTTTTTATATATTATAATGTTTTTATAGTGAACCTGCAAACAAAAGTAAAATACTTATAGTTACATGCATTTTAAGCACGTAATTTAATGTTATTATATTTAAACATTTTTATTGTATGTAAGTAGTCGTAATTAATACTTTCATTGTTGAAGATGTTTAATGATTTGACTCTGCTTGCACGGTTCGATAAATTAAAGACGCATTTGAAGGGAATCGATAACTAAAATGATCTCTTAAAACATTAAATAATGTTAGAATATCAGTGTAATTCCCATTGCCCAGAGATTTAAAAATAATCTATTTTTGTGACATGTGTTTTCTGAAAAGTATTCCACTTTTGTAATTCCAAGTAATAATTACTCCACGTTGAGTCTAAGCATTATCCTTTTAGATTCTTCATAGGTAGATGTAACTAGTGGAAAATATTGCTTATGAATATGGTAGTCAATAATGGACATTTTTCAGTGTTATAATATTGAGGAAGTCCAGTAGCACAATAATTTGTCATAATATTTTACATATGAACGGGCGTTAGTTTGTGTCAGGTAGCAAAACCTATGTTACACTTTCTAGAAAATTTTGCAAGCGTTACAATTTGTTCATAGAAGTTCTGAGACAGTTTGTATGATAATCCTATATTTCTTAGTTATTAGTCATTATTTCGTAGTATTATAAACACACCAAAGTTATACTTTATGAATAATAAACTTGATTAGGCCCTTGTAATGTTTCATTTAATTCCAATAAAAAATTAAGGAGAACAGCAGTACATACAGTAGGAGTTAATTCTTAACTAATATTTACAGGTAACATAAGTCAGGGGATGGAGCTAGTTGTTGGCTGGGCGTGGCTTGAGGATGAGTTTGCCAGTCTCGTCACATGACATATTGAAGTCATTGAGCACCGAGCGGGTACGGGCTGTTATGATGCTTGGCGCTATCACCTTTCTATGCACTCCCATCATGAACAGTAGCACTGAAAATAAATAATACATAAAAGCTGAGTAAACTACTTGTAAGAGTAGCCTGATGTTTGGGGCCAGATAAAAATAATAATAACTTGCATGTCATGACGGACATGTTAATTTTTATGTTAGTCTTAAAGACTATCTTATTTGACTTACAATGTTACAGATTCAGTACTGATTTATTAGTGATACATGTTTTAAATAGCATTAGATGCTGTTCTGGAAGAAAAGAGTGCAAAGATTATTTATAAAAAACGCGATTCCTTAAAACACACCTTGTATGCGGTTTAAATAGTCTGTGGCAAAAGGAAACTGTATCATTTATAAAAACACGATTCCTCTAAAACACTCCTCAGAGGCAACTTAAATAATCTGATTACATATTTCAATTTACCACAGATTATTTCAGCTGCGTGTTTTAGAAGCATCATGTATTTATAAATAATACCGTTTCCCTTTACCTCAGAATTAAACTTCATATGAGGTGTTTTTTTAATGAATCGTGTTTCTTTAAACAACAGATTTTGCTAAGACTTTGTCTTGTACTTAAGGTAATAAAGGGCATTAATCTAAAAGCAATAAGCTAAAACGTTTTCAGTTAAAAACAGTACCTACTTAAATAATTTTAAGTAAAATAATGAGGATCCACTTCTGATTTTTAGTAATTTTTTTTTAGGTGCAATTCCTGTAACTAACTCAAACTGTTGAAATGTTTTGCATGGAGCAATAAAGGCTTTTTTATTTATTTAATATAATAATTAGCCTACAACGAATTCTCAGACCTACCAAATACACACAAAAAAATCATAAAAATAGGTGAAGCCGTTTTGGAGGAGTTTGATAACTGTGACACGAGATTTTTATAAATTAGATTGATTAATCAAACTTTTTAGTCATCAGTGTGGTTCAGGAAATTAATCTAAAATAACAAAACTTGCTTCCTTACCTAAGAATGTGGATGTGAAAGCAAAGAAGGGATGATTCCAGAGAGACTGGGTGAGTGAGACCACCGGAGTCAGAGGGTCTGTCAGCCAGTGCCAGGCTGCTATTGCTGTGCACACCGACACCACAGCCAGGAGGACTAGAAAACAGCAACATCATGAGGCAATACCTTTGAAGTAGGCCTGAAATTCTGCACTTAACTGCTGTTTCACATACACTAACGGCCTTATAAAAACTCTAAAGCACTCCTTAGAGGCAGTTTTTTTAATCTGTGGTTATGTCTTTTCCTTGTAAAATCTCCAACAGAATCTGAGTTGGCTTGCATACTAAAAGACAACTATTAACAGACAGTTTATGTATGAGCCTCATATTAGGGCCATATACCTTCCTCAGGGAAGAGACCCGTGCCCCTCGGTGGGGACATAATGGGTTGATGATGATGATGATGATGATGTATGTGCCAGGATTCGAACTAATGACCTCATGATTGTATCAGTACTAATGAAAGGAATATAAAAAATTGTAACCATCTTTGCTCCTGTTAAAAAGTTAACTTTTGTATGAAACAGTAAAGTTGGTCTTTTTCTTGATTTTTGTGTTTATAAAGTATTACAAGGGTCAATATCAAATAACAATATTTTAGTTGCATCAATTGTTTAGTTACAAATCAAGATATTGTAAATCTTATTGAAACCAGGGATTTTGAATCATTGATGGTATGAGCTAGTCATGGGGTAGGTGATTTGACATTACTTACTTCTCCATCTCATTGTGGCGGGTTGAAGGCACGCAATCACCTCGGTAAGCCGTCGCTCAAACGCCTTCAAGTCTGTAAGAGTCACTTTTAAATAAATAGAGGTTATTATAGTCTCCAGTTTTCCAAGGCAAACATGTGAAAAGCAAACTGTTTCATGGTAATAATCAAAGTTGGAGGATATTTTACGTTAAATTCTTCATAAAAAACGGCTTTGATTCAGGTAGGTTGTTTGTATCATTGATTGACTATGCCAGAAATGTTGTACAACTTGCTAGTATTTTATGCTTACCATCACAAGCAGTTTGTTCTAAAGACATTTTTACGCTAAAGACAGTTATGCACACGAAATAACAAAGAGATCGATCGTCCAGAAGAAAATGGTCAACAACTTCATTTCACAGAGTTCGGCGTCCAACTTCCAACCAAAAAATCAAACAGCTGATTTTGACGTTTGTTATTTTCGTTCTGTCAACTAAACGTCAAGATGTCATGAACAGTGTTGCCAAAAGGTTACTTTGGTAACCATTTAGGTGGTTTTTAACCAAGCAAGGTTAGTACCTGAAGTCAAGAAGTTCTGAGATATTTTAATTAGTGTAGGGTCAGAACTGTCTAACAATTTTTTTCATTTGTTTCCAGGTTGATACATTTTTGAAAAAGGTACCGCTGAAAGACGAAGTCAAAAAGGCTGAGCTGTGTTATGCAGTTTTCTTTCAGAACACAACATCCTTTTTAGAGTTATGGACCATCTTAGTGAAATTCTAGTGAAATGTTTTCCCGACTTCGAAATTCCGAAAGAATTTTCCTGCAAGAGAACCAAACTTAAAAAGGTGTGATTGAAGACATACTTCGTACTGCATCTCCGTCAGGTAAACCACTATTTTCAATTGTAATCGACGGAAATACAGATGTTACCACAGTCAAAGTATTGGCGATAGTAATCAAATACTTCTCTGAAAGCAAATTTACAGTACAAACCAAATTCTTTGATTTTTGATTTAAGTGGTGAGACCGCAGATAATTTTATTTAGTGCTTTGCCATGAAAGTTATTCAAATTAGGTATAGACATCAAAGACGTGACGGGATTCGCTCCTGATACTACGAATGTGATGTCTGGTCAACACTGGCATTCTTGCAAAAATTGAAGAAGTGAACCCAAAGTGCTTTTTCATAAAATGTGTCACTTTGCAGCGTTAAGTGTTAGCCATGCTTGCAAAATACTGCCTAGAAATTTAGAATAGATAGTAGATAAAGTTTATGGATATTTTTCTCAAAGCAGCAAGTGTCAAAGAGAATTTGCTAAGTTCCAAAATTTCACTGACACTGAACAACATAGACTATTGCGTCATTATGATATAAGGTGGCTGTCTCTTCATGCTTCTGTTAGTAGAATAATTGAGCAATGAAGGGGGCACTGCAGTTCTTTCAAGACCAAAATCAGAATTTTTCTATCATTCTTTTACTAGTGATATAAACAAATTGTACTATTACTTTTTAGACTAGGTAGGTACATTTTGCCGATGGTAAACAAATTTAACGAAATTTTTCAAGGCGACTATCCGTGCATTGAAAGATTATCCGATGATGCATCTAGTATGTACTTGTCGGTTTTGGGTTGCTTCATGAAAACTACTTGGTATATCAAAAGCACGGACAACGTAAATACGTTAGACCCAAAATCTAATGTGAATTATTTGCCATTGAATGATATTTACTTAGGGATCCAAGTGGGTCAAGAATTAAAAAAACACAGGGAAAACATAAACATGAAAGTACAAATTACTGAATTTTTCAGAAGGTGCCAATCTTTTTTAATTGAGCTGAGCACATAATTGAAATCACGTTTGCCTTGCGGAAATCAAATTTTCCGAGAACTCAAATTTCTCGAGTCCACACACTGCCGTGAATAAAGAATTTCGCAGTTTAAGAAACGTAATAGAAACTTTCCCCTACGACGAACTGCCAGAAAAAATGCAGTTAATTGACGAAAAATATAGAACCCTCGAACTTGATCGCGAAATAAGTGATTTGTTTGAGCAAGTTGGTGTATTTCAGTATCTTTTTGAGGTGCATCGGTTTTTTCGTAAAGTTTAATCTGGTCACACTGCTGTGAGCTTCTGTCAATGCATCATCGTTGATTTTCGAACGCAACCAGCTGTCCAAAGGTTCGTAAAAAGTGCGGAAACGGCCGAGAAACTTTATTTTCCAAACACTTTGCGACTGCAAAACTCAGGTGAGAACTGTTCAATTGCTCAGTAATCTCGTTTCATTCTGGTCTGGAACCTCCCCTCTGTTGTTTCAGAATGTTTTCTCTTCGGCAAGTAGTGAGTAGTGCCAAAATGGTGCTCCCGGGCATAAGGCAAATGTCTTCGGCGGGGCCTCTGGTGGACGTAGCCGTGGATAACGACGGCGTGGCGACGGTCACCATGCAGCGGCTGCCAGTCAACAGCCTGAACCTTGACCTTTTGCAGGCCTTGAGCAAAACCCTGGATGACCTGGCCAAGAATAAGAGTAGGGGTATGATCTTGACTTCGGTAAGTTGTACTTGGTAAAATACTGTTATTAGTAAGCATATCACTGAGTAGCTAATTTTCTTAACTATTACTACGATAATTATACCAATTCAATGAGACAGCCTTACGATTCATTCAGCTAATGTGGTACTTAAAGTGTAAGTGACCTTTGAACTAAACTAACATTGATATCTGTATGGGTATAGCTAGGTACAGGGAGATATTACATAGGGCAGGGGGTGTGTCATATCCGGGTGTTGTATTTATTATAGTATGTAAATGACAAAATTTTAATGACATTTAGCCTTAATGCGAAAGAGAAAGGCCTGGGGTGGTACTTGGAAAAGTTTGAAAGAGGTGAGCTGCTGCTACATTAAACAATTCAGCTGGGGAAACATGTTGCCTGCCTCTCGTCCCAATATCCAGTCAGGTCAATGCCTGTAGGAAAATACATCTACGACAATATATTACAATTTCAGTATTATTGTTTATTTTTGTATTTTTTTGAACAGAAAAAAAATTATTGCGCAAATAAATGTTTTAGGTATCTAGAAGACAGGGGTAGGTATTTTTTTATGGAACAAACTTTCATTTCATATGGTGCTGAAGCATAGATAAAGCTCAACTGTAATTTTTTTATGACATATACCTATTATTATTATTTCTTGTTGAAATGGCAACCAGCCGATGTGGGCAAATTAATTCTCTATCATGTGAAATGTTACTTTTAAAGCTAATTTACAAGCAGTCATTATTTAGCAGTTTTGTTGAGGTATTGTTGGCGGCCATCATGATGATAAACTTCGCCTGCCTCTAGGGTTGTCATTTTGTACTAATTTGTAATTTTAAAAACATCTTAAGTTTTATTTTGCTCTTCCTCAAAAGGTTTTATGCTCTTTTGCGTGGTTTCTATCGGAAATATTGTCGTTATCATACATGAGTGCCCTTTCTTGAGTTTTATGTAATACTCCTATAAAATTGTTGGGTACATTCAATTTCCATTTTTGCCAACCCTAGCAAAATTACAGATATTTAATGGAAAAGCCTTTAAATTGGTGCGTAACTTCGCCTACCATATTTTTTTCAATGAAATACACTCTATAAGGGTGAACATGAGGTTCACTTTTACCTGTCCTATTGTTAATTTTGCTAGCACTAAAAATATAATGAAGAACGGTTATTTTTTTTTCGTGGAAAACACAGGCAGGCGAAGTTTTCCCAATCTTCGCCTACAACATTTGTAACCATGTTTTAGTTTTTTACAATATCACAATGGCTTGTGGACATGGTGAATATTGAGCAGTGTTAACTAACATGTAAAAATGCAGGTGAAGTTAGCAAGTTCGACAGTATTTTTTTTTTTATAAAAACTACAATATCTGAGTGTTTCTAACATGTATTCTGTCCTACAGCGTTATTTCTTCAATATGAAATTCCTGTAACACAGCAATGAAAGTTTGTTATTTTCTAAAACAGAAAGAGTTGTAAAAGACAAAAAAAAAGAATAAGTGGTTTTATCAGACCCTGGTCCCAGGTCCTTCCATTTCGCGTTTTGTACCGCATTTTGTACCGAAGTGTAGATAATGCTAGATAATATCGTCTAGCATTATCTACACTTCGGTCACTTATCTCTGGTAATCTTTAATCCTTTATAGTATGAAAATTACAAAATCGTTATGAAATTCCCTTTAACGCGAAATAGAAGGACCTGGGATGGTGATTCGAAAAGTTTGTAAAGGTCGAGCTGCTGCTAGACTAAATAATTCAGGAAACATATCACCGTTCGGCCGCCTTAGAGATCATCGATCATGTCTAGTCTATCCTGAGTGGCTGTCATCGGTGTGAAGGAGTAGACACTGTGTTGCTTCCAAGACTATTGTAGACGTAATTATGTCACCCAGGCACACCCATACCTTTATTTGTACAATGACATTTTTAAAAGCTGCCCACAATACAATACACACCAAAATCCTTATGCCCGGGTTACACGAGCCAGGATAGTCAAATCAGTGGTGGGGGGCGCTACTAGCCTAAAAAATAGAACTCCATCCTATTAAAAACTGTCCTGGCTTGTAAACTAGCTTACTAGCTTAAGGATATGAAGCTAGTTTTGTCTACACGAGGCCAGAAATACTAGCTCGCTAGCTTACTGACACTAGCTTGCCATCCTGGCTTAAAAAACTAGCCTCGTGTAGCCCGGGCATAATTCTTAACCCTATTAGGGTTAGTGTTAAGAAGTTATATACACCAACCCTGTTAGGTTAATCGTATGTAAAGGTGTGTCTCCTGCTAAAAAACATTACACAAAACATTCTGTTTTCTTTGCGCAAAACATTTTTGTTGCTAGGGGAAACAAAATAAAAAGTTAATTGGAGCATTGAAAACCGATTTTTTGGGTAATGTTTCGTGATAAACACGAGCAGGAGACCCGGCTTAAAGCCGCGTCTCCTGCGTTTTTCGAAACATTACACAAAAACATTGAAACATTGGGGCGAGACTATACACAATGACGAAAAACATTCCTCGCGCGAGGTAGAGAGGGGAAGGATTTGTTTCATTTCTTGTCTTCCTCGTCAGAACTCATGAAGACGACACAAAATGTTTTGTTTTAGACAGAAACATTTTCCTATAGCAGTAGACGGTTTGTGTATGGAAACAAATGTTTTTGTTTCGTGTTTTCAGTGTAATGTTTCAAAAAACACTCGCAGGAGACACGCCTTAACAACAATGAATGGCTGCAATCATTACACACAATATATCATTGTAGTTGTACCTATGTACTAACTATTGGATCATCTGATTTTATGATTACTACTAAACCTCATTTTTTACAATTTTATTAAACAATTAAAGCATTTAACTAACCCTACGATGTTATCTTGGGATCGGACAATAGGCCATTAGTTGAGTCACAGTACAAATAAGTTGGGTGTTACGACTCATAATAATTTACAATTCTATTGTATGTAGGTACCTACTTTTTATGTACTACCTAACACTACGACTTACATCTTGGGTTCAACTATCAAATCATCAATCACATAAGAGGTTTAGATTTAACATTTTGCACATAGCATTGGGCTCGAGACTACTCAGAGTCGGGGACACAGGCCTGCCTCATATTAGGGAAAAGTCGAATCTGAGCCACCCGTGGTAACAATGGCTCAGTGTCGAGTTGTCCGACATCATCATCGTGAAGACTCAATATCGAATCATTTTGATGAAAAAAAGTTTAAGACCTGTAAAACAACAGCTATGTGCAACTGGTAAGCGTGTCTGAATGTGACTAAAATTATGTTACATTATTCTAGCTGGCTCAGGAAGATGATACTTATTGTATTTTTTTAAATATTCTACAAGCTTGCACCGTTGAATTAGTTAGGTATTGAACTATGGCTGAATAGTTTTGTAATGCAATAGTTGTTCAAATTAACATAATACGAGTACCATGGATGATCCTACAAATTGATCACTCAAATCAACGCAAACCGGTCTATAGGGTCTGTCTAATAACTGTAACACTTTTACAGACTGAATAACTATTTGCCTCACGCTCACACAATATAATCAGCAATATTGTGGAGCGAAAGACAAACAGTTGTGCCTTTCTTGAATTAATGGTGCAATAACACTTTCCAGGCTTCACCAACGGTGTTCTCGGCCGGTCTGGACATCATGGAGATGTACAAGCCGGACATGAAGCGCGCTGAGACCTTCTGGTCCACACTGCAGGACGTCTGGCTCAAGCTATTCGGGTCCAGCTATCCCACTGCTGCTGCTATCAATGTAAGTCATCATCATCTCAAGCCCGTCAATATCCACTGTTAGATAAAAGCTTTGTCGTGCAAGCGCCAGTGATTTCTGCTTTGAGCTGTTCTTACTTATTTATTCTTTTATTGCATTAAACTAATGTACGATACGGCGGACTTAATGCCATAAGCGTTTAGTTCTTCTCCAGGTGTTTCCTATTGCCTGGTCAATGTAAATATTGTCACACAATAAAACATGGCATTCTGGATTGGGTATAATTTTTTTGCTCGATGTTTGCTCTCTGTAAGGGCGGGTAAGGGACGCAGGCGGACATACGTCGACTAAATAGAGGATGTATTAGCAAAGGACAAGATAAAAAGTACTAAGCGAGGGTGAGTGTATGCAGCAACTATAATGAATGTTGATGACGCAAAAGGGATTTGTCCGGACAGTGGCAAGTGGCAACCCCTGGTCTCGGCCTACGCTTCGAGGAATCAGGCGTAAGCTTATGTATGTATGCCCTAATCAGTACCGATTCTACTAAACGCAGATCAGCTCCCGCATTACGGGTATTAATGAACGATACCATTCGTGTGTAAAATTTAATTCTTATTGTTATAAAAACCCATTTAGAGGCCAAAAACTCCACCCATGCCGGGACCCGAACCCGCGACCTCTAGCTAGGGCAACAAAAAGAATATATTCTGAATGTTAGGATTCCGACAGGATTTGGAGCGCATAATAAATTCTAGAGTCGGCGGACTATAAGTCCAAAACACGTAACATTATTATTATCTTCATTAACTTAACGGAGAGCTGTCATGAAACAATGAATTGAACATACATGTTATTTTACAAAAAATATGCAAACCACCATTTTACTGCCTCGTTGGTCCAGCCTTTAAGGCGCCTTGCTACAGAGGTCGTGGGTTCGATTCCCTCTGGGGGCCGCCGTATATTGGTGCAAATGGCCTCAGTCTGGGTATTCTTTCATGTTTGACGTCCTTGCCTGGTTACCATAGCACAGGGTATCCAAGTTTTGGGCCAGGTCAAGTGATTGTATTGTGTGAAAGTTGTTATTATTTATAATTCAATGTCCATTGGCTTATGTGCTTTAAACCGCTGACCCTAGAATTGGGCGTCAGTTGTAGACTTGTTTAGATATTTAATTAAAGTAAAACTTAAGTTGCAGGTACCTATTACCACTTAAACAATCCTCTTCCTAACTAGGGCCACGCCCCGGCCGGCGGCTGCCTGTTAGCCCTGTCCTGCGAGTACCGCGTCATGGCGACGGGCAAATACGCCATTGGCCTGAACGAGACGGCGCTCGGCATTGTGGCGCCAACCTGGTTCATAGATTCCATGATGCATACCACCTCCAGCCGGGTTGCCGAGCTAGCGCTGACTAACGGCAAAATGTTCCCCGTTGAGGAGGCTTTGAAGGTGAGAGTTTACTTACTAAGAACTTCTTAAGACGCTGAGCAGTAAGAAGCAGCAGTGTTACTTAAAAATCGGTGGTAGCACAGTGGGTAGAACAATGGACTCGGGAGCGAGAGACCCAGGTTTGATTCCCATTGCGGGCATGTAGGTACCTATGACTTTGGTTATTTTCAAAGTTACGAACATCTGCGAATTTGTAGTAGCAATACCACACGCTAACGTTGAAGAAAACCATCGCGAGGAAACCCGCCGGTATTGACTTGTTTTTCCTGTTGGCTAGGCCGACTAAAGCCGGGTTTTGACGGTCTTAGTGCGCTCGGACCGTCTGCGTACATTTTTAGTTGATTATGACGACGAGACCGAGTGCGTCATCATAATCAACTAAAACTCTCCTATATAGGAGTGTTTTTGCATGTTAGTTGTTAATTATTATTGTTCTATTAGACAGTAGAAAGAAATTTATTTTAAAGTACTGTCATCGTGTTGTTAGATTACTTCTGCCACATGACGTCACATAGTTTGCAAGCAAATAAAACACGACTGTCAACGAAAACACGAGGTCAAATTTGTTGTCTGTTTTGATACCCGTATTTAAGGGATCGTAATGGAATAGCTCCCCTAGGGGAGCAAAAATGATCCTAGTGGAAGGAGAGAAATTGGTGACATCTCGTCCATTTAATTTCTGCAGCTATCTTCTACCCTACCAAATCAAATGGATATATTTAGATTCGTTAGGCCAAGGCCAAGGAAATAAACATTTATTAATAAAGATGTGAGTCAAGTAGCGTAACACGCTAATGTTTATATACCTACTTACAGTCTTATTTATAAAAACACGATTTCTTAAAACCATAGACATTCTATGCTTAAAACACTCCTCAAATGTAGTTTAAATAGTCTATGGTAAAAGGAAAGACTTTACCACCGACTGTTTTTATAAAAAAAAACACTTAAGTTTTTGACCATGAAAAAACCTCTGCGTAGAAATTAATAATTTGTATTTCTAGCGAGAGGGTTGCCAGATACAAAAACAGCCCATCATATCAAAATATAAAATTCATGTTTGTGTTTTTCGGTACCATAAAGAATATTCTTATCTTATCTTATCTTCCCGTTTTGCTCCCAGGTAGGATTGATCGACGAGACGGCAGCGGACAAAGCCGAATGCCTCGCAAAGTGCAAGCTCTTCATGAAACGCTTCGAGAAGATATCGCCCATGGCCCGCGCCATTACCAAGCTGAAGGTAAGGCAAGAGCCCCTGCAGAAACTCAAGGCAAACAGGCCAGCAGACGTCAAGGAATTCTTAGACTATCTGGTTAATCCTATGGTGCAACAGGGATTAGAAATGTACATACAGAGTCTTAAGAAGAAAGCTAAGTAAATGTGTGAATTCGGTTAAGTGCGGAAGCTTTTACAAATGTAATGTGTGTTTGTACAGATTTTTATGTGTAATTTATAATATAGGCACATTATATAAATCATTATGAAAGTCCTAAGTAAATGAAATATATCAAGTTTTTTCCCGTTGGTCAGATTTTATTTATTTTCGTAACAATAAGAAATAACTAATGCAAAACAATCAGTACAGTACATTTTTTTTTTAAACCATTAGTTAAGTAAATTAATCTAAATAGCAGAGCTATGCAGCAATTTTTTTTCTAAACTCCAAGTAAAATATTAAAAAATAGTTGCCATTAGTTAATAATATAAGAGAATACTTTTAACAATGTTTAATTACTCAGTTTAACAGTTAGGTGGCTTATTCAATTGTTAACGACATACAAAACTATTCTGCTCGGCACGTCCGCTCCATATGAATTATTTATTGATGGAAATGGTTACATCAAAATTATAAAAGTAGATGTAATTATTATAATTTATCTTGGGTAACCATTTCTGGATAACAGTATTATTCCGAATGACGGAATTAGCGAATGACATTTTCTACATCCTTACTAATACTATAAACGCGAAAGTTTGTAATGTAGATATAGATGGATGTTTGTTACTCTGACGCAAAAACGGCTGAACGGATCCGGATGTAATTTTGCACAGACTTAGATTATAGTCTGGATTAGCAAATGCACATCAAAATTACCACGCGAACGAAGTCGCGGGCAACAGCTAGTACATACATAAACTCACGCTTATGTCCCGGAGGGGACATCCTCTTTTGCTTCATGGCATTTTCTTTTGATATATTTTCTTTCTTTCAAAGGATTGTGGAGGAAACGCGGTGAATAAAGCGCCTTCCGTACTGTTATGCCGCTAGGAATATTCGCAATAGGTACTAGAAATTATTCATGGTATTGCTGGGTCATTACGAATATATAAAATTATCGCGCACAAAACACTAAGACGAGTGTCATGTAGTAGATATTCAAATTTAAATTGTGCCCAAATTGTGATATTCAGAAGTCATCCCCGAGTAGAGCAGCGGTCTCGGGGTCAATGGTGTCCGTGAGACACATCTGCATATCGGTCCACTCTTGCCGTTGCTCGTCAATGTAGTAGTTTATCTCGAGGACTCGCGACCGGTTGCGCTTCACCTCTGCCCTGGAACCAGAGGTTTGCTTGACTGATTTCATCCGGTTCGTCTCAGAACAGACGGTCGCCCTGTAGAGCTGCGAACTCCGGTTAGACAAAACGCGTTCAGAACAATTCGCAACACAACATTAAAGTTTCTAAAATTGTAATACATGTGTTGAGATCGATCAACTGTTTGAGTAACGCCATCTTGCTTTACGTAGGCGACTCTGTATAAAAAAACTTTCACAAAGCCGGATTTTCATACATACTACTGACTACGCTCCATCTAAATGCATTCGCCTCCATTGGGGTTATTGAGAGAAGTGGTAGATTTTTCAAATTGTTTCCTCGACCCTCGCAGAAGTAGCATATGAGAAGAATCGAACAAATGTCTCAAAAAAGCTACTTACTCATTTTCTCCCTGGACGAGTGAATTCTTCCATTCGTCCGCTCGGTTCATGAGGAGATCCTCTCGCGCGTCGATGAACCGCATATGGTTGTCCGACGACTGGGCTACGGCATTCATTAGCTGGTCCCGGTCCATCATGATCTGGGCGTTACGAATAGTAACTACAACTTTCGTAAGCACTGCACAATACCTGTACACTCGTCGGTCTCTTCGGACCAAAACTCAAGTAATATCGGAATTATATAAGAATAATAACTTTAACTTCCACATAGAATCACTAGTCCTGGGCCTAGATTCTGTTAATGCATTGTAGTAACATGACAACTGCATGAACATGGCGGTTTTCATTTCATGGCTGCTTTAAGTCTACGCGGGCACACCCATCAAACCTTCTAGGCGTCAATGGTACGAAAAAACACGTCACGTGATCCGACAGTGTACCTGTCATTATACTACAATGCACTAACAGAATCGAGGCCCTGGTCCCAAACTAGGATACCCGGGGTTGTGGAAACCAGGCAAGAACGGACAAACATGTAATTACACCCAGGCTTACTGACTTAACGCTAACAAATTGTTTTTGATGCTATAAAATAGTACCATAATTGACTAACTGATTGACTGGCGCACGGCCTATTTGGAAATATTTTTGGAGTACTTATTATTTGAGTAGGTGCACTAAGGATATTTTGATATTTCCCCCCTAAGGGTAGCAAAAAGGATGCAAGCAAAGTTGCCGGCATCAGGTATTGTCTCCATAACATACACTTTCGCTTCCTCATCATTCATCGGTCGTTGCATGGACGCACGCCGGTTTCGTGTTTTTTTTATCTTGCCCTTTGCTAATACGGGATCTATTTGGACGATGTATATCCGCCGTCGTTAAGCCAAGTCAGAGGCCTTAGGGCGGCTTGACAACTTCTGACAGTAGACGAGCCACTAGTCTACAAGCCTCCACCAATCCGGACTTGGCCCCCGTGGTGGAGTATGGCCTATACCTTCCTCAGGGAAGAGACCCGTGCCCCTCGGTGGGGACATATTGGGTTGATGATGATGTCCGCCTGGGTAGTCCCTTACCGGCCCTTCCACCCACATTCGCTCGATATATTCTTCCCTAAAGGGATCATAATTGTTATAAAGGAAGTTGCGGGCATCAGCCAGTGTCTCCATAATGTTCTATCCTTGGATCTTAAATACTGCCTTTACGTCGACCTTTACATTGAGCCTTTGGATCTAGTTTAGATTTCAAAGGGGCCAAGACCATCTAGGTTTTGATGCAACCTTCAATTTTACCTCGAAAAGATCCGGCCTTGCGTCGCCCAAAAGCACTTTGTTCCCCAAATGCTTGGACAGCACGTCAAATTGCTTCGAGGACCAGTTGCCCTCAAGCTCACGCCACGTGCCGAATGCAGTTCGAGCGTTCTCCTGGAACGCCTTTATCATCTCCGTGATATTCACGCCGAACTGGGTACGCGATTCCTTTGAGGGAGATGAACAAGATTAAATAGTTGGTATAGTCCATCCAGGAATGGATGCTCGAAGAACTATTGCTTTATGATAATTGCTATTTCATGGATAAGGAAATAATATATAGAGCCAACCCCCAATACTCCACCGAAATAACCTAAATCTTAATAATCGATGGTGCAATATTGATGGTACTACGATGGATAGTACTTACTAGGTTGTACTTGATGAGGGATAATAGGATCTTTATGATCATTATGACCTTACCTCGCATTGTTCAAACAAGTTCATCTCGATCGTCATGAGTTCCTTCCACAATTCCTCGACGATGTCATTGAAGTACTCAGTAAGGTCCAGCACTTCGGGCTCCAACTCCGAAACGTTCTCCGATTTGTTATTGAACTTCTCTATTATCAGCTTCATGTCATTCACAAGCGGATGTTTCTTCTTTCCAAAAGTTGTGAGCACTCTGGGAACAAAAAGTCACATGATAGGATTTGAACTTTAATACCTTTTACTTCTATGATTCCTGTAGTTTCTAAGTTTATTCTTTCCAAAAGTTTTCAGCACACTGGGAATAAGGAGTAGGTGTTAATTTTCCTGGGTGATTCTTCCTTCACGCGATATGATTTGAACTTTTATACAGACGCTTTTGAATCTTTTATTTTCATATTCATATTTAGTTCTAATTACAATAACATACAATGACAGGTTGCAAAGCATGTAGTGTGATGATTCATCACTGATAAATATAATTTAAACACTCGGCCTTATTTATAAAAACCGGCGAAGTGCGTGTCGGGCCACGCACAGTGTAGGGTTCCGTAGAAGGAGGGGTTTTTACCTGCCTTACAGAACTTCATCGAAGTAATTTTCAATAGAATTTTTCAAAGTTTTTCCTTTTATAAGTCGGTCGCCTATTACTCGTTAACTTGTGAAGCCTACTTAGCCGTGATAGTTTTTCTTTTAAGTTCATTATATGTGATACCTACTGCCCTGATTTTTTTTCACGGTTTTCACCGGGGCGGACGCCCTACTCTGCCAAAAATTTCGCTTTAAAGCTGTATATTTTGCAAACGGAACCCTAAATCGAAAAATGGTTTTCTTACTCTCGCAATATTTTTAAACGACCAATCCAAAGATACCCCACACTATGGTGTAGGCGAGAAATAGTAGATTGCTTACCCAGGGAGCAAACGCGAGAGGCGATTTTAAGGCGAGAGTGTTTCTTTGAATCCAGAGCGGAGCGAAGGATTCTACAGAGTAGAATCCCGAGCGTAGCGAATCCCCAAGCGTAGCGAGGGATTCTAAACTATTCAAAGTACACCACTCGAGCTTAAAATAGTGTTGCTCTCGAGGTAGACACTCCCTCTATGAAAAAATAAGTAAGTGCAACTTATGAAGAGTAGAACGTTTGTACCACATTTCTAGCGTCCAATACAATGTTCTGTGGAAATATTTAAAAATAAAACAATAAAAATATTTTTTTCGAGGTTTTCGGGGTCACAAAATATGCGAAAAATAAAGTTACAGAAAAATAAGTAATAAAATAACGTTTTCTTATAAGGGTGTACATGCATACTATGTTCTGTTCATAAATACCATTATTTTACGAGATAACTAAACATTGATAAACGCTTCATAAGTACATTATAAGCGTTATGTAGGGAGTGACGCGTCATAGTCTAAAGTCGATTTGTATGGCGCATTTTAGTACCACGGGACTATATTAACTTTTTGACCGGTTATATTATAAAAATGATTAGTCGGAGAGAAAAAAAATACCACGTTTATTTATCTTTTATTGTGACCTCTCCTATTCTATTAAAACATTTTTTAGTGCAAGTTCTCCATTCTAACTATTGGATAATTTGGCTGGGAGTGAATTTTCCGAAACACGGCTTTTTGCACAAAGGATAATATCCTTTGTTAAAAGGAAAAAGGAGAAAGAAGTAAAGTAAAGGGTCCTTACTTCTTGCTTTTCGCTACGCTTTCGGCCAGCGCAGCCCCCACTAGGGCCTCAAACAGCTCGATCTCGTGCTGCCTCTCCCGATACGCTTCCTGAGCGTAGTCTACAAGGGCATTCATCGCTTCCATGTAGTCGTCCTTGTACCTGGACAACGGGTATCAATTAATATAAGTACACATTTTTTTTATATAAAATTAAAACCGACTTCTAAACGCAACAGCATTAAAAACACAGACATTATTGAAACAAATATGATCTTTAAACTTGAAGTCTGTACGTACGTGTAGGTATTGTAGAAATATATTTTGGATCGGTGCCAAGCGACATAACTAACATTTACATTTTGGGCACCGACTCCAAAATATATTTTTACAATACCTAAATTAGGTAGGTACCGACTCCGAATTTAAAGCTTTTAGTGCTGTGTTGTGAAGTCGGTTTCTATTTTTTTTAAATATGTCATTATTTTTTGTGAATATCACTACTGCACCAAATTGTGTTTTCCGAAAGCAAATTCACAAGTCACTATAAAAAAACACCCATCGCTTCAGTGTGCCTTTAAAATTTGAAGAGTTCCCTCGATTTCTCCAGGATCCCATCATCAGATCCTGACTGGATGACCATGGGACCACCTTTGAAGTGTAGCTTTTCAAACGACAATGAATTTCCCAAATCGATCCAGGCGTTTTCGAAAAATCGGGGAATATACATAAAACAAAGATTCCGACGAATTCAGAACGTCCTTCTTTTTTGAAGTCGGTTAAAAATGCCACATCAGAGGGCTTATTGTGTGCACCAAGTCCTGGAAGATTCGTAACGTCTAGTTTTCAAATTCCATACTAATTGCTATGTCGCCAACATCAGGATTCCAAAAGGATTTGGTGCGCGTAACTAAGCCGAGGACCATGCTCAGTGGCGTGCAATAGGAGAGGCCTATGTCCAGCAGTGGACAAGCATAGGCTGATGATGATGATGATGATAATGAACTAGGCCTCTGTTCAAGCGCTAGGTATTTATTGTTTTCCCCAAAGTTTTGAAAAGTGGCATTGTGAGGTTTCGTACTTCACACCTCCTCCAACTGTCTATCGAACTGAAAGTCTCTATCTTAGATGCATTTCTGAGGTCGAAACGGCCGTAAAAATCAAATTTTTTTATTCAAAGTAGCACCGAAACTGCGACTTAATGAACGTTACAAGTTAAACTAGGTGTCCATTTCAAAATCTAGATCATTTTGGAGAAAAAATGGACAAAAAAACTCCAAACTTAGTCTTTTCAAGTCCTTAATTTACAGGATTTATATAAATGTTCTAAAACTCATGCATTGAACTGGCTTTAATTCCAGACATCATTGTCATCTAAATAATCTTTAATGTTATAGTAGCTTTTTTGGCACAAAGTGTGCTTCACACATTTTTTGAACCGCGTTTCTGGCAAGCTTATTATATCCTCAGGGATCTTATTGTAGAAACGTATACAATGCCCCATAAAGGATGTATTAACCTTTGCCAGCCTAAATTTTGGGAACGAAAGTTTATGTCTATTTCTAGTATTTACATTGTGTTGGCTACCTAGAGTTTTAAAGTCACTGATATTTTTCCCAACGTACATAATATTTTCATAGATATACTGACTAGCAACTGTTAGGATGTTAGTTTCCTTAAAGAAATCTCTTAACGAATCTCTATTGCCTAGCTTATATATGAATCTGATCGCTCTCTTCTGCAGGACGAACATGGTCTCAATGTCTGCTGCCCGACCCCACAGTAGTATACCATAGGACATCATCATCATCATCATCAACCCATTATGTCCCCACCGAGGGACACGGGTCTCTTCCCTGAGGAAGGTATAGGCCATACTCCACCACGGGGGCCAAGTCCGGATTGGTGGAGGCTTGTAGACTATGTCAGTGGCTCTGCTGCTGCAGTCTGGTCTGCTGCATCTCCGGTCTGCTGCCCGACCCCACAGTAGTATACCATAGGACATAATACTATGGAAGTAACTAAAATAAACAAGCCGAGTAGTTGCGACATCAGTTAGTTCCCGGATTCTTTTAACTGCGTATGCTGCAGAACTGAGCCTATTTGCCAATTTTCCTATATGAGGACCCCATTGAAGCTTTGCATCAATTGTGATACCCAGAAATACAGTTTCTTCTACAAGGTCTAGTTTATCATTCCCCAATATAACATTGATGTCAACCATTTTGATATTTGGTAGTGTGAATTTTATACATTTTGTCTTTTTTGAATTTAATAATAAGTTATTAGAAGTAAACCAATATAGTACCTTAGAGAGAGCATTATTTGTATCCGCAAGGTCATTTTCTTGTCTCTTAATCTTAAAAATAAGTGACGTGTCATCTGCAAACAATACTATCTCTGACATGTTTTGAACCATGAACGGCAAATTATTTACATATACGAGGAAAAGGAACGGCCCCAAAATAGATCCCTGTGGCACTCCCATCTTAACCTCCGGCCCTGATGATTTAGTCCTATTTATGTCAGCTTTTTGAACCCTCCCTTCTAAATATGATCTCATAAGTTTTAAGTTTTTCCCATTTATTCCGTAGTGTTTTAATTTTAAGAGAAGTGTTTTATGGTCTACGCAGTCAAATGCCTTCGACAAGTCACAGAAAACACCTATAGCATCCTTCCGATCCTCCCATGCACTAAATTAAATATATGTTTAACTAATGTGACACCAGCATCCGTCGCAGACCGCCCTTGCGTGAAACTGAATTGCTCACTATGAAAAAGTTGATAATTATTAAAGTGTGTAAGTAGCAGTAGCGTATATTCCAAAAACATGAAATGCTCACTTCTCATAGTGGTTCCTTAACTCTCCCCCCACAGACAACAGAAGCGTGCCCTCTGCGTCTTTCTCGAACATGGTCTCTATCATCTCTGGCCCGCTCAGATACTCGACGAAGGACAGAGCGTAGAACTCCACTTTATCGTCGTATTCTTCCTTCGCCAAGCGAGCCCTCTCCGTTATTTCGTCGGCCTCGTCCAACTTCCGGAGCAGACCTCTGAATAAATTGTATTTTTTTTGTGATTTGCAATGTGAATTTCATACGAAATCCTACATGAGAAGCAATTTGCACATGTTGTCGTGTAGAAATATGAATAAATAATTGTTGATAGGTACTGCTCGTATGGTAAACGCTAAAATTTTAATTATTCAGCTGGTGATTCTTGTTGCTAGTTTTTTTAAGTTACCTACATTTTGTTTTGTTTTATTTTATGGCCTGTTAATTTTGTTCAAGACGCTATGAAAACAATGATAATGGGTTAAAACAGCCAGATATGTGCCTAAATTAAAGTGTCCTAAAACCACACGTCTTCTTTGTAATATTATTATATTAAATTACCCAATTAATATGTATAGTTTGTTTCAAACCTGAAGAGAGCATTACCGCTCATCCTCTCTTCCGGACGGATGGTCTTGTAGTCCAAGTATGTGACTTTGGTGAGAGCGGCCTTGATGAAATCGTAGGCTTGAGGGTCACTGCAGCAGGGGTTTCCTTGGAAGCTCACGGAGCGCAGGAACCTGAACCGTCGGAGGTATGCAGTCTGGAAAATAGGAAATTACTAGAACCAAACTGACGAGCATGATTCTAAATCTTTCAGGTAGTTTGTCTTAGGTGTGTAAGCCCATAATTGGTGTGGCAGATTGTATTAAGACTATATAAAAGCTTTCGTTTAGGTTTTTAATTCACGCTTCCGTGTTAATATTACCTCTTTAAAATCCTCAATCAAGTTGTCCCCGATGCTGAACACCAATAACTTCTCCATACAATCCAAATTCTCTAACTTCTTTATCTTATTGTGATATAGTGTGAAGACTTCCAGCTTTGTCAGCCTCTCCAGGTTCTCAATTTTCTCTATTTTGTTAAAAGACAAATCGAGTTCTATTAGGTTGACCAATGCATCTAAATTCTCTATTTTCTCTATTCTGTTGTGCGCTAGTGAAAGCTTGGTCAGCGCCTTGAGCATCCAAAGATACGATATTCTAATGATGTTCTGAAATTCAAGGCGGATTATCGTGACTGCGTTTATCTTAACGCCTTCTTTGGCGAATAGTCTACCGGCTTCTTCCTTGGGGCCTGAAATCAGACTTTTCGCTTAGTTAAAATCCGAAACCAACAACCTTTTCTGCTGTTGTTTACCACGGTAAAATGACCTACCTACTTTTATTATGTTGATTGGCCAATTTATGTCTTACGGATGGCCTAGTAATCATTTATGGGAAGTTCAATTTACTTACCATATTCTAAAAGGCACCGTTCGATCATAGCATTGTCAATAACACCTGGCTCCAATTCTGGGTGGATTATGAGGCTTATAAGATTACTCATCTTGTTTATTTAAGTAGTAACAAAGTTCGAATCTAAAACTTTATAAAATACATCCAAATCATTTTTATCAAGTTTAGTATATTTGAGAGGTCCTTGTGTATAAATTAGGCGTAAAAATTAACTAGTAAACTTTCCCTAAAAACGGACATTGACTTAATTAAAAGAGTGCCAAAAAACTCCTAAAATTCTGTCAATTTTAAATTCTTCTACCTTATTTTTTATTTTTTTCTTTCCATGTCATGAGTAGTAACTCCTAGGTCATCAGCATATAGGTAATTCTTTTTTCCTCTATATTACTAAACATATTACCGGGTTGGGCATATACGAATCTTAAGACAAAACTTAATCCAAACTTAATACATTTATATACATTTCCACTTATCTCCAGTGATCTGTCAGGATCGTAGCAAGTGGCACTCCCTGGTCTCTGCCTACCCCTCTGGGATACAGGCGTGAGTTTATGTTATGTTATGTTATGTTATGTTATGTTATGTTATGTTATGTTATGTTATGTTCCACTTATAATGTGTCTAAAATGTAATTAAGTAAGTATTAAAAAAATAATATCAGCTCTTCTCCCAGAATCAATTATTAACTCTCAGACCACTTTAGGTACCTATGTACAAAAATTGATATTACCTAAAGTGGTCTGAGCAGATATTTACGTAAACGCAGAAAAATAATATGTACACAATATCTCTGAATTATCATGTAAGTACTTAAATCCATAGAAAACGATGAAAAATTCTAAAATTAAGTAAAATCATCTAGGCATATCAATTAACTGAAAATAAATATACCTATATGAACCACTAAAATCTTAAAAACAAAATACGAAAATAAGTAATGCCTGGTACTGAAAAACGTATAAATAAAGCTTATTTCGAACAACGATCAACAGCGGAATCTAAAAGTTAGCCAAATAGGTATCGCCAGTCTGCATCCGTGACGTCGGTCAGGGTTATCTGCATGTCGAGCCACTCCTGTCTCTGGTTGTCGATGAAGTAGTTTATTTCCAGGACCCTCGCACGGTTGCGCTTCACCTCGTTCCTGAAACAATCTATCGTCACCACTCTGCGGCAGCCTACTTCTGCAATTCCCGCGGAATTCGTCACTAGGGATCCTTTTTTATCGTCGCTCAATGGTCGGCCATTTCACCATCTGTGGTTCCCTGGCCCATACTATATTTTTTGAACCGCTTCGTAGTGAAACCGGCCAGTGATTCCCAAGACTTCCGTGGAAAAGTTTGGGGTTCCGCGAATCACAGAATCGTTGGACAGAATCTTTCAGAGGCTTGTAGCGAATCAAATTTTGAATTTGATCATTTTATGCAAGGGCACCGTGAAGTAAAACAGGTTTGCTAGTGTTCCATATTCCAGCGATTTAATATCTGCGATCGAAATAATCCTAAAGTTTCGGTGGTTTCGTTTAAACGACGTACAATTCGGAGCTAGAGCCGAGGAAGCCCAACAGGGTCGTTCCCAATGAGTTTGTGATTTGTTTGAGGTCCACTCTTGGCCGAGTTCACGCCATTTGCCAAATGCGTCGCGGGCCATTTCCAGTAGCTTGTTCACTTTCTCTGTCATGTTCACCGAGAACTGGACGCGGGATTCCTCAAAAGTTAACATACGGTTTCATTATGCTGCTATTAACTAGTGGCTCTTTAATAAGTGCATGCAACTAATCTAGCTATTTCTAATAAGTCTAGGCGGATTGTCACTTAGTGGAGCCAGAAGGTCCGATATAACGTTGAAAATTATTACCGAAATTTTTGTGTCGAAACTTTATGATACAGTGGCGTTCTGTCTGATAGTAGGCCTTTTAATACAGTGGGCACTGTACATCAAAACCAAGATGAGTATAAGACTAACTACCTCGCACTGCTCAAAAAGGGTCAGCTCGATAAACATTAATTTGTTAAATCTATCCCCTACGTATATCATTCCGGGCTTCAACACCAGAAACGTTGCTATTTTGCTCGCATTCATGTGTTTCGTTCATTTCTTTTAGCAGCGGTACTTTGTCACACTTGAATGTTTTTAAGTGACGAGAAAATGGTGTTATTTAGGGACAGTCGATTCACCAGCATTTACACGCTCTACTGACTTGCGCGAGATTTCGCAACACTAATGTAAAACTTTATTAGTCAGTTGTCGCTTATGCCTTGCGTTAATAAAATATCCCTTTGACTTCTGTTTTATGAAACCTTTCGTCGTTCATATTGCAAAATGTCACATGTCAAAAAAATACGATTTTTGTTTTTTCATCGAAATTGTATAAAAAATAATTCTTTCACACGTGCAAGACATCGTAAAGCTCGGTCTGATTAGCTGTGTATACTATTACGGCTTAATTTTCTTCTAACTCACTAATTTTCATACTATTTCGATGAAAAAACAAAAATCGTATTTTTTTTTACATGTGACATTTTGCAATATGAACGACGTTTTTTAGCTTTGCTACGGTCTTCGAACATTCTTTTTTCGAATGATCATGCGCTTGCCACAGACAGAATTACTAGTAGAAAACTGCAGAAATATCATTTATCATTTACTTCGATAGTATCAAGTCAGTGTTTGGTAGACAAGATTAAAGAGAGAAAACGGACCTCTTGCTTTTTAAATTGCTATTTACCTTTGCTTTTTACCTTCTACCAGATCCTTGAAAACGCCAATTTCCTCCTGCCTTGAGTTATAAGCATCTTGTGCGAATTCAACCATGTCGTCCATGATCTGTACGTAATTTTTTT
Organism: Yponomeuta evonymella; assembly: GCA_963969515.1. Classification (NCBI taxonomy): domain Eukaryota; kingdom Metazoa; phylum Arthropoda; class Insecta; order Lepidoptera; family Yponomeutidae; genus Yponomeuta; species Yponomeuta evonymella. Next base: position 6,288,470 of record OZ018353.1, read on the forward strand.
TATACCTGAAATAAAGTGTACTCAACACGAAATTGCTTGATTTTGGATCAGCCTTCTGGCCCTTTAATACTTAGATTCGATACAGTGTAGGTATCGGTTTCTTCGGTAAGTATCGTAAAGTGCATAACTTACTGTTGAAAATAACTACATGGAGTTTCCCACCAACTTGGAGCAGCATCTGTCCTTCCACATCCTTCTTAAACATGGTATCGACCAATTCCGGTCCACTCAGATACTCCACGAAGGACAATCCGTAGAATACTACGCGAGCTTCGTACTTTTCTTTGGCAATACGAGATTTTTCAGTCTGCTCGTCGACTTCGTCCAGGTTTTAAAGTAACAAGATTTATCTCATATATATATAAATGAATTGCTGTTCGTTAGTCTCACTAAAACTCGAGAACGGCTGGGCCGATTTGGCTAATTGTTGTTTTTATATATTTGTGGAAGTCCAGGGAAGGTTTAAACGGTGAGAAGAAAAAAAACGGTTGACGTCGGTGATACGAAGTTCACGGGGTCATCTAAGTTATCTATAAATGTGACTTTATTTAAGACCTAAGAACCTGAAAATTGATTTTCCCCTGGTCTTATCTCTCTTATGAGGAAGTTTATAGTCCAAATAGTAGGTAGGTATCTATATTTTCGGAAGGCTACACATAAAGAAATCGTATGCAAACTCGCTCTCACAACATGGGTTATCTTTTATGCAAAAAGATCGCTAGTGACGGAAACGGCGCATGTAGATGTCGAGAACGCGCATGTAAGCGGGTAGATATTTTCAAAAGACGCCTGCTAAAACTGAATGCGAGCAGGTAATTGAAGATTGTGTGATTACAATATATTATATTTTCAAGCTTATTAGTAGGTATAGGCAGTTTTTAACACTCTGGTTTTGTATATTAACAGCGTGTTAGTGTACGAGAAACTGAGGGTAAGCTAAACATTTGGCTTTGATCACTCTAAATAAAAATACTGAGAATGAATCAAAACCACAAATTAGAATACGTCAACTGTTACACAGCAAAGTGTTTTCATCCATGGTGGAGCCGAGAAACAAAATGTTTTTTCACTCCATCTGTTTGAAATTATGCATTTTAATGCCCAAATTTAGGCCCCATAACACGCTATTGTTGTTCAAGCTAAAATGCATCAAAGTTGGGTTTTGAAACTCAAAATTGGGTTTTGAATTTATATACCTACTAATGCACTCATTTACTAAGTCGGACTTCTTTTTCACTCTTGAGGATTCGTCCTATATCTATTTCGCTCCAACCCAAGCAATAAGTTTTAAAACCGAGTTTGGAACTACTTACTGAACTACCAAACTCTTTGCTGCAAAACTTTTAAGTACCTAATTGTCAAATATTTGAAATGGGAACGCAAGTTTTTTTTTCTATGCAAAAAATGAATAACATTGGCGCGCTTTTTTGTCTATTTTCACTTATTTTCTCGGAAAAATGTCGTCAAGCGATGATGATAGTGTCTTCTTAACACCAGAATATATAAAAAAACAGGCAACACAAGCAATTCAAAACCTCCTGCCAGAAGTTACATTTGAGTGGTATGTAAGCGTTATCTTCTCTTAGATGGTAGTGAAAAGCAGAGTGTTCTACACGGGCGTAAATAATTTTTGGTCTCGGTAGTGTTGAATCCCTCGCTCCTTCAGCGATTCTTAGTTCAAACCCTCGCTTTGCTCGGGCTTTAATGCAAGAATCGCCTCATTTCGCTCTGGATTCAATTTCACAACCTCGACGCAAAAATTTTGTTTGTTTGTTATTAACCTCAGGACCTCGAACATAATAATGGTTAAGGTCAGGACTGAGAAGATTAAATAGCTGTAGGTCTTGTAACAGTAATTTTAATTTCCACTATTTCATGCCAAGCTTTACATAATGCTATTAATTTATTGACTGTCCGTGTCGTAAAGAGGTCACAAATGATAGAAAAAATAATCAGTAATGAATATATATTTAACAACCAAAACAACACCAACAACTTAATTCACACATTGCTTAGGTAGAGTCCAGGTACGGTTTGTCTAACTTAAGTAAAGTTTAAAAGTCATCGCCGAGCAGTGCAGCTGTTTCCGGGTCGACGGTGTCGGCCAATTGCATCTGCATGTCGGTCCACTCCTGACGTTGGTTGTCGATGTAGTAATTGATCTCTAAGATCCGCGCCCTATTACGGCGGATTTCGTCTCTGAAAAGCGGATAGTCGAGATTTCATGACCAGTATTTCCTTCATTTGCATTTTATATAGTCCCGGTAAAAGTTTTTGGTGGATTTTTGAACTTTTGGAAATATTACACATTATGAACTTAACTCTTAATGATTTAAGTTAGTTGCGAATAGTGCATAATGAATTAGGTACGTTGTAATGCAATAACACACTCACTCATTGCATCTGGTCAAGGTGTCGTCCTTCCAGTCGTTAGCGCGCGTCAGTAGCACATCTTCGCGAGCATCTATGAACCGCATGTGGGAGTCTGAAGAGGCTGCCACCGCGTTCATCATAGCGTCTCGATCGTTTAGCATCTATAATAAACATTAAAATGCATGCTAGGTTATTGATTACAAACTGAAGGAAATCGTTTGGTCAGCCACATTGTTGGTGCCTTGTCAACAATGGATATTGCCGGACTGATGATGATGATGATGATGAGAGAATCCACTTCGCAGTCACATCGGTCAGGGAATATCCGTTACTATAAAGACCAGGAGGAATAATTCATTGAGTTACAATGATATATGGACTGTTCAACGGGATTCCCAGACAGGTGTGTATGACTGGTTGAACATAAATTGTTCGTGCTTACTCACCTCCTGAAGCTCATTGCAGGCGGTCGCAACTAGGGCCCGATTGCTCATGAGTTTAGACAACGCCTCAATGAGACGCATCTGCCAAATACCATCCAACTCTCGCCACATGCCGAACGCGGCTCGGGACTGCTCAAGCAGCTTGGTTATCTTCTCTGTCATGTTCACCGCGAACTGTATTCGGCATTCCTGAAAGCAAAACAAAAACTGAAGGACCTAGGAAATAGCCATAGAGCACAACTGAACTCGCTCCGGAATGTTCAGAGCAAGGATGTTCTTGGTTCACAGATGTTACCGGCACCGCTCTCTGACTGCAGTGACTGTGGAACGTTTGAATATTTACTTGTGCTGATTATGTAGTACCCATTTACATTTACATAAAAGCACGCATATAATGTTGCGTTCTTAAGACAAGCGGCCTTTTAAAAGTCCGCTCAAGAGAAAATTTTTATTTTTTTAAATCCTTATATGCGTGCTTTTATGTAAATGTAAATGGATACATAATCAGCACAAGTAAGATATTTATAGAATAGCTAAAGATTTCATAAAATGTTTTTTTTCTCTTGAGCGGACTTTTAACACCGCTTGTCTCAAGAACGCAACATTATATGCGTGCTTTTATATAAATGTAAATGGATACATAATCAGCACAAGTAAATGCAATTTACGTGTACAACAAAGAATATTCTATGTATCTATTATTTTGTTATTGCACATTATTTTTGCATTAACTCTTATGATGAGGTGCAGAACTTACCTCACATTGTTCAAACAGTCTCATCTCATTCTGCATGAGCTCTTTCCATAGCACGAACAACGCCTCGTTGTACAGTTCGCTCAGATCCACGATCCTCGGCTCCACAATTTCTAGGGTGCAGTTCTTCTCTTTAGCCAAGAATTTGTCTATTAAATCTTTCATTTCGTCAACTAATCCCTTCTTTTTTTCCACGAACAATGTCACCGCTCTGTGTGCCGAAATGAGCTTAATTTTTAAGTCAATAATTGTCCCTATTATAGCCTAAATATTAGTAATGATGATGTTGGTGGAGAAAACAGTTCTTTTCTCCGAATTTATAAGCAACCTGTCCGTTCCAAGATCTACAGGGAACTCCCAGTAGCCAATGTATGTGAAAATTGCTAAAGTGGTCGCCGCTACGCCTATTTTAAGTAGTGAAAAATACGCATTTTAACCAGTGAGTCTGAATCTGACGAGACAAAACCTCGTGAAGCGAGTAAATTCAAGTTTAAACGCGTTCTGGCAAAAGAACTTACGCTTTGCTCTTCTCGACGCTCTCATCCAAAGCGTTATTCATAAGATCCTTAATCAACTTTATCTCCGTCTGTCTGTCGTTGTAAGCGTTTTGTGCGTAGTCAACCAGTTTATCCATTGTCTCAACATATTCTTCTTTGTATCTGTGATGTGATAAACAATAACATTAAGTCACGCCTGTGTAACATACAGAATATCTTATAATTAAACGAGAGCACTTCCAGACTATAGTGGCCACACAAACTACAACTTGGTTTTACTGACTGACGGGTTTTAAAAGACCTCGTCGGTAATTTAATAATACCTAACAAAAAAGTTGTGTCTAAATTATTAGCCTATACCTGTGGAGTAGATACCAACAGGTACAAAAAATATATTTATTTCAGGTAGTAAAACAAAGACAAAACACACAGCAGAAAATACGCATAACTACAGTTCAGTCACTCCAAGAATACCGATTAAGCAAGAACATTTAACCCAGTGGACACGACACAGTTGACGTTTTTCCAATTTCCCCTCGTGCCAATTACGGTGGTTAAATGACCACGGTCCTGATTTTGTCTTGTCAGTATAACATGAGAGATTCGAGAGAAAATCAGAAGAAAGGTGTAAAAAAGAAGAAAGCTAAAACATCCTTGCTCACAACTCAGTCGCAAGTATGTTTTCTTGGTTGTGAGTCTATATTGTACGATATGCCTAATTTTTGCGTGACTCACTGTTCATAATAAGTGTCGAGCTCCCCACCAAGAGTCAGCAGAAGCGCCCCATCAGCGTCTTTCTCGAACATGGTGTCTACCATCTCCGGCCCGCTCAGGTACTCCACGAAGGAGAGAGCGTAAAACTCCACTTTGGCGTCGTACGCTGCCTTGGCGATGCGCGCCTTCTCTCGCGCCTCGTCTATATCTTCCAGCTCACGGAGTTGGGCCCTAGAGAGGTTTTGTCAAATTAAGGCTAACAAATAAAACCAGAATTTGCCACTTGTCATGATCCTAAAAGACCTCTTTCGCTTCATCAACATTAATTAGTCGTTGCATGCTCGCACGACGGTTTCGGGTACTTTTATCTTGTCCTTTGCCCCCTCCCCTAATAACATCCCCTAATTTGATCGAAGTATGACGTTCCTTACCGGCCCCTTCCACGTTCGCTCGATATATTTCATTCGTTCATCTTTCTTCCTTTATCCTCTCCATATGTTCAAACCAATGCAACATTCCTTTCTCAATTCTAGTCACTACATCCTCTTTCAGTCCACAACGTTCTCTTATCAAACTATTGTGAACAATCAAACTGTTGACAACACACTGTTGCGGTAAATTAAATTTTTCATGATTTTTATCGTGATATGCCGTCGACACCTACGCCTACGCATCTTATTTGACAATCCACAAAGATGTTTACTACTTTTACGCTGAAATAAATGTCTGAAATCCAAATCTGACTGTCTACCAACCAGAACATATCCTTCCCCGCCTTCCGATCTGCTTCGTGGATCACCTTGTAATCCAAGTACGTGACATTGACCAGTGCAGACCTCATGAACGTGTAAAAGTTCTTTTCCGTGCAGCACGGGTTGCCCTTTACACTCACCGAGCGAAGGAACCTGAAGCGGCGAAGGTACGTTATCTGGAAGATTTCACGATAAGTATAGTTATATGAGGTGCCTTATGTTCTTATCTTGTCTTACCTTTATGTAATAGCGGACATAAAGTTGGTCCTTTGACCCCGGGCCTAAGCTAAATGGAAGATTAGTAGCGTTATCGCTTCACGCTATTATCATCACGTGGTCAATCTGGTTAGGCAATTAAGAGTAATGAACCGAAGTATACGGGCACTTGGCGAATTAGACGATAGGTGGATTATGAACGTTTTGTGCAAAGTAAAACTTTCACCATCCAAAGGTCTGGGTGTGAAGTACTCGAATCGAAGTCAAGAAATTAACAATAGGGTTGATATTTCTGGAAGTAATAAAACGAATGGACACCCTAGTCACCTAACGACTTTATAGATATGATTGATTTCTGCAATTTAACGATTTCTATCAAAGGTTTGTATCTGTTTGTATTTGTCATTAAATATAAACTTATGCGTATTTTTAAGAATTGAACCTCGTTCATGGCCTCAATTAGGTTATCTCCGATGCTAAACACCAGCAATTTCTCCAGCGTTTCCAAATTCTGGAGTTTCCTTATTTTATTGTGAAACAGAGTCAGAATCTCAATGTTCGTTAGCTTTTCGAGATTCTCTATCACTTCAATCTTGTTAAACGACAAATCCAGCTCCTTCAGAAGTGTGAGTTCATGCAAGTTTTCTATTTTCTCTATGTTGTTATGGCACAGGGATAGTATTGTTACAGATTTCAGCATCCAAAGGTGGTCCAGTCGCATGATGTTCTGGAATTCGAGGCGAACTATTGGAACTTTTTCTATATCAACGCCTTCTTCTGCGAATAGCCTCCCGGCTTCACCCGTCGGCCCTAGAAGTATATTAGGTGTGGTATCATTTGATCAAAAATTACGAGGGCGTAGCAGGCACAAATCTTTCAGAAGTTGTTTAACCAAATTCGAACCCTTCAGGGCCACAGCGGAATTCGAACCAGCACCTCTTGCGGGCATCGAATCATCATCATCATCATCAGCCATTTGACGCCCACTGCAGGACATAGGCCTCCCTCATGGTTTTTAACCATGAAGGGTTTTGCCATAATCGCCACGCTTGGTAGGCGGGTTGGCGATCGCAGAATACGGTTGGAATATCAGGAAGACGCTGTTGCCCGTCTCCTGGTAATTGATTTCCTTAGTCGCCTTCTACGACATCCACGGAAGGAAATGGAGTGACGCTATTCTTAATCCGGCGCCACACGGATGGGGCTCGAATAGCGGCCGGGAATTTTTCTTTCTAGTTAAATTTCGTTACCAAGCTCAAAATGGGTTAACAGTCAACTAAAACGGGTACCTGTAAAAACAAACAACAAGTAAGTACTTTATTTACTTACTTCATTTTCGCCCAACCTAATGATTGGCCAGTTGAGCTGTGCCCGCGACTACGTTTAGGCTCTTTGTCCTTCCTCAGGATTGTTAACCATAATTATTTATATAACTTATATTAATTTTTATTATTAGATAGTTAATAACTATCACACCCCCAGATTCTCGTACACTAACAAGCTGTTAATCTACTGTTAACAGTAGATTAACAGCGTGCTAGTGTACAAGAAACTCCGGGTTAGCCTACCAATCATGACTAAAAGTCACTGACAATAATAATTATTGCAAGTTTATTTTATAATTTGGCGCTGCATGAAACTTGGCTCTTACTTCCCCTACTTAGTAGTTGAGAGGAACTTACCAAAATTCACAACACATCGGTAGATCATAGCATTATCTATAACTCCTGGCTCGATGTTTGTGTGGATAACAGGACTCCACATGTTTGTTTGGACGAGCTTCGGTCTGGGCGGTACTTTTGACATTTTGGTACAATTTTTTGGTATCTTCTTGCTGAAATTTGACAAACGATGTTATAGATTGGACACAAGAGCTGATGTCTAAAAGGAAACCACACTAATACTTGTATATTTATCAACAATGTTGTAGCAAATGCTGACAAAAACGTTCTTGGCTGACAACCCTTAGAAACTCCCGTTACCTAGCAACTTGCAGTCCTCATAGCACATGTTCTGACGGAGCTCGGAAACATTTAAAACATTGTGCGCTTTCTACTTACCTACTTCTGAAAGAAAGAGCAGAACAGAGCAAAAGAAAACGTGTTCAGTCAGATCTTCGAGGTAGAACGGATACGCCTAGACTCTAATCAAACAAATTCTCCCGCTTGAAGGTAGGGTAGGAAACGGAAGTCTTTATTAAGGCGTTCTGAATATATATATTGCAAAGATGTAAATAAAATAAAAATAACAAAGCTTTCAGTAGGTAGGCCTGACAAAGGTTTGTGAGATCATTATATTCACAAACCTTCATTTTATTGTTTGTCAAATAAAATTTCAATTAACACAACTTTACTATAAACGTTGAAAAAACCATAGTAGAAAAATTAAGCTTTCAAAACGTTTTGTGTCACGGGTGCGCTCGTAAACTCGCTTTTACTAAAATAACAGGAAATTGGCCACCGTGTAATAATTAAAAACTGTGGTTTTAATTATAAAATTATAGGGATGAGCCAAAAATTTATACATTTATTAATTTTTGTATGTAATTATTTTATTCATGGAACTTTTGTGATAGGTATATTTACACTAGGTACTAAAATTATTTACGATGATTTCTGAACTTTACTACGATTTCTGCTTTGTCTATGATGATTGAGATTAAGATGTTTTGACAACTTGCATTTCTGAGTTGAAATTGGGGAAATATTTTTAGTAAAACACTCAACAATTACGTGAAAATGTCTTTTTTCGGCGTAGGAAATCCATTTTCCACAGTTGTGGGTCAAAAGATAGGTAAGTTCGCTTATTGTTTTGACCTTTCACTAAATACAATTTAGACTTTCCCTTTAGTTGCGCATTAGTAAGAAAGAACATAAATTTATGTTTGATACGGTTTCTTTGTAGAGCACTAAATAATAAAAACTAATGGGATGACAACTTTTCATTACTTCAGACCGCCTCGAAACATGCGGAGAACCCAAACATCTTTGTTCAAGTTTCTGACTACAAATTACAAAACCAATCCTGTTTGCAGAGCAAGCGACTGATGGGTCGTTACCATCGGAGAACTGGGCTCTCAACATGGAGATCTGCGACATAATCAACTCGACGGCCGATGGACCAAAGGATGCCATAAAAGCTATTCGTAAGCGTTTGGCCCAAAGCGCTGGCAAAAACTACACCATTGTCATGTACACTCTGACTGTGTTAGAGACTTGTGTGAAGAATTGCAGCAAGGCGTTTCATGTTCTTGTGTGCAGCAAGGAGTTTATTGGAGAGCTGGTGAGTGAGATTTATTTTTTTGTTTTACTGAGCCCCATCTCTTGGGTCCCTTGAGGAGGCCTGAAGACCCCTCAGAACTGTCTAGAAATGGGATAACTCTTGAGTGAGCTGTTTTGTTTCGAATAGAGTCTTGAAATGGTCACTCAAGAACAATCTCAGTGGTAAGAGTGCTTTATTAAACTAAAATAAGTAGTGAAATCATAGGTGTTACTATCTTGTGTTTTGGTACCAAGGTCCATTTGATTGGATTGCAAGGTAAAATGTTTGATTCTCACTAGTTGAATACTGAGCTTAATTTATGTTCTTCTTTGTGTTTCTAACCAGGTAACTACCTAATCACATCAAACAACTAAAGACATCAAATGTTTTTCGTATAATAAAACATTTATCAATTCTATGGTTATTTCTTTTCTTTCTGATTACAACAAAATGTAGTATTTTATTAACTTCTATAGATAACTTATTCTGCTACAGTCTCCAAGGTATTATATTACATAACATCATTAACATGTTGTAGGTACCTATTTGTCACTTGTCAGAATGTGAGTCATAGATGAATAACTTATGTTACAGCATATTGAGGTCCACTGTATTCATAATAAGATTGGTATTGATTGTTTGTTTGTTGTTATTATATTTCAATTTCAATTTCAATCGTTTATTGCTTCATGTGGTACATATGTGGTCTTAAAATAAATAGTATAATCCTCAACATGAGCCCTGTAAGGGCACTGCAACATAGTAGGAACTAAATGTCTTAAGTTTTTTATAATAAAAGTAATATTAGACACATCTAATATGAGTACGTAGGTAGTTGCCTAAAACTCAAACTAACTTAATCTAACTTAGCCCTAATACATACATACAAATACAATAACTCTAATGGTTTTCTTCTATAAGCTGGCTGAGGTTCTGAAATTGACTAAAATTTCTGTTCACGCAAATGTTTGCAGAAAGTCAATGGTCTGTTTATATATTAGCTAGTATGGAAAACTAAATAAATACCAAAACAAAATAAAATGTAAACAATGTAAATGTTGTTCCACCTTATCCAAAGAGTACTCTTTCGACTCATAGTAACTTATCATTGATAAAAGTCCTAAATGAGACAAACCTTTAGTGTGTTCTCTAAATTATAAACTGATAAGCAAACTATGCTCAGTACATGTCAAGCTGTAGATGCAAGATAAGATGTGATAAACAAACTGTGGCACTGACGGCTTTACAATAATGCTAAATGTAAAATTTTGCTGGTTTCATTTCATTCAATAAAACTGAATTGGTATTATTTTTTTATATTTGCTATCGACTCATAATTTTTATCAGATGGGTTCTTGAGGGTTTGTTTTTAATTGGTTGGTGATCCAGTGATTGCCATCTCCTTGGTTTATTTCATTGCTTGAGTCTCTAAACCTCATCGCCTCTGATTGAGGGAGAGGATATGCCATCGTTATAAGAGATTTATGCTTGAGCCAACTTTTAATAGGTCTCTCGCGAGTTTATTGGTGTGAGTTCTTAGCCTTTTCTTGTAATACTTGTTTACTTAATGAATTTATTTCTTCCTTTACTGTACTCTAGGTATTCATGGATCTCATAATTTTTTGTTTACCATGCTGCGCCTGATATTTCTCTCAGAACTTTGTTGTGGAACCTCTGTAGTATCTCCAAATTGGAGTTGCTAGTAGAATCCCACAATGGATTCTGTGTGTCCAGATTGGTTTAAGAGCGCACTTGTACACTAGCAGCTTGTTATTCAGTGACAACGGGGTGTTCCTTATTATTAGCCAGTAGAGGTTTTTGTACTGAAGATTAGCTTCAGTTTTCTTTTTTATTTTTATATGTTCGGACCAATTGAGGTGTTTGTTTAGATGCATGCCCAGGTAGCAGCTTTTCTCCTCCCATTGTAACTGGTGGGCAATCCCCTTTACGCAATGTGAATGTGATCTGTGTGGACTTCGTTGAACTTGACTTTATTCACCATTTCTCCAACTACTTTCACCAGCACAATTGGTTCATGCATTCATGCTTCTTGCATTAAGCACGCCCTTGTACACTTACAATGTAATTAGTGCAATAAAGAATTAAAATAAATAATAAATAGATAGATAGAGAAAGAGAACACTTTACTGCACAACCAGAAAATTAAACCGGCCAAGTGCGAGTCGGACTCGGACATGCTATAAATAGTTAAGGAATCGAGTCACGCAGTTTTTTCCGAGCTTTTCCCGAACTTCAAAAATATTTTGCTTATGATTTAATCACAAATTTGTGTAGTTTTTCCGATTTTTCCCTGTACTTGTAGTATAAGACGATATTACTTGCCAAATTTTATAGTTCTAGGAGTGTCTGACGGACGGACGGACGGACAACAAAGTGATCCTATAAGGGTTCCGTTTTTCCTTTTGAGGTACGGAACCCTAAAAAGAAGAACAATTATTATTTCTTAAAACTAAGTAATGTAATACATTTTGCGGTTTTATCGCTTAGAGCGATCTCTAAGCGATAAGCTGTCATGTGCAAGGACTATTACCTTTCTACTGAAATGCATGATTATACCTAAATCATATAGGTATTGTTTTGGCAGATAAACTTCTCCTTACTATCTCAGTAATTAGCTCTAGGCTATTAGGATTACATTTATCAGTCATGTCTCAACAATGAACTTGTACTATCTGTTTATTTGTACCTCGTGTGTGCATAAGTTTTGAGACGAAATAAAAGTTGCATAACTTTTTTAACGATTAACTTATATTTCTAAAATATTCAGTAAACATTAAGTAATAATGATAATAATAATCAACAATAAAATATAATTATTATTCAAAATGGCCACCCCTGTTTTTAATACAAGCCCTTAGACGATTTGGCCAATGACGGCATGAATCTTTTCCAGCGGAATTCGCTTTGCTTCTCGGACAAGGGCTCGCTTCAGTGACTCCAAGTTTGGGTGGGACTATCGGCAGGCCCTGAGCTCTAATTCGGTATTTGACACGATCAACAATAAATTATTTCATAATATGCTCGATTAAAATAAAAATTACCTAATATCTCGGAAAATGTGTCTCTTTTAGTCAATTACTAGTTATTACAATTTTTAAATAGATTAAACATAAAAAGAGTGCTTTGAAATGTGACGTCATAAGCCAGTATTTTCATACAAAGTTCCAGGGGGTTGAGGTCGGGGCTAGAGGAGGGCCATTCGTTCGCCGCGATGAAGGCCGGCACATTTTCCTTCAGCCAAGCTTGGGTAGTTTTTGCCTTTTGGTATGGCGCCGAGTCTTGCTGGAAAACCCAATCCCTGTTGTGAAATAAAGTATGAGACAGGGGTTTCACAACAGGCTCTAAAATGTCACTTTGATCATTCTTGGCTTTCACCTTGACGCCTTGTTGGCAGAAATGGAGCGGAGTGGCACCTTCAAACTCCCACCATACTATCACACTAGCCGGATGATGAGAACGCAAGACATTCCGTGCTGAAGCTGGGACATCCTTGCTACCTTTGGCATACACTTTATTGTTTTGTCGGTTGAACTTTTCTTCGACAGTAAAGATTTTCTCATCGGTGAAGACTATCTTCTTCGCATTGTGTCTCCTAAGCAGTATTGGACAACGTTCGCGTCGCAATTTACGAAGGTGATCGTTTAAAAGTGAACTTTCCCACGGCTATAAGCGTTACCTTAAGATCATATTTCTGTTGACTGAAATACTCGAAACATTAGTCTGCAGAGCGAGCATAGAGCGAGTTTCTTCTGAGTGCGACATGGATTTCGACGAAGTCGCTCTCGGATGATTTTGATGTTCGCAGGCGTCCTCACGGAGCATGGCTTACCACTCCTTTGGCGATCTTGCAAAGAAGTTGTCTCCTTGTATCGTTTGATATTGTAATACACAAAGTTACGGCTCACACCAAAAGTTTTCATCTCACAGAAATGGTTTTTTCCCCACCTTAAATAACGAAATTACTTAATTCTTTGGTTCCCTCCATCACGAGAAAATTTAAACAAATGAATTTGAAAATCTATGAAATTCAAAGTTAACATTCCAAATTCAAAATGGGAAAAAGAAATAAATTGCAGCCAGTAACATTTTATTTAATTTTTATGTCCAAAGTTTGTCTCAAAACTTATGAACACACGAGTTAACAAAATCCCCATATTTATCCAGAAAGAGAGTTCTACCCGTCAATATAAACAACATTTTAACCAACTTAAAGGTAAAGATATTTATTGAGAAACAAACATCGGTATACATGTAAAGTCATGACTAATTAACAAGCTTATGTCTTTGTTTGTATTTTAATGTGTATTGTCTTTTTAAAATCGAGTGTTATAATAAAATGTACTTGCACAGCTGACTTAGATGTTAAGTATACATAATTTATTTATCACGTTAGAAACCAAACTACGTAGATCCTGTACTATGATTTCCAACGCCCCTCCTCGGATATCGTTAAGTGAAGAAAATGTATTACCAAATAAATACAGCAAATCTAGTGAAAACTACATATTATTCTTTTTACAATAACAATCTGTTCCTGTATTAGGCGTAACAAACCCTAAACGGTTCCAATCGTCTAATTACCATTCTTACGCTCGGTTTCTAGAAGAGCGATCAAATGTTAATCTCATGTTAATCTCACGTCAAGCCAATTTCAGCCAATCACGTGCCGGTATTTTGAATTAATCTTAGATTAATCTCTTGTTACCCTTGAACACTCTTTCAGAAACTGAGGCTAAGTCTTACCACATTAAAAAAAAGGTGGCGGTTTTTATTCGTCGGAACCTTTTTTTTATATTTATTTTATTTTTATGTACCTATGTTCCCCGATTACTCGAAGACGCCTGGACTCCTTTTAAAAATTCTTTTTTGTTTGAAAGGGTAGCCTGCCCACGTGGCTCCATGGAGAAATCAAGGGAACATTTCAAATTGTACTTGAAGCGATTAGGGTATTTTTATAGTAACTCTTGCATTTTCTTTCGGATAACACAATTTGATGGATTGGTAGTGATTTTACCAAAATATGGTGCGGTGCACCATATTTGATATACACAAAAATCGTGAAACAACATTTTTAAATAAAAACAGACTTCTAAACACTACAACACTATAAACTTCAAAACACTCAGCACTAAAAATATGTTTAATACCAAACGTGACCCACAGTGACCTTTCGGTCACTTTGAGTCACGTTTGACCTTTCGGTCACTTTGAGTCACGTTTGGTATTAAACAGTAGATTAATACTATTTTTCGTTGATAATCACGATTTTTTTGTGAATGTTACTACCACTTCATCAAATTGTGTTATCCGAAAGAAAATGTAAGAGACACTATAAAAAACATCCTAATCGTTTCAAGTGTGCCTTTAATAGTACATTATGATACAAGTGTGGTATGTTGGTCATTACACTGGCGAAGGCTTAATGGAGACGAGAAGTGTAATGACCAATGCTCACGTGTTTTTCAGCACACTTGCGAGGAAAAGTAAATAAAAAAACAACACTAACGAAATGCAATACTGGAAACCCATTTAAAAGATGGCGTATTTTTCGTGCGTGATTCGTGTTATGTATGGCGGTAAAATTCAAAACAGTATTCTTGTGCGCGCGCATCCATCAAAGATGGCTGCAATGCATGGCCATCTAGATATAATGAGGTTGCTAACCTATTCATAAATTTTATGTTAATTATTAGGTTTACATTAATTATTGTAGTGTTTGCTTAAAAATGCTAAAACAAGCAGTTTCATGAAATTCTTTAATTATTTATCACATTTTGAATTTAATTTTATATTTACGCAAATAACTACTTAGCTGTTTTCGAAACATTAATATAAGTCGCGTCACGTAAAAAGAGCGCTGGAGAAAGTAGAGGGGGTGTGTTTGCGCATGGGTACACTCGCGCACAAAATTATCTATTGTTTTATTTTAGAACAAGCTTTAAGTAGGTATATTGATTATTGGTAGGTAAATCGGAAAATATAATTGCCGATTTACTTACCAACAATCATAAAATAGAATTGAAAACATGTTTGATTCAGTAAAGATTGTTTATTTGATCTAACAAAAAAAATTAAAGTAACGTTGAAACTCCTTCCACTGTAGACTCGGAACATTTTGTTGCTTTTGCGGTCCGTTTCATACACTATTTTAAATTGTCAACGGCATTATTATCCGCCTCTCTTTTCATAAAACAATATACGTCATATATCATTTTCCTCACTTTTCTATGTAAAACCATTTCGTAACCAAAAACTTTTGTGCGCGATGGTATTTTGAGAACAAACGTAACGTGGACACAGCGCGTGAAGCAAAGGTCGACTGACGAACCAATAGCGCACGAGCAACCATGCGACGCGCGAGCCGCCCTCCCCCCGCCGCACCTCTTACCACCAAATAGACCGATAAATCACCTACTGCGCTGCTTCACTGCAAGCGTTCTTTTTACGTGACGCGACCTATACTTCTTGCTAATATTTAAAAAGATATGTAATGAAAAGGCACTAGTGCGATAATGTAATGTAAAAGGCACGGCATGGGTAATATTCTGCATTATCAGTGTAAATACGCTGTAATAAGACCTACTTTACGAGCAGGTGTGTTGAAAAATGAATTCCCTCAAGAAAAAATACCCGAAACCGGCGTGCGTGCATGCAACTAATGAATGTTAATGAAGAGAAGGAGGTCTGTCAGGAACGTAGCAAGTGGTAAATCCTGATCTCTGCGTACCCCTCCGGGATACAGGCGTGAGTGTATGTAATGTATGTAAGAGGTCATGCAAAAAAAGGCCAAAATTCTTTCAAACCCTTTGAGTAACTACTCAGTCTATGACTATGTTACTCAGTGACAATGTTTTTACCACCAAAACTATCAACGCTAGAGAAACAAACACCAAAGCCATTAGGTAGGTATTTCGCTCACAACGATAGATTCACAAAGGCTAATAGTTATGTTCACGCTCTATTACCACTTTGACGATTGAAAACTTAGATTTTTTAGCCTGGTTTCTTTTAAGTAGTCCGATGGAATCTTTCCGTCCCACAAACTTAGGCTTATATAACAGAAAATGATACTTTTAAATGAAGTTGATGTTGTTGTTTTACCTTGCGCATTAATTCAGTAAAAACCCGTTCTTTATATTATTCTTTAATAGGGTTTTACCAGTGGCTTGTTTTAAGGCAATGATCGTTTTTTTTTACCAGTGGCTTGTTTTAAGGCAATGATCGTTTTTTTTTACCAGTGGCTTGTTTTAAGGCAATGATCGTTTTTTTACCAGTGGCTTGTTTTAAGGCAATGATCGTTTATTTTACCAGTGGCTTGTTTTAAGGCAATGATCGTTTTTTTTACGTAAGACAATTTTGCACATGGCTTCTCTCAACTGATGGTAAGTGAATTGAGGCTTAAGACATTCGATTAGATGAAAAACACACTTTATTGCACACCATACATTAGTACATGATATTGCGTGGTTGCTGGATAGATACTACGGCATCACTGGAAATAACGCCGGAACACGACGAGTTTCTTGGCCGTGTGTCTTTATCTGGTAGTTTTCAGGGTTCCGTACCCGAAAGGTGCCAAACAGGACGTCTCTGCCTCTGCTGTCGTCCTGTCTGTCCGTTCGACCTTTAAAGGGGTCTATCTTTGGAACCTTAATAGGTAGCCATTTGAAATTTTCACAGAATATGCGTTATTACGGCGGATTATCTAACAAATAATAGAATTAAAAAAATAAGCGTAGTACATACCACAAATGTATTTTGGCCGTTTTTTTGTTTATACTCTAACGTTAATACATACAAGCATCAAATTTGGTTAATTTTGAGACTTATTATAGATAATTATATTCTAACGACGAGTACGGAACCCTCGGTGCGCGAGTCCGACTCGCACTTGGCCGGTTTTCCTGATTTGTAGTGGCGCTGTTTGATAGACAACGCTTAAACCATATTATGTGTCAAATAGAATGGACGTTCTTCTATCTAGGACATTGACGTTGTCGGAACACGTAAAGCGCCAATTTAATAAACATAAACCCTAATATTTTGATAATTAATATAAGTCTGACAAAAAACACACAGAACAATAGTTGGTATAAATAAAACACAAACTCTATTCGGGGTGCTTAGGAATTGCGCATTTTAAAATAACCCTGTATTTTGTGAATGAGTATAGATTGACCGAGGAAGCTACCACTAACAAAATAAGCTAGTAATTGCTAACTACTAACGCCTATTAAACACGAAAGTAGACTATCATCTAGGTAAATTGGACTTTCGGTAATAATAACTACCATTCCACACAATACAATCACTTGTCCTGGCTCTAGTTTTTCAATAGAATCTTAATATCCCGGCAATCGTCGTTATTTGCCTCTATTCGGTAGTGTACAAAGCAATAGCAGTACAATGTTATTCCACTGGTATAACCCGCGCAAATAAATAAAAACCGGCCAAGTGCGAGTCGGACTCGCGCACAAAGGTTTCAGTAACATTATCTATACAAGAT
Source organism: Yponomeuta evonymella (assembly GCA_963969515.1). Taxonomy (NCBI): domain Eukaryota; kingdom Metazoa; phylum Arthropoda; class Insecta; order Lepidoptera; family Yponomeutidae; genus Yponomeuta; species Yponomeuta evonymella. The sequence goes on from OZ018353.1 coordinate 6,306,007, forward strand.
TTCAATATTTGAAGCGTCTACGTGTTGCCGTTATTAATATCGAGCAAAAAACGGCAAAAAAAATACGTTTGTTCTGCCCCCATTAAATATTTATTTTCTGTTTTTCTGTTTTTAGTGTTTGTTGCTATAGCGGCAACAGAAATACATCATCTGTGAAAATATCAACTGTCTAACTATCACGGTTCACGAGATACAGCCTTTTGACATACGGACGGACGGACGGACAGCAGAGTCTTAGCAATAGGGTCCCTTACCCTTTGGGTACGAAACCCTAAAAAGGGCTTCTCTTGCGATGAAGACCGAATCGCGCGAGGCGCAGAGTTAAATTGCATGGGTTCATTGGAATGCGATTGATCACTAGACTACCAATAGTGTCAATGAAACAACAAATACAGAAAGTACAATATGTTTTATTAAAAAAAAAAACGTTACAAGCATGGTTTGCGTTGGTTACCACACTAGTCTTAAATCTGTGCGGTGGTAACCAGGAGAAGGTTAATGGTTTGTTTTAGTTACATTTTACTCAAATACTTACTATACTTTATTCTAGTGACATATTATAGTACTAACAAAACTGTATATAGAAAAAGATTAATGACTAACATACATAAATGAATATATTATTCTATACTATAAAATATATTATAGTAAGTATGGTATAGCGTATTAACCGCTAGACCGACGAGGCAGTCCGTCATTTTATCTGTTACTGTATGTTTTGTGTCGAGCCTGATCTCTCAGTGCAATGTTTAAGTTGGGTAGAGTTAGATTCAGTTAATTCCATTTAACAAACCAAGTTATCAACCAAGTTCCCAAGTTCATTCTGTAGTGAAGGCAGCAAATAAACTCCACTCTGACCTTCTTTTCTCGAATAATGTTAATACTTAGAAGCTTAATACATTAGTTGGTACCTAATAAGATCCCGTGAGTGCTGTCAACGTCGTTCAATAGTAAAAAAATATATAAAGTATGAAAACATAAGCTGACTATGTAATAAATGTAAATTTGAATTCCAGGTGAAACTAATTGGACCCAAAAACGACCCTCCTACCGTGGTGCAAGAGAAAGTGCTGAGTCTCATCCAGTGCTGGGCGGACGCATTCCAAAATCAGCCCGAATTGCAGGTATTAATATCTATGATCTATTGCACGTCAAGCTGTTGATTGTCGCATCGTCATGCTAAGTTGAAGTATTGATAAAGTTTTGCTAATTATGGCTTACTTTTTTTTGTATACACACGCAAATTGGTCAGGATGACATGCATTATTATAATGAGAGAGCTATTTCAATAAATCGGGACGGAAACAACTTCGGTTATAAGGTGACAAAAAAGTACAAAATCAAAACGCCTTCGTTGACAAAACCTTCATCAATTAAATATAGATAGATAGAGAAATAAACCGTTTTTATGTACTTTACACACACATACATAAAGCTTAAAGGTAAATATCACCTATAACTTTCCTAATTCACATGTATTGTAGGAAATCTGAAAAACTTACTGTTCTGGGTCCAATATTTTTTTCGTAATTTTTTTGGACAATCGGAGTCTTAGATTCACGTCATTTTAGAAGATTTGGATGAAGTTTTACCTCCAGGGGTTAGGAGGCCACTTCTTTTTATTTTTTCTTCTCCTTACTTTGATAGTGGAACGTTAGTTAAGATAAGATAAGAATATTCTTTATTGTTCCAGGAAAAACACAACATAGTATTTCATAGCTCATAGTTTGTCAGATCGTAAACTAGAACATTAACAGTAAGTTTGTAAGCTTAAAATATTATTGTTGTTTTGACTTGCAGGGCGTAGGACAAGTGTACAACGAGTTAAAAACAAAAGGGGTGGAGTTCCCAATGACTGACCTCGATGCTATGGCGCCCATATTCACACCGCAGAGGGTAAGTCTTTTCTTACGAACCGAGTTACTGACTGGGATTTCTTACGAATTGACTTACTGACCCGCCCGTTGATTGTCGCTAAACTAAATTACCTGATCTGATCATCTCTAAAAAGAATATTGAGGTCGTGAAATGCGTTCTGCAGTAGTAACTATACTATAGTCCGCCCACTTCAAGAATACGTCAATGGCTTATATATGACGTAAGGCGACATCAGCGCCGCCTAGCGTTCTTATTTAAGCGAGACCAGATGTATGAGACAAACGAACTTTTTTATCGTAAACATTCCTCGAATAAGGAAATACATTACCAGGAGACGGGCAGCAGCGTCTTCCTGAGATTCCAACCCCATACTGCGATCGCCAACTCGCCTGCCAAGCGTGGCGATTATGGCAAGACCCCTCATGGTTATGAAAACCATGAGGGAGGCCTGTGTCCTGCAGTGGACGTCAAGGGGCTGATGATGATGATGATGACTAAAAAAATAAATCTCGATTGGAAGCGTGGCTAGTGTACGACAGTTGTTTCAACAAGTTGTCCGTTCGACAGAGCGTCCCGGACGGCGCCGGGGAGCCGGTGGTGGGGTCGCCGCAGCGCGCCGCCGTCCCGCCGGCCTCGCCGACCCGATCGGCGCAGGAGGCCACGCCTGGCGCCGCGGTAAGTATAAAACGGCCATATTATCCGTGCACCTGGCTCGATGACGATGATGGTTGATGATTAAACTCCTCCATAGAAATCTTTAAATTTTAATAAAAGTTTACGGTCTTATGAACGCCGTTAATTTGGCCTTATTCGTGAGTGTCCGTTGCCAAAATAGGAATAATAAATCTACAAAACGGCCATATTATCCGTGCACCTGGCTCGATGACGATGATGGTTGATGATTAAACTCCTCCATAGAAATCTTTAAATTTTAATAAAAGTTTACGGTCTTATGAACGCCGTTAATTTGGCCTTATTCGTGAGTGTCCGTTGCCAAAATAGGAATAATAAATCTACACTAATATTATAAAGAGGAAATGTTTGTAAGTTTGTATGTAGGGAGTAATCTCCAAAAGTAGTTACCGATTTCGAAAATTCTTTCAGCGGCATTTAGAATGGACTCTCAGAGTGGACATAGGCGAAAGGTTTTTACCACGCTAACGTAATCGCGGGCATTGCTTGTTATTTAATCAAAGGTAGTTTATTTAATCTGTGGTTACCTACATATTTTTCTTGTAAAATCACCACCACAGACCTTTTCAATCGACGTTTATCGATTGTTTTAAACAATCGTATTTTTATAAGATCGAAATAATTTTAGTGCGATATCTGATGACCATAGTCTGGATTGGTTTATACTAACCAGGCTGAGGCGAGGCGTGTGCTTAGTTAGTAGTTTTTTGATACGTACCTTTGTAAACTGAGTGGAGCTTCGATAGAATTAATTTATTCTCAATGAACTCCTTATTACTTTCTTGCTTCTCTTTTCGGGAAACAATAAAAAGGAAACAAGAAAGAGGCAACAAGATGCACGATTATTTATCCACCCCCAGAGGTCTGTCAATAAATAAATCAGAGCTGTTGCGTGGTCCAAACGAACGAGTCTTCTACCCCAGAATTTCCCATAAACAGAGCAATCATTTCTCTACTTCCAGGTGTCTCTCTCCCCGCGGCAGAGCAGCAAGCTTCACGCGGACCTAGCCGTGGTTGAAGGCAATATGGCGGTGATGAACGACATGCTGACTGAGCTCACGGGGCAGAATCCCTCGGCGCATCACCAGAGCGACATCGACCTGCTCAATGTAAGTCTCTCTCTCCGCGGCAGAGAGTGTAGCGCGGTCACTCTCCCTTCTTATCTGATGATTTTCATGTCTGTTTACAATATAACAATCAACACAATCAAGTCCAAGGGTGCTACTACGTAACTTACCTACAGTATGGACTCCATCTGATTTAACTTACTCAGAATTGTCAGATACGCCAATACAGTGGACACCTACGGAATAGGTTGGGTAATCCCAAACTATGATGCCCGGTGCTATGGTAACCAAACAAGGGCATCACAAACATGAAAAAACACCCAGATTAAGGCCCTTTGGGCCATATCACAGGGTACCCTAATCTGAGACCACGACAATGGATTGTGATGAGTGGATGATATGTTATGTTTTCATTACTTACCTTGGATTCCTCTTCTGAAGCTGCCGATTCTTCCCCAGGAGTTAGCAGACACCCTGAAGGCGATGCAAAGCCGCGTGGCAGAGTTAGTGGCTCGGCTGGCGGGTGATGCCCCTCTCACTGGCGAACTGCTCCATGCCAACGACCAGCTCAACAGTTTGTTGCTGCGGCACGCGCGTTTCCTTAACAATAGGTAACGTGGCCGGGGTAGGGACTTCCTCAACAACAGGTAAAGTGGCGGGGATAGGGGCGCGGCTGTCGGTTGATTCCATTCTCACTGGCGAGCTGCTCCATGCCAACGACCAGCTCAATAGTTTGTTGCTGCGGCACGCGCGCTTCCTTGACAACAGGTAACTTGGCGGGCTGTGGAATTCCTCGACAACAGGTAACGTGGTGAGGCTGGGAGCTTCCTCAACAACAGATATCGTGGCGGGGATGGGAGCTCGGCTGGTGAGTGATACCCCTCTCACTAGCGAGCTGCTCCATGCCAACGACCAGATCAACAGTTTTTCAGCAGTTCAACGGTTTGCTCAACAGGGAATGTTGCTTGTAGTTTTGTAGTATAGGAGGCTTAAATGAGCTTATGGCTTCGTGGGAATATCTATTAAAATATCCTCGCTGTAATGTGAACAAAAAAATTGACACCTAGAAAAAAAATCGATGTTCTTAAATGCCTATGCTCGTGTCACTGTGTCTCGCTTCGCCGAATTAGTACAATGTGCTCTACATGTGCTTTCATAAATATATTTAACATTACAGGAAGGCGGCGACAGGTGGAGCCACTCCGTCGGCCATCTTAGGAGCTGCGATGGGTGTTCCCGGAGTAAACGAATCAGGTAAAATCTTAACAAAATTCAATCAAACTTTGCTGCCGTGATAAGAATATCGTTTATAATAAAATGCAGAAATAAAACTTACAGTTAAAAAAGATACCACGGGCGGCCATATTGCAATTTCTTCAAGACAACCTTTTGATGGAAAGGCTGCTAATATTAATAATAATAATACATTATATTCAGTCTCATTGTCTCTACCTCTATCACTTCTGTACTTATTGTGTTACTAGCTGACCCGGCAAACGTTGTTTTGCCATATTAATTAGTCTACGACCTTGACCTACCATATATAAAAAAAAAATACAAAAAAATCGGTGAAGCCGTTTCGGAGGAGTTCGATAACAAACACCGTGACACGAGATTTTCATATAATAAATTATTTTTTACAGCAAAGAAAGCAGACGACGATGCGTTGATTGATCTCAGTGACGACGTGCCTGATATTGCCAAACTGAGTAAGTACAATGGTCCTGCTATCAACCTGAGAACATTTTCATCCTTGTTTACTAACTTGAACTTTGGAAAATCCATATTAGCAAAATGCACCCACGCAAATGATTTATCTATCTATCTATCAAATACGCCAAGGGCCGCCGCACTTGATTTGTACAAATAGACTTAATCTGGGTGTATTTCCAAGTTTGTGATACCTGGTTATCATTTAATAGAGTATCATTATTATTATTATTAATACGTTTATTGCACATAAGTAAAAATACAAAGGCAATAATAAAAAATAAAAATAAAAATTCTTTATTTCAGGCAGTACCCATATATTGTTAGTGTAACAATGGCGACTTAGAACTATGTTAGTAACAGTAATAAAAATTTTTTTCAATGTGGCGGACTTAATGCTATAAGCGTTTTCTAGTATCCTAGTTATCCTAGGTTACCAGTATAAGTGATTGTGTTGTATGGCAACGCCGTATTGGATTTGTACAAATAGCCAAAGCTTGGGTGTATTTCCATGTTTGTATGGCCTTGCCTGATTACCTTAGCACAGGGTATCCTAGTTTGGATTCAGGAAAAGTGATTGTGTTTTGGTATGGCCTATACCTTCCTCAGGGAAGAGACCCGTGCCCCTCGGTGGGGACATAATGGGTTAATGATGATGATGATTGTGTTTTTTGGACGTTATTATTATTATTATTATTAAAAATGGCTTCATTTCTTAGCACAGACAGACATACTAAATTTGTAAAAACAGTATAATTATCCACGGTTCCGTAACAACAGCATAACTTACCCTAGTTCCGTGCAAACAGCATAATTTTTAATAGTTTCGTGACATCAGCATAATTTTCCAGCCGTGAAGGACAAACAGGCAGACAAGTCTCCCGGCAGCTCAAAGGACGAGTTCGACATGTTCGCGCAGTCACGCAACGTCACGTACGAGAACTCCAAAACCGGGTTAGTTTATACTATACTATAAACATTTTATATAAAGTCGAATAACCCTGTAACATTTTCCGGGTCCTTCTGAATCGCCCAATATACGAGTAAGTATTTCAACACAGTGCTAAAGTAAAATAGTTCTTATCTCCTATTTTTTTTTTCTTTATTATTTGGCTAACATTTTTCTCTAATAATCTGTCGAAAAGTAATTCTAGTCACGAGGTACAAAAACGTCACAAGGCGGCCGTATTTTTATGTCTACACTCTTATTAGAATAGAAAACACTTGAAATTCAATGGAGAAACTAAATCTAATAAATGTTTGATTTCTATAATTGGCTTAACTTTGGATTTTTTTTTTCATAGAATTTCGGTCTAGTATGGTATAAATACAACGTCCTCCCAACCAATTTTTTAAGCAAATTCGCCATTGCAAGGTACTATAGCTAATTCCCTGTGCAGAGGCAGCAGCTACGCGGATAACCTGGAGGAGCAGACGACTGCCAGCCTGGCATCTGCTGCCAGCCAACGCGCCACGCAGGGACAGCCGCAGGTTGGTTGGATCTGCGATCAGAGCCCTTAACGTCATCATCATCATCAGCCATTTGACGCCCACTGCAAGACATAGGCCTCCCTCATGGTTTTCCAAGCCAGGTCCAGTCCTCGTTTTTGTTAGCCAGACATCTGTCGGGGATTCTTCGCACCCCCTGCCCCGCCCATGACCGCTACCGTAGCCAGAAATAGCGGGGCCACGGGGGACTGGGGACCTGGGTATTTTGGACCTAGCCATGAAGGGTTTTGCCATTATCGCCACGCCTGGCAGGTGGATTGGCGATTGCAGTATGCGGTTGGAATCTCAGGAAGACGCTGCTGCCCGTCTCCTGGTAATTTATTTCCTTAGTCGCCTTCTACGACATCCACGGAAGGAAATGTAGTGACGGTACTCTTAATCTGGCACCACCCGGCCTAAAGGTCGTAACACATTATACCGGCACCGCAACGGCACGGCTCCAACCCGGCAATTAACTTTTCATTCAAGTTTGAGCATTGAGTTGTGTGTCGTATAGTGTGTTTCACGGCCAACGGCGGTCAGTCAGCGCGCTTGCCGCTTGCATACAACTCTACTAGCAGCCGGCGCGCTTTGAGCGAGCGGACTGCATGCTGCCAGCGAGCCTCCAGCTAGTCCTAGTCCTAGGCGTGTTCAATCGGCAAGCTTGCGCCCTGCAGTCGCCGCGCATACGGCTAGCTTACACCTCGCGGCCGACGCGTGGATAGTGTGCTGACGGCTAGCGGTAGCCTTAATTTGAGGCGGAGCTGTACTGCAGCTGGATCGTTGCGGTGCCGGTATAATGTGCTATGACCTTAATTATCAACTCCTGTCGGAAACCTGACGTTTGTGATAGCTAAGAATTTGACAGTTAAACGATTGAAATTGTTCAGAAATGAGGTCCGGGTTTGATAAGTTTTTTTCATTTTAAAGTCAAACTTCGAAATAAAAAACTATTATCAAAATTTTGCAAACATCTGTCCGAGAATTCCTCTGCGTCTGAAGGCATCGAGCTCTAAATATTTCGCCTCTTTTCACCAGTTTCCCTCAGTCCACGACAGGAATCGTTCAGGATCTGAGGCGCGTTTCATAGGAGCAGAACGGCGTTCCATAAAACTACCAATCATAATTTATTATAACAAGTCGATTTCTACTTGTTAATCTGTGGTTTAATCGACTGTGCAATGTACATCAAATTGTCATACTAAACCACGAATTGTGGTTGTATGCAATAGGGCCCTGGGAAGTTCTTGCGAGCAAACTCATTGGGCGTTTTCCGGTTAACCGGCCAGGCGACGGGCAGTCTTGGCGATATGAAATGAATGAAATGTAATTTCATTAATGTGCCAGTCAGTGAAATAACGCCCCTTGGCATTCTAGGAATTCTATTTACTGATTCTTGTACAACTAGAGTCCCATGTTCGGTTTGATAAATGAACCCCACGTGGGAAAAAACCAATTGATTCCTCAATCCGGAATGTACTTTCCGGATTGAGGAATTCCTAAAGAATTTCTAAGCTGATAATTTTCCAGTATGAAACTGAATCTGTGGTTTCGACTTTTCGTTGTAAAATCTCCACCACAGACTATTTTAACCGGCGTTTTAAGGAATCGTGTTTTTTATAAATACGACCGTACGAATTTGTATCTTACTACTTTGGTTTTTTTTTTTTTTTTTTACGTAGCCTCGTTTGTGTCCCATTGCTGGGCAAAGGCCTCCCCCAACTCAGACCAGATGTTTCTGTCTTGTGCCACTACTTTGGTTTTATGAGATTTTTATCAGGTTTATATTTTTTGAAATATCTGGGTGAACACAATTTTATTAAATTCGTGCTTTACGTGCTTTTGTACACTGTGTTTGGCAAACGTAATAAATCAGTCATAATGTATTTTTTGTTATTTATCTTTACGTACCTACCTATATTTGTAAGTAATTTGTGCAAAAAAAGAACAATTTAATTATTTTTACTGTATTTTAGACAATTTTCATATTGTTATATATTATTATTTACATATATGTTTTGTGTTTTCTATGTATTATTTTTCCAACAGCCGCCAGCGGAAATGGATCAGAGGGAGATTGATGAGATAGCCGCTTGGTTGGCACAAGAGAAGGTTTGTTTTGTTTTTTATTCATTCATTTCACTTTAATTATATGTATAGTGTACAATCACTTTTTTTCATTTAGGTTTTATCCATATTTGTTTAGATACTCGTTGCATTATAAGCACAAGCAGTATTTTTTTTATCACAACCAAGAGAGCACTATGTATTGAAATTAAAACCGTGTGCGCTTAAGTGGGTGTATTTTCAAGCTTGGTGATGTCCTTACTACAGTACAGTTACTACAGTATTTTGGGACCAGGACAAGTGATTGTGATGTTTGTAAGTTATTATTATACAGGGTGTCCCAAAACTAGTTAGATGGTAGTCGTCATCGGAAAAGTATAAAAAACATCCATACCATGATCCCTAGGAATTAGAGGCATTTAAAAAAAAAACACGAAAAGTCTCCATACTGTTACCATTTTTCGGTTACGTGGTTAATGTGTGTTGTTTTTGTCCATTCAAATGTTGTTACCATAGCCCTAATTATCACAGCCATAACCACAGTCAAAAATAGTAACATAATTTGTATTTTGTATTTAAAGATTTTATTAAAGAAGAAAATAACAATTAGGTTGACAGATTTGCCAAACTGCGCAGCAGTTCATCGGCAGTCATTGACTTGTATAAGTGGCATTGTTGTAAACAATATTTTCTCTGAAACATGTTGATGGCGAATTAAATAAGTTTTATATATTACAAACACTTCCCTATGTGCCGTCTCCCATTGAACGTTGGCAACAAAGGCCATAAATACAATATAAAACAACATTAAGTACCTAAGTATACCTTAAGTACCTAGGTATATAAAAAGAAGAGGGGAGGGGGAGGATTGGCTCGATCAGCCGTGTTAAGTAATCACAGCTTATCAAGCCAAATCCCCGCCGCTCTTCTGTAAGCTCTCAATGGCCTTAGAATAATTTTTTTCTTTGAGAATGCTCTAAAAAATATCCAGGGGATTCAAATCAGGCGAACGGGCTGGCCACGAACTTGTACCTGATCGCCCTATTCACCTTTCCGGACATTCTTCGTCTAGGAAATTTCTCACTTGTGCGAAATGCTTGTGCCGATTGATTGTGCCGTCGATCTCTTAGTGTAAATTATCTCTTAAAAAATTCAAATAATTTGGGCCATCCAAGTTCGCAGGCAGCTCAAAAGGCCCAATAATTCTTCCGTTCAAAAATCCGGTCCAAAGATTTAACTTTGAAGCTATACATGCGATCTGCCCCTATATTACGCTCACCAAATCCTGAGCGATTCCAATCGTCTAACCGTCAAATTAGTATGGAATTTGACAGTTAGACGATTGGAATCGCTCAGGATTTGGTGCGGGTAATTAGGCCACTGACCTCTCGCATTAAATGTGAATTGTCCACATGTCACTCGTGTTAATTATGTAAGTTCATGTACCCATCCTCTTTTAAATGACGATTCATCGTACGAGATAATTTTCTGTATGGAGTGTGGATCTACGTTGTGCCTTTCTAACATTGTTGTGCAAAATTCCATTCTGTTAGGATAATCACGAGGTAGAAGACTTTGCACTCGTTGAACGTGAAATGAAGAAGAAGAAGAAGAAGAAAGACATTTATTATACCAACAAGATACATCACAGAAACAAAACAAGCACACAAGCAACATAATATGCACAACAACAGAAAGAAAACTTAATACACACAGACAAAATGAATAAATAAAACAGGACCATAGATGTAGCCTGTGGTGTATCTACGTTGCCACAAAAGGCAGCTGACTCAGCGTTGTGCTGAGGAAGTGATCCCTCAGCGCTGATTTTCAGTCAGTGCCTACGGTAACCCATAATTGTACTACGGAGTGCGTGCCGTGGTGCAGTCAAAGAATTAAGACAAATTCAATTAATAAAGTAAAAAAAAAAAAAAAAATATCGTCATAAAATACTTACATAATATTATATATAATAGGGGTTAAAGTATGAAATTGCCGTTTTATTGCAATAGGTTCTTTGAATTGACATAGAATCTTCATGGTTTGAGGTATTCGAAAGAAACTTTTTTCAAATGGTTTCTATGATGTTCTTTTTTTAAAAAATGTGAAACATTTGAATATCGACTTTCAATTGTTTTTGTTATTCAATTTAGACAAGAAAGATGGATACTGCGAAAATTCGAGTGATTTTTGAATACGAGTTCCGACGCGGAACTAACGCGGCAGAAACAGCCCGCAATATCAATGATGCGTTTGGAGAGGGGTCTACTAATGAACGCACCGTGCGATTTTGGTTTAAACGCTTTTGTGATGGAAATTTCGACTTAAAGAACGAGCCACGAGGAAGACCGCCCACACAGGTAAATAACGATGAATTAAGAGAGATAGTGGAAGCCGACCCTAGTCAAACTACCTAGGAATTAGCGGCATCGTTTAACGTTACCTTACCCACAATATTGACTCACTTGCGTCAAATCAATAAAATAAAAAAATTCGAAAAATGGGTGCCTCATAATCACTCGAATTTTCGCAGTATGCATCTTTCTTGTCTAAATTGAATAACAAAAACAATTGAAAGTCGATATTCAAATGTTTCACAATTTTTAAAAAAAGAACATCATAGAAACCATTTGAAAAAAGTTTCATTCGAAAACCTCAAACCATGAAGATTCTATGTCAATTCAAAGAACCTATTGCAATAAAACGGCAATTTCATACTTTAACCCCTAATATTATTAGTTTTAAATTAATATGTGTGAAATATAGAGAAACACCATAATACATTTAATTTAACAAGTAAATATAAGTGAAGGAGAGGAGAGATAGGAGAATACACACCAAAGTAAATAAATAAAAAGTAAATACATGCCCGACATAATGCAATGGTGGCCTATGATTGGCCTATAAATGGATGGTACTCGTTTTCTCATTCGTGGTCACTTTGTTTTTTCGGTGTGTTGTGCTGTTTGGTACTCCTGTCCTTTCTTCTATTCCACGAACTGAAACACTTGGGTCGTCTGCGACTTCTTGCAAAACTTCATCTTCGTAAGGCAACCGGGGTCTACCTCCACCGATCATTTGATTCGGGAACCGGCCCTTGGAAAGTGCTCGGTGGACATTAAGAAACACGCGGTAATCCGGGTACCGCTCTAAATTTGGGTATCTTTCACGATACAGCCTAGCGGTGGCATTCGTGTTGCATCTGCATTTGCCATTAATGAGGTGCATGTTCGCATATTCTCGTGAAGTGTAGCGCGTAGGTATGGCGAATAACAAGGTAATTCTAACTCAGATAAAAGTACAATTCACAAAATTAACAGGTCCAAAGAGAGTAGCCAAAGTTGTCGGTGATACCTACATCAACAAGTCCAATTCACAAAACACTCAAGTCCAGAGAGAAGCCAAAGTTGTAATTACTAAATCGACACGAACGAATACGGAAAGGTGCGCAGTCGACGAATGAACGAAACGTACGTACTGAAGTATTTACGTTACGTTAGTATCATTTGCTTCGGGTGGCGTCACTATCTGGTTCATTCACACTAGTTAAGACTTGTGCAGCATGCGGTCTCGCTCGCACAATTTAACATTTTTAATTGTGGTAATAAAATGAGTAAACTTTTGATAAATGTTGTCTGAGGGCTTGATGCATAATTAAATTGCGGACATTTTAAATACTTATATTTTTCTTTTCCTATACATAACATACATACATAAGCAGCCTCTATATATACGTCCCACTGTAGGGCACAGGCCTTCTCTCAGGGAGAGAGTATGGGCTTAATCACCACGCGTGCCCACCGCGGATTGGCGATTTCAAGCGCTGAGGTATGTGAATAGCTCAGACACTCTGGTTTCCTCACGATGTTTTCCTTCACCGTTAGCGTGTGGTATTGCTACTATACAACTTCACAATGTACATAACTTAGAAAACCAAGTCATAGGTACACGCCCGCACTTGGGATCGAACCTGGGTCTCTCGCTTCCGAGTCCGATGTTCTACCCACTAGGCTACCAACGCTCTTTTCCTATACGTGGTGTTTAATAAAGAAAAGTTGTTTCCAAAGGTAATATATTAATTTTGAAATCTCTGTCAAAAACTTAGTATAGGATAAGAAAAATATGCCTTGAATATCCGCAATTTAATTATCTATCAAACCCTCAGACCACATTCACCAAAAATATGCTCCACGAAAGAACAGTCATAAAAGGGTGTATCTCCGGCTCACTGAGTGGCGTCACTATCTGTCTCGCTCAATCCTGGCAAATATCTCACTACCTATCTATCTCTTTCATCATTCTGGCGTTAAATTAAAGACCTCCAAAAAGCTTGCGCTGATCAAAAACATTTTAACCAAGTAAACTAAATTTGCGTAAAATCGGGTTACTATTTCATTTTTTTTTCTAGGATTTTTTTATTATTAAACCAACAAGTGTTGGACCATTTTCGAATTCCGATTAAAGGCGCTAACTTTGAATATCTCTTGCCAAAGTGCCCTAGTATATTTTTTTTAAGGAGGCTCTGCCAAGATAGAGAAATTTCAAAAATGTCGAGTTTTTAGTTCGAAAAAAAGTGTTATTTTTAGAAAACTTGGGGCAAATATGTTACTATTTTTACTGTAGTTATGGATATGATAATGGTAACATCTTTTGAATGAACAAAAACAACACACATTAACCTCAGTAACCGAAAAATGGTTATAGTATGGAGAAATTTCGTGTTTTTTTAAATCCCTCTACTATCTATCCTATCGTCCCGTTTCGGCTTATGGTTGAGTTTTGGGACACCCTGTATACCTAGTACTAACACAATATGCTATGCTATGACTGACTTTTTAATTAATTTTAATTTTGCTATTTTAATCATGGATTTAAGTAATTAGATGATTTATGCAGCGTCCAGTGGCACCTTCACTCACATGAGTGAAGGGACCACTCGGACGCTGCAGTGCCTGTGACACTGTTTTAATCGGCTTGCCCATCACCTATGCCATCCTGACAACTTAGTCAGGCTAGCCCACAGGAAACACAAGTCAATACGTGCGGAGCCAACCCAGCCGCGGGTTTCCCCACGATGTTTTCCTTCATCGTTAGCGTGTGGTAATGCTCTAACAAATTGGTATATATACGTAAGTTACATGCCCGCACTGGTAATCGAATCTGAGTCTCTCGCTTCCGAGTAAATATCATAGTGCAAGACTTTTTCGTACTTATAGAGTCTCATCATCATCATCATCAGCCATTTGACGTTCACTGCAGGACATAGGCCTCCCTCATGGGTTTCCAAGCTTCCCAGTCTTGTGGCACCCGCATCCAGCGACTCCCCGCCTTACGGTGGCGAGGTCGTCAGATAGAGTTTACCCGTGGATAAACACTAATAAACAGAGTTGGCGCAAGCGGGACTCTGCCTTATTGAAACAGTATTGCCAAACCATCCCTCACACTCCTCAGGCCTCATCAGAAGCGGCCGGCGCCCAAGAGAGCGTGACCAGCAGTGACTTTGACAAGTTCCTGGCGGAGCGCGCGGCCGCAGCGGAAAACCTGCCCAACGCCTCAGACAATACGGCCCAAAATACCCCGCAGCAGACCCCGCGGCATCGGCAGATCAAGAAGGAGGAGCAAGACTCCATGTTTGCGCTCTGATGTGTGTGAACGGTAAGTGGAGAGCACGGGAGGCAACGTTCGCGATTTCATCTATTATATATACACTTCATTGCCTTGACCCGATGTTAAATGCAGAACTCGTTATGGCATCGCAAATAATTCAAAGTTACTCGCGCTGTGGCGGCATCTCCAATAGTTTTGAACTACTGTCCAACTGTTCAGTTCTCGTGCAACCCTTTTATAGATACCACGGTTGCCAGGGGACGCTGACCCCCCCTAACATTTAGAGGTACAGGCATGTTGTAGGATTGTATGAAGTATAACCGAGAAATTCGAGTCTCTAAAATAGTTATAAAGCGAATGATTTGTGAATTTTAGTACAATCGACAACACAACGACCTTTACATACGTGTAATCTACGGAAGACAAATTTGAAGGTCGATCTGATGTCCATCGTAGTAGGTGACAGTATGGCATATCGGTCTGTCTGAAATACCATGTATCGAGCTTGGGTACTCATTGCAAGTACTTTTATCGCACTCTGCACTCGGCACATACGGTAAGCGAGACATCGCGCTATCATTTCTGTTTTCCGTACTGGCGAATCGGAACGGATTGAAAATAAAATGGCGGATGCATCGGCCAATAGAACCTGTTTATTTTAGAACTGTATCAATCACAGCCCTTCGGCCGTTAAGGAAACTGAAGTTTGGAAACTGGTTTCCTGAAAGTATTTTTTTATCCTCCTACGTAACTGATTTCCTGAAAGGATTTTTTTAACCTCCTACGTAACTGGTTTCCTAAAAATACTTTGTTTGTGTTATTTCAGCCACCTACGAAACTAATTGGACTACAGTAGTAATTTTACGAGTGTTGTATTAGTAGACTCGTAATAAAACCGTTCTTGTAGTTTATTTCAGATATTTGGATTTAATAAAAACAATTCATTAAATTAAATAACGAAAAAAATTTAATCATTTAAAACATAAAATATAACTTTTTTCATACAACATAAAACAATTCAATTACCTAAAATAACATTAGAAAAATCAGTCACTTAAAATATAAAAGAACTCTTCAGATGAACTAAAGAAAAATTTCTGGAGTTTTGAAATTAAAATAAAAATGCGTATGGTGATATAATTTCAATACAGTGGCCCACAGTTATTTGTCCATTTTTCAAATCTGTAATCGCATTATCAATTTCATTATTTATTTCTTGATAGTGTTTATTTTTGTTGCAGTTAGATCTAAAAATATTCGTTACTTTACTTTCCTTAATCAAAACTTCTAATAAATTGGTTACCGTGACATTTTTCTTGCCAATGTATCTGTTGATACGGCTATGCCATCCTTCCACATTGTTTGTAGTTCTAACCTGCACCTCACTACAGCAACAAGTTTTCTCAATTACTGTATTGTTTTGCCACTCCTTTTTAAAATAGGTATTGAATTTTTAATGTCCTCACCAGAACGTTTTTCAAATGGATAACTTGACACCGATACAAAAGAGATTATAGTTGTTATTCAGTTACATAGAAGTATAAAAAAAGCCTTATAAGAAACCAGTTACGTAGGAGGTTAAAAAAATCCTTTCAGGAAATCAGTTACGTAGGAGGATAAAAAAATACTTTCAGGAAACCAGTTTCCAAACTTCAGTTTCCTTAACGGCCGAAGGGAATCACAGCACAGCGCCGTTAATGGATAAATGTTGCCTGTTTGCCATCTTAATCCAAGCATACTACAATTGTATTTTTGATTTGCCGCAAACATAGTGATCTCTACGTTTGCCTATCCACCATTGAGATAAAGCACATTTTCTTCTGACGTGCCCTCGCGGCGTAACACAACGACAAACGTTTTTTATCGCGTAATATCGCAGCGCTATCTTGCTTTACGTAGTGATACAAAGCAAGATGGCACTCGTTGATAGGATGATAGAGAAACATGTATCGCGGTATTATCGTGCCGCAGGGGATGGACTGTCAAATGTATCTGCAGATGTAAAAACGCTACCTAACAGTCAAGTAGTCGCGAGAATGGTTTTTGTAGTATAGTGTACTAATTGTTGTATAGTTGCAACATAACGCCTACGTTTGTCTTTTTTTTCACGTTACTACGACGTGCTTTCTTTTGTTAAGCTTCGTTATTCATCAACTGTACTCACATTCACTTGTAGACTAAAGCATTTTTGATACAACGCTTGTGATAAAACTTTCTGTGGCTTGAATAGCTTAGAAAGCATATTGTGGGCCAGATTCTGATACTCGTATGCTGGTTGACTTAACAAGCTAAATCGATTGTCAGTCGACCTCACCACTCATTAATCGTAGCTTTAGGAAAGTGCAAACACAATTTTTACTGAACCCGGTTTAGCTGTAAACTCGGTTCGAATCTTTAGAGCGCGCCGCTCCATGTGAATAAAAAAATCAGCCTTCAAAATGTTAATGGACTTAACGCCTTTTTTATCTGATTTTCAAAATGTTAATGGACTTACAACTTTGTTGTCTGATTTTCAAAATGTTAATGGACTTAACACCTTTGTTGTCTGATTTGTAGTTAAGATGCTTTTGGCTCCGCCTCGTTCAATAGGTTCAGTTTGAATAGTGGAATTGGTACAAAAGAGTTTGTTTTCGTTTAGAGAACTGGGAAACTGAAACGAGCTTTTCATTATTTTGATCGCCATTTCAGGTTTTGGCGTTAAGGTACTAATTGTACTTTATTGTATTTTATAACATTCATGATAACGTTGGTCATAAGTTAGCAGTAGATAAGGTACTGCTTTGTCGTAAGATACAGGATGCTAAAATACCGTCGCCCGACTTGCGAATATACATCGTGTCATTGAAATTACGCAAAACCTGAAAGAATTTCTTCAGAATCGATAGCTAAACCACTTTCAATAAGAGATTTTCAGTGATTTATAAAATCACGATTCCTTAAAAACTGCTCAGATGAAGTCGGATGCAGTTTAATTAGATGCATTGTTTAACTGCCATTGAGGAGTGTCTTAGCTGAATAATGTTTTTGTAAATGAGACCGTTTATTTATATTTTATGTACAAACACGAAACTTGACGCGGTAACATGTAATAAAAAAATTATAATTCTAAACTTTTGCTTATTGGAAGTTGTACGGTTTTTCGATCGAGTGTTGCTTCAATAGCACTTTGTATACAATGGATATTGATCTTCAAGGATATTGTATAGTTTGTTGAAAGCGGTAGAAGATAAGTTGACCTTTGATTAATACCAGAGTGTGACCAAACAAGCTATTCGCTAAGGAAATAAACCATAGAACAAATTGGGGCGCTCTCCTGCAAACGACCAAAATGAACTAACATACCTTTCACTACCACTTTGGTCCAAGTCGTTAGCGTACGAAAAATTGGTCTTGCCTCATAAGTCGAGAGATTGATTAAAAAGTAATAGTTTTAAAGTCACGATATTGTAACACGTACGTGGAAAAATAGAGCCTGCGAGTGATATTTTGATGTATTGCTACTGTGTTTATAACTTTAATTACATACTGTCAAGGTCTTAAACGCTTTGTCTTTCGGAAAAGAGCTGGGGTTCGCCTAGCAGACTGTTAGCTGAAGGATTAACTAAGCTACGATTTCAAATTAAGTTTGAAGTATTTGTGAACCAACTGTGTAGGTTAAATTAAGTATGAGTAAGTAGAGATTGTTTAATATATGACTTGCATAAAATTTCATCGTAGTATACGGGAGTTGACCATTTATTTAGTGTAACGTCTGATGGGGGTAATATCGACACTGAGCGCCAGGGCCGCGTTTCATAGAACTGCAATTCATAGTTTATGATGACAATTCGATATACATTGCGTAATAGTCTTTCTACCAGTTAATCTGTGGGTTAATCGGTTATTCAAAGTGCGAATTGTCACGGCTGGTTAATCTGTGACACCAATTCACCTTTTGAAAAGCTTGCCTCTACACATCAGACAGGCTCCATCGCTTGAAATATTCAAAATCAAAGTTTTACCGTCACTACCTGAATCTCCAATAATTATTTTAATTTTTAACGAGTAGCATTCATAATGTAGATAATTCATATATAATTTAACTAGTAAATTTGTAAGCTCTATTTTATTCCTTTGTGGTTCTATGTATTTATTTATTGTATTATGTATTTGTTATATTTTATTGTATTTAACTTGCACTACTTAGGTTAGCTGGCTAAGTAGCATTTAGCTCGCCTATCTGCAGAACTTTTTGTTTAAATGCATTAAACTGGTTCAATAATAATAATAATAGTAGTCCATGAATTGTAATTCTATAAAACAGGCCCCAGGTAGTCAGTATCTACATTCGACATATTTGGACACTGATATTTGCTTTAAATGTCGTTTTAATTACTCTTAACATCGGTGTAGATTTTATCCTGTTTGACCTTAATATTATCGTGTTTATGTATGTGCTTTAGTAATTCGGAATTACGGTTTTATAGTATTGAAAAAGAAAGCTAAAATAAAATGAGCATTTAATGTTTTGATGTGATATTATGAAATGTTATATGAAACATTTCGTCATTGTATTGTACTCTATTTATTGTAAAGCTGGATATTCAGTCTGTGCTACACAAAGCATGTTTGAAAACTAACGTTACTAAGACATTTTTCTAACTGCAATTTTTTTTCTTGCCATTTAATGAGTAAAATATAACCAATTATTGTCTTTCACGACATTTTGATAGCTATCCTCTAAGTGGGAGATTCACTGTTGCAAATTATCCTACCGCTGGTTTTTTTTTTTAGTTTTCGTGCAACTGTTTTTACACAAATAATAAGTCTTAGTGCGCCTTTGATGTTATTTCTAAGGAGCTATTCCTTTATTAAGTAAGATGAACCACTTTCTGGAGCCAGTGCCCCTGAATTTTGCACAAGACAAAATAGTAAATAAAACCCATATTCAACCCCATGTATGAAATATTCGGGCTCATACCTAATAAGTGAACGGCTCCTAATCAAAGATTTGCAATGAATTTATTTTGTTAAATTGTTTTAGTATTGGTTGTCTCGTAATGAATTTATTGTGTTCTGCGATCGAAAGGTTTATGAATATTGACATAAAGCACATAAGAGAAATGAAAGCATACCTAGTACATAGTTATGTTAATCGCACCAAAGTAACCATCATCGGCTATTATTTAACTGTACATTATGTAACCATTCCATGTTTCTTATTAAGAAGATAGTATTTTTTGTGTAGTTGTGATAATTTTTGACAGAACAACTTTGTTAAGTATTTATAGTTCTTTTTTTGTTGTAATCATTGATTGTATTTAATAAACATTTACCGACAACTTGTGTTTGAAAAAACCTCGCTGTAGTAAAAATTACGCAAAGGTAGTTTTAATAGTTTATTTATCAATTTCTGTATCCACATTGATACACAAACACATAATTTGGCCATAACAATGTTTGGATAATTATTTACATGTTAAATAATATATAATTAATTAAATTCATTATTGTTTTGAACTTTTTCTACGCCAGTTTAAATTTAGTGAATGAACTTAATAAATAGTCAATGAGAGACCACAATTAACTTAAACGAATGAGTAGAAAAATAGATACAAAAGTTAAAACAATTCCTTTTATAAAAATATTTCTTGTGATGTTAACATCATGTAACTCTTTTGCTATTAAAAATAAAAAAAATGCTGCTTCCCCGAAGGTACTACTAACTAACAAAACTTGTTCGAAGCACAAAACAACTAGGAATGTGAAACATAAAGATCATCCCAACATCATCATGATACAGAAATTATAAATACATTTTAAATCATAACATAACCTACGTTACCACTGTTCTTGAGATAAATAATAAATTACCCATCTATTCGTCACCGGACAATTAAGTATCAAAAACGAAATTTAAAAATTATGTACTTTCGGATTAAAATTCAGAGTATTCTTAACGATAGAAGCACGTGCAAGTGAAAAGGAAATACAACCTCGGAAACATAGTACAGTCTTACGAATGCAAGTGTTAAGGGTAAGTATAAAAAGTAATTACATATCTATACAGGACTAAGCTATGGAAGTCTCATAATGTACTGGCCCTTGTGGGTTGCTTATAACTCGTCTCTGGGGCCGGCTGTGTCTTCCTCCTCTTCGTAATCGCTCTGAAAAGATAAATTTTTAATTTTAATAAACGTTTAACCGACGTTTCTCGAGAGCAGCACCAAATCCTAAGGGATTCCTACTTACATGTCAAATTCCACACAAATTGCGATCGCAAACGTCATGATTTGGTGTGCATAATTCGGCCCCTAACCACGAACTGGCAAACGCAGTGAGGGAGGCCAGCCAGCTCGCTGGATCGAACTTGAGATAACTGGTGGCGGCTGGGTGACAATGACTGAGTACGTATACATAAATGGCGTGACCTTAGAGAGGCATTTGCCCAACAGTGGACGAATACAGTATTAAATTGAAAACAGTTTTACGCAAAACATATTCTCATAATCTAATCATAACCTTGTTACAACGAAGACCCGGGAAGTTAAGTTTCCATCTCGCCAACACCTTTATAGGTGTATGTGGAACATACTATAATAACCATATAAGAAATGGCTAATTTTTCCTCTTCAAGTCTCCAACTTACACTTATTTCCTACTCTGATTTGGTGAGTCAAAAGAGTTGACCAAATGCATCCGATGTTAGTCAAACAAACTAGACCGCTTCCACAAATCCGCGTCGCGCGTCTCGATCATTCATAAGGAGTTCCACACTTTTAGTGAGTGAGGGAGCGAGATTGGGTTAATAGCTCTGGGACACACGAACACAATGGGCCTCTTGTAAAAAAGTTATGTTTTTTTTTTGTTGGAGAACAGGTGATTTTGAGAGCCAGGGGCCGAATATTTCGATTCGGGCTGATTTAATGAATTTTTAAAGCGAAAAAAAAGTGAGATTGCATTCTAATCTTTACAGACGTAATCATCATCAGCTATTTGACGCCCACTGCAGGACATAGGCCACCTACGTGGTTTTCATAACCATGAGGGGTTTTGCCCATAATCGACACGCTTGGCAGGCGGGTTGGCGATCGCAGTATGCGGTTGGAATCTCAGGAAGACGCTGCTGCCAGTCCCCTGGTAATTGATTTCCTTAGTCGCCTTCTACGACATCCACGGAAGGAAATGGAATGACGCTATTCTTAATCCGGCACCGGAATTTCATTCCGGAATTCCGGCACGGAAGACTCTTTTACAGACGTAAAAGAGGTTGTTTTTTTTTCACAGAGAAAAAATGGTATCATATTGGCGTTTAAATTAAAAAATAATAAATCTTCCTTCATTCACGTGTGAAACTAACGTAAGGCCGTATTGCCATAAATCATTTACAAAATTACAATAAATCACTTTTATTTTATATTAATATTCACTGATTTCTTGTATTGAGTTATATTGCACTGTAGCATGATATTTACCGACCTTTCTAACTATTGTCAATATTTAGGACAATGCCCATTGAGATTCCCTGATCTGTGTGTCAAATCATATCTCACTCCTGGTTCAATTGTTAACAACTAATGTGAAAAAAATATGCGAAAATGGGAACGGACATACCTGAAAACATAACCCCAGGTTTCTCTTACACTAACAATTTGTTACTGTAAACACTTGATTTTTATGCACTGTGACCACTTTAGTGTACAAGTAACAAAGGGTAAGTATCCCGCTTGAGCAGTAGTGTAAACAAGGCAGAGTCCAAACTCACCACACTGGGCACTGGCTCCGCGCCCTCTCCATCACTCTCGACGAACTTGGTCATGCCGGCGAGCGTCCTCTCGCCGTTGTAGTCCTTGACCTGGTTATCCTTGGTGTACAGCTTGATCGTGGGGAATGACGAGATCTTGGTGTGCTCCAGCTCGTTAGCGGTAGCGTCGATCTTCGCGATCACCACGTCGTCGTCCTTTTCGAAGTGCTCGCCTAGTTTGTCGTAGATGGGCGCGAGCTGTTTGCAGTGGCCGCACCTGAGGGCAAAGGATGGGAGGTTAGATATCAACTTCTATATAGACGGCATTAAACAGCAGTATACTACTATAGGGCCGGGCAGCAGACATTGAGACTATCTTCATCTTGCAGAAGAGCCATCCGATTTATTTACAAGTTACGTACCTAGTGGGGATTCGCTAAGAGATTTCTTTAATAAAACCAACATTTTAACAGTTGCATGTCGATACATTTATGAAAATATTATGTACGTTAGAAAAAATATCAGACTTCGAAAATGTTGGTGGCCACCATAATGTTAATATAATACTAGAAATAAACATAAATTGTCATTTCCACGATTTAGACTTGCAAAAGTTAATACATCCGTTATGGGGCACTGTATAAGGTTCTACAACAAAATTCCTCAAGATATATTCGAGTTACCTCTAACACGGTTTAAAAAATGTGTTAAGCACATTCTGTGCAAAAAGGCTTGCTATAACATCAAGGATTATTTAAAAGACAAAGATGTTTGGCATTAAACAGTAGGTTAATATTAATTACAGGACGATTGTGACTAGTGTTCAACACATTCATGACTAATATTTTAAGTTGAAAACTCTGTTAATTAAGTTAAAACGTGTTTTGAAAAGAATAAATGTGGAGTTTCTTTGTTAGCTTCTTCTCCACATAATCCATTAATTGTGAAACTAACAACTTTGACGTTCATTAAGTAAACATTCTGTTTTTATAATGAATAAAAATATTTGAATTGAATTAAAATATTCACTATTCCAGTTTTTTATGAGCTTCCACGTCGGTCAAATTCGAGTTAGATTGTTGGACGATAGACTTGTGGGGAATTTCAGTGTCCGGATTTGAGGCCTAAATATTTGTATAAGACTGCCTCGTTGGTCTAGCGGTATCACATCGGATTACCATGCCGGAGGTCGTCGGTTCGATTCCCACTGTTAGCCGCCGTACATTTGTACAAATGGCCTCAGTATGGGTGTATTTCCATGTTTGTGATGTCCAAGACCTTGCCTTGTTACCACAGCACAGAGTATCCTAGTTTGGGTCTAGGACAAGTGATTGTGTTGTTGTGTGCAAGTTATATTTTTGGGCCTGGCAACCCTAGTTTCACCTAATAGTAAGCGGCCCACAACGGTGTTACGTGCTTGCTTCTTAGAAGCACTTTTGTATAGATTGATCAAGTGAAGTATCTTTGGAAAAGGTTGCATACTCAAGAAAAGACCATAGGAGAATTAATTTATCAATACAGAATTAACCCTAACCAAACACGGAATAAATCCTAACTAGTACACTGAATGAATAGTCACTAACGAGCCACACTATTGATCCCGAAAAGGCGGGTATGACCTTTCAGTGTCAATCTTCCTAATACAGTGCATTGCACTGCTATTTATCGCTCTGTAATCCGATTGCAAGTACGTGCGTGTCACTGCGAAATAGATAACGACGCGCGGCGGAAACAATTCGTGATTAGAATTTGATATATAAGAACTCAGTTCAGTCAGACCTCCTATACATAAATAAACTCACGGCTGTACCGGGAATGGTTAGGCAAAGACTACGGATCCAAGCCAGGATCTTGTGCGATATAAAAAAAAAATTAGTAAAGCTCATGAGGAAGCATCCTTCCACGTGTCCAACACAGTGTTTATGCTTTATTCGGTTGTGTTAAGTAAGGGTTTGCAACAAAAACGTATGGTTGATAAGCAGTCAAAACAACCTTTTTTATGGGTTCAAACAATTCACTGTTTTGCACAAGTAATTACTTTTGTAATTAATTGGTTTTTTAAGTTTATTATTTAAAATATGAAGACACGGACCTCGAGACAAATTAGTTATGGTTTTTGGAGGTCCGAATCCTAAACGAATCTGTACCTATATTATGTGAACCTAAATACATACATTTTTTTATTATTAAATAACAAAGTAACGGTGCAGCAATATGGCTAGTGTGGTTATACTAACGTTTAACACGTCTAAAAACTTAAAAAAATACTATCACCAGTGTGCTTGAAACAATATTGTAAATTCAATTCAAAATGAAATGCGAATTTCACGCCCCTCGGCGACAAAGACGACATTTGCATAACATTGTGAGGTGTTTTCTCAAACATCGCGCCGAATAATACGACAATCGATTATTGTCGGCTCACTGGCTCTGTATAATGAGGCGACGTTATACTGTTCACTTGTGCAAATAACTTACTGCCTGTCACATCTAGCTACTAGGTATGAACTCGTGAACATAACAAATGTATCATCCCACAGAAGTTTTAGTTGCTAAGCAGTGGCAGCAGTAATTTCGACTCAAGTTTCAGTCTCACTCTACCTACCTACCTTCTCCGCGCCACTTTTCTTCCACTGTCTTTGGATGTAAACAAACAGTTTACTAAAATAGTTGCAGAGTATAGACTGGCGTTCAATTTATCGTCGCCGTATCGAAATTGATACAAAAGTACCTATCCTGAAAGAGCATAGATACTTTTGTTTCAATTTTGGTTTTTATTTCGAGCGCAATAAGGTTTTCTTAGTTATTTTTTTAAGCATACCAGACACATAAGAATGATACATCTGGTTATCTTGCTCTCGTTACGCCAAACGTTAGCAAAGCAAGCCAAGGTCTGGCGAGACTGGGCGGTAAGCGGAATAAACAGTTGCATCATTGTTTAATTCGGAAATAAAATGTGCATAGCAACAACCATGTGGGTGGAAAACATGTCTTGCTTTTGCTATCCAATATATCGTAAAGAATAATTTCAGGGTACATATTAAGTACAAACGTAAAAATTATTTGCACTCGGATTAGACATAGAAGAATTTTATTATCAGCTCATCGTAAACATCAAAAGACATCACGACTATGGCTTGCTTTTTACTGTCTTTTACCACACAACTTTAACGATCGACACTAGAAGAAAAGTTATGTTTACAAGAACTCTCGAATGTTTAGTAATAATAACTTGCACACAACACAATCACTTGTCCTGGTCCCAAACTAGGATACTCTGTTCTATGGTAACCATCGAAGGACATGACAAACATGGCCATTTGTACAAAACAAGTACGGCGACCTCCAGTGGGAATCGAACCGACGCCTCTGAATGTCGATCAAGTATCGACAGACTCACCAAGGCGCGTAGAACTCGACCAGCACTCTCTTGTTGGTGTCGAAGACGACTTCGTCGAAGTTTGTGGCAACCAGCTGCTTGACGGGCTGAGCGGCCCAGTCCGGAGACAGTTCCTCAGAGAGCAGGTGCTGCTTAAGGGTGCCGGCGAAGAACGACTGGACGAATTCCTGCGGGAAGAACGGAGGTTTTAGACCTTTGTATTTTAGTTCTATGTACCTTTCTTAAATCGCACGAAGGCGGGTTGGTCTTAAGGCTGTTCTGTCTTGCTCGCACTTTAACTTTTTTTAGTGATTGTAATGAGTGTACTTTTGATAAATGTGGCCTGATGGTTAGATGGATAATAAAATTGCGGATATTCAAAACATATTTTTCTTACCCTGCACTAAATTTTTGATTGAGAAAATTTTATTGCAAAAATTATAATTTATAATTGTCTCAGAGGCGAGATGGGAGTCTTTTAGTAATTATTTATTATTATTTGTTTGTTTGTTCTGTTCTTGTTTCGTCTCTTGTAGTGTGTTATTAATTTTGTATAGTATATGGATCTCGATATCTGAAATACATTAAATTATTATTATTTATTTCAGGAAAGCAAAAATGGAATTCAAATGTCTGTAATTTAATTATGCATCATATTCATCAGATCAGATGACTTCTCTCAGACCATATTCATCAGAAGTTTACTTATTTTATTACAATAATTAATAATGTTGAATTGTGCTAGCGAGACAGCATGCTTCACGTAAGAACAGCGTTAATGTACACTGAACAAAAAAATTGTTGATCTCATTGGATAGATCGTGATAAAAACTATCTCTACAACTAATACTTTTCATATACCTATAATATAATCTGTCGAAAAGTAACATCGGTCACGTGGTACAAAAACGCAGGAGCGCGCTCCTTAAAAATCTAGCGCAATATGTGACGTCACAAGTTGTTAGTGATGCAATGTAATGCGATATAATGTATGAAGCATTTATAAATATTTCAGTTAGCTCGTAAGTAAAATGTTTTATATAAAAAAATGCATCTAGTTAATTTTAACTTTAAGAGTAACTTGATTTTTGCCATTGTATAAACCGAAAAATACATAATTTATCTTACGTTGCGGCGTGGGGGGTCCGACACTGGCAACAACTGTCTTGCATAAAAAATAACAAGTCAAGTCAAGTCATATACTCGGATGTGCGACTAGTAAACCGCCATTAGTCAGCACTAAAATTAGTTTGACTTTGCTTAATTAGGTGCACCACAACACGTATACACGTGCAAAGTAACAGCCAGGTGGCCAACTATGTTTTGAAACCCCCCATAAGTCGATACTATCAAGGTATGAACGTCACAACAGACGTAAGCCACTATGTTAATGTTAGTACAGCGTAACGAATGCGGAACCAATCGTTTATTTAGCATTCAGTTAATTTAAATTAACTTGCTTAATATACAAATGCATTTGTAAATTTTTTATTACCTGCTATTTGATACAGTTGTAAATTGTAAGGTCTGTCAGGTGTTCAGCAATTCTATCTCGCTATAGCTAGTTCTACAGCGTGAAATCATTTCGATATATAACACAGCGCATGTTGTTGTAATGAATTTCTTCATGTAATGGATTTCTTCTTCATTTTGTATTATGGAACTGTGAAATGTCGCAATCTAAGATGATTCAGGTACCACAGAAGTTAAAACGCATTTCTGTTTTTTAAGCCTGTGCTACTACGATAACTACAGAACATCAGAAAAAAAAAAAAAAAATAAAAACCGACTTCGAAACAACAGCACTAAAAAGTTAAAGGAATAACTTTAAATTAGAAGTATGTATACATGTAGGTATTGTAAAAGTATAATTCGTAATCGGTGCCCAGTTTCCTGACCAGCACATAAATTTTGGGCCAAAATATATTTTGGGCATTGATGTTGTGTTGATGCACTCGCTAACTAGTGTCCGAGGTATTTACATACCTCAGCGCTTGCTACGTACAATGGCCCAACTATGAGGCTAACTCCCAGTTTCTCGTACATTAACACGCTGTTAATTTACTGTTAACAGCTGTCAATTGACCAAAGTGCATACAAAACAAAAAACACTGACAGCTGTTAACAGTAGATTAACAGCTTGTAAGTATACGAGAAACCGGGGGTAGGTGCGGAAATATCAGAAGATCTCTAACTAGAACTAGAACTTGCCGGCCGCTGCCCGGATGTATTTGGCCAGTAGAGGGATTTAAATTTATTTTGAAGAAGGTAGTCAAAATAATGCTCAGTTTTCCAAGCATGTTTGAGAAACAAAAAACATTACGAGCGCAATAGGCAACGTAAGTGGACGAGCGTGACTATCGAACTCCAAAACAACAATTGCCGTGAACGTAATTGGTACCTCAATGGCGTTGGCGCTGAGCTCGTTGGTCTGGGGCTTGTACTTCGCCATGTCCTGCTCGAGGGCGATGAGACGGGCCGACGGGACCTCTTCCTTTTTCATGCCAAAGAACTCCAGGATCCTACAATTAAATAATAAGCAAATAATAAAAAATAAAAAAACCGGCCAAGTGCGAGTCGGACTCGCGCTCGAAGGGTTACGTACCATTGTCATTTGATTTAACAACATTTGAATATTTTGACTATTTATTGAGTTTTTAGTATTTGTTATAGCGGCAACAGAAATACGTCATCTGTGAAAATTTCAACTGTCTAACTGTCACGGTTCATGAGATACAGCCTGGTGACGGACGGACGGATGGACGGACGAACGAACGGACGGACAGCCAAGGCTTAGTAATATTAGGGTCCCTTACCCTTTGGGTACGGAACCCTGAAAAAATAGTGATTGTGAAACATACAGAAAAAAAAAACTATTTGTTAATATAGAAATCAAAATCTCATTTAACTACAAATATGACACATCGACAAAATTTTTATACGAATAAAAATCCAAAGTTTTTATACGAATAAAAATCCAAAGTTTTTATACGAATAAAAATCCAAAAAGACAAAGTTACTTAATATCCGTCAAATATATACATATAAAACATGCATACTAATAAAAAAAATATTGAAGAACGATATACATAACACATAACATAACATAAACTCACGCCTGTATCCCAGAGGGGTAGGCAGAGACCAGGGACTGCCACTTGCTACGATCCTGACAGATCACTTTCGCTTCCTCAACATTCATTAGTAGTTGCATGCACGCACGCCGGTTTCGGGTAATATAAACTAATACATACTAATATAAACCTAAGTCGAGTCAAATCACCTCAATATAACTTGAGAAGCAAACGCAAAAACAAACTTAAACTAAGAACACCACGAACTGAATATGGTAAAAGAAATGTAAGGTATGAAGGAGTCCAACTTTATAATAATTTACCGACCGAAATAAAGGACATAGAAAATATGAATGCTTTTAAAAATAAACTTTAACTACATGTCTCAAATTATAATTAAGCTTAATCTAACCTTAATGCATGCCATATAAATTTAATCTAATTTTAAGTTTTATTTTCTCATTAATTAAGCGAACTGTAAGTTCTTTATGAGAAATAAATATCTTTGAACCCGACTTAACTTCCTGAAAGCCTAGTCCACAGGAAAGACAAGTCAATAAGTGCGGAGCCAACCAAGCCGCGGGTTTCGATGCTTTCCATCACCGTTAGCGTGTGGTACTGCTACTTTAAATTCGCAGATGTACGTAACTTTGAAAATATTTAATAAAAGTCGTAATACATGTCGTTTAATTTCATATCGTCGTTTAATACATGCCCGCACTGGGAATCGAACCTGGGTCACTCGCTTCCGTGTCCATTGTTCTACGCCCACGCGCAGCGCGTAGGATTTATTGTTTGTATTTTGTGACCAAACTGTCCGGATTTTTCTTATATGTCACGAGTGTCATGACATTTGTAATTTCGAAGTGGTTACCCTGTCTAGGTGGGATCACAGGAGCCAGTACAGAATAGAGTCATATTCTCTGGGGAGTGATAGCATAAAGCCTGGAACGAGATTTCATTTAACATAGAGATAAGATAAGATAAGAATATTCTATAATAAGAATAGAGCAGCAAAGAAACCACCTAAATCTTTGTAGCCGCCGGAAAACATTCCAAGGAGATTATCTAACTTCTGGAGCCACTACAAACAGCAAGATTTATCGATAATAAATGTCTTTTCTTTCTTCTTTCAGATTTTTATTTTATGTTTCTTATATTTTAGATTATGGCAAAACCACTCATGGTTATGAAAACCACGAAGGAGGCCTATGTCCTGCAGTGGGCGTCAAATGGCTGATGATGATGATGATGATCTGTAATTCTTTCACCCGTTGTGCAATAGTGTTCTCTTTCTATCTATCTATTTTTTTTTATTATACTATTCGATGCTGCTGCTGACAAGGATCAAGAATTTACAAACCAACTGCGGTTAACTACCGGCAAATTAAAATAAAAAGCTTCGCGACAAAATATGACGTCGACTTACGGGGCTTTACTGTGAATAAGTCGTTCATGAGAGAGAGATGCAGATAAACATTTGACACAGCAAACACATACAGAGAAAGAAAGAGAGAGGCTATCTATCTCACCTCTGGTGGTCATCCTCGTCGGTGTCGATGGCGACGGACATAACTTTGTCGCGGTAGTTCTTGGCAACGGGCTTCAACTCCTCCGTGTACTTCTCGAAGTCTCCGTTTTTCTACGACAAAGAATAGCGCTGCTTAGTCATTGATACAAGGACAGCCTCTCGTTTGATGGCTGTTTTTTTTTATTTAAAAAAACCTTTTAAGCAGAAATACAAAATTAAACATACTCCAACATGAACCTGACATTTGTCACGTCTATTCGTACAATCGTCGAAGATCTATTTCGCTTGGCTAAAAGACGAGTAATATTCAGGATGTAACAAAAGCCATCCAAAAATGGGTGGTTCTAATCTTCAATATGAACAACTCTTCCCCAGTTTCTCGTACACTAACACGCTGTTAATGTACTGTTAACAGCTGTCAATTGACCAAAGTGTATACAAAAAAACCACTGACAGCTGTTAACAGTAGATTAACAGCTTGTTAGTGTACGAGAAACCGGGGGTTACTATCTAAACTTATGATTATCATCTGTTCCATAACCAGCAAATTTTTTTTTCACGACTTCAAATTCCCCATAGTATGAGTAGTTAGTATTAGGGGTTAAAGTATGAAATTGCCGTTTTATTGCAATAGGTTCTTTGAATTGACATATACCCACAATATTGACTCACTTGCGTCAAATCAATAAAATAAAAAAATACGAAAAATGGGTGCCTCATAATCACTCGAATTTTCGCAGTATCCATCTTTCTTGTCTAAATTGAATAACAAAAACAATTGAAAGTCGATATTCAAATGTTTCACATTTTTTAAAAAAAGAACATCATAGAAACCATTTGAAAAAATTTTCATTCGAAAACCTCAAACCATGAAGATTCTATGTCAATTCAAAGAACCTATTGCAATAAAACGGCAATTTCATACTTTAACCCCTATTATTGACTAGTAGAACACCCATTGTTGGATTTTGTTACACCGTGTACAGAGGGCTGACGGTCAATCTCCAATTACTAATGGAGCTCGGCCGTCTCTCCATTGAGAAGTACTAAAGGACGAAGAATTCGAACAAACTGAGTTTATCATAAACGACCAAACTGAGGCTAAATCGGAAAAACTTATTGCAAACAACCGATGCGGGAATGGAATAGCCGTAAGGCCACCCACACCCTGAACTTCAGTCCTGTGCATAATTTATTCTGTATCCTGAGGACACTTTCGTTTCTACTTAGAGGCTATCTTGTCTCTGCCGGTATATTAAAATATTTAGCTTCTGTTGCAGATATCACCATTTTATAATATTACTTTTCTCGGTTCAAAGTACTGCCAGATTTTTGTATGTTAACACACTTGATGTCTATTGTATGGAATCAGGCGTTACTTTGCGAAAATTCATAATAGCATTAAAATGTGAAAATTACTTTGCTAAATTCCGTCAAAATCCCACAAGCACCATGCGGTTAGTTAATGCACCGCCCTCCCTCCTACTTTTTCAAGCAGAAGCAAGACACAAATACACCACCACCGACACCAATACTTGTGTGAAAAAATGCGTTGGCGGAATCAAGCAAAGTAATTTTCACATTTTAAAACACTTGATGTCTGTCAATTATTCATTTGTATGCACTTTGGCAACCTGAAACGTTCTTGCCTGACAACCGTCAACAGTATGTTAACAGATTGTTAGCGTACGACTGGGGAATATTTATTTATTGAAACTCCAACGGCGGTACACTTAAATAAGTTTTTTTTTAAGCATACGGCCAATAAATGGGGTTTTTTCAATGTTCTGATAATATTTCTGTAAGCACTTAGTGCTTTCTAAATTGAGAATTTTACTAACTTAATACTTAGTAACGTTCTCTCACGCTCTCTTCTGAGAAATTCGAAGAGACAGCACTACCTTTAACTATTTACTTAGCGAAATTCTCAATTCGGAAAATGGCCCTAAGAATAGGTTAGGTAAGTAAAACAAAAACTAATAGCAAGATCCAATCAGTGAGTCCAAAAAACGAAAAACTCTTTCTAAAGATAAAAAGTAATAAAAGGCTAATGGCCGGTTCCCATATTCAAGAACGAAACGTTTTGCTTACGGATGGTTAAAATGTCTACTCAAGTATTCCTCTTAAAAACGGTTCCGAATAACGTACCGTACGGTGAATGTATGGAGATAACAATTTGTAAAGTTCCTAACAATTTTTTTAACATCAATCAGCTATTCATGTTACGGGACGCTTGTTAAGGATAAGTTACCGATTACCAGTAACGATTTGTTAAATATACGCTAATTTGAGTTACTACTATGCTCTTTGAAGGATTTTCGTAGGAAAACTTCCGTGGGAAAACTATTTAAAATCGTCCGTGTAGTTCATCTACAACTTATTGACCCGCAACTAAAAGAAAAAAACTAACTATTAAGCCTTTAGACCTTATGAAAAGAGGACATTGTGGTTATTTTGACTACCATAATTTATTTTATCTACACTAATGTTGTAACATTCTACTTATGTTTTCAATACTTGACTTATAATTACTACTGTTATAACGCAGACAACAAAACACTCAATTTAAGCAATTTCACATGATGGTATAATATTCACATCGATATCGTAAAATCTCATTATAACATCAATAAAACGCGACCAACTTGATTGCAGGGCCAATCAGGTTGGTCGCGTTTTATTGAAGCGCGCAGCTGCGCTCTCATTGGTTAAATTTTAATGGCGGCAAAATCACTGTGATTATACACGTACGCGTGAATTTAATTTAATAAATTTGTTGTTTGATTAATTGCATTAGTGAAGATAAAATAGTGTATGCAACTGCATATAACACGGGTATTAAAACACTCGTTACTATTACGAAACTCGCTGCGCTCGTTTCATAAACTCACACTCGTGTTTTAATACCCTTCATTATATGACAGTTGCATAAACTACTATTAGGTACCTATTCCAATGATTAGAATAGTTGGCAAAGTTTATTAAAGCATTGTTAGCGCTGTAATAATTTCAGCTGGGTAAATGTTTTGTACCTATGATGAAAAATAAATGTTTTTAAATGATTTTCAACATAAGTCCCATGAACATACAGTCGACAGCACATTAATCTCTACGCTTACAAACACTACTCGGTTACGTTACGGGTGACTATGCAACTAAAATGTAAAATTTGACCTGGTATCGACAGTACATGTTTTTGTTACAGTTTCGGTGTTGCCTATTTATGTCATATACGCCAGCCCCGGTACACTCGACGTTAATTTGGGCAACTTATGTCATATTCTTTTTTACATTTTTATTTCAGAAAAAGATACAGCTCAGTGTTTTGAGACAGAATATGCTTTAAGTTTTAGAGTGCTCTAAAGTTGAAATAATTTCAAAGTTTTACGAATGTCGGAATAGTCCGAACACTTACAAGTAGGTCAGTATCTGGAATAACATTCAAGTAGCTTACGAAAGTTTTATCGAAAAAAGTATAATAATATTTCTGTAACTAAAACTTTTACGAAGTCTTTATTACTGGATTTGGAACCGTCGATATTAGGGGCTCTTGGTTACTACAAGTAAATAAATGCCACCCGTGACTTTCTCTTGTGGTAATTAAAACAACCGCGATACACTAAACTTCTTTCTGGATTTTTTCTATCGAAACTAATCACAAAGAACTAGTCAAGTAGACAATTATAAAGTCAACTGCACGCCTCTTCAAACAAGTAATTCATATTGTCATACATGATAAATAATTTTAATAATATTAATATAAATACGAGACTATAAGCGAAAACCCCCTCTTAGAAAAAACACATTAACTAAAGGTCTATTAGACGTAAAAAAAAACAAAGTTACATCTACTTTTTCGAATTATCATGTTTTTCAATCCCTAAATTGCTGTTACTAGAGTCTTATCATCCAAACATTTATACAAATCAATGAGCCACGTAAATGGATCTCACAATTTCAATCAACGGACACGCAAACTCTTTAATGTTAAGAACCAGCATATTTGCTTAGCTTGATAGAGTATTTTTTTATCGCTGTATCGAGCATGCACTAGGCAGACCGATTTTCTGAGTAACAGGCAGACTCAAAAGAACATCTATGCAATTTACGATAGCTTCCGTGACCGCATTAGGTCGCACAGTGCGACAGGTTTGGAACCGGTGAGTCGGTAACTGGCGACTATGAATTTAGCTTGTTCGACCAAGTCAGAGTCAAGTTGTAATAGGGGTTAAAGTATGAAATTGCCGTTTTATTGCAATAGGTTCTTTGAATTGACATAGAATCTTCATGGTTTGAGGTTTTTGAAGGAAACTTTTTTCAAATGGTTTCTATGATGTTCTTTTTTTAAAAAATGTGAAACATTTGAATATCGACTTTCAATTGTTTTTGTTATTCAATTTAGACAAGAAAGATGGATACTGCGAAAATTCGATTTAGCTTCCGTGATATCTTTTGGTTATTTGTTATACATGCGGGCTCCTTCAGCCACTATACTACTATTCCCATAGTTCGTTCTTTGCATCTGTGTGTGGATATTATTGGCTCGTCTTGTTAATCGAGTCTGTAGTTGTATCCTTTTGGTGAAAGTTATTTGGGTATGAATATACATTCGATACATTCAGATACTTCTATCATTATGAAAGTATTTTATTTAGGGCCAATTTTTCAATAGTCAGATAAATTTTAACTGGAGAATAAATTCCATGCTATCACTGTTAAATCATACTACAAGACAGTGACAACATTAGTTTTACTGTCCAGTTAAGTTTTATCTGACTTTTGAAAAATCCGGTCTTAGTTTCATACAGGCACTTATTCGACCAGCGGGCGAAAACCACAAAAGGTTTATCTGCCGCTGTTATCGCTCGGTTAGGTTAAAAACCGTATGTTTTGATATAGGGTTTAGAGTGGAGAGGCAGTTACGAAGCATTATTATTAGTCAAGAATATTGAAGTAACACATTCTGTTAACCAATCGTCAAACTGGCAGGCAGGTAACGGCAAATTCACGCGTCAAATCTCTCGATCGCAAAAAACCGGGCTGACTTTTTGTACAGTCGTGAACTCATGATTCTGATCACTGACCGCTGCCGGTACTAGACTTGACTAGTCACCAATAGCAAGAAACCTTTGTAGATATACCTTATAAGGTTTGGCATAAGCATGAATATCGAATAAGTAAAAGGCAGATATCTCCGAGTACTACACACGATAGTACAGAACGTACAGACAATATAAATTGAACTCCTAAGTTTTATAATCGTGGAAACTTCAGACATTCTAATTTCAAGTTCGTCTCCAGTGGTGGGTGAGGAGTCAGCTCTTTACTGTAGATTTTATTTACATACATAAACTCACGCCTGTATCCCAGAGGGGTAGGCAGAGACCAGGGACTGCCAATTGCCATGATCCTGACAGATCACAAACAGATTTTGTCTGTTCACGTTAAACGTGAATAGTTTCGGAAAGTTTGTTGGATTTTTTTGCGACCTTTGACTTCTGTTTTCCTCTACTCTATGAAGGCAAAGTTCTCAATGTACTTTCACTGTGTCAATGCACTTTATAGTTACAGGGTCACCAACATTTAAATCCAGGTTGATCTTATTGCCAGGGATATAAGTGCGAGATTTAAATGAAAATGCATACTAAATACTTGAGGATCTTGGAGAAAAGCCTTTGAACTTTCTATGCCTTTGAGACTATTGTCTACAGATAGATCTGTTTCATATGACAGAGTTCATCTACTAAAGTATTCTTTCTAAAAGCAGTATGTCTTTCGCATCTACTCGGAATGTAATGTACCGTCTGTGTAAAAAAGAGACCCAGTTAGGAACTGGTTTGTCGCACTCTAGCTAAGATAGTGGGAAAGAAAAAGTGACAATGGTATTTGAGATCACATTGAAAATTTCGACGTGAGGAACCGAAATAAAAATTAATAAATCCAAATCGAAACATACGTAACACGTTGAAAGGTTCTTCATTACAAAAATATAATGCAGTTCTTCTCTACATTGAGCAGATCTATCAAACTGTTGTAGTCACGCAACAATCATGACATATGGGGCTGAGTCAGCAAATTAATATCCAGCCACGTAACTTGATTGCTAGCAATCGGTTTTGTACCTCGGAAAATACCTAAATAATGACACGTGCTTTTAAGATAACTAGGTATCAGTTTTCTTTGTGTAAACAGTATTATCTGCCAAGTAAAGTCCGACTCCGGTTCACAAAAACTAATCGCATTTTCAATGACGAAAATATGACTATAGTGGCCTTAGAAATGTCCGTGGCGTGAAGCTATGGCTGAGTAAAATAAGGTCATACGTTATTTCTTCTTTCTTTTTTATACTAAATTTATTTCTAATTGGTTTGTTAAAGTGATTAAGGGCGTGCCGAGGCCAAATGTTATTAACTGCTATTTATTAGCATCGCGCATCATTAAAAGCCACCAAATGTTATCTAAGTTCAAATAAGAAATATGGGGCCAAATATGGACCGTACAGCGGTACTAAGCTGGGTTTGGAGATCAGAGATCACAGAAAAAAAGATGGTGTGCACCCAAAAACATTTTCGTTATGACCACACGATAGATCGGGCCGAGTATACCCGATTTAGCGTCACCGACCCAAGCTTGACGGTTCAGTTTCTTTTACTGCCACAGAGTGCACCTGAAGAATCCCTTCAAAATACAAGAAAAAAGCGACAGTATAAGTACGTAAATCTATTACCTCAGACTTCTGTAACTCTTTGCAATTGATTCCCTGACCATCGAATATGGATTGAGTGACCGTTACTTAATATATTTTTTATTGTACACTAGGAATTGTAACCATGATGTGTATTGAGTGTCAATTTATCTATTCGTTTTGGAGTGAGTGAAATATTGTTTCCTATATGTGCTTACGCAATTTCTACTATGATATTTCTACCACTGAAAACCTGTCATTGGCTCTATCTTTATTTCAATTGTAATGTATCTTTTTCATAGCTGTAAGTTTTCCTATTATAATAAAATAAGTAAGATATTAAAATTCACCAAACCCTGTTGTACTGTGTAATACTGTTTATGTTTGCAAATTTTTTTGTCATGTGCTCTGGTGTACAATAAAGAATATTCTTATCTTATCTTTAGTATTACACCGCGTCCAGTTTTGACTAATCGGCAAACTAGGAATCCAGCTTACCTTGGATAGGAACAACAGCAGGTGGTACTTGATTTCACCACCGAAGATCTTGCTCGCAGTCTCGTGTGAGAACTCCACAATGAGTGGCATGCTCTGTGTGAACACCCAGCGGCGGAGCAGGTCCTCGTCGATGGATTCAGCGTCGTATTTCACCTTCGGCTCCTCGAACTGTCGGGGGAGAGTGGGTGTTAGTACCGCTTCCACAGCATAAATAGTGCCCTAAATCATAGGCGCCGTAGGGGAAAGCCTATTTCGTAAGTTTTGTTTTCGAGACTTGTCAGAAGTGTTGTTAACAATAATGACAAGCCATAGAAAAATAAATTAAAAAATAACCAACAACCTGACTGCTAAGCTTTAACTTCTAGACAGGCAGGACCAACCTAGATCAAGGAGTTACAATGTTGAGTTTGGGTCTGGCTGCTTAGTAGATAATCCTCAGCAGTTGGGTTGTTGGTTATTTTTTAAATTAGTTTTTATTTTTGTCATTTTAGTGATTTCTTAAATGTTTTGATCGATTTATGCTAATTTCACAATAGCCTCGCCATGACACTCGCGCAAACATGAACCGATTGAGATCTTATTTGTCAAAATTTGAACTTTAGTACTATAATTAGTAATACAAGCCAAACACATTACCCTCCTATTGGGCTCCGCAGCAGTCGGGTAAAAAGAACCAAGGAAAGGACTTTTCTTTGGCCTAAGACCAGGCTGAACATTTTTGTGGTTATAAAATTTATAGCTTGGGACGCAATCTAGTTTTTCTTTATGTGGTTTTTTAGATGAGATTAGACAGAATAACAATAGCAAGGTTCAAGGTCAGGATCTTTTTGTTTCACATTGCGTTGATAAATTAAAATAGGTAGTTTAATTTATCAATGCAATGTGATAATAATTATTTTTATTACTTGTTATTGGGAACAAGACGATGTATGATGAGTTTTTATCACATAATAAAGTTTAATTACAGCATACATAGCATAATTTCCATCAGGGAAGCTATAAAATACGCTGCAATATTAGCTCACAGACTAAATTCCGAACAAACTGCTAAAACCTGTTTTAGAATTTAGTTAGAAACAGGTTTTAGTCCATTTTTAGAATTATCTCAAAGTTACAAGACCAATGACTCCATTATCTTCAAATCAAATAAATTCTGTGGGATATAACATGTTAGTTCAGAAATTTATGCATCAGAGTTGGGCCATTCTTCAGTGCTGAGGTTTCTGATCACCTCTGACACGCAGGTTTCCTCGCAATGTTTTCCTTCATTGTTAGCAAGTAGTATTGCTACTACAAATTCAGAAACGTATGTAAGTTGGAAATATTAGATGTAACATAGCCACTGAATTTCGGAGATAAATCATTAACTGTTGCATGTAAATTCGTTTTAGTTTATGAAACCTACCCCGTAGAGAAGGCTTGTGCCTAGCGATAGGACAAGGAGACTTTACAGATCTCGGAATTTGAAGTGTGTATGAAATAAAATCCAAGAATTTCCTATTAATCCATTAATCCACACCTCTCTATTACCTACGTTTAGTTACTAATATAGACTAAGTCCTTCTGTTACTAATACTACTATATGTATTTATTCTGAAATAAATATATTTATTAAATATAAAAAATTGGTTAGGAACAGAAACAATACTTACGTTCTTGTACATTACAATATCTTCAGCTTCAGCCTCCAGCTCCTTGACCACTTTCTCATCAGACACAATGGCAAAGATCTGGTCATCGACCAGCCCAGCGAGAGCCAGGAAGACCTCAGCCTTTGCAGACTTCTGGTTGGGGAAGAAACCAAAGACAACCACATTGTTGGCGGCAATAACCTCCTTGGCCTGTTCAGCAGAGGTGACTTCGACGGCAGGGGGACCGGTCTTCTTCTTGAGCCATGCGACTATGTCATCGGCTTGGCGACCACCTGTTTGAAGATGTTTTCAAGTTTAGATGGAGACCAAGGATGTTGGTTGAATTGGGAAAGAGGTCTTAAGGTTAATGGTAATGGTTAATGCTATGAGATCAATAGAACTATTGAACTCTTTAATGGTGGAGTTTACAAGATTTTTGATACTTATCTGTCATCTTGGATAACCATTGATGTTAATTCACTTTAAAAAGCTTTGGTTTGTGAATATGTGGATTAAAAACTCATGAGTGAAGCCGAGAAATGTAATCTAGTTCAGACATTGTTTTATAAATATTGGCACTGTAGTATAGTGTGTGTATTAAATTCATTTGTTACGGGGCGTGTAATTTAAAAAGCAACACAAATTATCAATTAAGTCTTACTTTGACACAGTAAAGTTATTATTTGGGGAGAGTGATTATAATTAATGAGGCAAGATGTTTTTTCATTACAAAATTCTGTGACTCACAAGGTACTGTCACTAAGTAGGAGAAATTAAAATAAGGGCTTCTTTCACTTTCTTTGTATTTGGCTAGAAGTAACTGAATAGAGCAGTTTTCCTGTCAACTTATCTGCAGTAAGGTCTAAAGTAGTGACAGATTACGAAATCAACTGATGTATGTTCTTATAATAGGTTTTCCACATGTGAAGGATGAATCTAGTTACCTTATTTTGACAATGAACTGATCATACAAAGTTACAAAGAATCCTGTAATAAAAATGAAACACACTATATCAGTATCGGGAACAGGCCATCTCTCAGAGAAAACAAAAGAAATCAAACTATAGAATAAAACAAATATGAAAGAGATTATATTCTTTTTGGTGCACTAAACCGTGCTGATTTTTTTAAAAGCCTATTAATCCTATTATTATTGTACGTAATACAGAGAAGTTTGTAAAGAGGCTCGCTGATGCTTGCACTTGTCCATTAGCTCAGTTGGGAGAGCACTGGCACGGTTCGCCTGAGGTCGCAGGTTCAAGTCCCGGCATGGGTGAAATTTTTAGCCTCTAAGTAGGTTTCTAAAAAAAATATGAAAGAGACCAACCTGTGTAGTCAATGGGGCTGCCGTTCTTGAAGAACTTGAGCGTGGGGTAGCCGCGCACACCGTTGTTTTCTGCCAACTCTTGCTCCTGCGTGGCGTCGATCTTCGCAAGCTTGATCGCAGAACCTTCCTCGGCGAGCGTGGTTGCCGCCTTGGCGTACTCCGGCGCCAGGGACTTGCAGTGGCCGCACCATGGCGCGTCTGAAGAAAAACAACCACGTTAGCACCGGCGGGCGCCGGCGAGCGGCGTGTCACTGACCTCTGCATCGTCACAAAATGCGACACAGCGTAATAGTTCTTTTAACAGGAAATAGTGTACGATGCAGTTAGAATGTTAGGTATAAGGGTAACTTACAGAATTCAACTAAAACGAAGCTATTGCTAGCCAAAACTTCGTCGAAGTTAGATTTGCCGAGGACGAGTACGTTCTCCTCTGTTGGTACTTCGTCTCCGAGCGCGCAACCCACAAAGGCTACAGCCACAAAAAATAAGAGGAAACGCATTTTGAGCTTTCCGGTGACTTTCGATGTGAAAAACCCTACTGCACGGGAGACGGAGTTCTATGAAATGCCGATTTTTGCCACTTCATTCACTCACAAAACGCGATTTGACGTGGCAGCGTCGATCGAGTGTGGATGGCTGTCATTGGTCGGAAATTGTTTTCTTAAATCTGCTTGTTTTCATTGTTGTTTATGGTATGGCAGAAGTCTCGACGCAAACAAACGTTTTAGGTGCGACCACACTGAACGTAATATTCTTCAAACTTGAACGTGTGGCCGCGTGCCCAGCACCGCCGCGGTTTGGCAGCTTTATGCCGGAAGTATGAAAATATCGAAGGGGCTTTCCTCAAAGATGTTTTTTATAATGACTGATAGCAAAATAAGAGTGGACTTTGGCAAAAAACAGTAGAAATCGGTAGTGAAATCTAATTATTATATTGGTAATTCCATCAAACTACCCAAAACCTATCTAAAATATGCCACGCTACGAACAAAACAACCATAATTATACTTCTGTATTTCTTCTTACAAAATTCACACCTAAAATGGCTCAGTCCTCTCGATTAGTCTAAAATTCAATGTTTTTACTTTACTAATCAAATGAGCGCAATATGACCAAGATGTTCTGCAGAGTAAAAAACTCTGTGATTGGTTCATTCTGTACGCCAGGCCTGACGTGAGCGTTGGTTGGGCAATACTGCTAAAGTAAGTAACAGCGTAAGTGATGGTTGGTTTCATTGGTTTTATACAAAAACGTCAAACTGCTCCCACAGTCAAACGAAGCAATTGGTTTTGTGGGGCCTTATTATAACGAATTTAGTAACATGTTCGTTTTATATTAATAAATACATACATACATGCAATGACTTCATTGATGTCGAACCCGTCGAAATATCTAGGTACTTCCCAAGATGGCGGTCTGCCGGTGGCAGGTGGATAAATATTTTGCCGGGTGATACTGAACTCGCTCCGATTGCTAACACAATTGACAAGCCCCGCCACAATTCCCAAAATTTAATGAGGGGTAATTTTTGGCGCTAGTTAGACAGGCATCTATGTTTTTAACTATAAGTGTTTCATACGCAAATTGTGATTTTTTTTTTCGTCGCACGCCTTTATCTTCTGCTGCATATACAACTGTATCAACGACACACCGAACACCACAATACAATAATATAAAATAATATTTTTATTAATGCAGGCCATTTTATGGAGTATGTATATAATAAGTTTTACCTTGCCTGCGCCCCCTGAACAAAATCCTAGCTACGCCTATGTGTATATCTATGCCCAATTTTAGCTCTCTAGTATAATAAAAACTGAATTTGCAAGGATATTACTCTTTTATTTTTTCATTTTACACTACTTTTGCAAGTCCCGTGGTCTCGGTAGACTCGTAGACAGTGCCTAGTGCTCGTGTTAACCTTAGAAAATACTATGCTCTCTATTACTTAACGTCTCTGTGCTAAGCCGCGGACAGACAGACGGTAAGACAGACGGACGGACATGGCGTAACTATAAGGGTTCCTTGATGACTACGGAACTAATAGAAATTAAAAAGTAAAATTTTGCTAAATTGTCCTATGTTGTTTTAATGTTCCTACTTACAAAAAGTTAAAGCTATTTGCCAGACAAAAAATTTTGTCTTCTAAATGATTAGTTAAGTTTTAGCTTACATTTTTACCCTTTTTGCCAAAAGTCTAAGCAATATTTAGCATTGAATTTTAAGTTAAAATTCTTTTCTAATAAAAAAATTCTTGACTATACTGGGACGCAAGCAGTTTAGGTAGAGTGGACGTGCGAGCGAGCGCGCGTCGCATCGCTCGGTTAAAGATATTTGCCTGAATGCACCTTTTGTCCTTTCTCTTCCAAACAGCTGATTTTGACACTGAAATGACAGGTTAATTTAAATCAGATTCTGTTTGTTTTGATTCGATTTGCGTGAAAATAGATTTATATTTTAGCCTTTTCCTGTATGCCCACAACCCAATAAAAGAAAGATGCAAGAATCATGGATGAAGATATGATTGCAAGTTATCATTTCATCTTAGGTATTAGTCGTATTTCGTTAAAATCAACCCTACAAGGTTCGTTATCAGTCCATTATTATAATACAAAAAGTACTATCCGTCTGACGGTTTGTAACACACTTTGTTTTATTCAAAAGTGATACAGTAAGCTACGTATGTAGATACTATGCTTCTGTTGTCTACCACGTAAGTTAACCTTTACATTAGGTACAATTTAGAAGAATCGAAAAACCTCCATACTACTAAATTAGGACAGTCACCAAAGCGTACTGTCTATTCTATTTACTAGAGGCTCTCGAACACTCACCTAAACATTCTTCGACGAATGTTACTTTCTCTCCAAATGGTTTCAATCGAATGTAGATACTTGATTTTATTTATAGAAACATAATTTCTCTGAAACACTCCTCAATGGCAGTTTACATAGGGTGTCGTAAAGAGAAAGACCAACTTAAACTGCATTCAAAGAGTGTTTGAAGGATTATGTTTATATAAATAAGACAAAAATTCCAATACCCACACCCACTCTATTAATTTTTTTATAGCGAAATTCTAGGAAATATTTGTAGGTCTAATTTTATTTTTGCAAAGACACTAGCGAGCATAATTACACGTCTCGACGTTACCAACCGTTGGCCAACTGTAGGAATAGTAATTTATTTTAGAAGTGTTGGACATATATTGGATCTCATCCAATATTTTTTATTTGCTTTCCTCATTGAATATTATTTGTAGAATTACTTTCGAGGGCGCCAGTGCGGCAAGCCAAGGTGTGTACTGTCTCATTACATTTTCATTTTTTTGGAATAAAACCAGTTAATAAGTTTTTGCTTATATGCACTCTGCTTCATTTAATAGTATGACCTTAAAAGTTATAAATGATTTACCATTGACTTGTCTAGTCTAGGCAAAGGCTAAAATTAATTTTAAACAGATGCTATAACTCAATTTTTAAGCTTTTCTTATCTAAGAAGTGACCTGGCAGTTTTTACAAATTATTGAAAAACCATGAACAGTTTATTCTTAACATATTTTAAAAGTGTATTGTTCTTTCCGATTTTTGCTGTGGTATATGCCTAATCCGTGTGTCTACCTCTACCAATTTTTCTGAGGACTAGCTTTTAATCCTTACGATAATAAAATAAAAACTGGCGAAGTGTGAGTTGGACTCACGCACGATGAGTACCATTATCTATACAACATTAGACACAAAGGTCGAGAAAAAACGGCAAAAAATCACGTTTGTTGTATGGGAGTCCCCCTTAAAGATTTATTTTATTTTAATTTCATTATTTATTTTTGAAGCGAATATAGAACTAAATATTCTGTGAATATTTCAAGCATCTACCTGTTGCCGTTATTAATATCGAGCAAAACACGGCAAAAAGAAATATTGGTTTGTTGTATGGGAGCCTCCTTAAATATTTATGTTGTTCTGTTTTTAGTATTTGTTGTTATAGCCACAACAGAAATACATCATGTGAAAATTTCAACTGTCTAGCTATCACGGTTCATGAGATACAGCCTGGTGACAGACAGACAGACAGACAGCCGGACAATGAAGTCTTAGTAATAGGGTCCCGTA
The DNA here is from genome assembly GCA_963969515.1 of Yponomeuta evonymella. Classification (NCBI taxonomy): domain Eukaryota; kingdom Metazoa; phylum Arthropoda; class Insecta; order Lepidoptera; family Yponomeutidae; genus Yponomeuta; species Yponomeuta evonymella. The sequence goes on from OZ018353.1 coordinate 6,350,477, forward strand.
TGGCACCCTTCGGGTACGGAACCCTAAAAAGAACTTCTCAGCTATTCCATAAAGAATCAACCACTAAGATGGAACTAATCATAGTCACAATGATTTTGTGATTGGTTCCATTTTAAAAGCTTATTAATGACTTAATAAAATACCATTGGCATTATTTATAACACTGTCAATTAAAGAAAGGGACTGGACAATAATTAGATTCTCGCTTTTACAATAAAGCGGTCTGTATTGTGTGAGAGAGATAGATGCAAATAGTTATTCAATAATAACAAAAATAATAATAATTTAATTGTTTACCTAATAAATAATCACGATTAGACCGGTTACATGTTTAACAAAATAGTTACCCAGTCCTTTTCTTATACTAACAGTTCTGTAATAAACTAACACCCTTCTTCAAATTCACAATATATTCTCGGCATCAGATTACAAATATTTTTAAGGTTCATACTCAAAGGGACAGCAACCCTAATAATATGCTTGCAACGTCTGTCTGTCCCTCTGACCTATAAAGGGTCTCTTAAGGTAGCTAGTTGCATTTTTCACAGAATATGTGTTAAGGCTGCTCTTACATCGAGCATGCTGTCTCGCTCGCACAATTTAACATTTTTAGTTATTGTTATAAAATGAGTACTTTTGAGAAATGTGGTCTGTGGGTTTCATACATAATGAAATTACGGACATTTTAAATAAATTTTTGTTTCCTATACTGTACGTAGTTTTTAATAAAATAAATGAAATTTCCAAAATTTCGACGACGGCGTCGACCTCGTGGCGCAGCGGTAGTGCATTTGCATACCATGTGAGAGGTCCCGGGTTCTAATCCCGGCTGGGGACAAAAAAAAAAAACCCCAGGTCTTGGATGTTTACATGTTTGTGATGTCGTTGTTTCTGGTTCCCACGACACAGGGTATCCTAGTGTGGGGCCAGAAGCAATGTATGTGCCTGTATGTAAATGTTTATGTTTATGTTTATGTTCTCAATCGAAAAGTAGGTACAGGAAAATATGTCGTGAATGTCAGCAATTTTATCATCTATCAAACACTCAGACCACATTTATCAAAAGCGTACTCATTCATACAATCACTAAAATTTTATATTGTGCGAGCGCGACAGCCTGTGGTCCCCATCCATAATAGTAGTTTATGCAACTGTCATATAATGAAGGGTATTAAAACACGAGTGTGAGTTTATGAAACGAGCGCAGCGAGTTTCATAATAGTAACGAGTGTTTTAATACCCGTGTTATATGCAGTTGCATACACTACTTTATCTTCACTAATGCAATTAATCAAACAACAAATTTATTAAATTCACGCGTACGTGTATAATCACAGTGATTTTGCCGCCATTAAAATTTAACCAATGAGAGCGCAGCTGCGCGCTTCAATAAAACGCGACCAACCTGATTGGCCCTGCAATCAAGTTGGTCGCGTTTTATTGATGTTATAATGAGATTTTACGATATCGATGTGAATATTATACCATCATGTGAAATTGCTTAAGTTGAGTGTTTTGTTGTCTGCGCTATAACAGTAGTAATTATAAGTCAAGTATTGAAAACACAAGTAGAATGTTACAACATTAGTGTAGATAAAGGGTTTTAAAGTTTGGTGTTATTGTAATGCATCCTTATAGTATAAAAACAAAGAATAAAGAAACCGCCCAAGTGTGCCACAACAAACCACGAACCTAGCAACACTTGAAAGCTAATATTGAAGAAAAAATCGCCAATTGGTAGCCAGATGTTTTGCGAGCGACAAATCAAAATGCCGTAAAGCGAGCGCAATTATGCATCAACGCGGGAGGTGGCCATTTGAGCGATGTAATGTTTTCCAAGTAATGTAACCAATTATACACTTTCAAATAAACTTTTGATAAAAACAGAGCTCTTTTTTTTCATTTATAACGCCAGCTAATTCAAATTATGACATTACTTTTATTATCGCCACCTTTTATTATCGTATACCCACAATATGATACAAGAAATGTTTAAGCTTTCTTTTAAATAACTATAATTTTAAATCTCAACACAACAGATAACGCAGTCGGTTTTAGTGTCCAGTAGCTTTATGGTCGGGCGTCAGTGTTTAAGCACTTTATAAATGAATGGGTTGGAAAGGCCAGGGCACAAACTACACACCCTGTCTTTAGGTGAACACTGTTAACCACATCGTGGAAGCCACTTACGCATTATAATGTCGTGATGTTACCACGTTAAACCCCACGGGAGTTAAGTTTAGACCACTCGGTGTGCTCAGCAGGATTCTGGAGGAAAGCCCTTCCTAAGTTGAAGAACGTGTTAAAAGTGCTTGAGAACAACCTATAGTGTAGCAAAAAAATGATTAAATATAACAATTTTCCTGTTCCAGATGCCTGAACAATGTGTGACGTCAGAAATATATGGCGAATACGATTATAGGACGAAAAATAATCCAACTATTGAAGGCAGTAAGAATGAAATGTTAAATAACCTACTACATACTACTTCCTACTAATCCACGTACAACCTTTTACCGAGCAGTAGGATACAAGTTCACACCTTAATTTGAATCTTATTACCTTGTAATAATTCGAAACCAATCCAATCCATACTTGCTATGCCAGTTAAAGGGTAAAAAGTTAAGGCTGGGTTCTCTGACCCGTACACCACAAACAGGTGTTTTAAACTACATTTTACTCTCTAATGGTTAGTAGTTAAAATCTGAAAAAAGAATGTTGCTTTTCAATGTCCTATCTAGGGCCGTCGGTCATTATAATGATTTTTTTTAACTTTACTCCATAAAAAAATTATAACTAAATATGGTTCTGTTTGAGCTATACATACCTACTGAGGTTTGGATAAAAAAAATATCAAAATATTATCACTGAATGTGTTAGTGGCGTCGGACGTCAAAATAGTACTCGTATTGTAGAACCCGGCCTTAATATTTAGAAGTTAAAAATAGCCATTTGTTCATTAGGTACCATCCATAAAACGATAGAGCAAACCATTTATTTGTATATACTGCAAACATTTAAATTGGACTGCGTCTTTGGCCTAGCAGTATCACGTCCGATTACCATGCCGGTGGTCGTGGGTTCGATTCCCACTGGGGGCCGCCGTACATATGTACACATGGCCTCAGTCTGGGTGTATTTCCATGTTTGTAATGTCCTTGCCTGATTAACATAGCACAGACTATCGTAGTTTGGGACCGGGACAAGTGATACTGCTTTTTTTCAATTCAATTCAATTCAATTCAAATATTTTATTCATTGTAAAAACAGAATGTTTACTTAATGAACGTCAAAGTTGTTAGTTTCACAATTAATGGATTATGTGGAGAAGAAGCTAACAAAGAAACTCCACATTTATTCTTTTCAAAACACGTTTTAACTTAATTAACAGAGTTTTCAACTTAAAATATTAGTCATGAATGTGTTGAACACTAGTCACAATCATCCTTTAAATAATATTAATCTACTGTTTAATGCCAAACATCTTTGTCTTCTAAATAATCCTTGATGTTATAGTAAGCCTTTTTGCACAGAATGTGCTTAACACATTTTTTAAATCGCGTTGGAGGTAACTCTAATATATCCTGAGGAATTTTGTTGTAGAACCTTATACAGTGCCCCATAAAGGATGTGTTAACTTTTGCAAGTCTAAATAGTGGAAATGACAATTTATGTTTATTTCTAGTATTAACATTATGGTGGCCACCAACATTTTCGAAGTCTTTGATATTTTTTCTAACGTACATAATATTTTCATAAATGTATTGACATGCAACTGTTAAGATGTTGGTTTCTTTGAAGAAATCTCTTAGCGAATCCCTACTACCTAACTTGTAAATAAATCGGATGGCTCTCTTCTGTAAGATGAAGATCGTCTCAATGTCTGCTGCCCGACCCCACAGTAGTATGCCGTAGGACATAATACTATGGAAGTAACTAAAATAAACAAGCCTAGCAGTTGCAACGTCAGTGAGCTCTCTAATTCTTTTGACTGCATATGCTGCAGAACTAAGCCTGTGTGCCAGTTTTACAATATGAGGACCCCATTGCAATTTTGAATCGATTGTTATACCTAGAAAAACGGTATCTTCTACAAATTATAGTTTTTCTTTTCCGTGTACAATGTTGTTTTCAACTAATCTTACGTTTGGTAAGGTAAACTTTATACATTTTGTCTTTTTGAAATTTAGAAGCAGATTATTTGCCGTGAACCAATCCAACACACGCGAGAGAGCATCATTTGCATCGTCAAGATATATCAAGTATAAGGAAATACATACTAGTGTCTTTTTTTTAGAAGAAATCCACGCCTTTCATTCCAGATGTAATCTCAGAGTTCCCATTTCTCTTGCCGAAAAGCTTGGACGATCCCAAATATGATGACGACGACGACCTTGACATTGACAGGCCGGAGAAAAAAGTTATCAAAATCGGTGAGTTCGCACAAAATCATCAATATGTAGTGTAGGTGGATGTACGCGTTAACTACTTGGTGTTTCATTCATCATCAGCTGCCCACCTTTGCCCACTGCTGGGCCTTATAGGCCTTTTCCCCATCACGCCATCTTTCGCGGTCTCTCGCCCCTCGTCAGCCCCTATATTATGCGCTCCAAATTCTGAGCGATTCCAATCGTCTAACTGTCAAATTAGTCTGGAATTCACAGTTGGACGACTGGAATCGCTCAGGATTTGGTGCGCGTAATTAGGCCCCCGACTACATCGTCCGATAGAGCGATCGGGCAGTCTGTCTTCCCAGTGGCCGGAGTAGAAACTAGCGAGTGTAATAGGAAAATTAAGATTCGACAATCGCTTAGTAAGTTGCATTTTATACTCAGTAGATATAGGCCAGTCGTTAGAGGTTCGAAACTCTACTTTTTGTGCTTTTATCTCGTAGATATGGGTGCAAATAAGTAAGTATAAAAAACCGGCCAAGTGCGAGTCGGATTCTGTTTTTAGTATTTGTTGTTATAGCGGCGACAGAAATACATCATCTGTGAAAATTTCAACAATCTAACTATCACGGTTTATGAGAGACAATTTGGTAACAGACGGACGGACGGACAGCGGAGTCTTAGTACGGAACCCTAAAAATGGTAATACGAGATTATCTCGGGACAACTTTTGATAGCTAATAAGCGTCGAAAATTTGGGATTGTTTTTGGTTTCTTTGACTGAATGGTTTCAATTTGGTTGTATTTGACTGAATTCGACATATGAGGGACACAATATACGCAGACTTAGATTTTCTACAACTCACATTTCGCAAGGTTTTCTCTGAGAGTGACCGTATCCGTGCTGGAGACGCGTTAAACCTACTTGAACTATAAGTGAAAAATGTTCCATAGGCCAGATAAGGCCATACCCAATATTGTAAAACATAACATATTTATTATCTGTGCCTGTATTTTCTTCAAATAAATAAATAAAATGATGAATTTACTAAGTTGGGGAAAAACTTAGTTTTTTGGCCAGTTTTCTACTAAATTGCTTGACCGACGTTTTGATTACTCATTAATCGCGAAATTTTGTGCTTTCTAATTTGTTTAATACTAATTTTTCTCATGTTACCATTTTTAGGGTTCCGTACCCGAAGGGTGCCAAACGGGACTACGACTTCATTGTCCGTCTGTCCGTCTGTCTGTCTGTCTGTCCGTCCGTCCGTCCGTCCGTCGGTCCGTCCGTCCGTCCGTCGGTCCGTCCGTCCGTCCGTCCGTCCGTCCGTCTGTCTGTCTTTCTGTCCGTCCGTCTGTCTGTCTGTCTGTTACCAGGCTGTATCTCATGAACCGTGACAGCTAGGCAGTTGACATTTTCACAGGTGATGCATTTCTGTTGTCGCTATAACAACAAATACTAAAAACAGAATAAAATAAATATTTAAGGGGGGCAACAAACGTTTTTTTTTTGCCGTTTTTGCTCGATATTAATAACGGCAACAGGTAGATGCTTGAAATATTCACAGAATATTTAATTCTAGATTCACTTCAAAAATAAACAATTAAATTAAAATAAAATAAATATTTTATGTGTGGCGCCGGATTAAGAATAGCGTCACTCCATTTCCTTCCGTGGATGTCGTAGAAGGCGACTAAGGAAATACATTACCAGGAGATGGGCAGGAGCGTCTTCCTGAGATTCCAACCGCATACTGCGATCGCCAACCCGCCTGCCAAGCGTGGCGATTATGGCAAAACCCCTCATGGTTAGGAAAACCACGAAGGAGGCCTATGTCCTGCAGTGGGCGTCAAATGGCTGATGATGGTGGTGAAAATAAAATAAATATTTAAGGGGGGGGAGGCTCCCACACAACAAACGTGATTTTTTGCCTTTTTTTTCGATCTTTGTGTCTAATGTATAGATAATGGTACGGAACCCTTCGTGTGCGAGTACTACTCGCACGTGGCCGGTTTTTTATTTATATCAAACAAAAAGCCCTTATTCTTCCACTGCTGGACATAGGCCTCCCACAAGGCGCACCACTTCTGTGCTCAGCCATCCCCATTTAAATGTTGAAAACATAAAAAATGGCATGGCCGTAGCCTACCTACGGTCAAATCTAAAATATCTTATTTCTTAGGTTTGTGTGCGATTTCAAAAACCTATAAGTGGGTCTTATAAGTAAGTTTACGCTCTACTAAATTCCTAAAATAAACCACTTCCAGAGCACAGTCCCAGAACCACTATCCCGTTAGTGGGTCTCCAGGTGTGGCGCGGGGCCTTCCTGTTAGGGGATCTGCTCATCCACCTCGGGTTGAGCGGGCACTTGCGGGACAGGACGGTGATGGAGCTGGGAGCCGGCACCGGAATCACCAGCTTCGTCGCCGCTATGTTCGCCGGAAGAGTGGTTTGCACTGGTAAGTAGTTCAAGTAGTTTGCCCGTGATCTCCACGCGGGGGTGATCGCATTAGAGGGCGGTGGAGGTGATCCAGTACACTAGAGGCCCTGTGCTGTCCACCTCCAGTATTTCTCTTAGTAGCTTCTTCAAACCTAAGGAATGAGTCGGGGTCAAGAACGTTAACTCCTCCTTGATCGAGAACCATAACAGTATACACCGTTTAACAAGTGTCAACTGTTCTAACGTGGTTCTAACTGTACTAAACTAAAGATATATTTTTTTTCAGACATCGACATCGGCGGCATTTTAGGAATGACCAAATTGAATGCGAAGAATAACTCGCCCCTGATGAAGTCGGAATTCAAAGTGCTCCCTTTAGACTTTACCGAGACCGCGTGGAGCCAAGAGCTTACGAGAGAGGTGGAACGTGCCGAGATAATTTTGGCTGCAGATGGTAAGGACAAATTCTTAGCAGTCATTTTCTTCCTCATTATTTTAATTTTGCATTACATAAACTCACGCCTTTATCCCGAAGGCAGAAACCAGGGTTTGCCTCTTGCTACGATCCGGACAAATGGCTTTCGCCTCAACAACATTCATTAGTCTGCTGGCACGCATACCGATTTCAGCTACTTTTATAAATATAAAACATAGCATCAACTCACGCCTGTATCCCGCAGGAGTAGGCAGAGACCAGGGTCTGCCACTTGCCACGATCCTGACAGATCTCTTTCGCTTCATCAACACTGATTAGTCGTTGCATGCAGATACTTTTATGTTGCCCTTTAATTTAATGTGCTGTTAATGTTCTTCCAAAGAAATATCTGGCTCAAAGGACCAACTTGTACCTAATTTATAATTTAGCTACCTTCCCAGTTGCGTACTTGCTATTAGGTATGTACAAAAATAGTATTTAGAGAAACAGTAATCGAAGACGACCACAGTTAATCGTTCACTGAATGAATTGATGAAGTAGGTACTGATGAAGTAGACTGCCCGTTCTTCGAATGGCCTGAAGGTTCAGTAACTTGTCCAGTAACTTCGGCCAGTAAGTTATCAGGTGCAGTGACTGCAGTGGGTGAAACTTAACTATATATTTTTTCTCTTTCCTCCAGTTATCTACGACGACGACCTCACAGCGGCCTTTGTGTCGACAATGCAAAAGATCCTCAACACGCGACCACCGAAAACAGTGTACCTGGCCCTGGAGAAACGATACGTATTCACCATAGAGCACATGGACTCGGTAGCCCCCTGTTACGAGACCTTCCTAAGCTTACTAGACAAGGTGAAGACAGAAAATGTGCATACGACATGGAAAGTCGAACAATCATCCCTAGATTTCCCCAAGTACTTCACTTACGAAAGAGTCAAAGAGCTGGTACTATGGAAAATCACCTCAAACAAAACGTGAAAAGACAGAACTGTGATATTAAAATAATAAACTTAAGACATATAGAAACAGTAGTATTTATTCAAATTTAGTACTTTACAATGGTCCAACTTGCTCATTAACTTATCAGATTTAAATTAAAGCACTAGGTATAAATAGAATAAGACGACTAACATCCACCACGGAGAACGGTTCCACAACATTTTACAAAAGGCGTCGTTAAAAGTAGGTAAGAATAAAAAACAACATTATCAAATACGATTTTAAAAAGGACATTTTGTAAATTACACTTTTTCTCGGGCTCGCGACATCACTACACTAGTCTTTAAGTCCGCACACTATTTCTGCGTGGGCCAGAACTCGTTGTATTTGGTTAGGAAGGTTTTCCTGAGCTCAGAGTTCCGTGCTTGCTGGTCTTTCTCTTTGCTTAGCGCCTCTACACTTTGGCCGACGCACAGGTCTCCCGTGAAGTGGATGATGACCACTTGCGTGTTGAACGTCACGTTTTTGTCGGGGTTTTGCTTCGTATAGTTGGTGTAGTTGGCCTGCGCGCCGAGGTCCATCGGAAAAGGTAGTGCGAGGTCTTCAGCTAGAATGGAGTTGAAGGTTTATCACTATTGTGTGGCTCCATGCATCCACTGCTGGACATTTTTATCGTATTTTTTTCCAGGGCATGAAATGAAGTTAGGACGTAAACCTCACTTGCAGTGCAAGTAGCTTGCGCGAATAGATATTGTTATAATCGAAGATTTCAGAGTCGCACAACTTCTGATACAACCCATCAGACCTGCATTTGTCCACTGCTGGATGCAGGCCTCCTTCATCCTCAGTCGGAACCGCCAATCTGCTTTAGATCGACGGCCCAGCGCACCAACGGGGGCGTCCCAAGGTGCGTGTGTTTAGCTTATATAGGTACATAGGGCTATTTATATAAGAGGAACAATTGCTGAAATACAACAAATTGGTTTTAGGCCCTAAAAATTATTTTTGTTAAATTTTCCATTAAAAAATTGTTTTATGCTTTTTCTTTTAAGTGCGTTGTTTGATAGATATTATGTACTTTGAATAAACGACAAAATAAATAAAGCTTAAGCTTACGGCGGACATTCTTCTATATAGGACAATGATTTACTAGAGGTGAGCGATACCTATTGGTAGAAAGCGTGTTCCAAAAAATTATGTCAACAATGATAAAAAAAAAAATATCGGCGCGGTGGTAGCATGTAACAGGCGGTCCATATGGCGGAAAACCGTTCGCTATGGAAACGAGCGACCCATCGCGATCCTCAGTCATGAGAGAATGACGAAGAAGAAGATCTCACCGGTCAAGTCGTCACCTTGCGCCGAGTCGCCAGTGCACTCGGGCCCGCACCGGCCGTCTTTCAGGATCCCTCGCTGCGTGGTGAGCTTGCTGATTGCCCTTTCCGTCTTGCTCTGCTCGGTCTTATGCTTGTCTATGTTCCGGAGGAACTTCTTCATCTGGAAGCGGAGGGAGGCGAAAGGATCGGCTGGGGCGGACTTGTGTCTTTCGTAAGGCATTTCTTTATTGTCCTTTCTCTTAGTGTATCGTTATGGATAGTATTCCATGTTGCGGGAGTCCCTTTGGACGTTGGAAACGTTGGAAAAGTGTATCTACACTGACGGGATTTATGGAAATAATTGGAACTTGTTAAATGAAATTTAAATAGTTTATTTAGATAAACTTTATAGTACCTACAGCAAAAATATTTGATAAGGAAGCCTTGCGACCAGCGGGTAGGTACCAAATATTATCAATGAAGGAAATTACGAGCCTTAGGTATATGCTACGATCAACGTCAGTTGTGCTTATCTGCTTGTCTTTGTTTTTAAGTCAGCCGTATGTGTCTTACATTTATTTTAAGTTTGTATTAATATTAATAAAAGGGTTTTTTGGGCAACGAGTCTTTGGTGAAAGTATACAGATTCAATACGAAATGTACCTACTATATTACCCCAATCAAGTGCCATTAAGAAACAATAAGAAGTAGGTAGCTACTCCTTGCTCCGTACCTACCAATAGCCCGAAGTAAGGTTTCAAGTCTCTGCATATCTCTTGGCGAATACAGGCGTGTGTATATTTCAGTTGAAGATGTCTATCACAGATCCTTTCTTGTACCTAGCGTTTGGAAAATACAAAATGCGGTAACAAGCAATGGCTTCAGCACTGAAATTTTTAAGTGGCTCTCACTTACAGTTTTCGATATTTTCTTCGGCGAATCCGTGTAGCACATCTTGGGTTCCCCCGGGTTGCTCCCGATCACGTAGAGAGTGTTCTTTGGTATGTCAATGTTGGAGTAAACAGAGGATCGCCCGTCCATCGGCTCCTTCTGTCGCGACAGAGTTGACGACTTGCTATTTGTGGGCGCGTACGCTGGCTTCATACCGTTTTTGTTTCCAGTACTTTTATTGTCCTTCCTTCCCCTCTGAACCGGCGACTCATCCTCATTCGAGAGGCTCTCTTCGGAGGTGGAGGGAAACACCTCGTTGAGACTCAGGACCTCGACATTGCACTCGTCGAGGTTCGAAGGATTGTCGATATCCGCGAGCTGGCAAAGATGATCTGTCGAGTGTATGCTGATGAAAGACTTCTGTCCCGCGTACAAAGTAGTCTCCTCGCAACCCGCCGGCGATGGCTTCTTTGACACTGTCACTGCGGAAATTCAAACGGAATTCTATAGGGGTGCTCGGAAGTTGACGGCAAAGTTGTGGCTCGACATACCCGCGTATGTGAAGCTCTCGGTCGGTTTACAAATCAAACCTGAAAATCAAACGACCACTTTAACACGCAACGGGTCAACGGTAAGCAGCGACGCCGCACGGAGTGAGTAGACCTCACCTTCCTCGTCATTTTTGTCGGCGTCCGGTGTTTCTAATCTGCTCCTATCGGGTAATTTGTTTGAGTTCCTCAAGTTTGACATATTTAAACAACAAATTTCAGTTTGTTAACTTTGTCAAATGACTTTCCATTTGTCTCTTTATTTGTGACGTTAGTGACATTCGATTTTTAATTCTTTTTGGCCTGTCGAGGTCCAATTGTAATTTTTAAAAAATCAGTGGATCAAATGGGAATCAGTGGATCAAAATACCCCTCTTTGCACAATACATAGGTACGTAGGTACGCAAAATATTCTTCTCTCACCCACACCACTCTAGTTACCAGTTATTTTTCGTCTCTGGCAAGCCCTCCCTGATAATATTCCTTCAGCCTCGAGAAGTATTACCCCAACCTCCCTTAATTCATTCTTCCACCTCCGCGATTGAATGGCAGAAAATGCTCACGGTATTAAGTCCGCCGTGTTGATCGTTTAGTTTAAGTGCAATAAAAGTAAAATCAGATTATAAATAATGCGCTAAACGGCGTTGATTAAAAGTATAAAAAACCGGAAGAGAAACGTGTACATACATAAACTCACGCCTGTATCCCCGAGGGGTAGGCAGAGACCAGGGACTGCGGGTGTATACCACAATTTCTATAAGGTATTTCTATTGATAGAACTACTGGGACAAATTCTCCCACTATTTTCATTGCCGGCGGCGGCCGGCAAAAAAAATCAGCATCACCTCTCTTACTTTGGCGTCGACTTGCACATAGAAACTATTTATTTATTTCCTCTTTAGTAGTAATTGATAAATGTCCTGTGTTTATTTTATTCTATTGACTAAAGCCCCGTATTCATGGGAAACATTTGTTGAGCAACAAAGTTGAATCAACGTGTTGCGGAGTTGCTGTCAACATGTTGCTGGCAACACTGCGTGTTGCAGAGTTGACAGCATCATGTTGACAAGCTCTCGCCCGACAAGCGTAAACATCAGTTTAGCGACAATTGTTGACGTGTGTGGACGAGTTTGCAACAGTTTATAAACATGGCAGTAGTGTGGAGCAATGATAAAATAATGCAATTAATAGAATTATTTCAATCAAAACCATTATTATGGGATTGTTCTATAAAACAATACAAAGATAGAAACAAAAAGAACGATGCATTCGAAGAAATTTCTCAAGTCCTAAATATACCCAAAAAAGACGTAGAAACTAAAATACATGTACTGCGTACTCAATTTACTAGGGAAAAAAAAAAGATGTCGGCAAAAAAAACTACAGGCAGCGGCGCAATAGAAAAATGTAAATGGATTTGTTACGAGCCATTGGAATTTTTGTTATGTGGTGCAACTACTTCTGGTGAAACGGATACTATGAATAAAACAGTAAGTTGTTTTTGTATATAATTGTTTTATACTATTGTCTGTAAAATTATTACAATTACGCTACATTATTTTGCCATGGAACTCTTCCCTCTGGAGTTATAAAGTAATCGGCAAACTGTTCTCTAATACAAAGAGCTGATTGTGATGCAGGCCTGCCCCGTCTTTGCAAATCAATCATAGGAAACGAACTTAGTTCCCTTCGCCAAGAACCTTCTAATAGGTTACCTTCAGAGTCTTCAAAATCAAAAGTTTGTGGAGGTGTATATATGGATCTGGAAACTGAGTTACGTCTTAAGAAGTTATGTAAATATACACAAGCAATTACCACGAGTTCACAATTGGCTGGTTTTAACGGAATAGGTTTAGTGAATACACGGAACACCACACATAAAATGCCAAAAACATTTTCTATAATCCTCCTAGCTCTTGATAGTCTGTAATTGAATATACGCTTTTTGTTCCCACGATCATGAATGCCAGGATATGGTTTCATGATGTTCTCCGTTAGCGCGAAAGCACTGTCACCTACAATTACATACGGCATTTCTGTTCCGCCTTGTGTTATTGGTTCAGGCCGTGGCAGTTTAAGTGAGTTTTCTAACAATGCATTATAAAACGGTGTTTCCTGAAATATTCCACTGTCGGACGACCGACCCTTAGCTCCATAATTTGCGTAAATAAAGTTGTAATTGCCATCTGCAATTGCCATAAGTACCATGCTGAACTGATTTTTATAATTGTAGTATTCACTTCCAGAATTATTTGGCGCCACAATCATAACGTGTTTCCCATCAATGGCCCCAATGCAATGTGGAAAATTCCATCGTATTTCGAATTCACGACTTATTTGTTTCCATTCTTGTTCCGAACTTGGAACCTAAAAAATAAATAAATATATAATAAGATAATATTTTACAGGTAGATGAAAACAATGCACTTGAAAGTGGTATGGAGTCAGAGCCATCTCAATCACCAAGGCCGAATGCTACATCTACATCTTCGAGGAAAAGAAATAAGACAGATGAATCAAATGAAATATTAGAGGTTTTGAAAAGTGCTAAAAAAAAGATGGATGAAAGGGAGAAGAAGGATCCATTTGATATATATGGTGAATATATTGCTGCTGAATTAAGAAGTGTTAAAGATGACCAAGCCGTGACACAGGCAAAGTACCATATTAATAATATACTGTATGAATTAAAAATGGGACGATATAATACATATGGATATCAAACGGCATCTTCTCATCCATCATCAACACCAAATAATGTTCAGGAAACTGAAATAAGGGAAATTGAGAGACACGAAACAAATAGACTAGATGCATTACGAGACGAAACAGAAGATTCGGCTATACTAAACTTAGTTAACTATCTCAGTGATGAATCAACGCAATAGCATACACTGTTTTTTTTGTGTTTTTTAATTAATAAAATACTTGATTACACAAATAGTGTTCTTGTACCTTGACATATCCTGCTAGTGAGTTAATTAGTTCTTGACATACATCTGGTATAATTTTGCTAATCAATTGTTTTGATACTCTGAATGTGTATGAAAGAGAACTGTATGAATCTCCAGTTGCAAGATACCGTAATGTAATAGCCAGCCTCGTTTGAGGTGAAACTGGCTGACGAATATTTGTTTCCCTTTTGGCTATTGATGGACCAATCATTTCTAGAAGATGTTCGAAATCACTTTTCGACATTCTCGTAAAGTTACAAAATGATCCATCTGTCATTCTGAGGTCACTCATCAAATTTTCTCTTTGCAAAAGATAATTTCGAATCCACCATCTTTTTCTCTTTTTTTTATTAGAGATTCTATACATCTGATACAGAGAACACAACAACACTACCTCCTCGGGCAACATTTTAACGCAGACTGGCGTGTGGACAACCTGAATTGATTTAAACATAGTTGCTAGCAACATTCTCGCCGCTCACCAACAATGTTTAGCAACTGTTGCTAAACAAATGTTTACCATGAATACGGGGCTTAAATTCTCAATATCTATTGTTTTTGTTGCACTAACCCGTGCTGAGGACAATTAAATAGGTTTTTAAAATTCTCAATATCTCTTTAGAATTAAACAGATTCTCAAATAACACAACTGCGTTTTTTTTGCTGCAACAGAAATAATGGGATATAGGTAATTTGGAAAAAAGGCTAGTCCCACTTTTTGTATTTTGTATTTCCGCGGATACACCCGGGACTGCCACTGGCCACGATCCAAACAGATCACTTTCGCTTCCTCAACATTCATTAGCCGTTGCATGCACGCACGCCGGTTTCAGGTATCTTTTATCTAAGAACTTACGTATTATAAATAGGTACTTCAGGAATTGAGTCTCGCAGTTTTTCCAAGCTTTTCCCGAACATCAGATAATTTTTTTTTAATGATTTAATTACAAATGGATAGTTTTCAGATTTTTCCCTGTACTTGTAGTATAAGACGATATTACTTGCCAAATTTCATAGTTCTAGGTCAACGGAGAGTACCCTATAGATTTTGATTCCCTTGAGTCGACGTGTCGAAATATACGTTTTTTGCGGCATAAACGGCCGTATCTTTTTTTTACGTTAACTTTAAAGTTTGATTTTTTCACAGCTTCAAGGGACTGTAGACCTGAGTATATGGTTTTAATTTCAACTCGATACCCCCACGCGTTCCTGAGATAAAGGGTCTTGACAGGCAGACGGACGGACAACAAAATGATCCTATAAGGGTTCCTTTTTTTCCTTTTGAGGTACGGAACCCTAAAACGCGTCTATTCCATCTTGAATGTTGACCAAAGGCAAAAAAACTCAACGTAAAAATAATGATTATAATTCATTTAGATTTGATAAGTACAAGAGATTTACCGAACAACTATCCAAAATTGAACAATACAAAAATAACAAAAAGTTGTTACAGTGTAAACGTGACGTATTACTCGACAGAAACACACGTTGGAACGTAAACTACAATGTATTGTTAAAAGCTATTCTATTGTGTATATCGTAAAGTTACATAAAGTAACAACCATTTTAAATTAATGGAATACAAGTCGGTATTGTACATCTATCTATTATTGAGGACTTCTAAATCATTGATCAGTCTGTAGCTAGACCTACAGGGCCAAGTGTCATAAAACTACAATTCATAGTTTATTATGAAAATTCGATGTACATTACATAGCCGTCTTTCTGCCTGTTAGTCCGTGGGTTAAACGACTTTACAATGTACGTCGAATTGTCATAGTAAACCATGAATTTTAGTTCTATGAAAGGACCCTGGATGTTGTAAAAGGACTTGGATCGTATTTTTGGGCTTTCCTCTATGTTAAGGTTATACGCACGCCTATATCACAGAGGAAAAAGGAAGCCATATTTTTGGGTTGATTAGTACCTTTTATAACCTCCTATATAACATATCGGGTGTTAATTTACTAGCGCCCTTCCCACGTAATCTAGGCATTATTACGATTTTTTTTCTATGGAGCAACCTGGGCAATAAACCGTTAAGAGATATTGAGGTTCGAAGTAGGTATCACGTTTTGCATATTATTGCAGAAATGCATCTAGTATCGTACACCGAGCACTTCTTTCCAAAGTACCTTAACCAAACCAAGCTTTTTTATTGGATTGAACAAATTTTAAATTTCAACCCGCAATATACCTATCCAAAACGGGACCTCAAACAAGTGTAGCGATGATACTTAGGCTCCGTGCCATATGGACGCTAAAATTACGAGTATGTTGCGTGCAAACATTTTTGAAAATAACCCATAAAAATGGTAATTGCCTAGCAAAATTTCGTCTACATATAAAGTAGATAGTTTGTTATAATGCCCACTATCAGTAACTTTCGGGTCAGACGTTAGTTTCTTAACACCCTATAAGCTAGTTTAAAAATTACACGGAACCACATTCTCTAACGTAGGTACAGTCGAAAGCATGTCAACCTTATTACCAACCAACATACGTGCACTCTAACCAGTTACGTTAAGGACAACTTTGCAACAAAAAAGATTGCCCTGCTGTCGACTGTACATTTATAACATACATTTGTAACATTGGCAGTGATATAGTTAAGTCTTTAAATACCATGCTCCACCTCAATTCACGATCACCATCTACTTAACATTTTTGGACACAACATATAGGCTCGGTCCACATTGGTGATCAACATAGCTCGCGCGTTTTAACGTTAATGTAGCGCCTTTTCCAGTATATTTGTTGTTCAATTGCTTAAAATTGCCAATCCGCGGCGGGCACGCGTGATGACTAAGCCCATGCTCACTCTGAGAGAAGTTATATGGACTACAGTGGGACGCATATAAGCTGCATTATTACCTATATGTACAATTGTCAAATTCTGACATTTAGCGCCACAAACCGCGCCACTCGTGTCGTCGTACAACCTATGCATGGAATCAACAAAGTAGATTCCATTCGTTGCTCGCCAATCAGAAAGTCAGTAAAATGGGTCACAACCAATAGCTGCTTTCAGGCACAAGTGAAGCCGCGCGTTTGAGAATTTGACTTAAAAGGCAGGTTCGGAACTTTTTACGCCATATTTGTAACTAACGGTGTTATTATAAAAACACGATTCCTTAAAACTCACCTCAAACTCACTCTAAATAGCCTGTGGTAGACTTTCCCTTTACCACAGAGTAGTTAAACTGCAATTGAGATAGTTTTAAGGAATCGTGTTTTTATATCGGGTCTTTGACATTAATTGAGTAGGTAAACATTTAGTTTTTATAAAGAATATTTTTTTTTATATTGAATTTTCAAATAAGGTAAGAATATTCGCCACTAAAATTAATAATTTCGCTGGCGGTCAGTGGTGTTGCGGGATATTGAATTTTGTTACGATTTTTATTTTATTGCTTATTGCTAAACTGGTGACCATGGTATCATCATCAGCCCACCGCTACCCGTAATTTTATTATCCAGCCTTACGGCCTAATTTACAAAAACACGATTTCTCTAAAGCACTTCTAAGAGGCAGTTTATTTAATCTGCGGTTACGACTTTTCCTTGTAAAATCTCCACCACAGACTATTTTAATCGGCGGAATCGTGTTTTTTATAAATAGCCCGTAAGGGTATATTTATCAAAAGTATACTACTTTTTTACAATAATTTCAAAAGTTCCAATGTGCGAGCGACACAGATGCTAGATGTAACAACAGCCGTAATACGCGGACGCAACTTGTTTGTAGCTATAATATGTTGGGACATCACCAATGTCTTCCGATTTGATCGCTTACTTACTTAAACCTTGAGTGGGATAAAGAAGTGTCAAAGCGTATAGTTTTGTTCCTTACAAAATACTTCGTGTATTTTTTATTGTGCAGATCAATCTGACACAGGGAAATAGGCTTTATCTCCTTGGAGGAATAACCATTTTGTACTTTTACGCTTGACAGGCAGCTAATAGACAATTTGTGCTTTATCACAATGCACGACTAATGTCACTGTTTAATTTTATACGGTATTATTTATAAAAAAACACGATTCCTCTAAAGCACTCCTCAGATGCAGTTTAGAATAGTCTGTGGTAAGTTATTCTCTTAGCAGCAGACTATTTGATTTGAGGAGTGTTTAAGGAATCGTGTTTTTTACAAATAAGCGTGATACATTTTTGTAGGTTATGTCTATACATATTTCATCTGTATACCTCCCTGTGGACCATTTTGGTCGACGGTAGCGTTTATTTTCTATCGATTATACAATTTTCCAAGTCTTATCAAAATTAGTCTGTACATTACTTCATTATTATGTCTTACCAAAGGTTACTCTAGAAAATTCGACAGTCGACGGGAGGTAGTTAGGAATTAAAAGGCGTTTCCTAAATAAAGCCTTAGTTTTTTTCGCAAATCCGAGACATGAATGTGAGTTTTTGTCGAAATTAATTAAATTTACATTTTTATATTCGCGTAAAAGGACACCAAAGTCATGTCTCGAAGATATCTCCGGCAGCAATCAAAAGTACATCACAGACAAATTCAATGTTATGAAACGAATAAAATCTTCAATGAATGATTGTGATACGAGTAACAAACGAAAAACTTAAAAAATAACCCGCACGTAATTTGGCCTACCTAGTCTTTATTCACGCGTCTTACAATAAGCTTCATAAATGAGATCTCACATATGACTACACTGTCAATCAGCGCGCGATCACAATGGGATGGAACTTGTCGAAGTCAATTGAAAATGTCAGCTCTAGGGGGAAGTAGAGTTAACAAAGGAGTTGTAATTATTTTAATTAAATTATTCTTTAATAATAGAAAACATTTATTAATTTATTTTATAGACGAGATTGGCAGGGGATTGTAAGCTAAGGGTAAGCGAGACAGAGAAGGGGCCTATACCCGCCAGTGGCCTCTATTCATGGGCTGGGTAGATAGAACTTATTTTTATAATCACTGCATGTACTCCTAGGGTAAGAAAATACACATATATGCTAGGTACTTGTTTTTAATTATTCATAATACAAAAATAATAAGAATTTTTAAATGTTATAAACATTTGGTGCTCAGAAATTGTCACCAGACCTTTCCTCATAAAGCAATCAGAAAGCAATGGACGAGATTGGCAGGAGATCGGGAGGGTTCGCGTGACAGCGAAGAGCCAATGCCCAGCTGGATCAATAGATAGACAAGCAACAATCCACACTAACAATGCGTCTATCGTTTCGCAAGCTTTGACGCGAGTTTGCCGACTCTAATGCAGGCGGGGCGGTTCGCGCGTGCCTACGCAGTTCCAAAAGGTCGCATCCCATTATGACTGCGTGAGGATGTAACAGCAACTTGCATAGGCTTGGAGTCTACACTAGACGCGGTCTCCCGGCCGACTGACGTAGTTGCTTTTACCAAGTTAGTTCAATCAAACTTTTAACCTTCAAGTCCGACTATGACATAGTAGAAATGCATGATGTCACTCGCTCAAGAAAGCGCGTCTGGGGCCTAGTCTCAGTTAACGAACGATGAGAATAGCACGCACCGATTTCATTTCATTACCGCTTCAAGCCAATGCGCACACACGTATCAAAACATTCAAGGCGTCAATAGTATGCAAAACACGTCACGTGACCCGATTGTGTAACAGTCATTGTATAAAATCAGCTTGGCGCTCCGCTCCCAGTTGGTTACGTTCCCCACTCACAATATTCTACAGGATGGTCGCCTGGTTCAAACTAAGTAGGAATGTAGCCCAGGTTCTTTCTCAACTTTTGGACCACCCTGTAGACATCGTTTTTTTGTCGTTTCTTTTTCTAACATAATATTACACAGTACCTAACCGGCTCAAGTGGGTCCCAACTACGTGCTCACTGTGCTAAAATGCATAATTTAACATTCAAACACTAAGAACTAATCATCCATTCCATGGACGCGCTCACTTGCATGCCTACATTGTACAGCACTAAATCATGATGCACTTAGAAATGGCAGTAATAATTAAGATTTAGCTTGGTGACTTGTGAGTCGTGGGCTTCATTGGCTTCTGTCTGGGATTTGCCCTTATTGCATCCTTGCATTAAACCGGAGTAGACACGCAATGTGTTGTGTGGAAAGTATTAAAAATATCGAGTACACGTAAAAGATGGACAGGGTACAAAATAAAGTGATAAAAAAAAAGTTGACTCTGTGTGGGTTGTGTACAACGTGGTAATGTTTGGCCCGAACCGCCATTTAGTTAAATAACTTTCTCTTAAATCAACTATTGCCATCCAAGTTTACTAATTCGCGTTATATTTTCACTGTATCTGTTGATTGAACTATAAGTTTTCGTTTTTGTAGTAACGACTTAGAAAAACGAATTAGTAAACTTGGAAGGCAACAGTTGATTTTGCCATTGGGCCAATCAGAAACAAAATGGCGGTCCGAGCCGTCAAGTGATTATTTTGACGAAACAATAATAATTTTGATGACGCTGTGTTAAGAATGCGTCACCAAGTACTTCTAAAAAAGAAATACAATTCCTTAAAATTCATGCGAAGTGATCTCTTTACCTGAGGTCATTGTAATTGAACTTTAGAACTGTGTTAGAGGAATCATGTTTTTATAAATAACAGTAAGATTTTATACATATATCCGTCGCAATAATCAAAACCAGACAGACTATTGCTTCAGATTTGATCAACTTGTCTCACTGTTGCACAAAACTCCGATGATTAATACAAAATAATCGCGAGCGTAAAACTACTAGTCTCATGCTTTAAATCAAAGCAAATTAGAGAATAATACGTCCCTACAATTGGACACAATAATTTAGCCTCCAGTGATAGCTGATAACGAATAAACATAGAAACTACATGAAAAAAAAACTGTTGTTACTGGGGGCAAAAAAAGTATCCTACCACAATAATAACATGTTACTCACCACACATGGTAATATTAATTATTATTTATTTTCCATCGACGATATGTAACAACACGCTGTATCTTCTCCCTTCTGATCGCAATCAAAGTGTTATTAAAATATTGTACTTATAGAAGCCTCGGGCATCAGGAAACGGGTCTACCGACGCGTTTCTTTAATGTTTGCTAGATGGAACTCTTCCTCTCTGATATGGACGACCTCTTGCGGCTCTGTATGGTACCTGAGGACATTTTCCGCTTGGTCTCACTGTTAGGACCTGGACTGCCCGCCTTGCTGAAGTTCGCCGCTGAAGTGCCCATTCTATTGGCATTTTGTAGGTTGGAAGTCTTCCGTCGCACTGAGGGTGACGCCTCGACGTTATTGAGTTTGGCTACGGCATTCTGAGGCTTTTGTTCTATTATCACAGGCTGCTGGTATTTACCGACCGCGTTCCAGTGCTCGCGCTGAGCTCGGAGCGACTGGCGCATTTTCTCTTTGGCCTCGGCGTTGTCCGCCAACATTTGGTTCAGCATTTGCACCGTCTGGTAGAGCGCCACCGGACTTAGGAGCCCGAAGTCGTGCATCGAGCTCACGTGCAGTATGAAGTTCCTGTATAAGTTCTTCTCGAGTAGCTCCTTGCCTTTCATCTGTAGGAACATCTGGCAAGCTAGAGGTATTTGGCAGTCGCCCACGAAGTTGTATTTCATCACGTGAAGGTTCCACATCTTCATGAGCTCTTTTTCGCCCTCGTTGACGTCTGTGAACTCGTCTATCATCATCATTGTCTTCTGCTGGAGCCAGAGCGGATCGGTTTCGCTCTCGGAGTCTATGTCCAGTTCATTGGGGTACACTGGCAGGCAGGTGATGGTGTGGTGGTAGAGCCTGGAAGTAAGGAGCGATAGTTATTTATTGGAATGATTTAAAACAGAGGTTCCCAGAGGTTTGTGGTAAGAGGCAGACCCTGGTGTACGCCTACCCCTCCGGGATACCGGCGTGAATTTATGTATGAATGTGTTATTTTTTCACCGTAGACACCGACCATTACTTTTCTGTCCTCGAGAGTTGAGAATGAAATCTTCCGCATCCAATCATTTGCACCATCCCAAACTAGGTTACGAGTACTCAGTGCTACAGTAACCAGACAAGGACATCACGAACATAAAAAACCAGACTGATGTTAGATTATATCAAAACGAATCGAAATGCTTTCTGAAGTTGTTGTTATGGTTTTAATAAAAAAGAATTCATTAACGTCATTAACGGTCAACAAACGTGTTTTAATAGGTTATGGGCCCAGTCCGATTTTTTCAGTAATTTCGAGTAATTACAGTTGAAATATTAAGTTGCGTTACCGTGGACAATGACCGCAAACTATACTTCGAGTGTGCCAAAATTGAAAGGCAGAGAAAATTATGATGAGTAGTTTGCGGTTGAAACTTTGTTGGTACTGGAGGGCTTGGTGAATTACATCAAACCAGTGGCCGGTACAGAATTAAAGCCAGAAGATGGTGACTGACACTAAAACAAGGGCAAAGCTAATATTGACGATTGAAAGAAAGAAAGAAGACATTTATTTAAATTATCACAAAAACATTGACTATATGTTATACGCGCATGTCAAAAATTTGGCAACATCACATGCGTTATGGATTAGGTTAAAGTCTACTCGTATGTTCGATGACTCAGGTTATGCAAGGAAGATTACCCTACTCCGTCATTTTATATTATGCTGGAGAATTGTAATTCTATGACTACCTATGTAACGCAGATTGTGGACACGGCGCAGAAGATGGATGGCACGGGATTTAAAATAACAGAAGAACGGATAGGTTCATTGCTATTAGCAGGTTTGCCAGAAGATTTTCTCCAGTGATTATGGCAATTGAACACTTGGGCATTCAGATTACCACAGACATCATAAAATCGAAGTTGCTTGACATGGAAGTATCGAATGTCGACGCAGATTCCAGTAGCGCTGCATTCGTTGTGAAAGGCTTCTTCAAGAAAAATTGAAAGCAAGAAGAACGATATGACCCAAATGACAAAGATGACAGGTGAAAAAGAGATTATATGTCATAAATGCCAACTTAATTACAATTGGTATTCTCTCCATTTATTAAAGATCTATGTAATTTTATAAAAAGTAACAATATTCGATTGTGATTGTCTGTCTATTATTACTACATCACCACAACTAACTTACGGGATTTTGTTAAATATTAAAAAAAAACAAAAGAAAAAAAAACTTGCTATCTCCAAATCCTTAGGGTAGCCATAATTAAGAATTGATTGACTGATTGGGACATTAACGAAATAAATGCCCTTTGTTGGATAAATTCAAGAAGAAGTCCAATGTTTTCAATGTGGTATTCCTGAATGGGGGAAATTCGAGTGGTACATCGATTTGGGCGCGAGCATACACATTACAGTGAATAAAGACTGGTTGAAGAACGAGAAGTTTTCATCGTTACCAGAAATTATCATCGCAAATGAAACAAGTGCCCGTAACGTATACAGGAGACGTAAAAATAACCACAGATCGTGGCTATGATATCACAGTTAAGGATGTGCTGTGTGTTCCAAGCCTGGCAACTAACTTATTATCAGTAAGTGCACTGATCGAACACGGAAATGATGTAGTGTTTGAAGCTAGTCACTGCTACATTCGTAATAACAAGAACGAATTGGTTGCCACAGGAGACCTGAGAGACGGTGTTTATAAACTGAATATCCAAACCAGAAATGGATGTTTGTTAGCTGTTCCAGTTATAGTAAGTGGAGATATGTGGCACAGACGCCTCGGACACAATAATGCTTTCAGGATGCTGTTGGGGTTGCCTCGGTACTGTAGTGCGTCGGGCATGTTTGCGGGCGCGCGTGTTGACGATTTCCACGCTATCCTCCGCAACAGATGCGCATCGTCGCTATACAGACTCCGGGCTAGCACTAACAGTATCCTGAAAGTTATAGCAGAGAGGATGGACAGTCCAATAATTAGACACTGGGACGTCACTCACATAAGCTAACTGTACCATCCCTCTAGCCCATACTTACGTAAACCTATTTTAAGTAAGTTTAAATTCAATTTTATATTAGATCTCACTAACATACTTAGTTTTATTATTAAATGTAATTTTACTAACAACCTATGGATTCTTTTTTATCTGAAATAAAGTGATACAATACAATACAATACAATACAATACAATACAATACAATACAATACAATACAATACAATACATAAACAGTTGTGATATGAATAAAATGAAGCATGGAATTGTGGATGGTTTATCTTTTCCAGGGAGCTTGAATACAACAAAGGAGACATGTGTAACCTGTTGTGAAGGCAAACAGATGAGGTTACCATGTAGCCATATTGGTGAGCAGAGCACAAATACACTTACTTCAGATTGTACCCACTGATGTATTTTATTAATTTTAATTCTTCTTTGCACTAATTACATTGTAAGTGTACAAGGGCGTGCTTAATTCAAGAAGCATTCTCTTCCAGCGAACCTTTGGTATTGAAGAGACTGGCGACGGGTAGTGCAAGAAGAAGATTAAATACAATAATAAACTTACGTAAACCTAGGGAACTACATTCACTTAGACTTAGTGGAGGGGGGGGTTGTGTTGGGGATAATAGAAATTATTATAAACCTACATAAATGATAGTACATAAACAAAAATAAATAAATAACAACAAAAATACGTACAAAATGCATACATGTGCCTTGAATGTTCGCAATTTTATTTTCTATCAAACCGTCAGACCACATTTATCAAGTGTGCTCATTTTGTTACAATCACTAAAAATATTAAATTGTGCGAGCGAGACCGCATGCTCCACGTAAGAACCGCCTTAAGATCCTTGTTGCACGTGTGTGAGCGACGTGCTCCGCGTGGGGCCTCGTTACAGTTACATAGGACTTGATCCCCAAATAAATTTACTATTTCTAGATTTATTTACTCTTTTTATTCAATACTTTATTGTACCAGAAAAAATATGTACAATTGATGGGCTTGCTACTAAATAGTATTTTATTTTAGTCAATCAACAAATAACGTGGAGGGGGTGGGTGTAGTGCCAAACGGTGGGATGACTGTTGGATGTACCGGGGGCACCATCTTCATTTTAGTTTTGTGATTAGGTTATGTTAAGCTGTGTTTCTTATTTTAGGTTATCTTAATCATCACGAACTCATCTATTATGCATCGTAAGATGCTTATAACTTGTCCGGCAAAAAGATTTACCACCAATCCAACATTTATTTACATTTGGATTCACCACCACCGCCATCTTGGTTTTGGTCATGCAATTATGTTAGAGGTTATGTTTCTGAGTGGAGGCCAAGTACGGGTTGACGTTCGGTGGGCAGCCCACCAGCCCAGTGGGCGGCCCACCAGCCCGGTAGGCCGAAGACATTGTGAAAGCGGCTGGGAAACATTGAACGAGACTTACAAGGGACCGGACGGGTTGGCGTGAAAGAGAAGAGGCCTATGCCCAACAGTAGGCTCTGTTTATGGGCTGATTAGATAGTTATGTTTCTCGGTTAAGGTTAAGTCAATCTCCACATACTCACCTTTAACTTACGGCCTTAGGTATTAGGTACGGCCTCTGCGCCTCGACCACCCCACTATAATCAATCTCCAGAAACTCAGCCAGGCTCTGCTTCTGCGGGCGGCGGGGCGCCTTGGGCCGCCACACATGAACACGTGCGCCGCGTCAACCCTCCTTACACTTACATAGGACTTGTTCCCATAAAAGTATTCCTACTGCTCCTACATTTATTTACTCTTGGTTGTACCGGGCCGCCATCTTGCATTTAGTATTCAGATTAGGTTAGATTGAGCTGTGTTTTATTTTATTTTATTTAGTTTTTGTTGCTTAATTTAGGTTAGGTTACTCTCTACGAAATCACGTATTATCAAAAAGTTTTACACCAATCCAAGATTTATTTACTCACGTATTTACCAGCACCGCCATCTTGCTTTTAGTCGTCTAATTAGGTTATGTTTCTTAATTTAGATTAGGTCAACTCACCTATTATGCCCAGTGAGGTACGGCCTCTGCGCCTCAACCACTTCGCTGTCATCAATCTCCAGGAACTCAGCCAGGCTCTGCTTCTGCGGGCGGCGGCGCGCCCGGGGCCGGCATATGAGCACGTGCGTGAGCGATGTGCGGCGAGTGGGTCCGGCCCGCGGCCCCGGCGCGGCCGAGCGGCCCTGCGCCGCTATCAGGTCGTGCGGGGAGCCCGTGTACGAGCCGTCGTAAAGCTCGTTGATGGACACGTCGATGCGCGCGCCGCCCGGGATCGGCTGCGGGGAACAGACAAAAAGTTTGGCAGAATTTGTCGGCATCGGCTGGTTGCCATTTCAACAAAAAAAAAAAAAAAAAAGAAATATTTAGTGCATCTCATTGTTAGAGTCATGTTCTGGGTAGACCTGAGATTTCCGCTCTTAGCCTCATAGTTGGGCCATTGTACGTAGCAAGCGCTAAGGTATATAACTAAATAAATACTAGGGTTTCCTCACGACGTTTTCCTTGCTACTACAACTTCACAAATGTATGTAACTTAGAAAACAAAGTCATTTGTACATGTTAGGATTCGAAGCCACGACCTCCCGAGCTAGACGCCGGCGTTCTACCGCTCCGCTACCACCGCTCTTGTTAGAGTCCATGATCTTTCGAATTTTTATGTTTGCAATGAAGAATATATAGCTTCCAATCTTCCTTCCTAACCGATCCGAGATGACTTATTCTTTGGCTACGGGCAAAGTTGATGCTAGTCACAAAGTAGATTAAGCGCTTTTTTAAAACACAACGTTCGCTCGCACAACGCCATTTATTTTGAACTAAAAATAAATATTATCCCCCACGGGAACGCGGATATCAAGCATGCTATGTATTGTCTCAATTCAGGTCTTTGTCTATCTGGACGCCAAGATTCCTGTAAATCCGTTCCGCCGTTATTGCGTCATTGAATAAGAAATATCCAAACATCTTCACAAACTTTGACAGTTATAATATTAGTAGGATAAGTAGTATGTGAAGTTACTACTCACCAAGTATGTGAAGTTACTACACACGAAGTATGTGAAATTACTATTCACGAAGTATGTGAAACTACTACTCACGAAGTATGTGAAGTTACTACTCACGAAGTATGTGTAATTACTACTCACGAAGTATGTGAAGTTATTACTCACAAAGTATGTGAAGTTACTACTCACGAAGTATGTGAAGTTGAACCGCTCGTGCGCCAGCTTGAGATGTTTGAGAAGCGAGTAGAGAGTCCCGCAGTCGAGCGAGCACCACGGGCAGTGCAGGTCGTCACACGCCTCAGTCTGCTGCCGCGAGTTGTTGTTATAAAGGAACTGGTAGATTATCTGTTGGCGTTTGCCCTCGCCCTCTGCGGGCACGGCTTTGTTTTTGTCACCTGTGGAGAAAAAAAATGTTTTCTTTTAGGGACTCCCCTTTAATTATTACAAGACTGCGCCACAAGGAGGGTTATTTTAAGTTTAATTTTTCTCTGTGAAAGTTTCAACCGGTTATTAAGTTCTAAAGATACATTTTATTGCAGATAGACATAATGACTTAGACTGCGGTAGCACGGTGGTGTGGTAACACTAGATAATTTTTTTTTTGTTAGCTGTTTTCCGAAACTGGTTTCTTTCTCAGTGCGGTGCATTAGACAAAATTGAATCGTGTTACAAGAAGATTATTTAATTCCATTAACTTTGTTCATGTGAAAATAAATACCATAATAAAATTTCTTTAAAAATGTTTACAAATTGTGGTTTGGCACTAATGCATTCCTGTATATTGCAGTTTATAACTAACATAATCTAATATATATAATCGGCAAAGTGCATGTCGGGCCACGCGCAGTGTAGGGTTCTGTAGAAAGAGGGTGTTTTATCTGCTTTACAGAACTAACAACCTCATTAAAGTAATTTTTAATTGATTTTGTACGAAGTGTTCCTTTTATATGTTGGTCGCCTCTTACTAGGTAAGTTGTAAAGCCTACTTAGCCATGATAGTTTTCCTTTTATGTTCATTATATGTACTAATACCATTGAATTTTAAGTAGACATAGAAACCCATTCCCATACAAAAAAAGTGGCGATCAAAAAACTGCGCCGGGCCCAGAGGCCGCCACTGAAAAAATGCGCAGAGCCGAAAAATACGTGTAGAGAGCTTTCTCTAAAACCGCTAGATGACTCTGTTACAGGTTCACTAATAACATCTAGCGGTAAGTAGCGAAACGTGTAATTTCAGGATTCAACAGCAGTGTACTCTAGTGGCCAGTAGCAGAAAATAGATGCATTCAGTTCTAGATTTTAGTCTAAAATGGAACGCATCTATCTATCATCTGTCAAATTGACAACTAAGAAATTGAATAGGAGAATTTAATGGTTTTGAAGAATTTGAAGTTCGGTTGTAACGATTTATTTAATTCTATAATATCCTCGAACTTTTTAGGTTTTAATTTGTTATTTACTGACGCCTCCCGCCTTTTGGATGAAGGCTGCGTTGGTGCAGCAGCATGGTTACCTAGATTGAATGTTGCTCTCTGCTACAAGTGTCCTCCACACTCGTCTGTCTTCTCTGGCGAGGCTGTTGCCATCCTTGAAGCCCTCTCTTTTATAGAATCTCACACTCTTAGTCCTTCAATTATTCTTACTGATTCCCTTAGTGCTCTACTGGCAATCTTATCAAACCCTTTTCGCAGTAAATATACATTTCCTATTATTTTAAGTATTAGAGACCTCCTGTTACGATGTCATTTACGTGATATCACAGTAGTCCTTGCCTGGATCCCGGGTCATAGTGGGATTCAAGGAAATGAAACGGCTGATTCTCTAGCTAAGTTAGCTGTTGATAGCGGTTGCTTGGATCATAATAATAACTTTGCCCACGATCTACTAGCTCTGGCCAAACCAAACATGATTAAAGACTGGAATAATTTGTGGTCTTCTAGTCAGAATCGCGTTGGAAAATTTTATGGTAGCATTCAACCATCTATCCCAGTTAGACCGTGGTTTTTCAAAGCTCGAAATTTCCCAAAATTTGTCACTTCTACGGTTTGTCGTCTGCGCTTAGGCCACTGCTGCACCCCTGTTTTCCTTCACAAAATTCGGATTCGGGATAATTCTTTGTGTGAGTGTGGTCTCGACGAAGGGACCACTGATCATATTTTTTTCAATTGCCCCCGTTTCCCCTCTTTATACCCATTCCTCCCTTGCTTTATCCCTCGTCCCATCAACTTCAAAACCCTTCTTCTGTACACCCATACTAAATTCATTAGAATACTATGTAAATATATTAATTATTTCAACATTCGACTTTAACTCCTCATCAAATTATAATATCTCTTTCCTTTTACATTGGTTTCTTGTATATATAAAGTAGCGTGTACCTTTCACAACGTGACACTGGCAAAATCCCTGTGCACCAAACAAGCACGGGGCAGTCCAAATAAAAAAAAAATTTAATGGTTTTGAAGAATTCATGAAAACATATATGTATTGCAGAGTCAATGCAGTCAAGTGGGTCTATAAAACAATTGAATTGATGTATCATTAATTCTGCATCGAAGCAAGCCGCAAGAAATGTAACGTAACTCGTAATTAATGAAACCAGGGATTTGAACCTGCACACTGCACAGTAACCGAGATTTTATCGCCCTCCGTGTACAGATCTCACCCGTGGTCGCTGATTGTGACCTCACCAAGTCAATACTCAGACAATACCGTCACGTTAACCTTTACTCTATTTGGTTGGTGAGTTCAGTTCTGACAGGTACCTACCTAAACGGTGCATGACAAGTTGCCTACATTGGACAAATTCTTGTTTCAGGGAGCACACCAAATAACTTACAAGTACCGCACATTCATCGCAGAGCATTGTGTAAAATCACCTACCTACATTGAAGCGGTATACTGCCACACAGCTCCTTTTATAAGGGGAATAACTGATTAAAAGGAGACCGTGATATGCACTTCAACAACCAGTGAAACACCAATTGAATGAATGAATGAATAACCATTTATTGTCAGAACAAGCTTAATCTTACATTTATAAACTTGAAAACTAAATTGATTTGGTTTGAAAAATTAAAAGATAACTATTGAAAAAATTACCTGTGTGACATCAAATTAGTAAAAGTACTTAACACATCACTGAAGTGCTTTAATGAATTAGCAATTGCCTCTCTCAAAACTGTGTACACTTTGTATAGGTACATCTATCTCAATAATGCAGTGGACAGCAGGTCAACCCTTGCAATTTCATTGCAGTCACCTGTAAGGATACTGAGGAGAGTGCACACATGCAAAGGTACATATCGCACCTTCGGTAGTACAAGGGCACAACTTACAAAAAATGGTAAAATGAGTTAAGTATGCAGAAATGCCTTAAAACACTCCTCTATCTGGTGGGATAAAGACTCCCATCAGATTAAAAAGTCGCTTTTTTAATTAATTTAATGGGAGTCTGTATCCTACCAGATAGAGAAGTGTTTTCAAGGTATTTCTGCATACTTAACTCATTTTAAGTACCATTTTTTGTAAGTTGTGTCCTTGTACTACCGAAGGTGCGATATGTTGACCTGTCAACTGCAAAACGACAAAATTGACTTGCCCGATATAAGTAGGTAATCATTTATTGCTGACCAAGTACAAACAGCTGGTAGGTATATGATATACATTTTATGGTTACATACGACTTAGTCACCCTTTGCAGGTATTGCAAAATGGGTAAGACTTATTAATATCTGACATCTAGGTACAACTTTATTTAATTCATCCAGTGAATAAAAGCATTTTTCTATTAAATATGATTTTAACCTTCTTATAAATATATTGAATTTGTGTTCATTTTTCATCTCGAAGGGAAGTTTTTTGATAATATTTACTGACATAAGTCTTGAGGAACTGAAGAGTCTATTTTTATGCTGGGTAATGAGTCTCTTTAACTTGTTTAAAATTTTGGGGATTTTACAAAGTAAAATAAAAATACAATGTATTTCTATCTCTATAGATGGAGGGGATACATAAGTTTAACAAGTTTAAAGATACCGAAGCATACTTTTAACGCAATATTCATACATCACGACAACATTATTTTGGTAACTTGGTACGCGATGAAAAATCTGTCACTACCAAAATTATCATACAACAACCAATTAAGATAAACGGAACGCATTCTACGCACGAAATTAAACACTGTTGTTCAGAGAGCCGCCATTCGTCCAGTGAGCGCCGCAAAAGTGGGTTTTCTTTTAGGTTCCTGGAGTCAGACACATTCTTCAGGCAATATAACAAATCTGTCATTACCTCAATTAGCTACTATTACTAAGGTATTAATTAATAATTTTAAAGAAAAAATTAAGAAGGGCAGTGGTGTTTTGTATTTGGTGTTATAAAACGAAACCGAAACAAATAATTCGTGTTGTTAGAATCTTTGCTTCGGAGTTCTTCCCTGAACGATGTCTTACTTATCTACCTTAAAAAATGTTTGCATTTGAAATTATGAGGATGAAATATTAGAGGTCTATTTGTTTGGCAGGGTCGGAGGTTAAGATGGGAGTGCCACAGAGATCTATTTTGGGGCCGTTCCTTTTCCTCGTATATGTAAATGATTTACCGTTCATGGTTCAAAACATGTCAGAGATAGTATTATTTGCAGGTGACACGTCACTTATTTTTAAAATTAAGAGACAAGAAAATGACCTTGCGGATACAAATAATGCTCTCTCTAAGGTACTATACTGTTTTACTTCTAATAACTTATTATTAAATGAAAAAAAGACAAAATGTATAAAATTCACACTACCAAATGTCAAATGCACTGCTGTGAAGACCATTTCGATGAGAGTATTTGTTAATAATAAGTTTATTCTTCTTCTTCTCTACTTATCCTTGCCACATTTGACTTACTACTTAACCTACTTACTTGTCTACTTACGATTGTCTACTACCTAGTACCTATGTAAATAGCCGTGACGAAATACTACATTTATAAAAGATAAATAAAGTGCTCGCATACTGAAAGGCTCAATAATTTTGATTATGAATTATTAGGTATGTTTGGTTGGTGAGTAAAGTTGGGCTTTTCACTGAACTACCTATATTTTAACCTAAAAAACTGCCGTGTCCGCGCACGGGACAGCTCAAGTCTACACGTAAAACCAACACCGACCAACGAAACTTGACCCCACCTGACGCACGCGACGCGGTTGCCGGCATTGCGGTCAAGTTTCGTTGGTCGGTGTTGGTTTTATGTGCTGGCTGACTAGTCAACTTGAACTGACACGCGCGCGGGCACTCGAGCTTTATTTAGAGCGTGGCCTTTTTTTTAAAAGCAACGCAGTGCAGTGCTTCTCAATCGACTGTATTGGCGGGCCACAAAATATATATGTGGAAATATTTTCTCCCTTCTAAAAATAAGTAAATGTTTTGTCAGAAGTATCGAATTCGCGGCCCACCTTTATCCTAAGTTTTCGTGATAAACATTTTCAAAAATATTCAAAAATATCTGGTTTAGTGTAAAAATATAATAATAGGTAGGTATTTGCCTACTTGGACAACTGATAACTAGGTAAATACCTATTAGGACTTACCTACATCTGTATATGGGAAATAGTGACATTTTCGTTAAATCTATAATAATAAAATACATAAAATAATCATCAACAACTTCGAGATGTTGAATGCGAGTACCTAGTTACCTAATATTTTTTTATCGCCGCCCATAATAGGTAACCTATTAAATGAAACACACACCACACACTTTCAGCACAGCTTTCAGTTAGGTTTAAGTTTGAACAAATACCTACCCGAGAGTAGGTAATGCTTACTTAGAACATAGATACATACTTTTTCATCTTTATTCCACGAATTTCGGCAGCCGTAAAATCCTGATTCTTCATGAAATATTGTGCCACCATCAAAGTATCCACTCTTGGCAGATTGTCCGGCTGACCTTTTAGAAAACCTTCTTCCATTCTACACACTACACGTTTCACTTTAGTGTAATCGGATAAAAAGGATAAGTTATATTATTTCTGTCGTTGAAATACAAGCACACTATAGGTAATAGGAAAACGAAGACGATCGAAAACAAAATGAAACAAGACGCGCGTAATTTTCAACCGAGCGCCGCGCCCGATGTCGCGGTCGCTGGCTGAACGGGGGTGTGACGTCATAGTACGAGCGCGTGTAATCTCGGAAATTCAAAAAAGGGCTTAAACTTCTTGTCGTTATAACTTTGGAAATACTGTATGTATTGAAGTTAAATAAAAACTAATGTAATGTACATGATATACGCTCCGATTATAGGTGTATTTGATATTAATGTATTGACCCTTTTGTGTTCTCCATTTGATGCACATCGCCCAGTCGCTTAATACACAGGTTAACACGACTGCCAGGCAATGTGCAACAAATTGTTATAATAAACTACGAATTGTATCATCATCATCTGAGTATATGGTTTTAATTTCAACTCGATACCACCTCGCGCTCTCGAGATTGGGTTTTGACAGACAATAACGGTTTCGTTTTTTTCCTCATAGGGTACAGAAAAACCTAAAAACACGTGTCTATCGCAAACTCATCCGAACAGCACGGTGTAGCGTTGCGACATACGCTTCCGCGCATCGGCCAAGTAATTAGGCCACACGTGTAAATTTGGAATAACGCTTAGTCAGTAAGTTAGAACATAGCAACTTTTGTAATAGTTTTTACATTATTCAATACACGACCATGGTCCAAGAAACATGTGTTCTGATTGACTTCACCCCCGAATGACCCCTTAAACCAGAGCGCCTACTCCGCTCTCTACATGGCGACCCATACCAGGCAAAACCAAACCGAACACTGAGAAGAAAAATAACATTTGAAAATTGAAGAAACGAAGCAAAAAACATAACATGAAGATTAAAAATTCGAGCGAGGAAAATAAAGAATCAAAATCAAGAAAGAAGAACCAATAAAAAAAAAAAAAAAGAAGAACCCATTTTTAAGAAGAAAGAAGACAAAAATTCGAAGATAAATTTCAAAACAAAAGAAGAAAACACCTTAGAAGAGAAAAAATATCAAGAAAAATCCGCCTAACCACCAAAACTCAAGAAGAAAATCAATACGATGTGTCAGGAGAAAGAAGAAAAGTTCGAGCTGTGTCCAGGGTATAGCCCGGCCAACGGAGTCCAGGGTATAGCCCGGCCCACGGAGGAGTCCAGGGTATAGCCCGGCCCACCCAGCGCAGACGACGAAATGAGCTCCAGCCTCCGCGTCCCGCCCCGCCGCCGCCCCCAGCAAGCTGTCGCCGCCGCCGCCCGGTCCTGTCTTTGCCAACATTAAGTACACTCTACATCAAGTAAGCCGCTTATTATATTAGTCATTTAAAGATATTTTGATTGTCCACACTGTCAATTGATATGTAGTTTTTGTTTATATTGCATAACCTGTCTGTAATGTCTGAAATAACCGAACTAGAAATAATTTTTGAAAAATTAGTAGAGATCAAAAACTATCTAATTAAAGTAGGTCCAACTAGAAGGCAATATTCCGAGGCAGCCCAGCAAAAATTCAATGAGAATTTGCAATTGTACAGTCGTTTGGAGTCTATTTCGTCTTCAGTAAGAGCTAAAATCGAAGAAGGGTTTTTTCAAGACGAAGATATTCGTACAGTAAATCAGTTAATTGGCGATATTCAACAAATTTATCGCTATATCTTGAGCTTGTGTGTAACCGCAACCGAAGAGGTAGGTCATCCTAAAAGTGTACATAAGCAGACAGAAACTTCAAAAATGGCGTCAGAAAATTTTGACATAAAAACGGCAATCGCCCTTTTACCCGTTATGACAGGCCAGGAGCAGGTCACTAACCAGTTGATAGATAGCATCCAGTTATACAGCTCTATGCTTAATGATGCTGCTAGGAAACCACTCATAGAGTTTGTTTTAAAAACGCGTCTATCTGCAAATGCGAAACTCAGACTCAGGACGAGTTATGAGTCAGTAGAGTCAATGTTAAGAGATATGCGCACACTATTAATTCAAAAGAAATCAGCTGTCGCGCTCCAGTCTCAGATTTTTGCCGCCACGCAAGGTCGTAGGTCGATAGACAAGTACGGCTCCGAGTTAGAGCAATTGTTAGTCAATTTGACCCTAGCTCAGTCAGACGGAGATGACCAAAAATATGACGTCCTCCGTCCACTGAATGAAAAAATAGCTATCAAACGCTTCGCCGACGGTTTGAATAACTCCCGTCTAAGCACAATAATTGCTTCACGCCAATTTAGTTCGCTTCCGGAAGCCATCCAAGCCGCAGTTGACGAAAATTCGTTAACTCTAAGCGAAGAACCTACTATGCACTTCAACAACAACCACAGGATAACACGAGGTGCTCACAGTGGAAGGAGCTCTGCCCCTAGTAGGTACAATCGCGTCAATAGCAGATATGCCAATCCAGGGAATTATCAGCAAGGTAATCAGTCGCGAACATTCCATAATAGC
Organism: Yponomeuta evonymella; assembly: GCA_963969515.1. Classification (NCBI taxonomy): domain Eukaryota; kingdom Metazoa; phylum Arthropoda; class Insecta; order Lepidoptera; family Yponomeutidae; genus Yponomeuta; species Yponomeuta evonymella. The sequence continues at coordinate 6,385,812 of OZ018353.1, forward strand.
AACTCCGGCCAATACCGAGGTCGTGGCCGTGGGTGGTCCACGATGAGACGACCCTCACGCGGACGAGGTTTTCACCAGTCACACCACTCGCGTCACGTAGCACAAGTGCAGCATTCGCAAGGTAGCGACAATTTCGAACGCACTCAGAATGCACCGAATAGCACCGAGTTTTTTCGTGCCCATGATTAGTGAGCATTGCATTTCTAATTATGATACGACTAGTTTAGTGATAATGAATGTAGGAAACATAGGTGTAGGTAGTACAAACAGCAGTATAAGGTTACTGGTAGACAGCGGTGCAAGTATATCAGTCTTGAAATATGAGTGGCTACGCGAGCATCAAGAATTAATAAAGCAATTGCGACACGATAAAATAACAATCAGAGGTGTTAGCGGAAAACTGCATTCTTTAGGCTATGTCACATTAGATTTAACGTATGATAACGTAGTTTTTAGGGAAACCTTTTATGTGTTTGAGAACCTCTCTTGTTCAGGTTCTGCTTGTGGAATTTTAGGCGAAAAATTTTTCAAAAGATTTAAAGCCGTAATTAACTACGAGACAAGAACAATTAATCTGTCAAGAGACGAGATATCCATATGTATGCCCATCGGTAACATTAATTCCGATAGATACAAGCAGGTACACGTGATACCGCCTCGCTGTGAAGCTATCCAACACATTCCTTGCGCGACAAGTGATGACAGCGTAGTTTTAGCCCAGGAAATTTCTAAAGGAGTTTTTATTGCCGGAATCATCGCAAAACCTTATCAAGGCCGTATTCCGATTAGAATATTGAATACAAGAGACACAGAAGTCACAGTAGACTTGTCTCAATTGCGAATTCATTCAATTAATAATTTTAACGTGTGTTGTTTTACCGAAGAAAACAGGTCAGTAGATAGAATCAATACACTATTCGAGATACTTGATTTAGGCTATCTAAACAAGGAAGAGCGTTTAGGTATCGAGCAAATTTGCGCCAAATATGCAGACGTGTTCCACTTGCCAGGGGACCATTTGTCAGTAACGAATTTAATGGAACACAACATTGTATTAAAAGACAATGTGGCACCTGTGTATATGAAACCTTACAGAGTGCCTCAAGCTTTAAAAAGTGAAATAGAAAGACAAGTTCAGGACATGCTAAAAAATGACATCATCGAAGAAACTGTATCAGAATGGTCTAGTCCTGTTTTATTAGTGCCCAAGAAAGCTGATAAATCAAACGAGAAAAAATGGAGACTAGTCATCGACTATAGGCAATTGAACAACAAAATCCAAGACGACAAATTTCCCTTGCCCAATATCACTGAAATCCTAGATTCCTTATCTGGTAGCATTTATTTCTCAAAATTAGACCTTTCACAAAGTTACTACCAGTTGTCTCTTAATCCAAAATCGCGTAAGTATACATCTTTCAGTTTAAATAAAATGTACCAGCTTTCTCTAGACAAAAATTCACGAAAATACACCGCATTTACAACAGGAAAACAGTACCAAATGAAACGCTGTCCCATGGGACTCAAAACGAGTGCCAGCGTTTTTTCCCGCCTTATGACTATAGCAATGTCAGGCCTTAACTTTAACAAGTGCTTTATTTATTTAGATGATTGTGTCGTCATAGGAAAGTCCATGGAGCACCACAATAAAAATCTCATAAGCGTATTAAACCGATTACGGGAAGTCAATCTTAAATTAAACCCCATGAAATGCGAGTTTTTACGTCAGGAAATTATTTATTTAGGCCATCAAATAACATCAGAAGGCATATTCCCAGATCCAGATAAAATTAAAACAATGAAAAATTACCCTAAGCCAAATAACGCTGACGAGGTAAAACGTTTTGTAGCATTCGCCAACTACTACCGTCGCTTCATACCACGTTTTGCTGACATAGTATTTCCGTTGCATTTATTGTGTAAAAAAGGTGCTAAGTTCGAATGGAATGACGATTGCGAAAATGCATTTCAGAAACTAAAAATAGCTTTATGCAGCCCACCAGTTTTGGACTACCCTGATTTTTCGGAATCCAATACCTTTCGTGTCCAAACGGATGCCTCAAAATTAGGACTAGGAGCAGTTCTTTCAAACAGCAACGGCAAAGTTATTGCTTATGCCAGTAGAAGTCTAAAACCAGCCGAGACTAGATACCCAATAATAGAACTTGAGCTTTTGGCTATCGTATGGGCAGTACGGTACTTTAGACCATATTTATACGGTAGAAAGTTTAAAATATTCACCGACCATAGGCCCCTTGTTTATTTATTCGGCCTTACCGATCCGTCCAGTCGATTGACAAAATTTAGGTTGTACTTAGAAGAGTATGACTTTGAAGTCGAATACGTTCCCGGTCGAAATAACGCTGCTGCAGACGCGTTAAGTCGACTCCCGGTGACATCAAAAGACTTGAAGGACATGCACGACAAGGTAGTTTATGTACTGACTAGAGCAAAAACGAGAGAACTAGAGATGCAGGAAACTGACCGTGCCGAGGACCAACAGACCGAGCCTTCTGCATCACGTGGGTCTGATCAACCAACTGCTGTCGAAGTGCTCAAACGACCAACCGAAATAACTGAATTAATTTTTTCAAATAATATAAAAGAAAAATATCAGAAAAGTTCAGATCACATAACGAGTGATGCTAAGTATTGTACATACGTACCATCGCAATCCGCGATCATTCTTGATACCCGATCGTTATCGACCGAGAAGGAGTTAGCGAGGGATCTTGAAAAAATGTGCCAAAAATTAAAAATTACTCAGCTACTCATCATTAAAAATAGGAGTAATGCTAGAATGATTAAAGAAATACTGCGCAGTATCAAACATTGTAATATTACGTCACCAAAATTCCTTATCACACGAGATGTAGTTCGCCTTTCAGATAGAGACGAAATTACGACAATTTTAAATGATTTTCACCTCTTGCCCACAAGTGGACACGCGGGCATAAACAGAATGTTAAATAATATAAAAACATATTATTTCTGGCCAGGCATGACGAATGACGTCATTAATTACGTAAAACGTTGCAGGAGTTGTCAAATACAAAAACACTCCAACAGGCATGTCAAAGAACCAATGACCATTACCTCCACTGCTAGCTCAGCATTCGAGAGGATTAGCTTAGATATTATGGGCCCACTAGATATAGATAACCATAACTATAGGTACATTCTAACAATTCAGTGCGATCTTAGTAAATACGTAGAGGCATATCCTCTAGAGCGCAAAGATACTGAAACCGTTGCGAAAACATTCGTAAGCAACTTCATACTGCGCTACGGTATCCCTAAACAGATCCTCACCGATAGGGGTACAGAATTCACGTCATCACTGATGACCGAGGTGTGTAGGTTACTAAAAATCGAGAAACTCCTCTCTACCGCGTATCATCACGAGACCTTAGGAGGCATAGAAAATACACACAAGCATCTAGGCGCCTACCTTAGGATTCAGTGTGAGAATAATCGAAGCGATTGGAGCGATTGGGTTCCGTTTTGGTGTTTTTCCTTTAACACAAGTGTACATTCCGAGACAAAATACACTCCATACGAACTCGTATTCGGTAAAGTATGTAACCTTCCATCCAACTTATGTAAGGGAGTCGATACTTTGTATAACCATGACGACTACCCACTAGAATTAAAGTACAGACTACAAAAAGCATTGTTAGAAGCTAAACAAAATTTGCTAGAAAATAAGAATTTAAGAAAATTTAGTTTTGATAAGAACTGTAACAGCGTGATATATAAACCAGGCGATTTAGTTTTAGTTAAAAATCAAGTAGGTAATAAATTAAACTGTATTTATGAAGGTCCTTTCGTAGTAATAGAAGATTTATCCCCAAATGTTAAGATTTATAAGGTTGATAAAGAATATTTGATACACAAAAATAATACAAAAATGTTTTATAAGTAACTGTTTAATTAATTAACATGTTATAATTAAGTTTCTAGAAAAAAAAGTTTACTTTAAGAATTCCTCTTATGTAATAAATGCAAACATTTTTTTTTATTTTCGTTAAGGGGGTGTGTAACCCTGTTCTTTTCAGGGGAGATGTAGCGTTGCGACATACGCTTCCGCGCATCGGCCAAGTAATTAGGCCACACGTGTAAATTTGGAATAACGCTTAGTCAGTAAGTTAGAACATAGCAACTTTTGTAATAGTTTTTACATTATTCAATACACGACCATGGTCCAAGAAACATGTGTTCTGATTGACTTCACCCCCGAATGACCCCTTAAACCAGAGCGCCTACTCCGCTCTCTACAACGGATTTTTGTTCAAGTTATCTGCCGGGAAGGGAATCATCCGTGCCGGAATTCGAACGCACGATCTCTCGAATGTGAGGCCAGTATTGTACTACTGCTATAAACCATCCCAATATTCCCGAACAAGTTCGAATCCCATTAAAAACCGCATCTAACTCAGTCCATCCATTTGAGAGCTGACTGATATTTCTACGTTTCTGCTGTGCTTAACACTGTCCTTTGATTTTCTTATGCTCTGTTGCCAAGCTAGCCCCGTAAAGAAGCGTAGGCACGCGTACCTACTGTCACAAGTAAGGCACGCTCACACACAGCCAGCTCACGCCATACCACACACACATGACATCTGTGAGTTGTGGGACGGAGTGATACGCGACGTTGTTTGTTGGTTGCCAGAGCGGCCTGGCAACGTCGCACTGTACTGTGCCTCGAGCGCGCAGTTTTGGTTCGACGCAAAAATATTTTTGAACTTAACGTTAACTTATGTTTTTCAAATTTTTTTTTTAAACATTACTAAATACTTATTACTGATTATATTACTTTTTTTTGCACTAATCTGTGCCGAGGACAATTTTAAAAACTTACTTATAAATTTCTGCTGACAGAAATCTGATGTATTTCATAGAGCAGCCGATGGGCCATCTAAATGTAAAAATATACAAATTACTACGTACCTACCAGTGTTGAACATACAACATTCTACATTACAATTTGTTTTGTTCATTTAACTTAAAGAATTATAAAAAAAAATACGTATACAAACTAAATTAAGTGATTAAATATGTAAATTATTATTACCTATAAATAGAGAATTATTAACGTAGGTTTATAATTCATTTTTAATACATTTTTTTTCTATTCGAATTGCCGTTGATTTTACTAGTTTTAATCAAGCGATTGGTTTTTAAGAAGTTATTTAATTTATTTTGTAATTAATTAATTAAAATTTATTTGATAAATTGCTGTAATGTAAAACATAACATAAACTCAAGCCTGTATCCCAGAGGGGTAGGCAGAGACCAGGGACTGCCACTTGCTACGATCCTGACAAATCACTTTCGCTTCCTCAACATTCATTAGTCGTTGCATGCACGCACGCCGGTTTCAGGTACTTTTTATCTTGCCCGTTGCTAATACATCCCCTATTTGGTCGAAGTATGTCCGTCTGGGTCGTCCCTTACCGGCCCTTCCATCCACATTCGCTCGATATATTTGTTTTTTCAATCTTTCTTCCTTCATCCTCTCCACATATCCAAACCAACACAACATTTCTTCCTCTGGGCATGGGCATGCAAAAGCAGTTGCTAAAATATATCCCAAAACAAACAATAGCTGTCCACGACACAGGCTCGGCCTTGTGTGGAGGCGCGAGAGTCCATAGTAACTCGGTTGTTGTATCGTTCTGTCAACCGGTGCAAAAGAGGGTGAAATTAAATAAAAAATAAAAACCGACTTCGAGACACTACAGCACTAAAAAGATAGAAATAATTTAAATAATTAGAAGTATTTATACATGAAGGTATTGTAGAAGTATAATTTGGAGCTGGTGCCCAAAATATATGTGCTGGTCACTTATATGACCATAAGCTGGAACTTTGTAATTAAATAATATACTGCTCAAAACAATAGCTCGGGATACTTGGATTTCATTCAGATCTGGCATAATGACCTTGTAAACAGAATTTACACTCGCTTAAATCAATAACAACACTCAGAACACTTGAAAGGCCACATAAAATGAGAGAACTTTTCTGTACTTTAAAGCATAATTGTTTATTGGGCTTAATCAAATCTCTTTTGCATTACAATGCCATGACCTTAAAACTGGTATGTCTTTCACAATTAATCAACCCAGAAGCAAGTTTGTTTACGTGCTACCACCAACACCATTAATCAACTGACCTATCCATTGGGGATGGCAAAAACCTTTTGGGTGTAATTGGTAAGAAATCCGACAACCCCGCCCGCGCATATGGGTAAATCCTTGTTTTACTGGTTTTGCAACACCCGTAATTTAGGGTGTTGTTTGGTGGTAATTTTGGTGCCACGGAAACTCTGGTTCTTTAGTTTACAAAAAAAGAAAATTTTTGTTGACAAAGTTTTGTCGAGAATGAATCGTTTGTGCTCTGCACATTCATTGTTGAACCATTTTTTGAATCGAGAATCGCACTCCATTTCGGTTGTTATTAAAGTCATTAAAGGCAGTCTGTCAATGTTTGACTCAAAAATGACGGGGTTTTTAAGCCTTTCGGGTCAACCTTTGAGGAAGTTTGAACGAAAGTCCGGTGAAAGATATGTAATTCGCTACTATCCATGTCATCCCTTTCCTTAAGTAAAATAAGTTTGCAATTTTCGCAATTGAACTTTTTTATTTCTTTATTTATTTAATATCGCAATAGGAGCTTACAGTTTCCCAAAGCGCCCCCATTGCTATGACTTCGTACATAATAAATCTTATTGATTACTTACATAAGTGTAATCTTAGTTCAAATGCTATTTTGTTAATAGATACATAAGTGCGCAAAGTAACCGGCAAAATATTTCACGGAACATTGTTCCAGTGACGGACCTGACGAAGGGGCAGGGATGGCGTGAAATGATTTTTCAACATGAGACCCCTTTTGTTCTTCAAGCTTTTCAGGCTGACCTGACAGACTGGCAGAAATATTGGCCTCAGATGCCTGACAAACTGAAGAATCTTTTATCGGTTCTGTTTGCCGGGTAACCTCTGGCTGGCTGGTGAGGTTTGCAGCTGATGTGCTGGGTAGACCAGTGACTGTTGAAGAAGACTCTACTTTTTCATGTTCTATTAAAACTTCATCAGTTTCGCAGTTTTTGCATTCAGAAAACGTCATGAAGGCGTGAATTAGATGGGTTTTAAAAAATGCCCTTAAAGTTCGCGCGGTAGGGTTCCTATTGTACCCTCCTTTTTGCCTATAAATAGAAAAAAGATTTTCAAGGCAATCTTGGTTGAGACGGTTAGTAAGAAGAAAATGGATGCCTCCAGTGATTTCTTCTTCGAAAAGCATCAATACCGCTTTTATACTTTGTCTCAATCCCTCAAAACAGGGTAGAGTGGTCATAGTTTTTTCAGTTTTTGTTGGTTTGTATACCACCTTTTTCAAATTCGCGAACATTTCCTCTCCCTTTAATAAGGCTTCCCGTGCTAAAGTATTATGTTTACTTAGCCCGCAGTTAAATGGGTTTTTCGAGGAATTTGTGCGACTGTTTAATGCATCAAACAGATTATTTACTGTTTTTACGAAATCGGCTGTCGGCACTGCATCTTTGTGCTTAAGTTCGCCGGTTTTGTAAGCAGTTTTAATTGCTGATGCAACTGAATGGCTAAAGATTTGCACAGCCAATTTCACGTTCATCTTTTGAAAAGCATTTGGAGCCATATGCGTGTCGGTTAATTTTGAAACAGACCTGCTTTTGCGACTTTGCGTATCGATGTTATATAACTCTCGTATAACATCAAATGAAATATTGTGACCGTTGAAATCAAAATCACTATTTAGCAAGTGATTCCTAATATTTTTCATGCAGTGAGGCACGTCAAACAGAGAAAAAAGCTTTTTTCCATTGCAGAAAAAGAAAGGGCTTTCTGTTGTCATCGCCTTCCTATTTGGTGCACTTTGGTCACATACCGTTACCTTCAGTAAAAGTCCAGCTTCAAACAACATATTTGTAATTGTTTGTATCAAAGCTGCGAGCTTTGTACCCGATACCGTATTTCTGCTTAAAAAATAACAAATTGGAATTTTCCAATTTCTATAAATGCCTCTGGCCATGAAGACCAAAGCATATTTTGCAGCAGCTGGATGTCTTTCGTCAGCACCAAAGTCTTCGAAGCCCTCAATCATGTCTAATTTGGGGCTGTACTGCACATTAGCCATTATTATCATTTCGTCAAAACAAACGCATGTTGCTTTTTCGATAATGTCACTGTCAGAAAACTTCGTCATCAAATCTTTTTTAATGTTTTCGAGACTACCAGGTAAGCTGCCTAACTTTCCCAGCCAGCCTTGGAGGGTAGAGGGTGCAGGTAAAACAATACCCTTTCCCCGCAGGTGCTTATAGCATGCAGGAGATTTGTAATAGAGAGACATTGCAAATTGTCTCTCTTTAACATTCGAAACATGTCGTTTCTTTAATTGCATTCGGCAAAATAATGCTGACGCTTCAGACGGGTATTTGGTTGTCGGTTCTTTAGAACGTTTACCTACTCTAGCTTTTCTTAATTTGTATATTAATTTACCTCGTCTCTTAAGCTCCTGCTTAAGTTTTTTTTTACGTGGCGTATCAGTTACTTGCGCGGTGGGAATATAAACTGATGATCCATGCTCCTCAGGAAGATTTTCATATTCTTCGTCTATGTCTTCCATTTTACTTTTTCGTGAATATGTACTCGTGGGGGTTTGTACATGCAATGTCTCTGGTGACATTTGGCCTGGAAGAAGTTGTGACGTATCGATAAATTCAATATAAGTGTTCGAAGCGCGCTGAACTTTATATTCGTTGATAAATTACCTAACTGTATGATTTTCATGATGATTTTTTTGTATTGTATCATTTTCGTTATTCTAGGGTACGATAAAACGGGGTGATTAGAAACTTGAGTATGAATAGAAACAAAAGGTAGGAAGATTTTTTGTCACCGAGTTCTAGCTGAACCTACAGCTACAGCGACGTCTATTGTCAAATAATGTCGATTAGATTCAGAGGCGTCGCTGAACTAAACTTACAACTTTAGCGGTGACAAAAACCTTTCTAAATGACTTCAAAAAAAAGGAGGAGGTTCTCAATTCGGAGCATATATCCCGCGTTTTGTTATGTTTTTGCTATGTTGTTCTCCGTCAAATCTTAACCGATTTCAACAATTCTTTTTTTGTTCGAATAGATATGACTTCCCAGTTGGTCCAATTTAATTTGGTATTCGTATTTCACAAAATATCGTTAAATATATTTTTTTACGTAAAAATAAAAACTGACTCCCAAATACTACAGCACTAAAAACAGGAAAATAATTTAAACGAATGTAGGCATAGTAGAAATATATTTTGGAGTTGGTGCCTAAAACGTATCATCATCATCATTCAGCCGCAAGAAGTCCACTGCTGGACATAGGCTTCCTCCATGGATTTCCAAAAAGACCGGTTGGAAGCGGCTTGCATCCAGCGTCTTCCTGCCACTTGGATGAGGTCTTCTGTGCATCTTGTGGCTGGTCGTCCTACGCTGCGCTTGCCGACATCGGCCATCAGTTCATGTGCCCCGCCCACTGCCACTTTAACTTACTAATCCGCTGGGCTATGTATGGGCCAAAAATGTATGTGTCTTGTAACTCGGCACCGGCTGCAAAATATATTTCTACCATACCTACATCGAATTTTAAAATCATATTATTCGCTTAAATTATTTCTCTGTTTTTAGTGCTGTAGTGTTTCTAAAATCAGTTTCTACAATACAAATAAACCTACCTTCAATTAATGCCTTGTGGTGATGAGGTACAGCAGTTAGCCGCAAGCGGTTCATTGTATCAGGGTTTACAAATGCATCGCATGAAAAGTGATCTATGCAGATGTATCTATCTTTTTCACTGAGTGAAGCCAAATTAGTGTTACCTGAAATAAAATAGTAGGTACTTTAGGCGTAGTTTAATTAATCTAAGAGTTTTCTACTGATTTGGAAAATTTATAATTAATTAACAAAATTAAAGAAAAATGCTCAAGTGATTGTGACACTTATATGTATCAACAAAGTTGTTTCACAATGAAATAACAGCTACCAGGCCACTCGAAAAGTATTGCGAAAAACAGTTTTTATGTTGAGAGACTGGCCAGTCGTAATCTATTTTGAAAATATAATTATTTTATAAGTAATAATAGGTACGACCCAATAAAAAAAATTCCCTACACATTTTAAGCGACCTACCTAGGTGGAATTTTAAACCTCCTAATAGGTTTTTAAAATTGTCCCTAGCACTGATTAGAGCAACAAAAAGAATATAAAAAATAGAAACCGACTTCAAAACACTACAGCACTAAAAAGTTAGAAATAACTTAAAAGAATACCTTTAAATGTATCATAGGTATAATACTTTCTTATATATTCTAAAACTTACAAAACATTTAACAGAACATAAAAACATAAATTAATAATTATAAGTATAAAAAAAATAATACATCCACAATTGTTTCGTCCAAAGTAATAAATCAAGATGTCGAGAACGGGAAATTAGAAGTACACAATGTAGGTATTGTAGAAGTATAATTTGTAGTCAGTGCCCAGTTTCATGACCAGGATGTATATTTTGGGCACCGACTACAAATAATACTTTTACAATGCCTACATGTATACATATTTCTAATTTAAAGGTATTCTTTTAAGTAATTTCTAACTTTTTAGTGCTGTAGTGTTATGAAGTCGGTTTTTATTTTTAATTAATTTTTTTTTATATTTGTTATAGCAACAGAAATAGATCATCTGTGAAAATTTCAACTGTCTAGCTTTCACGGTTTATGAGATACAGCCTTGTGACAGACAGACAGACGGACAGTGGAGTCTTAGTAATAAGGTTCCCCTTTGAGTACATAACGAATTAAAGATCGCATCGAATCGTACGAAGTGAAGATTTCGTACGATTTCAAGTGTCACCTTAAAACCAGACGAATCATATGAGAGACTTCAAACATATGATGGACACAAACTTTGATTGCCATGTACTATGTATACTATACGTAGAAAAGGCATAAGTACACTATCATAACATCAAATTCGTGAGGCACACAGAGCCACCTAAGCATTACTATCAACCCTACGGTCATAAGGCTGGAGGGCCCGCTAGATAGATCAAGTGTTTAAAAGTAGTAGAGGTATGTTTAAGTACATACTAAGACTAAGCCTAAGCACTATGACTTATAGCCTGTTTGTAATCAAAAATATAGGTGTTGTGCAGTTTCATTCTGTTTCACTGTTTCATTTCAATTACAAAAATATAATAAAAGTTCAAAGGTAATGCAAAAAAAGTTTATGTGGTTTTGTTTCATTATAAATGTAAAATGTAATCTCAAAAAAAAATAGGGGAGTAAGATTTCAGTGTAGAAAATGTTTTTGGCTTAGGTTTTTGATTAGAGCTGGCCACTAAACATTAAAGTTGCATCCTTTACGACAATTGAAAACAAAAGAACATCAGCGTTTTTGTTAGCAGGTCTTAATATAGTTGCCAAGAGTCTACATACACTACACCTAAGAACAAAGCGAAGCAATTTAATTTTCTTAAACATTTTAACTAAATAAATCTCACTCAAAAGATTTGAAAGTGGCCTTTATTGTCTTCTGAGTGTTGTTAGTGATTGAGTATTTACCCTCAGGGTGATAAGTACTGAGTAGAAATTTCATCTATTGTTTAGCAGTGACAGCTCGGGATACTTGGATTTCATTCCAATCTAGCATATTGAACTTGTAAACTAAATTAACACTCACTACAGTAACACTCAGAAGACTTGAAAGACCATATAAAATGCAGTCTTAGCGCCCTTTTTCACTATAAAAATAATGTTCTATACTTTATTATTGAGTATCATGTGATCATTGACTTAATCTATACTATATAAACTAATCTCATCATCATCATCAGCCATTTGAAGCCCACTGCAGGACATAGGCCTCCCTCATGGTTTTGTAACCATGAAGGGGTTTGCCATAATCGCCACTCTTGGCAGGCGGGTTGGCGATCGCAGTATGCGGTTGGAATCTCAGGAAGACACTGCTGCCCGTCTCCTGGTAATTTATTTCCTTAGTCTCCTACGACATCCACGGAAGGAAATGGAGTGACGCTATTCTTAATCCGGCGCCACACTCTAAACTAATCTATACCTATACAAATATTATAATGAGGAAAAGTTTTAAGTTTGTATGTAGGGGGTAATCTCCGAAAGTACTTATCTGATTTCAATTCTTTCACCAGTATCTATAATGGACCTTCAAGGTGGACATAGGCTAATCCGTTGGGGCAATATTGTCACGGATACTGCTAGTAGCAAATAAAACATTTTCAAAATAACTTTTTTACTTTCATAGAGGTGTTTTCAAATTACTCTCTCCCTGAGAAGGAGTAGAAGAAGGCCTGTGCCCTACAGTGAGACGTATATAGGCTGCTTATATTATGCACCAAAGAAGGTGATTGAAATACCAGGCTTTGATGTTTACTGTTAAGTTACAAGAACTTTGTAATTAAATACATAAATAAGATTAGCGACTTAACCCCTCAACTGCCCTCGCAGAATGGAACGTATAGGTGGCCAATAATAAGGCACAGATCTGTGACGCGGCAGACGAGTGGTTAACACGTTCACGGCGGTACGACTCCTAGTAGATCTCGTACAAGACTCTCCATTGGCGCGGAGGCGAAATTGTATGGCTGTGCCGTTCGCGCATATGGATTATCTATGGGTTTTTCTCAACTTAGAGTGAAAGGTCCTAGTGTATCGTGATTAGGTACTTTAGCCGTAATATTTTTATGAATCAAAACGTACGAGAACTAATACGTCTCGTAGCGTCCAAATGCAAAAAAACTGCATCTAGCGCGTTACGCGATCTATAAGTTCTCGTAAAGGATTCGTACGAAACCTGGTGAGAAATCAATTAGTGTTGTGATAGCTTTCCGGGAGTGCATTGTTTTTTTGTTATCATGAATCAGAGAAACAGGAAGCGATCTCGTAGAATATTAGAACTGTCGTTCAATAATTCTGAGGAACATGAAATCGGTATTGAGAACAATAGTGTTTCGACTAGTTCCGAAAGGACTTCTATTCCTAAGCCCCAGACTCTCTTGCGAAAAGTTTTTCAACGCGCATCAAGAGCCACACGTATTTGCACTAGTCCCAGTACTGGATAAACATACCAAGAGCTCAACAGTAAAACACCGCCAGCATCACCGTGTCATCAAAATACGTTCGCGAATAAAGAGGTGAGTAGTTTTGATTTGCACACATCAAACTACCCTTAATTGGCCAATAATGGCAAGCATACCGATTTGCCCCTTCCTTGTGCACCTGAATCAGTAAGCGAATGCATGGATTTGCGGACTAGTGAGATCAAAATCTTAGAGGAAATCATCATTCCGGCGCCAAGCTACAATAATAATTCCGAATATCGTACCATATACCCCTCAAACCCTTGAATGAATGTAATTTTTTATTGCTTTTTAAAATAAAAATTTTCAATCGATATTGTGTGTTTTTTGGATTTAGCACATCACTAGTAAATTATCGACTTTTTGCAAGAATTGTCGTTACGAGATACAAAAGGCCTTGTATTTTTTTACAATCTAGCGCATTACGAGGTTTTATAGGTCTCGTATTATTTTTTGGCAATTTTCCTACGAAAAAATTCAAATATCTTTGGGCAAAGCTACATACTGAACAATGCATTCATTCTCTATCGGCTGATAGAAAAAAAAATATTATTATCATGAGTTTTCATTAAAATATTCAATTTCAAAGTCAACAACACTTACGAGACTTAAAGAGCCTCGTGCCGTCATTAGAGCAAATACATTACGAGTACTTTTGATTCTCGTAGCGCCAATGTGGCAAGTTGCATAAATCGGTCTCCGCGCTAAAGGTGTTAAATGGCAGTCGGTTAGTCACATCTGCCGATGAACCAGTAGTTGAAGGGAGTACTAAAGCTCTCAAGTGAAGACTGCGAACTGGCAAACACAGCAAATTATCGACCCACTGAACTGACAAACTGAGGCAGATTGCTGGATGATGGAAGATGGCTGAATCCCCGAGGACAGAAAAAAGTGGCGTGCCATGGTCTCGGCATATACCTAGGTAGGTACTTAATTAATACAGATGAATTCTCCCGATTTATGTGGGTTATTATACATTGTCGTAACTTTCTTAGTGGTAAAGAAAATTCCGATCACTGTGGCACATTTAACGGAAAAATGGCGAAGGTGTGGGTTTTACTAAACTAGGTAGGTACGTCTAATTAAAACGATAAAATAATAAGAGCCTGGAGACTTGTTGGAGGTTAGTATGAGATTGTTTCTCAAGGGCAATAGGTAATAATATCACTTACCACATGCGGTAATCCATTGCTCACATCTTGGTCTGTTTTTCACGGGAAAACGAAATATTCGTTTCGTTCCACCTCGGTTTGTACAATCAATATACTGGCACCTGTGAGTGTCTGCCATGTTGGTCGCAAATAGTAGAACTTTACCCACCCACCGAAGAAATCCCTGTGCAACGAAAAGGCGAAGAAACAGCAGACAAATCTGATCGTTTCAGTAATTACAGTGTAGGTAGATTTCGAAAACGAACGAACGCTCAAAAGTCGTAGTCAAGTAGGTAGTGTGTGCACGTGTGTGAGTCGCAGTGTTGCCGGTCAACAATTTTTCGGCAGCGAAAGTTCGAAAATAAAAAAACTAAGTTCGAGATCCTCGCAGGAGTCAGACGCAAACATAAACGGTTCCTATTATTATTTTGTTCTTATACGATGGCACTGCATTTTAATTTCACTAAATGTGACAGTTACATAATTGTATGTATTATCATTTTAGAGAGAGCAAAAAATACGTAAAAAGTCACTTATTTTTGTTTGTCTTTCTTTTTATGAACCAAAAACATAATACAAATTTTACTTCTCGTTAAAAATCATCTCCATACAAGACAGTTTCTCGTATTTTGTACTTATTTGTTGGTCAATCAGCCATAACACATATTTCTTAATGAAATCGCTTTATTAGGGTTCTGTACTGCAAAAGGTAAAAACGAAACCCTTATAGGATCACTGTTGACCGTCCTTCCGTCCGTCCGTCTGTCTGTCAAGATTTAAGACCCTTTATCTCGGGAACACGTGGAAGTATCGAGTTGAAATGAAAATTATTTACTCAGGTCTAAAGACCCATGAAGATGGGAAAAAATAACTTTTAAGTTAACGTAAAAAACCGTTTATTGCGCAAAAAACGTATATTTCGTAAAGGGAATCAAAATTTATAAATAATAAAAAACCGGTCAAGTGCGATTCTGACTAGCGCACGAAGGGTTCCTTACCCTTATCTATACAACACTTGAACATTTCAAGCGTCTACCAGTTGCCGTTGTTAATGTCGAGCAAAAAAATCACGTTTGTTGTATCGGAGCCCCGCTTAAATATTTACTTTATTCTGTTTTTAGTATTTGCTGTTATAGCGGCAACAGAAATACATCATCTGTGAAAATTTAAACTCTCTAGCTATCACGGTTCTTGAGATACAGCCTGGTGACAGACAGACGGACGGACGGACTGACAGACAGACGGACGGACGGACAGACAGACAGCGAAGTCTTAGTAATAGGGTCCCGTTTTTACCCTTTGGGTACGGAACCCTAAAAAAGAAACCCTAAAAGTACCTTGTTACAGATCAACACGAACGAGATATTATTTATTATGTAAACACGCACTGATTATCAAGAACATGGTTATCTCAAAAGCCGTAGAAAACGGTAATTATCGTAGCATCGACAACACTGGTGGGAGAAACGAAAGAAATACCTCCGTCACTTATGTCCCAAAGGGAACACCTTGTGTACATTGGCGTAAGGACGAAAATATCTTAACTCAAAGGATTTCAGTGGGGCGGCGCGATTTGCCATGTGCGTGCAAATGTTGCCATTATTAATTATTATTGAAATGTTGCTATTGTCAATAATGATAATTAGTGCCATCTAGCGAAGAGTAGCAAATTATAGGCGTACAATGACATCTAGTGACATTGACCGGTTCTTGCCCATTCCGCAGCAAGTCAAAATTCCCAATTATTCTTAAAATCAGAGAGGCCCTTAACCGCTGTCACGTACAAAATTTCGAAGTTGTAATTGCTTGGATCCCCGGCCATAGTGGTATTCTTGGTAACGAGGCTGCAGATTCTTGCGCTCGAGAAGCAGTTCAGTCCGGCTCTCTTACACGGTACCATAATTATTCTCACGACCTTGCTACTCTCGCCAAACCAAAGTTAGAGAAAGCCTGGAAAACGACATGGGACACCTCTAAGCAAATTAAGGGAAAACATTTTGCCAGCATCCAGCCCAATATTCCACTAAAACCTTGGTTTTTCAAAGCAAAGCATCTGGAAAAACGCGTAATTTCTACAATTTGCCGTCTACGACTAGGACATGCGTGCACCCCTGTGCACTTAGCCAAGATCCGGGTTCGAGATAACTCCCTATGTGAATGTGGACTCCATGAGGGTTCTGCTGACCATATCTTACTCCAATGTCCCAATCATCAGCTCTCCTTATACGACATGTTGCCCCCTTCCTTTCCTCGTCCGGTTAATACTAACTTCCTCCTAACCCATGTAAATACTCCTCTTGTAAATATTCTAAGTAGATTTATTAAAACTAACGTAATAAAACTATAACTATAATAAATGTAACATTAGTATGTGTAAAAACTTCATCAAGCCAAGGTAAGCGATTATTTTGAATGTAGAGTCATAAATACCACCGTACATTTTAACTTGCTCTACTGTTTCCTATTTCAACACATGATATTGGCGGAATTTACTGTGCTAGTCACGCACAGTACAAGTGCCATTCAAAACAAGAATAGAATAGAACATCTCATTATTATGTGTGGTAGCTGACTGGGTTACGAAAGATTTTTCATCTTAATGTATATTATTTCGATTTCATTCATTAGTGGATTAAATCATTAGCTTTTGTTACTTTTATTTGAAGAAAAATAAAACTATCGAGGAAATGTGTCTTAAATTCGTTATTTTTCAAAAAATAAAATAAGATAGTTACAAATCTTACCAACGAGCGACGTCAGCGCCAGTCGCCAAAAAAAACTATTGAATGAACTTCTATCCCTGCTTAAAATTCAATGCTACTACTGAACTTTTT
Organism: Yponomeuta evonymella; assembly: GCA_963969515.1. NCBI lineage: Eukaryota > Metazoa > Arthropoda > Insecta > Lepidoptera > Yponomeutidae > Yponomeuta > Yponomeuta evonymella. Next base: position 6,402,990 of record OZ018353.1, read on the forward strand.
TACCGTTTCTACAATCAACCGTTTAGCCAGGAGAGGGGGCGGGGGGACGCCCTACTTGGACAAAAACTTGCGCTTTAAAGCTTAATATCCCGCAAACGGAACCCTATATAAAAATGGTCTTCCTACACCCACAATAATTTTGAACGAACAATCCAACGATACCCCACACAATGGTGTAGGCGAGAAAAAAATTGCATCCTTCATTTAGGTGATTAATTTTGGACGGGCAACCCAAACAAAAAAAAACAAATTTCAGCTTTCTAGTACTAATCGTCCCTGAGCTAGGCCGCGGACATACAGACGGACAGACAGACGGACATGGCAAAACTATAAGGGTTCCTTGGCGACTACGGAACCCTAAAAATCTCGTGTCACAATGTGATACTTTAGGCACACGATCACATTTAGGGCGAAAAACAATTCTCATTTCAACTCCTTATGCCTTAGAGTACAAATTCACAAAAGTCCTTTCTTAGTGCTAGGATGTGTAAAAAACTCCAGTGCAAAATTTCACAGTATAGACTGAACAGTATCTGCCAGTTCATCAGGCAGTCAGTAGCGGTACTGCCTTACCAGTAAAGCTGGACAAACAAGCAAGGTTTCCTTACCAGTTTTCGTGGCATCAGTGGTGTTCTTAAGAATATTCGACGAGGTCCTGTCCTTGTTGACTGGTGCTTCCTTCTTGACCCCGTTGGTTTCGCTGGTCTGCTGATAGAGTTTGGGTCTGTTCACGAGCCCGTTAGTGGGCTCTTGGCTCCAGCTTAGCTTCAGTTTCAGCAGGGGCCGGACTTTGAACACGTCGAACGGACTCGTCTCGGTCTGTAGCTCGTTTTCCTGTGAGAAAATCGACGTTTTTTAACTAAGTTAGAAGCGGCGTGAAGGTGGAAGAAGTCTGGCTTGTATCAAGCAGTGGGTGGTTAGTGGGTTGATGATGAACATGGATTGTATTCACGCTGGCTAGAACAAATTCTTAAAATATAAATAAGAAGTCAATATTGCCTTCTCAAGGGGTCGTAATTTTTTAAATTAATTTTATCTATTATAGACACTGTTTAACCTCGATTTGTGTCATTTATACTATCTCCCCGAGAGAAAGCCTGTATCCTGCAGTAGGGCATATACAGGCTGCATTAAAATCATATGGCAAAGTTTCATTGCAATCTGGTACGATGGAATTGCGATATGATGTCTGTGAACCAAAACCAAACTATTTATATTTCTTTCAGGTTTTCTCATGTATGTTACCAAACTGTGAAAAACAATAATGTCTATAAAGTGATTCGATTGTCCTATGTCAGACAAATTAGAGGTTGACCTCTATTATTAATTTCTAGACCTTAATGGTAAAAACTCGTTGATTAAACTATTTTTACACCCCACAAAAGCTGAATTTAATGAAATATGTCATGTTCGTATGGCAAACACGTTTCTATGTGAATTCTGTCGCGCTGGAACCTTATCGCGTCTTGCTGACCCGGTGAATAGTTTGTGTTGTGTACAGGAAAAATATTCATTGTCAGTCAGTCGCTTTTTAGGGTTCCGTACCCGTAGGGTGATACTAATAGGACACTACATGCTTACGCCGTCTGTTGGTCCGTCTGTTCTAGAAATGGCTTTATCTCTTGAACCGTAGGTATATAGGTACCCAGTTGAAATTTACACAGAGCATGACTGTGATATTACGACGGATTAATCACCAATAGAAGTAAAAAAGTAAGGAAGTCCGTGGGGACCCCCTTTTAATAAAAAAAACAAGTTTCTTGTGTTTCTATAGTATTGGAGGTCAGACCGTCTGGAGGGTATTTTTTCGTTTTTGCTCTATCGTAAAAACGTTGTACCGCAGTGGTACATTGGACTGCCAAAGGCTGAAGGCGGTGAGCACACGCGTAGATTAGAGCATAAAACAGAATTCGCGCTGCGGATAATTCTTTTACTTATACATCACCACACTATACTGAACATCTGACATTTCAATTTGACTCCCATGTTTTTGCGGTCCAATGTATTCATATTAAATACACAAAATACATCAAAACTATTTTCATAGTAAAAGGAATTTATACAAACAAGATCTATCTGATTATTTTCAGTATCATCATCATCATCATCATCATCATTCAGCCACAAGAGGTCCACTGCTGGACATAGGCCTCCTCCATGGATTTCCAAAAAGACCGGTTGGAAGCGGCCTGCATCCAGCGCCTTCCTGCCACTTGGATGAGGTCATCTGTCCATCCTGTGGCTGGTCGTCCTACGCTGCGCTTGCCGATATGTGGTCTCCAATCGAGAACTTTGCGGCCCCATCGGCCATCAGTTCTGCGTGCTATGTGCCCTGCCCGCTGCCACTTCAACTTACTAATCCGCTGGGCTACGTCGACGACTTTCGTTCGTCTACGGATCTCATCATTTCTGATTCGATCTCGTAGAGAAATTCCGAGCAGTATACTATATAGTAACGCCTATCCACAAGCATAGCAAGGGACTGGTAGGTTACACAAAACTAAACCAGACCACATTTTTGCATAATAGCTAGCACAGCCAGCCACCTACATTTTCCCCCTACGGACCAGTTGCTTCAATAGGTTAGTACCTGTTTGGTACAGACAACTTCTACTCATAATGTAACCTTTTTTCGCTTTGACCCTTTCAGGAAAGCAGGAACATAATCCCATGAAACAAACCTCTCTGTTTATGTCTGCCAAATAGTTTTCCATACCAAATGGGACCCCTTGCTAGTTAACTTATTCGTTTCAATCTTCCAATTGTTTTATAGTCAATTGCTTTGTCATGTCTCAATATAGCACATATACGCATAAGCAACATGTTATTATCGTAATGAAACTATAATAGCACAGTTAATTTAAGAAGGTACTGCATATTTATCTCTCGCTCACACAATATAGACGACATTATTGTATGAGTGAGAGGCAAATAGTTATCGTCTTTTTTCTTAATTGATAAGTGTTAGTTATACAAGATTCTGTCAAAATGTCTTCATATGCACACAATTCCACATGGATTTAAAGGAGACTAATCTCTTCAGTCTCTTACAAAAAAAAAATAAAAAAAATAGACATGACGACTATTTTAATATTAATAACGCCATTGTAAATGTACCACTTATTTTGTGTTACAAATTGAAAAAAAAAACCCGAGAAAAAAATGGATTATCCGCCACACCACTGAGTTATAGTTAGACCTGAGATTTTCGCACTTAGCTTCATAAGTTATTCACTGTACCTAGTGTCTGTAAATACCTCAGACACTAGGGATTCCTCACGATGTTTTCCTTTACTTAAAACTATATTTTCCTAACTAAACTAATAACCTAAACCTACTGTAACAAACTAAAAAGTTTACAATTGACCCAAAAGGTCACACCTTCACAGTTACCCAGTAGTATTGCTCTCAACAACTTCACACATGTACATATTCTAAAAAACAAAGTCATTGGTATATGCCAGGATTCGAACCCACGACCGCCCGAATCAAAAGCCGGCGTTCCACCGCTCCGCTAACACCGCTCAAAAAAAAAAAATAATAATGGTAAGTTACTCGCATTTCCATTTCGAAGGGCTTTTTATATGATGTCTACTCACATTAGGAAGGGTCTCCCACTGCGCCATCAGAGCCTTGTGCGGAGACTTGGGGATGGTCGCGCCACTGCCGGGAGCAGCGTCGTGAAGTACTAGGTCATACTCTCCATTTGTCAGGAGACAGCGGTTGTGTTTGTCGTAGACAATCAACTCTGACCCATAGAGCTTGGTCCATTTGTTCTCCGAGGGTGGTGCGCTGTTGTCGGTTGCCTGTTTCAGACGCTTCGTTGCTGGTTCTGTTGGGAAAGGTGCAGTAGGAGAAAGGTGCTCTGCTTTCCGATGAGAATCTGGTTTTCACCCATAAAGTCTCTATTTGTGAATAGTCCTGAGGCTGTTAGTTGATTGTTAAGTTAAATTTTGACCCATAATGTGTATGAATAAAAAGATTTTGATATCGTTCGGGATCGCTAGGTCAATTCTGAATTGAAGTTATCTATTTAACGCTTAATATAGTACTTTTATACACAATTCAACATTAAGGACCGAAAATACTATAATGTTATTGGTAAATAATGTATGATAGAACAAAACAGAAATAATCGAGCAATCAGTTTTGCTAAATCTAAAAACTGGTCTCAAAAATGGCGTCAAAACCGGCTGAACCAGTTTTTCGGTTCGGTGAAACCAGTTTTGTGACCGCTAACTGGGATGGAGGGTTATATTTTTTGCTCTTCTTTTAATTTATTTACTAAAATGAGATAAAATTCTGATAATTAAAAACTGCAAATGTAGTCATCGTTCTAATGTTATAATTATAGGTATGGTACACATGAAATGGTCCGTAATATGCAATTAAGCTTACTTTCATTAACCTATATCCTCCTAGTGTTTGATTTTTTGAACGTTTGATTTAATTTTTTTTTTTGAGTAAATGTGAACGCATTCATTGTTTATTTATGAATGTTGGTAAGCCTGAACTATTGGCTATCAAGTAAAAAGTAAAAAAGTTCTTTATTAATAAAAATGGTTACATACACAAACTGTTTACTCAAGTACTATTTTTGACGTTTTGCAGTTCGCGCGTATTTTGTTGTGCTACTTGTGCTTGAAGTGTTGTTACACAAGGTTTTCCTACAAAAATATGTCTCACCGTAAAATGTAAGTATTTTTTATTAGGCATTCAAAATATATATTTTTTGTTTTTGTGCTATTATTCAGAACATAGTGTCCGCCAAGGTATGATGTAGATAAATGTGAGGTAAATATACATTTAGTGTGGGTAGCGTAGAGGATACTTTACGTAGTGTTTGATTTTTCGAACAGTAGGACAATATGCCCGTGTGATTATTTACTCGTGTTATGTTGAATGTTTTGTTGGTTTTGTTTCAGCTTGTCCGTAAATGAAATTATTTCACACCGGAAGATGACACGGATATTTTGTCGGCAGACATTTATATCACACCTCCGGATAATTATGATAAAAGTGATGAAGGTAGTGGTGACGAAGAATCTACCCACACAAATAATTCGTCGAGGAATCAATTACTAGCAGAAGCTGAACTCAGAGCCGCGGTTGCGTCTAATATAGTAGACACCTTGAATGATTAACCTAGGGAACCAATGCCTTGAACATCATCAAAAAAACTACCTCCACTAAAAAAAAAGCGAGTTGCGGTATCTAGACGTTGGAGGGCTGTTGATGTTCCGGAAAAGGCAGAAAAAGAAACTACAACACCAAGTTTCTTTGAAGATATTGAAAACCCAATACAATTTTTTGAGTTATTTTATGACGAAGAGGTTTTTAAATTATTACGTTCAGTGACTGAAATGAAACATTTTATTGGAATACTATTATTGTCAGGATATAATAGTGGGGCGAGGTACCGAATGCACTGGGAGCAATAAGTTGATTGCAATTTTCGGGTTGTGGCCATGCCTAGAAACTGATTTGAAGATTTGCTTCGTTACTTCTATGTTGCTGACAACAACAATTTACCTCCAAATGATAAGTTTTCAAAAGTTCGCCCACTTTGGAACTTACTCAACCATAAATGGCTAAAATATTATCCTGGTGACAAAAATTTGAGCATCGATGAGTCAATGATCCCTTATTAACAAACCAATCAGATTTGGAATCAAAAATTGGTCTATGTGCACTCGTCCCGGATATCTTATATATGGTGAGCTGTACCAAGGAGCTAGCACTGGAAATACTCATCCGGAGTTTGGTGTTGGCGCGTCAGATGTACTGGACCATATAACAAAATTACCACCGGGCAGTTACAGTTTTTACATGGATAACTTTTTCACTTCTTTGCCGCTGCTGGATCATCATCGTCACCATTATTCAGCCACAAGAAGTCCACTGCCAGAAATAGGCCTCCACCATGGCTGCTGGATGAACTAAAGAAATTAGGGCACGCTGCTACAGGTACTATTAGGGCAAACAGAGTGGAAAACGCGCCTTTGAAAGATGCGAAAGTAATGAAAAACATCCAAAGAGGATCATACAACCAATGTACCGATGTATTGTCTGACATTACGCTTGTTCATTACAACGACAACAACATTGTTACCGTTGCTTCTACGCAGTGTGGTGTGCAACCTGTACGAAAGGTCAAACGTTTTGTGACAAACAAAAAAAAGGATGTTGACTAACCCAGATCTTTCATAAATTATAATAAATATATGAGCGGCATAGATCGCTTAGATCAAAATGTGGGATGCTACCAAGTTTCTATTAGGCTGAAGAGATTGTACCGAGATGTATAATTACTTATGTTTCCTCTCAATGCATCTTTGTATAAAATGTCATCGAAAAACGGCAACAGTTTTTCAGTCAGTCTCTTCAGTCTCTTTTATCATTTACCAGATATATTGTATCAACATACTTTCTCATGAAAAATTCTGCCAACTCGTCCTCTGTTGCTAAAAATCCCGTGCCTAGGTCATCACTGGCTGTTATGAAAAGGGTTCCAGATGCTATAAGACTGGACAGAAGGGAACATCACATTGTCAAGCAAAATAAACCGAACCAATCTGGTTTGTGCCACAAAAGCACACTTATGAAGTGTTGAAGTGTAAAGTTGCTTTACATAGAATAAATATTCGCATAACACTTGTAGATATATTCCTACTGTTCGACTTTTCGAACGGTTTGAAAACTAAAAAAATTAATAACTTTTTATTTTACGTATACCTTAACAATCACAAGAAGGTGCTATGTTATGAATTTGATCGAAATCGGACATTCTAAATAAGCTTGGGAAGATATGGGGCTACAATGACTATCAGTGCTTATCATACTACATAGGCTTTATTTAGCTTATTATAAGGGCCAGCAAACACCATTTGCACATTCCTGCCTCTTGCTGATAAAAGTTAATTGTTTCATTAACATTAATTATGTTACAAAATTTTGAAATTGCAAGGCTTAGCAAAAGCATGAATTGCATGAACAAAACTAAAATGTGCAGACTTCACATTGTACTAATGCATTCTTGTGTTTTATAGGTAACAACTAATACTTAAGCGATGTACAAACTGCCTTATGTATTTGAACAAGAAACAATTATTTTATTTATTCATTGGTGGAGTATGGCCTACACCTTCCTCAGGGAAGAGACCCGTGCCCCTCGGTGGGGACATAAATGGGTTGATGATGATGATTCATTTATAAAATCACAATGATCCTTTGACAACATAACAAACACACTTTTGTAAGCCAAATGCTCTAACAAAATATACAGACAAAATACATAATTTTAGGTCTTTGTATCACCAATATACAGGGTATCAAAATACTTACACTCAACTGGAAAGGTTATAAATTTCAACAAGGTTCCTTATTGAAGTCAATTAGACAAAAAATATGGCGGAAAAGGCTTTTCCAAGCCAAACAAATATAGTAAGAGAAAAGAACAGATGATCTTGACCGTTTACAGTCTCTCTTACCACAAATAATTAAATTGAGAGAAGTGTTTTGAGCATAGACAGCACATGCTAGAGTTGCCAACTAGAAGTCTAATACTGACCTTCCCCATCCCCATTGGTGATCTCACTGGTAGACGAAGCAACATGCCCATTGTTGACTCCTAGCATCGTGACTGTCACCCGTAGCATCAGCATATAGGACTTGACGTTGGGTCCCTGCGATGGGCTGAATGTATCACTGGATATGCTAACGGCCGACGCCATGGCTGGGGGTTCCAATGTTGATGGGTTGAGGGGCACGGAACAGCTGCCAACCTGAGGGGTTTTTGTTGGGTTTAAGATATTAAAGTCAGTAGTGTACTAAATGTTCTATTACAGCTCAATGAACTGTTTCAAAGTATGTTATACATATAATATATCATATGACAAAGCTGAGAGCATCTGAGTGGTCACTTTACCTAGGTAGGAGTTGCCACTAATTTGTATCACAGAAATTACAATCATATAAATAACAATGCTATTATTTGATTACAATCATAATGTATCATATTATTGCAAAATTGTTGAATCTTTGTAGGTATAAATAGATCCTAGTGTTATTGTATCATCTTAATAAATAAAATTACTTAGCATAAGCATAATCAGCTTATATGTGTCCCACTGTAGGGCACAGGCCTTCTCTCAAGGAGAGAGTATGGGCTTAATCACCACGCGCGCCCACCGCGGATTGGCGATTTCATAATATAATATTATCACTGAATTCCATAAGGGCGAAGCTGCAGGCACAGGTAGTGTTGAATAAAGAATAAGGTACATATTGTTTCAAAATTGTCATAGAAATTTTTAATCAACTCAGATGGAGGAGATTTATTTCCATCAAATATTAACTAATTGATGCTTCTTTTTTGAACCTATGGTGTCGTAGGATAACATACCACTTGAGCATAAACCCTAGTTAGTCAATTATAGTAAACTACATACATTGTCAGAAATTTATCTTGATAGTAAAAATGAACACTTACAGACACTTCAATGATGGCAGAAGAGCTCTCCTTCCTCTTTTTGTGACAGATTTTGAGCAGCAATGTTTCTACTTTCACTTGGTAGTCTCTTGGGTCCTCCAAGCTCTTGTCATAAAACCCAAGGAATGTTAGGGTCATGTATCCACCAAGACTGTTAGGTTGTAAGTCAGTGCTTCTCCTGAGGGTCACCTTCTCAAGTAACGAGTCAACCTTGAAGCCGATGCGGCTTTTGTTGCTCCTAGACATACGTCTCTTCATGTAGGCAAGCGTCCGGTTCAAAAATATTGGCTGAAAGTTGATGAAAATGATATGAATTCATTTTAGTACTGTAGGGCGGAGGAGGGATATGGCGGCTCCATACGTACCGATAACATGTTACGGGTCCTAAGGAATCTGTATATTTGTGTTGGCTCTGAAAGAACATTAATATATTATTAAAAAATCATGGTTTACCCAGCACGCACAGAGGCAATGAACTTTAGCGTCTCTTACTTTCGAATGCTTGCAAAAATAACTCATGGTCGGCTTGCAGATGATCAATCTTTGAATTCTTAATTGTATCGTTGTCTTTATCACGTTTTTTAGGTGGCATTTTGTACTATTTAGCTTTATTTCGTGAAACCGCCAAGAAAATTCGCCCGTCCGTTGACAATACTAATTGACAGCTAGCGTATCCACAGACAACATATTGTCTTTTTTTTTAATTATATGTGTTACTCATGGCAGACTACTGTGTTTTTTTTTTTTTTTTTGTTGGACTGCCCCGTGCTTGTAGGGTGCACAGGGATTTTGCCCAGACTACTGTTACTGTTATCTGCCTCTATGGTGATGCTTCGCTTATTTTTTTTTTTTTAACTTTGCCCCGTGCTTCTTACATTGTTAAAACCGCAACCGTACGTAAACGACAGTTGGGCATTTTGAAGCCGGATTTCCGATTGTTTTCACTAGTATCAGAGACAAGATAAAATACTGGTCTGTCGTCTCATCACCGGTCTCTACCTAGTCTGTGGCAGGCAGCTGTCACTCCACAGATAACTTTTGTGTCACTCTTTGCAGCTGTCAAAGAACTGTTTTGTTGAGTGTTCGGTGACTGAATTTGAAAATGAATTTCAAACGAAAATGAAGACGTTTTTCTTTAGAAGAAACGCAAAAAGATGCATAAAACGTCTACAAAAGCGTGCTCTTACTGGTGGCTTGGATGCGGTGCTACTATACCGATATGATTACATTTGTAATCCCAATCAAACTTCTCAGAAGAAAAGTTCGAACAAGATTCTGATCATTGTTTTCGTTTTTAGCCTTGTATGTCTATTAGTAATAAGCAGCACTATAGTGGATAGTTTCTTAAGCACAAGATGTCTACTTCCAAGCAATTACTTGGTCTGGGAGGCCACCAGGCCTTTGGCCAATTGTGACTACTGTGTAAACATTACAAAGCCTATAATTTTACGAAACATAACTCGAAAGAAATTTATGGTACGTACTAATTTCATTAATAGTGTAATTTAACAAATGGCCAAAGTGAAAGACGTGGATCGCGAAACTAAAGTAGAGATGGGCAGGGCTGGTTAGATGGCAGGTTAAGTGGATGGATGGGATAGTGGATGATGGCGGTCAGAGTAATTTCAGGGGAGCCGGGTGCTAGGATGACACCACAATGTTGGGTTACTGCAAACATGCATTGGGTGTGGACAAATGCATTTCCCCTTGAAAAAGAACCATTTATACTCCAATATTGAGTTGTGGCCAAGAACTGGGCTCCTGCCTGATGGCTTGATGACATTAAGAAGGCGGCAGGAGGGCATTAGGGCATTAGATGTGACTGGTGGGAACCAGGGAGGCTGGCATGATGGTGAAGAGGCCTATGAACAAGAGTGGGTGTCTCTCATGTATAGATATATAGGACTAACTAAACTTCAATCAACTTACAATTTTGCTCAAATCTGACCTTATCCTGTTATTATTTTGTTATAGCAATATGCCTATTTATCAAGGCCAATTATAGTAAAGAGTGCCATAAGCCATTGGAAAGCAATAGACAAATTCGATTACCAGATGTTCAAGAGGCTATATGAAGACACAGAGGGCAGCTATGAGAGTGTAGATGAGGGCTGTCAGTTCCTGAACTTTAAAACTGACTTGTTTTCATTGAAAGAAGTGTTCAGTATGCCACAGCAAAGAGCTAATAATGAACCGGGACAGAAGCCGTGGTATGTAGGATGGTAAGTTAATTATAGATGGAGAAAACCCATGGTTTTCATTAGTGTTGTATATTTGTCTATATAATAATTTAAATTAATTCATCAGACCCTATTTGGACATTGCTGGACGTAGGCTTCCCCAAAGGTGCACCACTTTCTGTCATCGGCCATCCTCAGCAAGTAATATTTTGAATACTAATAATATTTGAAACTATCACCATCATCAAACTGTATGCATTAAGCAAGTCATTGGTATATCTAGGGTTATTTTACAGGCTTGAAAATTTATTATCGATTACAAAAAATGTCAATGGGTGTATTCACTATCCGAACATCCTGAGACAGGCTTAGGCAATTCTGGAGTGGGCTCAGCCCACTTGGCTCTCCTCGTAACTATGCCAATGGCAAACATACCTTAACTTATCTTAATTTGGCAACTTACCTCCAGTTAGGTGCATAAGCCTGGGTGCATGAGCTTGCCTTTAGTGATCTTCTGTATTTATGAAAGAAAATTTATTTGTATTATTACAGGGGTAACTGCCATCCAGATATTTTGGCTGAAATTAGGAAATACTATGAAGTGCCAGAGTTTTTGCCAGAAGACGCTGAGTTCTCAGCAACGGAAAATATATTTTTTGGATATGAAATTGGTGCTGTTATGCATGTGAGTGACAATTTGAGTAGAGTATGAGTAATATCTTGTTGAATTATGTAAATTTTTTGGTCATTATTAGAATATCGATTCTCTACTACTTGATCAAATAAATTCTGCATAGGACAGTCTATTTTTGTAGCAAATTGAATCTAAATTCATACAGTTTTTATAAGTATGAACCATTATCAATACATAAACGGAGGTCAAACGGAGGTAAATGATAGTTTTTGTTTTTGGCTAAAGAATACTAGTTATGAATAGAAACCTCTTTTCGTTTAAAATTTACAAAATCAACACATTGTATGCCATAAGCTGCTTATAATTGCCACATTGCCATTGTAATATTTACTTATGTGCAATAAACATATTAATATTAATAATATTGTTTTGTTTCCCAGTTGGACTATATCCCAAGACTGATGTGGCAGGGACAGGTGAAAGGGAACAAATCATGGACGGTGGCGCCGGTCCCTGAATGTGAAGATGTTTGCCAGAAGTTTGAGTATTATGTGGAGCCTGGCGATATTGGTAAGGACTTGAGACTAGAGAGCTAAATATCAGCTGTTTAGGTAGTCCAATAAGAAATTGGTTTGCCAGAAAGTTTGCTTTCATTCCATGCCTTAGTAAAGATTGTTTTTGTTTGCAGTGTTGCTGGATACGCGCATATGGTACCATGCCACAAGAATTCCAAAAGGCCAATTTTCTCTAACAGTACAGTCTGAGTATGGTTAGAGTTAAGAGTATTTTTATACAATGTATGCAATATAGTTTTCTAAGTGTCAAGTACAAAATATAACATTCTGTTGACATATCGTGAGGCCAAATTTTTACAATGTTTTTATTATATTATTTTACAATTTGATTTTAATAAGCTTCTACTCTAAGTGCCATTGATGTAGTTCGACTACTTTCTTCTGCCAAACTAGATTTAATTTATAGTATCTTTCCTATTATCTTGTTGAATAAACTTATTTGGACTATTTAGCACAGGTGTTTTACAAAATTTTTGGTAGCTGAAAGGAAAACAGTGGTCTTTAATTTAAAACATTTTATTATCCTATGATCGAAAGTATTGAGTGCAGGATTGGCTTGACCATGCTTTACATATACATCGCCACTACACTAACATTGATTTGAAAACACATAAATATTTGGCAGTTGTCTCACCCAATCCTCCACTCAACTGACTGAGAATATTGTAAATTTCACATAAAAAGAGATCAGGTTTAAAAACTTGTGAGACAATAAGCTCATGTCGGAGTCACACTGTTGTCTTTAAAAACAAGATATCAATTTCAATACAAAATACAGCTTTCCACACCTGACCAAAACGAAAATGCATGAAATGCAATAATAATAAATTATTTGATTATTTATATAATTTCTTGACCAGATTCCAGATTTGTATGGACAATTTTTAATTGACAGCATTTTATATCACAACAGAATTAGAGAAATGGCATTGAAACCTTAGACAGACTGAGAAATGTTGCACATTACTTTAGAAGGTAGACAGCAATTTACTTGTAGTTTGGTTTGTATAGACACCGAGTAAGATTAGTAGAACTGCCAGATGCCGAAGACGGCGTCTTTTATGGCCTCGATGTACTGTGCTGGCACCCAGTAGACCCAATACCGGGAGGCCTCTGTGGGGCCCAGCTGAATGCCCTGCAACAGGATGAACATTTCAAGTTGGATTCTGATAGGTAAGTCACTAGCATTGGGTGATATCACCAATATTGTTTGGGTTCCAGCTTCACGTCACAGATGGCGCGCGTTTCGTAGCGCTAAAATGACAAAAGTCGCGACTTTCAAGCATATTGTCAAATTATGACAACCACAAAACGTGGTACTCTCGCCGTCATAATACCTGAGCAGATTTATATTTCTAGAAGGTGTAACATAAAGCATTATATTGTGCTTACCATAATATGGTATTCTTCGTGATCCTTGATTGGCTCTGAGACAATGCCTGGAAGGAAATTAGAGCATATAAGTTTTACAGTTACAATCACTGGCTGAGTTTCATAAAACTACAATTCATAGTTTGTTATGACCATTCAAGGTGCAATGCCTAGAAAACAAAGTCATAGGTACATGCCCGCACTGGGAATCGAACCTGGGTCTCTCATTACCGAGTAATGTTCTATCCACTGGGCTACCACTGCAATTTTTCTAAGTTATGTACATTTGTAAAGTTATAGTAGCAATACCCCTCGCTAACCGTGAAGGAAAGCATCGTGAGGAAACTGAGTGTCTGAGCTATTTACATACCACAGTGCTTGAAGTCGATTAAGCCCATGTCTGGCTCTCTGAGAGAAGGCATGTGCCCTACAATGGGACGTATATAGGCTGCTTATGTGAGGTGCAATGCATAGCAGGGTACTTGTTAATCTGTAGGTTAATTGACTTTGCAATGTACATGGAATTGTAATCGTACACCATGAATTGTAGTTCTATGAAACAGTCTTCAGGATATCTCTTTAAGATAGTAGAAAAGACAATACCTTTAATAGAGGCCATGGCGAGTTTCTCTGTGCGTTCCTTGGTACCGAGCCACAGCTGGTCTTGTTCTGATTTGAATGTCAGCCGCACTTTTCCTCCATGCTTATTTAGCATGCCACTCAGCGGCACATTTGGTAAGGGCTCCTAGAACAGAACATAATTATAAATGTGGTTAGTAATAAATTCAATTACAATTAAAGTTCATCAGTATATAATTGTGATTTAATAACAATTATATACTGATGAACCTAGAACAGAACATAATATATAAATATGTGGTTAGTAATAAATTCAATTACAATTAAAGTTCATCAGTATATAACTGTGATTTTATAGCAAAATTAGATGTTTAAATGATAAACATATAATTCGGTATTTGACACCATCAACAATAAATTATTTCATATGCTCGATTAAAACAAAAATTACAAAATATCTCGGAAAATGTATCTCTTTTAGTCAATTACTGGTTATTACAATTTTTAAATAGATTAAATATAAAAAGAGTGCTCTGAAATGTGAAGTCATAAGCCAGTATTTTCTTACAAAATTCAGTTTTAAAAGTAACTCGATTGATATTTTGTCAAATATCCAATTAACCTAGGTATTTAAGTTATTTAATTTATTGGTCATTCATCAGCGGTGGTAGCCTAGTGGGTAGAACATTGGACTCGGAAGCGGGAGGCCCAGGTTCGATTCCCAGAGCGGGCATGTACCTATGACTTTGTTTTCTAAGTTATATACATTTGTGAAGTTATAGTAGCAATACCACTTGCTAACCGTGAAGGAAAACATCGTGAGGAAACCTGAGTGTCTGAGCTATTGAATGAATGAATGGAACAAATTACCACAAGAAGTGGTTTCAGCACCAAACGTCAACAAATTCAAGAACTTACTGGACAAACACATCACTGACCAAAAGAAAAAAATAACCAAGTGAAACTGGATGCGGGCAATTATCAGTTGTTCCAACTGCCTGCCCGTCTACAAATAATAATAATAATATTATACCTCAGCGCTCGAAATCGCCAATCCGCGGTGGGCACGCGTGGTAATTAAGCCCATACTCTCTTCCTGAGAGAAGGCCTGTGCCCTACAGTGGGACGTATACAGGCTGCTTATGCATTATTCATTGTTTGGTTTTTTTAATGACCGTTATTAATTTTTTTTTTATTATTATTAGTTTCCCCATTAACTACAGCCTACTTATGAATATTGCCAATTTCATAAAGACTAGAGACTATTATTCTACAATGTCTATTTCACAATACCTCAGTACATTCCTACTGTATATAGTTCATACCTTGACTCCTTTCAGTCCTGGCATGACATCTGGAGGGATGCCCTTATCCAGCACTTTTCTATGGATCTTCTGTGTGGACAAGGGCTCTTTGCTGGTTTGGCTGCATTCTTTCTCCTTGAGGACCTCCTGCATAAGAACTGACGGTTGTTATCTAATAAGAATTTGTAAATAAAACTACCAGAGACCGTAATTAGTGCTCCCTCAGTGAACTCATGAACCGACTTGATGAACATGTTACAAGTACACAAAAATGATACACACGCTGCTGCTAACAACTGCTTGTGTATCAATGAAAAATAATAATGACTCCCATACAGTACAATCACTCATTCTTCATTTTGGGTGTATTACCACCAGCCATAGATAACAGATAAGGAATGAATAGTACATAGCTCACTGTGCGCATCAAATTTACGTAATTTTTGTATTACTCTGTGAGGAACAGACCTTTGGATCTATTGTTTTTCCTATTCTGAAAATTCCATTGATCCATGGGTTTTAATGGTGTATCATCATCAACCCATTATGTCCCCACTGAGGGGCACGGGTCTCTTCCCTGAGGAATAGTGATAGGCCATACTCCACCACGGGGGCCAAGTCCGGATTGGTGGAGGCTTGTAGACTAGTGGCTCGTCTACGGTCAGAAGTTGTCAAGCAGCCCTAAGGCCTCTGACTTGGCTTAACGACTGCCATCTACGAAGGCAGCCGGCACCAATAGCTTAACGTGCCTTGCGAAGCACGGAACCGCTCGGAAAAATGCCACTAGCGTTAGGCATAGACGGCGACCCATCCATGCACTGAACGCGCCCTGTGTTGCTTAACCTTCGTGATCGTTTAAGATCACTCAGGCAGCCGGGGCTTCGAGCGGCTACGAGTGGTGTAATAGTACATATTTAATATGTCGAATCTAAATTGATTATTTAGTAAAAAACATTGCGAAATGTTACGAATAAGGTATAGCTAATAAACAAGAACAATTAGACCCATTAAATATATTAGACCTATAAAATATGTATGAGTATCGCGAGTCATTAAAGATATTAATCCTTGAGTTAACGTACTTACCATGGGCGCACTTTTGACTGCCAAGATGTCGTCCATTTTCGAGCCCACCAACATAACCTTGCCACCCTTTACGATGCCAGCAGTCCGCAGCGTCACGTCGTCCCGCGCCATGCCTTTGGCGATGAGTTTCTGCGCGGACTGCGGCACGTTACATATTCTTTCCAAGTGCGCTTTCAGTTCTAGTACGGTAGCGTCGTAAGCGAACGTAATGTCATGTTTCGCCTTGTTGAAAACTATAGTGAATTCCACCTGCTCGGGGATCTCGCAGTCGGCCTCCTCAGCAGGCTCCGAGCTACAACTAGCCGCGGCTTCGCTCTCCGCGGGAGCCTCAATTTGTGTCTTGATATCCACTTCAGCAGTGGGTTTATTCTCTGTTGCGCTTTTTGTTGTGCCATTGGATATTAACGAATTTGGATCACGATTTTCAGATGAATCTCCCTTCTCGGACGCTGGTAAATAAACACAAAGCGTGAGTTAGCAAAATTTCTAAAACCAAAGGTCCGATTACTTTCTGGAACTGAACCAAAACAAAGACAATAAAAACGAATCTGAAATGGAATTAGCACTTGCTTCGGCATCCCTTACCTATGAATTCCATAATTTCTCTCAGGTCTTGTTTAAAGCGCAATAAATGACTGAAGTATTGAATAATACTTGTTGTTTTGAAAAATAAATTATACGACCAACCAACTGACGTCCATGAAGCAACAATTTTTTCTTTCTGTCATTTCATTTACGAGATCCGTTCAATTAAAAAGATATGCCGCCAACGTTATTATTTTTTTGAACGCAGTCATTGTTTTCTTTTTCTTTATGGTTTTACAGTGCTACCAACCTATGACGCTTTCGTTTCCATGGCGCCTTGGTTTGTAAATACAACGCCACCAAAATGACTGATTTTTAAATATTCTGGCTAGAGGAAAGCCAACACCATTCTATTCAAATGGATTTCAATTTAGACGATCCTTTAGCAGATATTCTCAGTGACGGAAGCGACGACAGTTTCTTTGACGACGATGTCTTGGGTAAGAAGAAGTCTATCAAAAAGAAAGAAGCCACTCCTATTGCACAGAAGAAAAACGATCTTTTTGATCTTGGTGGCGGTGAACTAAAGTCTAAACTTCCTGCTGTATCATCAGAAAGAAAGGATTCCTTGTTTGGCCTGGGTGACGCGGATTCGAAAAATGGTTTTAAAACAGATGATGTGAAACCTGTACCATTGAAAAGAGATATTCCGTCACCAGCGCCCAGGATCCCCGCTGCTCAAGATTTTGATATTCCTTTAGCCGAAGCTAGCAAAGATACTGGAAAAACCGAAGTAAGTAAATCCTCCATTCGGCTGAAAACCAGCTCTAGCTTCGTGGATAAGCTGGACATACTTGATGAAGAAATAGTGCCAAAGAAGAAAGACCCAACAAAACCATTAGAAAAAGGTAAAAGCTCTCATTCGCTCCTGGATGATATTCTTGGGAGCTCATCAGTAAAAACTGGCGGTTCCAACCAAACTCGGCCAACCACAGCAACGAAAAAACAAGACTTTGACTTAGACTCGCTTTTAGGAAAAAACGAATCGAAACATACCCTTCTGTCTACTAAAATATCAGCTAAGCAAACTGTAAAAACTGAACAGCTTAATGAAATCGTCCCACCGGCAAAAAAGCAAGCCCTACCGAAGAAGAAATCAAGCGAAGATTGGCTCGGCATATTCCAAGACCAGAACATGGATAACAATGATGAGGAAGATGACTCTGGCATGCCATCCTGGTTGGTCAGCGGTGACTCTAAGAAGAAAAAACAACCAGAAGAACGAAAAACCCCAGTTCCCCCAAAAGCAGAAACCCCTGAACCGGAATTGATTCCTATAGAGAAAATACCACCATTTCCAGATCCTAATTTGGAGTTATTGGCAAAAGGGGTCACCGGATCTAAGGTGCTACAGGGAAGTAACGAAGACCTGACTGCAGAAGCTTTATACCTGCAGCAGCAGGAATCGCAGCTAATGGTGGCTTTGCAGCTGAAGGCACAGGAGGAAAAATTAGCTGCCATGCAGAGTAAGTTTAACATTTCATTACAAATTCTGACATTTTAGCGCAACAAAACGCGTAACTGCGCCATGGTAATGCCCAACTAAGTAGAGAGAAGAGCTGATATTCTAGGTAGGTAGTTATGTTAGTAATTACTCTTTGAATGTCATTGTCCGTTATTATTAAGGGATGACGATTCACATCACAACAGTGGTCTGCAACACTTCCTTTATAGCTTTACCATCAGATGGTAATGCTAAAAGGAGATTCTTCTTTTAAATAGGAAAGACTAACATCTTAAGGACTAACAGCAATAAACATCCGCTCTCTAAACAGTTCGCCAAGAAGAAACCACTCGTATTCAACGCGAGGCGGTAAAGGCGCACCACGAACAAGTGGACTCGATGCTGCGGCGGCAAGCTGCTAACCGGCAGCAGATGCAGGCGGTTATCTCCGCGCATCAAGATCGCATCACTGAAAGGATTAAGGTAAGTAAGTGCGAGAAAAAATCAGGCGCGCCTATATTCATTAAAACGAAGCCAATTACATTCCTTACGCCAATACCTTCAAGCGATTCGTCGTTAAGTTAGGTGACGCCATACCTACCAGGTGAGCACGTAAATTCTTAGGCCTTGTCTTCCCTACCATCAGCTCCTATATTACACGCATTACACCCTGAACGATTCCAATCGTCTGCCAAATTCCATACAACTTGCTATCGCAAACGTCAGGATTCCGACAGGATTTTGTGCTCGTAATTAGGCCTCTGGGCCAAGTGCAAGCCTTCTTACGTAAAAAAAAACATGTTATGACCGTAACGTTGCCTTACTAACAGCGTATACTCGTCGTGACTTTTTTTTGACAAATATGACACAAAAAGGCCTTCCAGTCACTCTTAGGCCCGCCCCAAGGAGAGAACTACTTGGAAACAGACGCTGAAGATAACTATGAATCGTCCACCGATCGTAAGGAGAGTTCCCACATGAAGGAAAAGAAGCAACTGCTACAATTGGTCCAATCTCTACAGGAGAACCATGATAAAGAGATTGATCTGATGGAGACTTCATACAGGTGGGTTTGTGTGTCTACTTTAATCATAGAAATAGAAACCTAAGTTCACCTCAGCCTCAGCCACGAGACGGTTTTTACCCGGCACGGCGCTGGGCCGGTGCCAGTTATGTATCAAGCTGTATACAAGTCTGTACATGTAGCCGGCGCAAGCGCCGGTCCGGCTCGGAGCCGTGTCATTGTTAAATAAACAACGACAGTCAACTGAATCTGAATACGAACCGGGTTAAAACCGTGTACATACGTGCAAAATTGGACGGCGCAAGGCCGGCGCCGCCGTGCCGGCCGGATAAAAACCGTGCTCGTCGACACGCGCTCTAACTAAAGAATAGTCATCCCGAACAAACGCAAAAACCAGTGTTGCCAACAGTGATATTTAAGCGCACCCCGGTAAAACGGTTTAACAGATTTTATATCGCCTTTGTGGATTTAAAAAAAACGGATTGACTGTAATAATGTTTTCACGATAAAGTAGTCTTTCAAATTATGTAATTGTACTCGTCAGAAATCGTCACATTTTTTTATTTTCACTGATATTTGTATCGGTGGCCTAAACTCTAAATGGTAACACTGGTAATGGTAACACGATAGCAGTTTATAGACTAACCAGTCTTACAGAAACCTCACTCTTCAATATGCGATGATAGGCTCTGAGAAATCACGGCGATAAAATAAAAAGTACTGTTTTATTTTATATTTATCTAATATATAAAAATCTCGCGTCACGGTGTTTGTTATCGAACTCCTCCGAAACGGCTTCACCGATTTTTACGAAATTTTTGTATATTATTTTTGGTAGGTCTGAGAATAGGCCGTAATATGGCAAAACAACGATTGTCAAGCCAGCTATTAACTTATATAAGGGTGTAACATAATAGTTAACTATTTACAAAAAAGTGTTTTCATAAGATCGAACACTTTCATGGGGACCACTTTGAAATATCAGTACGTAATGTGTAGTATGCATTACGTTGTAATGTGTAGTGCTTACGAAAGTTTTAGCTCAAAAAACCCAGAACAATATGATGTAAGGGCGCTTATACAAGGATGGCACGTGTAACAACTGCAGCCGTCTATAGCATTTAACATAAAAAGCAAAAAACATAAAAAAAAACATTTAACAATTCTTCCATACAACTTATGTCGAAAATCTACTGCCGGTAGGGTTATCTTCAATATTATAAAGGAATCACGTGAAACCAACTGTCGATATAGGTAAGGTAGGTAACATCCAACATAGGTAACATTAACAAAGTATCAACGCCCTGACGAGTTAACTAATTAAGCAAACTAGTTCATTGTCGCGGGGGTCAACATGTGTAGCCTTGATACGTATGGGGCTGTATGGGGCTTATCATAATTATAAAATAATGTACTTCACTTTCAAGACGTCAACTAGCCTTCCTTGAGGTTGCTCTAAACCAATACGAAGAAAGAATGAAGGAGGAGTGCGAGAAACTAGAGAAATTATACACTGAGAAGATATCGTGGTTGGAGGCGCATCATCAGATGCACAAGAAGCTCACGGAAGATAATCTAATCTCTATGTCTGAAAGACATAAGGCTGAGAATGAAATGCTAAGAAAACAGCATCTGGAGAACGTGAAGATACTACAGGAACATCACGCTGATCTTATGACGAATGTGAAGTAAGAATTGCACTAGACGAAGGTTTGAAGATCTAAGAGGTGTGTTATTTGCTCGAGTTTTTTTTTAAATTTTTTTTTCAGGAATGCTCTTAAACAAGAGCAAAGCTTGGTCGAAGAATCAAAAGGTTTCTCTACAAACCTAGTAGATTTGGTAGCCGATGTCAAAGAGAGCAAGTTTCAGTTCCAGTTACTGGTAGAAAAAGTTCAGGCGATCACTGAGAACTCTCAAAGGGACAATGACAGAGGATTACAATCTAGAGAATCGCAGATAAATGGTGAGGGGTTTGATAAATAATATATTTACATGCTTGCCAGTTTTTCAATCGCTACCTGATAAAGTTGGATTCTACCTGACAAGTAGTATCCAACTTTAATTTCTTATTAGATGGATTATGTGTTTTTACTTGGGGTACAATTAAGAATTGGTAATCTTATCTTAGATTTTCTTCACATAAAACGGGTATACCACTATTTGCTGCCTTTCTTAATTTCGAGCCCGCCGCGCGTCATACGTTAGAATTACCACTTACAAGCAGATTCCACAAAAACACGTATTAAAAAATTCGCGTTTTTTTGCAAATCTATGCCTATGACAAAGCCCAGAAGATTTCAGGGTCGTGCATCTTTTGATTTCAGAAATGATGCAAAATCTAAAAAAGGAAAGGGAAAACTTTGAAATGGAAAAGAGCGAAAGTCGGGACATGATCAAATTGCTCGAAAGTAGATTGAAGCAAATGACATCGGTGGGTAGTTTTGGGTAATTTTAGATAATTTCTATGTGATTATTAGATGCAGCAAAGATATCAACTTTAGATTCCGTTAATGTTTATTTATTTATTTATTTATTTATTTTAACATAATAACTTATTATTACAGGATTAGCACCTAATGCAACAAGTTAAAAACATTTTAAAATCTTCACAAAAAATCAATTAACAATTCAATGTATTGCAGATGATTGAAGAAGATTCAGCTAATCTTAAACAGAAACGGATGGAATTTGAATTTGAAAAAGCTACATTTGGTAAGCAAACTGAATTTGCTAAAAATGTTCTCAAGAAGCAGGATGAAGAAATTAAGGTAATTAATTTAGTTCAGAACAGCAGCAGGTAGTGTATAGGGTAGATACCCAATTATTGCACATTAAATTGTTGCAGATGTTAAAAGACGATATAAAAAAAGAGTACCAAGATAAAATAGCAAGGATCGACGAAGAAAAGGCGAGAGCGCAAAAAGATGCTGCAACTGTTACCAAAGAAAAGTCTGCCATACAAAGCCTCAAAATGGACTTAGAGGTAAGTGTCCTTACGACTTATACGCCAAAAGTAGATGTAAGAAAATGGCTGCATAACAGGTTACTTAATTTACAATTTAGATGACAATTATATTCAAAGTTGTATACTTATTTCAGAAAATGAAGAGTGAATTACAGTCACAGTTAGAAGAGGTGACAGAAGAACGATCTAAAATGAATATCGAGAAACAACATATGCACATGGAAGAACAAAGAATATTAGCCAAGTATGTATGATTTTGATTTGATTTTACTTTCGTAGAAGTTAAGTTTAATTACGGTGGATGGCGCATAAGTGCGAGTATTGAACAAAAGGTAGTGAGGTTTACTGAGGTAGACTATGAGAAGTGAGTACGTCTGAAAGAATGATGAAAAAATAAATAAATGAAAATCTGACAAATTCATAGCCTATCCACATGGAGTAGGTATTATTATTATTATTTGGTTGTTATAGACATTATCAGAGTCTAATATGTATATCTTGCATTTCAGAAGTCGTGATTTAGATCTGCTGGCCAAAACAGCAATAGAGAAGCAGTCGCAAGCAGACAAAAAATACTCAGAGGCAGAATTAATTCAACGAAAATACGAAGAAAGGATCAGAAGGATGCAAGAACACGTCGTTTCACTAAATGCCAGAGAAAAGCAGATTGCGAAAGAGAAAGTGGCTTTGTCTCGTGAAAGACTGAGCATTCACAATGAGAGGAAACAAATCGAGAGTCGACAGCCATGTTCCCTTTGCAAGACTTCTCAAAATGCCACCTATCCGAGCTATGAACACACGTACGCCTTGCCAGATTCGTTCCTTCATGTACCAGTGTCCAGAGACTACGGTGGTGGTAATACGACAAACGTTATGAGCGCTATAGAATCTGACATGGCTCATTTGTTGAAAAGAAACTTCGATTTGACAAACCCTATGGACGCAGAAGTCAATGAACACGATAAGGAAAATTTGGATGATAATTTCTCGTCTATCAGGCGTGACACACAAAGTCCTTTCAAGGTTTGTAATCAAATTGTCTGGTGTGATTAATAATTAGGTATATATTCAGTTGCGTACGTTGCGAACACATAAGAACTACTTATTTAAGTTTTTCTTTGAAAATACTGGCAAATAACATACTGTTTAGCAATTTCAAAGTTTCAAAATATGAACCGTGGCTCTATTTCAGGAATCTTATATGGATCCTAAGTTCATGATGCTACGTCTAGATGTCCAACAAGTTTTGAGCAATTTGGAACAAAATAAAAGAGAAGATGACAATGGATCCAATTTTGAAGAGAATAATGAGGATTGAAAAACTTTGACCTTAGTAAGAAATAAAAGACTGAGTTCATAATATTAGACATCGTTAATTTACTTTCATTCATGACTGTTATTGGATGAATATCGTTACAATTTACATAAAATGAGTTATCAAAATGTACACAAATAACATTTCACTAAACCTAAGTTATTTAAATATCTGCTAGTAAAAATAAAGTAAATAGGTACAGGTCTTAAAGAAAAAAAAATATACAAACAAATGGTGGACACGTGAAATATATACCCAATAAATTCACACAGTCTTTAATTCATTCATTGCGTATATTAGAGTTAATTAAGTATTTATCTCCATATCGGACGGCCGTTTATTAAAACTTTCTTTTAAATTCTACATATTTTAATTTGCACAGATCTAACTTATCTATTGCTATATCGTAATACAAACGTATGGACACAGTCCAATTTGTTTTAATTCTAAAAATCTTCCATATTAGTAGATATATCTACCTTCTTTATATCTACAAGAATTATATTTCTATGTAACCTACTTAAATTGTTCTAAAGATATTTTATATACATCTTATTTAAAACCGTTTTATCCTTATATTATGTGTGAAATTAAAAAGGATATAATATTATAGTTATCAGTATAGAATAATATAGTACCTACCTAGTTCACTTAAAAGCGAACATTTTTAAAATTGACATTTACTGTCTATTATAATCTGTTTATCACATGCTGTTACCAGTTTAGAAATTTGAAAGTTTTATAAAATTCTGTTCAGTTTTTTCTATCACAGCAATCTCATATTTTTATTGTTTTCCTACCCTTCTATTACCTAGCTGTCCACTCTATTCGGTTAACAATTTTGACGATTCCAAAGTGTCAAAATATTTATGTATTGACAGTTCGGAGTAGGTGAATCGGACAACTCCATACAGTGGAGAACTTACATAGTAGCGCCCCTAAACTATCTGGCGATTGAGATTTTCACTAAGTAATTACTCGAACTTAAGTATCAGTCTACGTCATTAGATTTCTTAAAAAAGAACGGTAAGGGCCAATACTTCAGTATTTACTTAGTGAACTTCTTAATTGAGAAACCAGCTGTTAGGCCTTTTACTTACTTGATGATTCATTTACATATCGTCTAGACTAGAGACAACTTCTAGCTATAGTTGAAGACCACTTAGACGCATTATATCATTAGTAATTATTATTTTATTACATTTGTTTATGTTTCTCAAGGAACATTCAGACGAACCCTACGATTCAGTTCAATATTTTTTTTACCAACTTATCTGCCACCACTTTTGTTATGACTTGGGTAGGTCCGGTTGCCTCTGGTATTTGACTTCGAGCAGCTGCGGATAGTTTTCGACTATCGTCAGTAGAATACCGTCGATGTAGTTCCTTAATTGTACATTCACATCTTGTTGTTCCTTTAAAGCCTTTTGTAACTGTAAAGAGAATAGTGGGATTAGGATAATTTAAACGAAACCGTTATGAGTAAGTATTGCAAAGAAAAGCCATTCAAGTTGTTAGTTTGTAGGTTAGTATCTATGTACAAATATTAGCCATAAGATGAAATGACAATGAGTAAGTACAGAAAAGCATGTTGTTTTGCAATAAATCAATTAAATGTCCATAAAGTTTGAAAAGGTACAGCTCCCAATTTGTTCAAAAGCGATAGAATGCAAGACGTACAAGTTCTTTCTACGAAGGAATTCTCTTTCTATGCGTAAAACCTACGCTTTGTGTTTCATTCAACTAATTTCAACACGCTTTTGGTCATACGTTGAACACAATGATCCAATAGAGTGCGTGATTAATTTCAATCGAAGGTGTTTGTAGAAAGAGAATCGCCCTTCTGGTAAATACAGTGCATCCAGGTAAAGTCCCAATAAGCATGCAAGAGTTAGCGCAACCGACCACCCTAAAGGTACAAAACAAACGCAAAACCACGCTGTTAGTAAAGAAGGCGTACCTTTTCTAACTCTATGCTGAGATCTGATTGTGTATCGTTACCATCGAGCTGCAAAAACGCAGGAATTAATGGCATCATTTAAAATCGAGGCTTCTAAAGCAAAGCAACGATGCAATACAATAAACGAGTAGGTATGAGTAAATGCTTAAACAAAGTATACGGAATAGGCAAATTAACATAGTTCTCAAATAACTATTGAACGTCGCAGCTTTCGCTAGTCTGGAAATACCTAGGAACACCATGCAATATGAGTAGTCTCTCCGAACAACAGAGGATGGATAAAAGTGTCAGAATAAAACAAATAACTTCCTCAGAAGTTCACTCTAAGTATGTTTGTGGCAAGAAAGTCCCCGGTTTGGAATCGACTAAACTTTCAGGGTGTGTCTAGGTCATTGAGAACTCTTGGCTCGTTTAGAGACATCACGATTTTATTGATGATAATTTAGTAATTTTTTTTTTAAAAGCACGATGTTTTAAAGTTCTTCCGCTCTAAGTAGGCTCATTTACCTGATAACGACTTTAAGTATTTGTTTGATGACAAATGCAAATGTTAAATGATTTTTGTAACTACAATAGTGAGCAGTGTCTCTTGTAAATATGAAACGCTTGCGTACCTGATCATCGCTCATTTGGGAGAGTTCGTGTGCCAAAGAATTTGTGGCGACCAGGGGACCGCTGACTCCATCCAGTAGGCTTCTGCCTTCTTCTACACCTCTGGTCAAGATCTGTGCTTGTAACTCCTCCTGCGCTTCACTCAAAGCTGAAACAAATAAGTTGAATTAATTTCAGACCAGAAAACAGTTTTTATTTCTCATCAGATTACCGAAGATCGACTATCAGCTATCCATCTATCCAAAGTACCTACCTCAACCTTACTGTCTAGATTAAATTTATTGTTTCATAGCTTAATATCTAAATGCAATCATGATACCTAATTGCTATCGTAAACTTGTACAATAAATTAATAGAACAAGGCCAATATAATAAGTAGTTGCATCATAGCTTAAATTTATAGGTACAGAACTGCGTGATTATCAATTCAAATATCAATGTTAACGTTAAGAGACGTTAAGGGAACGACGAGTAAATACTCAAAATATGAGTACCTTTACGTAGTTACTTAAGTACCATTCCAATGACGGTATCACGGTGTCACAACATACCTAGGTACTCATCGGAAGCACACAATAGGCCATTATATTATATTATTACTTAGCTTCCTTAGTTTCATTGAACAGGTTAATGGACAACAATCTTCGAATATGAAACACCTTTCGTCGGCACTTGCGATGAAGGAAGACATTATATATGAACAAGGAAGAAAGAACTAAAACTATCGACCCTAGAGCTCTTATTCAATGGCTTAGTCTACGAGCATCTTAACGGGTTAGTTTTGGCGTAGGCGTGTGGAAACTCCACGATAATTTTCAGCAAGGTCGTGATAAACTTACTTTTGTTCTGCGTCTTCAACAGCGCTAGCTCTCTCCGCAGTTCCTCCAATCTGGGATCGGGCGGTGGAGGTGGTGCATCAGTCAGTCTTTGTAGTTCAGCCTTCGTCACTGTCAGCAACTCGGAAGCTGCAGTCGCAGTGTCCCGCTCCCTCCTCTCGCTGTCCCGAGCCGCAGCCAGCTGGGCCACTAGCTCGCCTACTTGCTCTTGTGCGTCCTTGTGAGCCCTGGAGGAGATTTCTGCATTTGCTCGTAGCGTTTCCGCTACGCCTCGAAGTCGCCCGACCTGGAATAGGACGGAGTTAGGTGATCTTAAAGAAATTTCTCAAAGACGTGCGGTTTTGGCAGGCAGCTTAAACTTCATATTTAAAGTTCCAGAAAGGATTCGAGATTGTTTTGTTTGATAGTCACGACTGGTCTCTTATCGATCCACTGATTTTCTTTTGGGATAAGAATATGAAAGTAGGTGTCTGTCTAGCCGCGAAGATTTTACCGTAATCAAAAGCTTTAACAGCTTCACGTTTTACACTCTGCTTTACGGGTCCCCTGCGAATATCAGGGCCTTTCTTACCTCTTGCTTCAGATTAGAAGCCTCCGCCTCAGATGCGCTGAGTCTCTCACTCAGAGCCAACAGCTGGGTGTCTCTATCGCGTTCCAATCGAGCGACGGCCTCGCGATGACGCTTCTGCTCCTCTGCTATGCGCTCTTCGCATCGGAATTCAATCTGGAAATATTTTTAGATATTAGGTTTTGATGCGTTTTAAGCCATGATTTATACGTTGTCGGCTTTACTGATTATATTGAATCAGTCAGAATTTAAAAATGTTTTAAAAACGCTCAAAGTACCTATTAAATCCCTTCTCAACCATAATAACGTACACAGGTTTCTTCTCTAGGGTCCAAGGCCTCGTTTATTCCTTTGTTTTCAGGGTCGAACTATCGAATGAATAAACTATATTCAATGTTGATAATGTTGATACTGTTATTGTCAATGTCTCATTGATAAATTAAATGTTATGCCAACATGGAGCATACTTCTCTAATCTGTTCGTCCAGTATGTGGACCCGCGCTTGTAGCACCGCGTTATCAGCCTTTGCTTTCGCGTACCGCTCGTCCACTGAGCTCTGCGTGTCCGCCAGTGATGTCACCTGCTGCTGGAGTAATTGGACCTGGGGGCGAAGGAGGTCTTCAGTTAACACCGGAATTTTGAAAATGCGAGATCAGTATCAGAAGGAATCTGTATATAGGAATGCAAAGGAAATAACAAAGAAGTCGCCTGAAAACTAACTGCGTATCACTCAGTATACTCGGTTCCGCAATTTTCTTTTTTTGTGTTTGTTTTTTATTCTGATCTTTTACAGTAGTTATGTTAGGTGTAGCATAAAACTACTTTGATTACTAGTGGTTCATAAGCTATTGGTTAAAGAAATATCCCTCATAATAATTACAGTATAGGTAAGAAATCAAAACTAGTTTCGATTTCAAAAGATAAGTAAAGTCATTGAGTAACAATTCCATTGGAGCACTCGAGTGAATCTGTATCAAATCGGGGATGTTTTGCAAGTTGATTCAACATTATTACTAAGCGCTTATAGTTTTGCGCTTCATTATTATTGGTACGAAGAAAAACAATGACGAGGCGTTGTAATCGAATGATGTTTACTGGGACGATCTTGTTCGTCAATTAATTTAAATTTAAAAGACCTTGGTGAGGCCTAGGTAGATGTTGGGTTGCAGTCTTAGCACAGAGATGAACAAAATTAAAGAGATCCTAGGTATTGGATACAACTTTAAGGCTTTTTCTGTGCGCCGATGCTGTGTACTATGTTAGCCTATTTAGTGTCCCAGTGCTGGGCAAAGGCCTCCCCTTTAGCTCTCTACTACTCCCTGTCTTCGGCCAAAGATCGTGAGGTCGTGCCGCCATCTTCGCCTTGGTCGACCGCGTTTGCGGTATCCGTCGCGTGGGACCCAGTCAGTGGCAATTTTTTCCCAACTGTCTGTGCCCATACGACTTACGTGGCCCGCCCAAATCCATTTTAACTTTGCAGTCGCAGCAATAATAATAATAATGATACACCTTATCTGTTATTTAAGATCTTACCAAACTTAGAGCTGCAATAAAGTATTGAACTTACATATTATTATTCTGTAAGTACTTAAGACATGTTCGTTTTAAAGTAACCAACATTTTCAACTTAAGGAATTGTCTATTTCATGCATATTTACATGCATATTCATAGCTTAACTGGATACCTTTCGATGCATTATAATTACCTTAGTTTTTCTTGCATTCCTACCTTACATGTAGACTTCCTATTTGAATTCAATCTAACATCATAGGTAACAATTTCCTAAAGTTGTAACATTTAAATTTGCGCTGTATTTGTGCGGATAACGTTATATTCTTCTTGGCGTATCTATGGCAAAACAAATTTGCTTGAAAGTTGCCGCCCAGAACTTTGCGCCGCTGACTGCGATGACTCTTGAGTGCAGGTATTAGGGCAATCAGGGTACCTACGATAAAAGATGGTCTATCGTCTGAGAAGTATAGCAAAAACAGTTCAAATTATCGCTGTCCGCGAAACTCCACCTGTTACGTTATCCTGTTAACCTTATTGGCATGTCACCAATGATTTGAAAACAGGAAAGTACCCAAATCGTGAACATATAAGTAGTGATCTGATGGATGACTGACAGTATGACGCAGTGACGCAGGTAATATGTGTTGAGGAGGTACCTACTATCTTCAATTGAATATGATTGGTTAATCATGGAAAGACTGCCTTGGTCTAGCCGTTTAGGCACTTAGCTACCAAAACAGAGTTCGTGGGTTCGATTCCCTCTGGAAGCCGCCGTACATTTGTACAGTCTGGGTGTATTTTCATGTCTGTGACGTCCTTGCCTGGTAACCATAGCACAGGGTATCCTAGTTTGGGGCCAGGTCAAGTGATTGTATCGTGTGGAAGTTATTATTGTTATTCAAAGCGGGTAACTTGCGGATTGAAGGGATTACAGTCTGTAGCGAAATTTTACGAACGACACATTAAATTAGTACTTATTAACATCTGCAATCTTACGCATGCTGATTTAATTTCGACGAATAAGTGACTTGTTTTCAAGATCAATGTGATAGTTTTTATCATTGTGACTCCCACATGATTTGAACCTCTGTCAACTAAATGATACATTTCGACAACACAGAAGCAGATTTGGTTTTCTCTACGTATAGATATTATCGGGATTAGTAAGTTATGCTCATGTTTGAGTACCTACAAAAAACGAGAACTTTTTAAAAATCTAGTCACAGAGTTGCAAATTATAGTCATTACAGCTTTATACGTACATAACATCAGCCAGCGACAATGTGGTCATGCAGCGATCACTAAATCAATCAATGAAAGAACCAATTTACTTGCTATGGCATATACTTAACTTTCACGTGTATACCTACTTTATTAAACTTTAATACTTAAATATGTATAAGTACCTTAGTTATCCATGTAGTTGCTTTCTCTCATATTATGTAAAACGGGTCTTTTAATTCGGAATGCTTTTGTTTTCTTAACTCCCAAGAGTTCTGCCAAGGTATTTTTGCAATGTGGGTACAGTTGATAGCAGGTCAACCTCAAAATTATTGTTGCAAAGTCCTCCTTAATGTAAATGATTAGAGTTCATAGATCAGAATTGAAGAAAACGAAACATATCTCCTGAAGTTAATCCATACTTTAGCAACGTTACTTGTGAGCAATTTGAAAGAACATTCTCTTTTGTAAATACCATTCCGCAATTAGCTAAGGTTACGTAGTGGATGACCTATAATTGTGGGCAAAGAAAGATGACATCTACTTAGATAGTAGTCGTGAGAAATATGATGCATGATTCTGATATAATCGCGATGATGAAAGATATCATTGACTTCACGTAAATTGTCTTGTGTGTTTTTTCATTATTTTCTCTATTCTCACTTGTAAGCGACTACAAGATAAGGAATGTTATCAAAAGTGTTAGGGGGTTGATGATCTCTTCTACTGGAAACTAAGGGTTGGGGGATGATTCCCAGAAGGGGAACTTATACAAGAGTGCGATAAAGGAGGTTTGGTCTGTCTGGCTAGGTACTCACGTGTTCAGCGGCGCGCATCAGCGCAAATCCAGGGTATCGAGATGGCACCAAGTTCATTAGGCACAGCACAAGCAGTGGAAGCGTTGAGGGTCGGGAGAAAGTCCAGGGGAAAGCACTATTTCCGCTAAAAGCACATAAGTTCGGAAGCGTGCGCGCGGCGCGGCGATCCAAGGGCAACAGGCTTCTCGTTGCGTAGCGGCGCTTTTAGGTATGTACCTAGCCAAGTCATTCTGTCAGGGTGTATTTGAAGGGCGCTAATTAAGGGGGGGCTTCTCAATGTCCTTAAAGGATGAAGAAGGCGCTATAAATTATAAGATGAAATAATATGTGGGTGTACCTAGTTAATAACTTTTCTTAACATAACCCCTGCCCTAAACATCACAGATGTTTACGACAAAGAGGCGAAGGGGATGCTATCTACGGGAAGGCGAACAAGTTTGGTGAGAGAGCGTTTTTTCACTCCGGAAGGGGTTTGTACATCCACAACACGAACGACACTATCTTGACCGGGGTAAACATGAAGGATGCGGCCACGTCGCCACTGTAGAGGGGGAATATTCTCCTCCTTGAGAAGAACGAGCTCACCGACTATAGGAGGATCTGAAGGAGTTGTCCACTTATGCCTACTCTGCAAAGTGGACAAATATTCTGCGTGCCAACGGGACCAAAAATGCTGAGTGACTTGTTGCATCAACTGAAAACGCGTAAGGCGACTTATTTTCACATCCTTGAAAGGGTATTCAGGTACAGCCACCAAGGGTTGCCCAATCAAGAAGTGGCCGGGAGTTAAGACCTCTAGATCCGGACTTGACGCTAATGGGCACAGAGGGCGAGAATTGAGGACGGCTTCGACTTTCGTAAATACTGTAGTCAATTCCTCGAAGGTTAGAGTGGTCTCACCTATGACACGTTTAAGGTGCGTCTTCGCTGATTTAACAGCCGCTTCGAATAGACCGCCCCAATGAGGGCACAAAGGAGGATCGAAAACCCAGTTGATACCTCTTTTAGAGGACTCGTCTGCCAATTCCGACTGGTGCTCAGCAAGGAAGGCATGCAAGTCACCGAGATAGTTATTGGCACCAATATAGTTTCGTCCGTTATCAGAACGGATAAGGGAAGGCAGGCCACGGCGAGAAACAAAACGTGAAAGGGCCGCAATAAAGGCTTCCGTGGTAAGGTCCGATACGACCTCTAAATGGACCGCTTTAGTGGAAAGGCACACAAAAATACAGAGATAAGATTTTACAATTTTTCGGTTTCTAAAGGTTTGAATTTTGGTATAAAAGGGGCCAGCAAAATCTGTGCCAACGCCATCAAAGGGCCGTGCAGCAACCACTCTATCTCTTGGCAAATCGCCCATAGGAGGCTGAGTAACCGCTGCTTTTAAGCGATAACAGGATAGGCATTTAAATATCACATGATTTACTAATCGGCGAGCAGATAGGATCCAAAATTCACGGGTCAGTAGGGCTAGGAGGGCATTAGGACCAGCGTGAGAATTACTCACATGATAGTGCGACGCAAGAAGCTGGACAAAATGACCAGACTTCGGTAGGAGTAGGGGGTGCCGGGCATCATAGGGAAGATCCGAGTTTCTAAGACGACCTCCGACACGGATTAGGCCGCGGTCATCGAGGAAGGGACTTAGACGCCGAAGAGGAGATCGGAGCAGAGCCCCGCGATGGAGAAGGTCCAACTCTTCGGGAAAGGAGGTAAGCTGCACTTGTCTAACAAGGTAAAGTAAAGCTTCTTTACGTTCATCCACAGTAAGGTAGGGTTGGGGAACAAAAATTTTAGGAAGTCTAGTCCGTTTCACAAAACGCAAAATGTACCCGATCACCCCCACGAGCTTGGGCAGGGAACTGAACCTGTCCAAAATAAATGAAGGGTCTGAAGAAGGATTAGGTGTTGTCACAAGCAAACAGCGTATTCCAGGTAGATCGCTAGGAGCAGCGGTTTCAGATGTGGGCCATTGAGATGGAGGTTTTATTAACCATGGAGGCGACCACCACAGTGGGTGTTTCAGCAGGGAGGAAATAGAGATTCCGCGGGAAGCACAATCAGCAGGGTTGAGGTCACCAGGAACGTGCCGCCAATGGGAAGGAGTGGGTGAATGTTGTATTTGGGAAACACGATTCGCTTCGAAGGTCTGTAAGTGATGTAGGGGGGTTTTTATCCAAGCTAGGACTACACGGCTATCTGACCAGCTGTAAATACCATCCAGCACTATAGATTTTTGTAAACAGGAGGCTACATGATGGAGAATCTTGGACAGAAGAGTCGCTCCAAGAAGTTCCAACTTAGGAATCGTAAAACGAGTTCTAACTGGAGCGACTTTACTTTTCGCCAAAATTAGATGGATAGAACAGGGGCCAGAAGAGTTCTCTGTACGTAAGTACACAACGGCAGCGTAACCTGATTCGGAAGCATCACAAAAGCCATGTAGGGAAAACGAATTCGCACCGACAGACATGATAGGGCGCGGAAGGGTGACACGGTTCACATTTCTTAGGTCTTCAGAAAACTTACACCACTCTGCTGCAAGAGAGGGAACCAAGGGGTCATCCCAAGATAGGCCAGACAACCAAAGCCGTTGCATAAAAGCCTTGGCTTTAAAAATCACGGGTGTGATCCAACCACACGGATCGTAGGTGCGGGCAATTAGTGACAACACTTTACGTTTTGTAGTTTCGTTCTCAGTGTAAGGGGAGAAACGGTATGTAAATACGTCAGCTACGGGATCATACTGAACGCCAAGGACCGCAATCGTTTGGGGATGTTCTGGATCTTGGAACGAATGGGGCATCTGCAAATACTCTGTTGGTAGGTCCGCAAGGAGTTCAGGCCGGTTTGAGATCCACTTTCTCAACTCGTAACCACCAGATGTCATTATGCCATTCATCTCGCTCATAAGGACACGGGCTTTATCAAGGGAGGCAGCCCCGGTAAGACAATCATCCACATAAACATCATTCTCTAAGACGGAGGCTGCTAGGGGAAATTTAGACCGCTCTTGTTTAGCTAACTCAAGGAGGGCTCGTATTGCAATGAAAGGGCTTGACCTGAGACCGTAAGTGTTTGTATTAAGCTCATACGTGCACAAGGGAAGATTGGGAGATTCACGCCAAAGTATGAGCTGATATCTTCTGTCTTCTGGATGGACCCAGGTCATCCTAAACATCATTCGGATATCTGCTACAAATACGACTTCATGTCGCCTGAAATTAAGAAGGATGCAGCTAATATCTTGTTGTAACTTAGGACCAGAATGGAGACACTGGTTCAAGGACACGCCGGAGGAGGTAGGGGAGCTTCCGTCGAAAACTACACGAATTTTGGATTCGTCACTGCTTTTGAACACCCCGTGATGAGGAATAAAATAATGTTCTGCTAGAGACTGGTCGAAGGAGGAAAGCGACATGTGGCCGAGTTCTAAATACTCCCGCATGAAAGACACATATTTCTCCTTCAGTTCCTGGTTCATCTGTAGGCGTTTCTCAAGGCAAAAAAAGCGCTTTAGGGCGATGGACTTAGACTCGCCAAGATGAGGACGGTCGGGCAAAAAGGGAAGACGAATCATGAATCGACCATCAGGTTCACGGCGAGTAGTAGACTGAAATATTACCTCACATTCATTGTCTATAAGATCCAGGGGGAACTCAGGTGGTTCTTCTACCTTCCAAAACCTTTCAACCATCTGGGAAAGGGTAACACCGGTCAATGGAACATCAGGGGGAGTTGAATTTGGAATGGGGCCAGAAAGGATGTATCCCAAGACAGTTGGGACTGCAGTGAGACCAGCAGGGTACAATACAGGCAAATCGATACGCAATAAAGATCCAAACACGTCAGCACCTAGTAGCACATCTATAGGGCCGGGGCTATAAAAGGAAGGATCGGCTAGAGGCAACGAGGAAACACATGATACTAAACTAGAGGACAACTCTAGTTCAGGATGTATACCGGCGATAACATCGAGGACCATAGCCGAGGCGGTGATCTCAGGAAAGGTAGACTCCGCAGGTTTGAAGGTGAAGGAGACACCACCTCGAACTCTTACAGATTCGACATTACCAATACCTCGCACGGGAGATGAGCTGGGACACACTGGCTTGTTTAGCTTATCTACTACTAGATCAGTAGTTAGCAAACAGCCTTGGGCACCGGTGTCACAGAGTGCACGCGCTTCGACATAATAACCGGAAGCGGACCGCATATGTATGACAGCGGTAGGGAGGAGGACTAACGAGGCAGGAATGACAACATGTGAGGGTGGTCGGATATGTGGGTAAGCTAGTCATTGGCGCTGACGGTCAATAGAAGGGGAGCGGTTGAATGTCCTAGAGGATGAAGGCGTCCCGTAAGAGTCACGAGGGGTAGTAGGCGGTAAATGATAAGAGCGACGTTGAGATGGCGGCGTCTGGGAACATGGTAAGTTATGTTCCGATGCAGGAACAGGAGACCGCGAGGAGGGACGACTGGAATCGCAATGATATTGGGTGATCCCGTCTATGCGGCGGGTGCCCCCCACAGTACGGTGAGTGCCCCCGCCCGTACGCGGAGGAGAGGAGCGTGAATTCTCCGTGGGAGAAGAGCGGCGTGGAGGGGATTCACGGAAGGTAACATTGTTACGACGAGGGTATTCAGGGTTCCTTGAATCATTGAAACACAACAGCGTGTGATGGGTCGATCGACGACAAGTACGGCAATGATAGTCACGAGGGCACATAGCGATCGAATGCTTATCCAAACAGCGATAGCAAAGGCCGGCCTGTCGCACGAATGAGGAACGCTCACGTGGGGACAAGCGGATAAACTGGTCACATTCACGAAGGTAATGCGAGGAGGAGCACATAGCGCAAGGGCTTATCGCTGGAGGCTTAGGATGGGGCACTGTGGCAGAATAAATGCGACGGTAAATAGGGGCACGTGACTGCTGCCTTGGTGGAGGAGAGTGCGGGGTAGGCACGGGTACGGAACGATCATTATCAATAAGGGCCGTATTTCCAACATTATCGTGGTGCCTACACTCGTCCTCAAGGAAGGACACTAGCTGGTCGAAGGTAGGAAGGTCCTTCTTGTTATCGCCATAACGGCGCTCAAAGCGGGACTTCAAGTCCGAAGGCAGTTTGGTCAAAGAAATATGGACCAGTAGGTAAGACCATTCCCCTACAGGTAGACCGAGTCGCTCGAGGCACCTATATGCTGTCAAAAGTGGATTAAGAAAGGAGGCACGTAACCCAGTCAGCTTAGGGCTAATTTCTTGGAGGTGCAAAATTTGGGCAATATGTGTATCAGCGAGGACACGCGTGTTATGGTAACGCCGCTTAAGTAGGTCACGCGCAACCTCATAGTTGCCTGCTTCGATGCGTAAGTGTTGGATCAACCGGCGGGGCTCGTCACTCAGGGCACCTACTAGGTAGTGTAGCTTTTGGGTAGGGGTAAGGTCAGGTTGACAGTCAACTACGCTGTCAAACTGGTCTAAAAAACTGACCCATGAATCGGGGCGCCCACTGAATTTTGGTATCGGCAAATCAGGTAATTTTTGTCGTGCTTGACCGTCCGACAATCGGGAAAGATTGGTTAAATTGGAGAGAGGAGTGGGGACGACCGGCTCCTTGGGCTTGAGCTCCGAATATTTCAAGCGCAAATCGTCCACCGTGTCGCACATGGACCGCATCTGGGTCTGAATATACTCAGATTCTTGGGTATCAATGGACGGGTCGAGACCACCCAACAAACGACTACAACAATCAATAAATTTCGTAAAGTTCGCTTCTAGGTCACCCAGTCTAAAAATAAGTTTAGCTGGAGCAGCAGTATTCAGGATATCGTGGGTTGCAGTAATCCAACTCACGAAAAATCGAACCGTCCCCATACTCGTTCTGTACTCGTCAGTGTCAGTAAACAAAACGTTCTCATACCTATCTGGCATTGTGTAGTTATAACAGCAAGTCAATCAATACGCAATCAAAATAATAGGCAGGTGTAAATTCACCGTAAACAAGATGCTATCAATATTACAATAGCAAAGTCACACTTGCAGAATAGGCATATAAAATACAGGACAAATTCAATAGTAATAAAAAACTCGAGCCGACCGCTCCACGAGAACAAAAGAAGAAACCGGTCAGATACGACTCGCTTATCGCCGATGCACAGTTTTAGACAATTTAGAAATCAACGTAATTGAATGCAATAGGTATGTAACAAATATTCGCCTATAGGATTGAAACTAACGGGAATTAAACCGCGAAAAAAATGGGGATGAGCTAGGAGTAGGGGGAAGGTTGTACCGCAAAGGGGTGAAATATCAAAAAGTAAGGGATGAACAAAAAAAGGAAGAGGGGAAAGTAACCACGCTCTGCTACCAGAAATGTTATCAAAAGTGTTAGGGGGTTGATGATCTCTTCTACTGGAAACTAAGGGTTGGGGGATGATTCCCAGAAGGGGAACTTATACAAGAGTGCGATAAAGGAGGTTTGGTCTGTCTGGCTAGGTACTCACGTGTTCAGCGGCGCGCATCAGCGCAAATCCAGGGTATCGAGATGGCACCAAGTTCATTAGGCACAGCACAAGCAGTGGAAGCGTTGAGGGTCGGGAGAAAGTCCAGGGGAAAGCACTATTTCCGCTAAAAGCACATAAGTTCGGAAGCGTGCGCGCGGCGCGGCGATCCAAGGGCAACAGGCTTCTCGTTGCGTAGCGGCGCTTTTAGGTATGTACCTAGCCAAGTCATTCTGTCAGGGTGTATTTGAAGGGCGCTAATTAAGGGGGGGCTTCTCAATGTCCTTAAAGGATGAAGAAGGCGCTATAAATTATAAGATGAAATAATATGTGGGTGTACCTAGTTAATAACTTTTCTTAACAAGGAATATCCGAATAACATTAAACAACTCAAGAAAATGTGTTGTCGACAAGCAAATGAGGCATTCGAATGCATGTGGGTAAGCAGTTACTAAGGCATAAGAAATAAAACTGTAAACGTTACAGAGAAAGTGAAATTGATCTATACTTACTCAAACTCACGCAATACTGCTGTAGTTTTATTTCGATATCGTTTCACGTTTACTGAAGATGCCAAAGATCTCTACGAGTATGTCGTAACAACTTGTTCAAAAGTGATAAACTGTTGTTGACTGACAGTTATTTCGATACGATATTATTTCCACGATTTGATCGCCAGTCTCGATAACGCTATTGCCTGTTTTGTTTGATAAAATCTTCCACTTTGTGACTTTTAGCTTTCATGTCAATATCCCTACGCAATACCCAAGTTATTCACAATGAGGCGAGTAATATTATGAGTGACGTAATCGGGAGATCGAACGTAGAACGAACCTTATCCAATATTTCGTCGAATTTTTGACTATGACATAACACAGATAGACAGTAAGTACAATTAAAAATAAACTTTGGCCTTTGCATCTACGTAATGATATGATTTAAACAGCGTCCAGTGGCACCTTCACTCACACTCGATGGGTGTAGGGACCACTCGGACGCTGCAGTGCCTGGGACATTGTTTTTTAGATGGAGTAGGCTTGCCCAGCGCCTATACCATCTTGACAGCTTAGTCGGCCTAGCCCACAGGAAAGACAAGCGGTGGTAGCCCAGTGGGTGGAACAATGGACTCGGAAGCGAGAGACCCAGGTCCGATTCCCAGTGCGGGCAGGTACCTATGACTTTATTTATTTTCAAAGTTACGTACACCTGCGAATTCGTAGTAGCAATACCAAACAATTAAAAATAAATAAATAAAATAAATTGCTGCTTTTGTTAAGGAATGTATATTGATTTGAGTGTTTTGTGTATCTACGATTTCTGTTTTGTGCTTACAATCACTTCGACGCTTTTAATTGCTCCAAAGCAATAAGCTACGCGATGAATTATTTACCTACACAATAACATTGTTGTTTCATATTTTCAGGTCAACTGTAAATTTTTTGAGGTAGCAATTTCTCTGTTTATGTTTTTCTTGTTGCTATCCTACATAGAACAGAGCAAGTTACCGATCCATAGCTAAGTGGTTAAGTAGTTGGGTAAAGTTCGTGACTTCCTCGCTGTCCTACACATTTTCTAGCCTCAAGTACTGTGGCTGGTACTTGTGTAGCTCAACAACTTTCCAGCGTTTGGCGGCATAACTTTACTTTGGAACTAGATAGGTACGATGTCTAAATGGCGACGACCTCGAGTGGTCGATTTACATTTTGTTGAATTAGTTAAAAAATGGAGCTGATAATAGAATTTTAGGAAGGATTGCTCCCGATTGGGGTTTTATAATATCATCAACAACAGGTGATTCATCAATGTTATCTCTGTAACACGAACAAACAGCATCTTTTCCATCATCGTAGTAAAAACGTATCTTGAAAAGTACTAAGCTAACAAACAGTTCTTCTACTAATAATACCAACAAAAATATTTTTTTTTGTTTGACAGAAATCTGAAATATTGTATGGTTTCGGTTTGTTTTTTTATTTGCGAATATTCGCACTTAGTTTCTGTGAAATGATTGCTACTAGGAAGATATTTTTTATATTTTAAAATAGTATCAGGTAATTAATTTTACGGTAATCCTATCAAGCTATAAATGGAGGACAAAAAGCCAGCGAACAGCGAAAAAGCCACAAACAGCGTCAATAAGTGAAATAGGTAGGTCAAGCTTGCAAGCAATGCAATACCTAGCTAGGCTGAATACCGGTCAGACCTGATGAGTGCCTTTAACGGTCATCGGCACCGTTGTCTGATGACTGCACTGATTTGCAAATAAACAAACATTGATTACATCAATCAATTTTGTTTTTGAATGGTTAGTTTTGTTAAGTACGTATACCTCCTTTTGATCAACGAGGACAGAGCATGTAGGTATTTTATTTTGAGAATGGAGTTTTTTTTCGCTGTCTGTTTCTCCATTACAACTCGACTCGCAACAAACAGAATATAAACTCTTTACGTTGAATTTTTTTTTGTGAGTTGGTCATTCTGATCTTTCTGTTTTCAAAATGACTAGACAGGAATGAATACCATAGAGTATCTTTGATGAATACTGAACGGCGACATTTGAATACAGTCCTCAACGTTGCTCTCAACGTAATTGTTTCACATAACAAGAAAGTTATTTAATTTGAAGAAGTGTTCTCGTATTTAAATTTAGAATCAAAAGGTTGAACCATTTGATTACAACACCACCTCATCAGCTGCTACAAGGAATTGCGTGTCAAAGGGAGTGCTACAGAGTTAACCTAGTTAGAAGGTTTAGTAGCTACGAGGAGCGAGTGCCGCTATGCAAGGCATAATAGTATTAAATAGCCAAGTTAAGTCGGAATTTCTTACTATTTATATTTCATTTCAATCAGCTTTTGTTGGCTAAAAAAAACATTTTTTTTAAATATTGTCAATTTCAAGAAAAAGTATAACAGTTCACTCATATTTCTCGAACTAATTTGATCACTGTTTTAAAATTTAATAAAATCTGAATGCAATGAAAAATACTACCTACTAGTTACAGGGACGGTTATGACGTTTACGTTCAGTACCTATCGATAGTTAAATCACTTTTTCAAATTATACTTTCTTATTATTTTAATACAAATCAATATCAAATTAAATATAAAATTGAGAATTTAAGTTTGTAATTAGTGCAATAAAGAATTAAAGTAATAATACCGAAGAAGAAGACAAATTAAGGAGAAGTACCTAGAATACGTTTTTGAAGGTACCCGACTGCGAAAATTAAATAAAATAAATTATTGCTATTTTTAGAAGCTAAAGCCTAAACCTAGGGTCAAGTAATTTTAATTTCAATTGGGGTCTCGTAAAGGTCATGGTGGGCCTCTGAGGTGGGCCTTAACTCGATAACTTTTGTTTCCTTCCCTATAATGCCGTATACTATAATGAATGACCGACAGATAACTTGAACAAAAATCCGCGCGATGTGTTTGCGATGGACACGTAAAGCAAACATTTTTTTGATTACTTATTAATTTGACGAAACTAAAGTCCGGAGAATTTTAAGTCATATCCCGCGTCCCTTATTTTTTTATTTTTTTTTTATTTTATTTTAATACAAAACCCACAGCACAAGTTAACTTCTAAAGTATAGTTATGTTAAATATATCCAACTATAGGCCAATTAAGGGCTTACATTATGTTGACTTAACTAGTAGACAGGAACACAGTATTAGACAGGAAGTAAAGTTATATAATTTATATAACTTATCAATAAGACCTAACACAGTCACGTAAGTATTTCGCGAAACAAATTTTACATAACTCGAATGCAACACTTATGTCGAGATACTTAAACAATTCGTTTTTGCGAGTGCTTTTCTCAGTCGTAATTGTTCCTAAACGGGAATAAATTAAATTACAGTATTGTCTTGATCATGCTTACAGCAATTGCGCCAGAAACCAACTTTAATGGCTGCGAAAATAGTTTCAACCATCTGATATTACGATTGATGAAGACGGTGATATCTGAGATCCTCGCCTAATGTATGATGCATTTGCAATTTGATGAGAACTAATGTTTTCTTATTAGGTAATGGTATTTATCAGCTTGCATACCATGTAACTAGCACAGACTGTACAGGGTGAAACAAATCTCCACATTTGTCCTAAATGGTGGGTCCACGCATTGGATCGTTCAATTGGAAAAATGTTAAAAACTTCAAAATTGCTACAAAATATGAGCATATATTTTAAAGGCGTAGATGACAACTGATATTTTCTTTTATATTTAATTAGTACAAGTAATGATAACTTCTATACAATAACTTCTACACAACAAAATCACTTGACCTGGCCCCAAACTAGGATACCCTGTGATACGGAGACCAGACAAGGATATCACAAACACCCAGACTTAGCCCATTTATACAAATCGTACGGCCCGCACTGAGAACCGAAGTCACGACCTACGTTATGGTAATCTAGCGTGTTACCGCTAGACCAACGAGGCAGATGAAGTCCTTCGTGTTAGTGTTTTCCTACTTTTGTAAGAATAATAACCATAGAATTCAATGTAATAACTAATGTTTTAGAATTGAAAGTTGTTGATTACACTTGTGGGCTCTTGTTAGGTAAGTTTGTACTCGTACCAACTTATGAATTCGATTTAAAATGATTTGAGAAAAGATGGTCAGAGTGGAGTTTTTTTTTGCAGTCTTCTTCTCCACTACCTACAACTCGACCTGAAGACAGCGGACAATATTGTGCATTGACATTCAACAAACGGAATGTAAATTCTTTACCTTGAAATAAATATTTGGTTTCTGATTTCTTCGTATTGACAAGTAGATCCCATCCTTTTCGAATAGATAATAATATGGGATTTTGTTACACACTAGGTCAATAGTGGCAATATATCTATTAATTTATCTAAAAGAGATATTCGTGCGACGATTTTGTTTTATTGATTGATAATAAACCACAATGTTTAAATTAACGGTCTTATTTATAAAAACACAATTCCTTAAAACACTCCACTTAAAATAGTCTGTGGTGGATATTTGACAAGGAAATGACCAACCACAGATTAAAATAAACTGCCTCTACGGAGTTCTTTAGGGAATCGTGTTTTTATAAACAGGACTGAAAGGCTTTACAGGGCAGACATAATATAGGTTACTGAACTTACTGATGAAATAATAGTACGTAATAAGGTGAACTTTGGCAGCGGAGACTAGTTTCTATTCCTGTTTTGTGGTAATCCAGTAAGCGTTGAATAACAATTTTAAAAGTTAATTTCAACAATGTGTTTTTGCTTTTATTTGTACCTTTATTAGTACCCCTTAGCAGATACAGGGTACCAACAAACCACCATGTGTTGAAGGAACATATGCGTGTCAATCAGTTGTGTCTCCGGGGGAGACGTAACAAATTTACCAGTTTTTCGACATTAGCACACTTATGTATAGCGTGCTAAGGCTACGTTTTTAGCTCCGACTGTACAAAGGCGCAGAGAAGACTTGTTTCATTCAATACATTTATTGGAAAGATCGGAAGTCGTAATTGAGAGAGATCGATCATTGCAGTAAACGCAATGCTTCGAATATCATTGCTAAGTGAAATGACGTGCTCAAATGACTGAGATTGATAACCGTTCATAGATACTAATACTAATAGTATAAGTAAATGAAGGACCCTCATAGGCTTACGAATGACGACAGCTTAGAAAATGTTATACCGTTCTACACAAGCGCTGTTTTAGCGAAAGTTTTTATTTTACCTATACTCATTGGTGTTTAGTATCTAATAATAACAATAACTATTCATTACAATAAATTGTCTACACTGACTTTAAGGTCTCGATTTAGCGATATGGTTTCCGCCATCTTGCTCTGCGGGGTGAGAGTGAGATAGCGCGATCACATAAAGTATGACAGTATGAAACTCATGCTGACCCTTAAAATTCCTACGGCCTACTTCCCTTTAAAATTCATGGTCAATAGGACTGTATGCTACAAACAGCATAGAAATAATACT
The DNA here is from genome assembly GCA_963969515.1 of Yponomeuta evonymella. Taxonomy (NCBI): domain Eukaryota; kingdom Metazoa; phylum Arthropoda; class Insecta; order Lepidoptera; family Yponomeutidae; genus Yponomeuta; species Yponomeuta evonymella. The sequence continues at coordinate 6,446,558 of OZ018353.1, forward strand.
TAGCCAAGTGAGGTTAAAGTTTGATCGATGAAAATGTCGTAGAGTTTCCTGGGCGAGGTGATCGCGTGCAAAAGTTCCATTCAGACCGAGTCCCTGCAGCGGTGCTGCTGGTACCGCCATGAGAACATAAAAGCAGGAAGGAGACTTCGATAACTACCTACCTACTAAATGTAATAAAACGTATTCGAATGATCGTGGATTTGGGCAAATAAAAGGAATGGCAAACATTCCTGCAATGTCGAGAATTAAGAAGGAGAACGGAAGCATTACTTTGGGGAAGATTGACGAGGGGAGAGCAATTGACAAAAAACTTGCTGGACCGAAATAGAAACTGAATATTTCTAGAAGTGAAAATGTTTAGATGAGACCCTACATTCCCTGAAGAGTTTGAGGACCGAAAATGGAGCAGTATTTGTGACAATTAAGCCTGTTAACCGTTAGGCTTAGGAAACAGTTAACAGTCACAAATACTGCTCCATAAATTATTCCACTGTGAAGTGGATTAATTTAAATATTGTACATCAATTAACGAGCCATAATTCTACTATGATCGGATAGTACTAGATGGAAAAGTAAGTCAGTAAGGAAGTTGCGCTTCATTGCTACAGATAAGGAAAAGAAAATAGCTTTTATTTTCGGTCAAGTTATAAAATTACCAGACGGATAAAGTTTACGCATCGATTGTTCCCGACTCTATAGGTTCGTAATTACGACCGACGAAGTTCACTGTTGCAGAATATTTAGTTTAGCATGAATGGAAGCCGGAACTTGGCCAATCAACGGAAACACTGGATGTGGCTACTATGAAACAACGCAAACACTTTGAAGTTAATGTAGAGCCTGAAGAATACACAAATACAGGATAAGAAACCTTTGCTAAATTGCATTAGTAGCCATTTGTGAAACATAAACGTAGTAGGGAATGTCCTGTTCTACCTGCTCCGTGTTTGAATTTTGGTCTATGCTACTACCCACCTTTAACATACATAGACCAGGAGGATTGGCAGAAAGATGGGTTGGCCACTTGCCTTTATCCTGACAAACCTTTATCGTTTCATAAACATTAATTAGGTGCCGCCTACTCGTTGCGTGCACGCACGCCGGTTTCGGGTACTTTTCATCCTGACCTTCGCTAACATATCCCTTCTTGGAAACATTCAAACTGATTTTTACTCGATCAGATTTTTAAGTTAGTTTTGATAGGTAAAGAAAGGAATAGTTAAACGATCCTCACTTGATCCAAAAAATTATCACACCATTGATGAGCCGCTGTCTTCTTGCCCCCATTGTTTCCATTGGTCAAGTGTGGAGTCAGTGGTTCCCCGGTAAACAGATCCTCTGTCAGGCTTACGTCGGAGGTGATGCGCCCGCGGGGGACAGTCGGACTCTGGGGGCCCACAAAGTCGAACTGACCGTCCCACATGTCGTACTCCAGCTCTAAGACATCTTCCACTTCCACTTGATCCACCATCGTGTCCCGCGATCGGTTAAACAAACCGTTTTTGAACATTCAATTGCCTCCTGACACTACCGACTAATTGGATTCGTCCGAGACGAATGACACTGACTAGGGTAACACTGAATAATCACTGATGTCACATGCACTGCTATGGCCTCTCTAGATAACCGTCACCCGTCAACAGAGTGACCGGACTAATTACCGTCGTAGACCAGAATCAACATGATATCGGGACATACGAAAATTCGACGGGACCGCGGTCCCAGCATGGCTTTCGGTGCAACACCACTCTTGAAATGCACTGTCACTCACGTGTCCAAATCTGAATGAAAAACTCGTTGGCGATTTTTTTCCGATTATAAGATCGAATATTATTAATCTTGTAGCGAGTAGTAGCGCGTGGTTTTGCGAGACGATCTCGTTAGTCACTGACTGGCGCGCGCTCGCCCCACCCAACCGCGCGTATTATCACCAGCAGAGACACCGCACCCGTTCAAATAAACTTTATTCACCTCTCTGCACGTATGCATGAGGCGCGGAGTTCCGTGGCAGAGCCAATAACCCCTTGTCGCTCCCCTAGCTTGCAGCTGGTAATTTTACGGGCGAGGGGCCACCATGATTGCGTCGGCCACTGGGCCAAATGTAGCGAGGGGAGCTTAGTGACTTCTTTCATTGCTCGAGATATTTGCAAGATAGTGAGATCATGTGGTCATAAGACGACATTTATGAGAATTGAGAAGGAAGGTAGACGATATTAGTCTAGGAGCTTTATACTTACATAAATACTTAGGATCTATGAGACTGTGAAAGTGTATGTAATAATACATATCAGCAGATCGAAACGTCGGAGCCGTTAAACAATAAATCGATAAAAAGATCGATCATAACGAAGGCATAGAAAGTGAAGTTAAGTTGTATATGGATGTAAAAAGTGAAACCATCGTCGGGCAATCGATCCGATGGACTAGCAATTACTGTTTTCTGCATGCGGTTCAATTTGGCTAATGTGCACTCTTGATCATAAACTATCTATCTGTATACATAATTAAACAATCAGAAGTAGAGATGGATTATTGACTAGTGACTGAATAACTCGACAAGTACAAGTAGAGTTACAGCACAAAACGATACAAATGTTATGAAGAGAACAAGCAAGCTGCAAGCTGATCGTAGATTGTCCTATAAAAGTGGAAACATCATCATCATCATTCAGCGACAAGAAGTCCACTGTTGGACATAGGCCTCCTCCATGGATTTCCAAAAAGACCGGTTGGAAGCGATTTGTATCCAGCGTCTTCCTGCCACTTGGAGGAGGTCATCTGTCCATCTCGTGGAACATACTTATTATATAATTTTTAACGAAATCTATTGGTCTACTTTTACTTGAATTAATGAAAGAGAGAGATACGATACAATAAAGTAAGAGCGCTCTCTAATAATAATCCATTTTAAGTAGCATAATATGCGGCACGGACTGGATGGGAACGGCTTCTTAGCTCTGTTTACTTTGCGATACCAAATGCCTTGATGTAGCTGAAAATAGCTCACTTGCGCGAGATAAGTGCCCAACCTGAGTCATCGAACCAAATGAGTAATTAAACAGGAAGAATGATATTATCACCGCTATCCTGAAAAGTCCACAGAATCCTTGGTTTTATGTAACCATCTACGTAATTCTGACATTTGAATGTAGATAATAACTAATGATGATGATAAATTGATGATGATGATGAATAACTAATAAGTGCACAATAAGTATTTAGACACTGCGAATTTCAAGAAAATACATCGAACACATAATTACGCAATTAATGGAGCGTGAAAAATGCGCTATACAAAGGGGCAGGTTGCTTGCAGTGGACCACAAAAAGTGTAAAGAAATACTTAGTTGGATGTTATTCAACTCTTGAGAACAATGTCTCTCATACATGTTTAATATTTTGTAGCTTCTTACGCGGCGTGGTAAATCGTAAAATATTAGACAAATGAAAGAATTCGCAACATTTCTGAAATTAAGGATTTTCACAAAACATATTCTCATAACTTAAAAAGGACTTTATAGTACTGCACCCTCTGCAATTTAACTTACTTAATTACTTACGCATCAAGATTTGGGACCCCTATAGTTCCGATTCTATTTGGAATTCCCCTTAAGTCATTCATTAGGGACTTGTGACTCAACGAGGAGTGAAGCAAAATAAAACAAGGCGTTGTTGAATGAGGGTTTCATTCTATCCTATTTGGATGGAAACCTTGAAAATCCTGTCTTGTAATTTTTTTAGTACAAAACTTACAAGGCATTTAAGTGCAAAATTGTGAAAGATTTTTACCTAAAGTTTTGTTCAGAATAGCCTGCATCAAATTGAACGTAGAAAGAGTGGTGGGTCATTTGGGTATCTCTACATTTATGTATGGTAATGACATCAATATGCCATTTTAAATAAGGAATTTCCGTGTACATAACCAACAATTCAGTACCAACCCACCTAACCGGTAACCATTTGCCTGCATTATGTATTGGAGTTGTTCTGGAAAATAAACAATTTCCTCTAATTAAGAGAACAAAAATAGTGTGAAAATGTGTTCACATTTCTCACCAAGCTAGCATCCTATCATCTCACGGCCCCATAATTCATAGGCACGTGTAATAATGATAATTGTCTCGCAATCTGGTCTAAATCTCTGTATAGATTCTAGGTCTACCACCAGCTTCGATCTTCGTGCCCCAAAAAAGACACCTCCTTTGAGAACCATTGTTAGGACGGCATGTGCGTTCTAGTTATGAGGTCGATGCTCCGCAGTATAGATACATTTTTCGTTAAAGAAACATTTATTACTCATTGAAGTCTTCCTCTTGAAGTCTTCCTCGGACTCTTGACGTAATATAAAATCCAGGGAGAGCAAGACTTGATGCAAATATTGCTTTTAGATCAGTAGGTCTACAAAGAACTAATACAGCTACTAGGCTGACTACTAGGGCAGTTATACGTACTTAACCTAATCTTCCTATATATAAAAATGATTTGCTGTTCGTTAGTCTTACTAGAACTCGAGAACGGCTGGACCGATTTCGCAATTTTTTTCTTTTTATATTTGTGGATGTCCAGGGAACAAAAAAAAAGATGTAGATGATACGGTCCTCTAGTGGAAAATAAAGAGAATTTTTAAACATTACTCAAGTCACAAGTTGAATTGGTAAACACAGGACGCTCGGCAAATCGCTGGACCAACGATTTGGGGCACATTGCTGACAGCGGCTGAATGAGAATAGCCGAGGATAGAAAGAAGTGGCGTATCTTGAGGGAGGGCCATGTTCAGCAGTGGACGAATACGGGCTGACTGATTGATTGACTCAAGTCAGAATAGTTTCTCTTAGTACATTTGACCATCTCGTGTACCTAAAAGCATTGAACACCCTCTACAATAGCCGTGTAAAAAAAGCTCTTGCATCCAATTTTCCCATGGTATCCATCAAAAAGTAGCTAAGTCAATTACGTAAGTAATTACACCAGTAGTATGAAGTTATTTAATCACTTGAGAGTCTAGTACATTGCTCTGTTAGCAAACTACTTCATCTGCAAACAATATGTTTGCTATTCGCACGCCTTCTGTACTGTCTACTGGATTAAGAACCTCAGTTGCTATTTGGAAATCTATTGCTGTAGATTTAAGATCGGTAATAGCATCCGTGGATTGAGTAGGTTCTGTGTCTTCCAGTACGACTTTCAGTTTCCACGTAGCTATAGATAAATACCTGGTAAATAATCTATGCGTGTGGAGGTAGGTAGTCCCGATGAATGATGCATCATGATGAATGTTTTACTCACTGAGGTTTTACTGAGGGTGATCCGTTTCGTGGAAATGTTTCTCTTTCTTATATATTATATGAATGAATGTGAGATTTACGCACCCCTAGGCCATCCATATTAAAAATGTAATTTCTTCAGTAACGATATATATTGTATTTGAAATATTAAACTAACATAATCACATAAGAAATTGATTAAAATTAGATTTTAATTAGAATTTCCCTAAAAAAATAATAAAATGGCTAATAATTTATTTTATTTATTTAGGACATCCAACAGGCAATACAACAAAATATTCCAAAAGAAAAGAACACACATAACATAGTAATTGCTCACCCACTTGCTGGATTTTTTATATTACACAATACAATAAAAATATCATTACGATTTCAATTATTTACATTCTTAAATTATTTTAGTTTAAGTTCATGTTCAGGGTTCCGTAGTCCACAAGGAATCCTTATAGTTTCGCCATTTCCGTCCGTCTGTCTGTCTGTCTGTCTGTCTGTCCGTCCGCGGACTAGCTCAGAGATGATTAGCACTAGAAAGCTAAAATTTGGCATAGATATACATATTAATCACGCCGACAAAACAGTAGAATAGAAAGGTGAAAAAAAAATTTTTTTTGGGGTACCTGCCCTACATCTAAATTAGGGATTTTTCTCGCCTTCACCAAAATGTGGGTTATCGTTGGATTGATGGTTTAAAAATATTGTAGGTGTAGAACGACCATTTTTCGATTAAGGGTTGCATTTGCAAAATATTAAGCTTTAAAGCGTAAATTTTTGTCAGAGTAGGGCGTCCTCCCCTAATTTCCCGGCTAAACGGTTGATCGTAGAAACGAGAAAAAATTCAGGGCGGTAGCACTCATAATGAACTTAAAAGGAAAACTATCACGGCTAAGTAGGCTTTGCAAGTTAACGAGTAATAGGCGACCAACTTATAAAAGGATAGAGATATTTAAGATTTTTCATGTATTTTTATAATGTATGGTGTCCAAAAAATGTATTAATCTAATCTAAGCTAAAAAGGAAAACTTCGTACACATTCGTGGCCAGACACGCACTTGGCCGGTTTTTTTAACTCAAAGGCGTTAAATAGTCTCACAGATTGACATAGTCCTAGTTATGGTCTCATTCTAAGAAGTCTCTTCAAGCGATATCGATGTTCTGGTTGATCTACCTTTATAAATGATACTTTCCTTCTAGCTCTGATAGTGATATAGTACTCGTAGAGTAGGTCTTCGTTCATGCATTATTGGATACTTGGTTAGGTCCTTGACACACTTCGACAGCGCCTACGCGCCCCAGTGCTACGCCTACGGAGTGCAAATACGTTGATAGGATAAGCATTGTCGACGATGTAGGTGGCACCTACTTGTCTTCTCAATGAAAATTACGTTACGGTTGATAAAAAACTGTCTGAAACGGAGGAGAATTTTTGATAAAAAATTGCTTGATTGGTCGAAATTGGTCGCGGGGGGGGCGTCTTTGGACTTTCGTTTATTCAATTTAAGAAAGTATAAGAAAAAATGCTCCTACGCGTCCCTCGCAAACTTATCCCGAATGCGCAGATTTTTGTTCAAGTTATCTGCCGGGCCATGGTACCATGGTACAGATGACAGCGCATCAACCACTATATGTATGCACTCTACTCATTTATCTTATGGGCGACTTTACAACTAAATTGTAAAGGTTGATGTGCTGTCGACTGTAGGTACTACATAAAGACTAGTCAAATTTCAGGGCTCAGACTTATCTGTCATTTGAGCATTGCATGTCATTTATACAATACCAATATAAGATAAGAATATTATTTACAAATATAGTACCTACCTACTAAAAGGCTGGATTAGCAGCTTTTAACAGTATGTTCTCTTTTAGCAATTTGGGTTTTTAGCTCTATGCTCGCTCTTCACAATGTTTTCTTTCATGTAACGATACTGATCATAATTTATCAACTGCTATTTTATTTAAGAGTAGTGTGGAAAACAATTGGTTATATTTTCAAAACACAGTAGGTACCTACTAATATTGGTCATTTGTTTCGGCTGTTTACGGCCTCTCATCACAAATCCAAACTGTCCAATCTGAACGTAAAAATATACATTGGCAATTCTTGCTAGGTTTACCTAAGAGACAAGCTATGTATTTTAAAAGCAAGTTAATTATTGTTAATTTCCAGAGATTCTGTGATTCTCAAAGTTGTATACGCGATCTCCTAACAAGGGTTCCCCCAGGAGATGGTAGATTCGCGAAAAAATATGTTGCTGGCTTACTGGCACGAATAGCAAGTTTTATTGTAATATCCAACGTCAATAGATTTCATCATCATCATCATCAGCCATTTGACGCCCACTGCAGGAAATAGGCCTTCTTCGTGATTTTCATAAACATACAGGGTTTTGCCATAATCGTCACGCTTGGCAGGCGGGTTGGCGATCGCAGTATGTGGTTGGAATCTCAGGAAGACGCTGCAGCCTCCTGGTAATTGATTTCAGAGTCAGGTTATTCGAATTTAATTGAACACAAACATTGAAGACAAACCTTTTTAGGGTTTCTTACCCAATGGGTAAGAGACCCTATTACTAAGACTCCGCTGTCCGTCCGTCCGCCCGTGTGTCGCCAGGCTGTATCTCATGAACCGTGATAGTTAGATAGTTGAAATTTTCACAGATGATGTATTTCTGTTGCCGCTATCATTGAATTCTCTATAACAATAAATAATAAAAACAGAGTAAAATAAATATTTAAGGGGGGATCCGATACAACAAACGTGATTTATTTGCCGGTTTTTGCTCGATATTAATAACGGCAACAGATAGACGCTTGAAATATTCAAATGTTTGTATTCTTTTTGTTGCACTAACCCGTGCTGAGGATAATTTTTAAAAACCGTGGCACGGTTAGCCAGACGTCGCGGGTTCAAGTCCCGACATGGGTGGAATTTTTAGCCTCTAAATAGGTTTTTAAAAATATTCAAATGTTGTATAGATAATGGTACGGAACCATTCGTGCGCGAGTCTGACTCGCTCTTGGCCGATTTTTTATTTTGCATGTTTTCGTTTTAAAGGGAATTTAAATAAAATCGTCTGTTAGGTACCTAAATTAAATATGTGTAAGTGAGATAAAGTTTTAGAAACCCTGAAACCTAAAGCATAGTCATTGAACACTAACTGCCTTAAGACCGACATGTCCGTATTGGAACGCAGTTTCTCTAACCTATTGTCCCTTGACTGTAGTAAGTTGATTTGCGACTTTTACGAGCCGCCATGTTTCCTTGGCAGAATTTATGACCCTTAACACCTGGTAGTAACGCTGTTGTTGTATTGTCTAGGGGTATCATTTAGATTGGCCGTTCAATTTTACGGCTGGACTGTCGCGCCCACGTTTCTCCTGATATGGTAGTTTTCTGGTGTCCACATCTCGGGCCCTAGTAATTTTACTGGTTCCTTGGAATGCCTGCGTTGGACATAATCTTGTAGAAAGTGGTCTCCCGGTATAGTAAGACTAGGCTTAATTACTGGTTGAATACTTTGTACTGTGTTCAATTTGATTCAAATAAACCTATTACTTACTTGCAACATTTGTAAAGCGAACTAACAAACCAGGTCTAAGATAAGATCAGATAAGAATATTCTTTATTGTACACACCAGAAAACTATTACAGAGACAAAAGGTACACAAGAAGAGGTACAATAGTTATTAGGTCTAAAATGTCATTCAACTTTAAATAATGTACGTATCTATTTATAGAACTTACAAATAAACAATAAGCACTAGGAACTGTTAATCGTAAAGGATGCGCATTTGCGCATGCGCACGCGTTTGACCGGAAGCAACGCGCGCGCAGCTGAGAGCGCACATCCGGCGACCATGTTGCTTGCTCTAGGTAGGGAAGGACTATTAATGAAGCGGCACCGGCTATTGTTTGGGCTCTGTCAATCGTTAATGCGTATATTTGAATAGACGTGAATTATGGGATTGATTTGTATAAGAAAATTAACGTTCATAGTAAATTCCCGTGAGACTGAAAGTCATTGCCCCGAATACCGATGTCACGTCACGCGCTGGATGAAATTAAGTAGTATTAAAGTATGGTAGTATCTCTAGTACCTATTGCCAGAGTTTCCGTAATATTTCTGATTGAAATAAGAAACATAATAATATATCCAGACAGACTGTACGTAAGTATTTCAAAAAAAGCTTAGATCGATGGCATATCGAATATCGAGTGTCCACTTAGCAACAAAAAATTATGTAAGAGTTGCTTGAAGTCGACTATATTTACCTGTTGGTCCCGCTCCTGTTATAGGAGAGTATGCTGAGATGGTCCGGCCGGGTAAAAAGGAACCTCATTGTATGTTTAACAAAGTACACTGAACACCTATATGTTGCGTCTATCGATTCCCTGTACTGGTGAAGATCCAGAGAATGACCGAAAAATTGGTTGATCGAAATCGTCAAGAAAGACCTATTTAATGAAGGTAGAATACGATATCTTCGAAAACGGAGCTGACCCCGCCACCAGGTAGTAAAGAAGCTAGGAAAAGAGAGGTCCTTATTTTGTTATTCGTCGTAGGTTAAGTTACCCAGGATAACTTCACAGGGTTCGCCATCACTGTATTAGGGTAACTTACCCGAATACAGTGATGGCGAACCAATGCCACGCGACATAATCATTCGGCACACCGATTCGGATTTTATGTAAACGTGTCACAAAAATTGTAGCCTATAGACGTCCCACTGCAGGGCACAGATCTTCTCTTAGGGCCAATTTTTCAATTGTCAGATAAGACGTAACTGGAGAATAAATTGCATGCTATCCCTGTCTAATTCATACGACAAGACAGTGACAACACCAGATTTATTCTCCAGTTAAGTTTTATCTGACTATTGAAAAATCCGGTCTTAGAGAGACAAAGTACGGGCTTAATCACCACGCGTGCCAAAATTATATTGATGTCAATTGAATTAAGTAAAAGATGTATCAAAATAAGGAATGGAATTAGAAAGACTACGCAGAATGAGTAAAGATGCATGGAAACTGCAGATTTAGGTGTCTGAAAAACTGCTAATTTTGGCTAAATTACTTCAGACAAAATTGACACGTCATGGCCAATAAAAATTGGCATGTACTCCCATAAAGATTTGTCACCCTGCCCTAATACCTAGCAAACGTGTTTATTCGCGGTAGTTACCAATTTTGCACTATGAGTGATGTTGACGTTGGTTCTATTCGTGAAACTGGCAGCTTGCCAAAGCGACCTTGCTGTGATACGATTGTCCGAAATAGAATCCACAGAAGCGAGGAAGATGTCAATATTGTCTGTACACCTCATGTCTCTAAAGGCTTAGCTGAGGCGTCAACTCATTAAATTGGGCCAATGTTAAACAAAGCCAACATCACGGGTCTACACAAAGAAAAAAAAGCACAATCAATCAAGCAGCAAATTGTAAAAGAAACAGGATTCTTATCACAAAACAATAAATTCTTAATCTTTTTTCCTGCGTCTTTTACAAGGTTTTAAAAAAATAGGTAGGTACAATAAAATAATTTCTGTCAGCAATAAAACTATTGAGCATTAACTACAGGGTGGCTTTCATTTCGTTCACCGTATTATTCATGATATATCAGTTATGGTTACATGTTTGTAAATATTCGTGATTTCCGACCGTTGGCTCCAAACTGTGAACCCAAATTCGAAGTAGTAGGAAATACCGTAACGTTGAAAAATATTTTAAACAATTAAAAAAACAATCGAGTTGGCCGGCCCCAACGTAGTTTGGATTTTTATTACTTTTCGTATTGTTTTTTTACTTTAAGTGAATTTTTTGGGAAACAAAATATCCACCAAAGTTTCTAAATCATGGTTAGAATGTTCCCTTAAAATACGGTGAATTCCAAATTACCCTGTAGTGGTCGACAGAAAATATAAAAATGAGCAGCAGAAAAGTGCAAATTGATTAGCAAAACATATCAAACCGATAAGCTGAAAACTCCAAATTTAAAATTGTAAGAAAATACTCAGCGTGCAACCTTTTTTTTGTTCTGAAAGCTTTCATCTTTTAAATTTTATAAACCAGACTTCAGATTACTTCGCGTATTTTTAGCGTGCCACTAATAAAAATTTCTTGTGTCAGTGCATTCATGCTGAATGACTTATCAATTAGTTATCACGTAGATATTCCTACTCAAGGAAGGAAGTAACGTGAGTGTCAGAGTCAACACCGATGTGACAAGGTTCTGCAAAATCCGATGATTTTACTGAGAAACTCCTAATGATTCACCACGATGTACGTACAACTGTGTAACGAGTAGCAATACAACAAAACAAGACATCATCATCATCAGCCATTTGACGCCCACTGCAGGACATAGGCCTCCCTCATGGTTTTCCTAACCATGAGGGGTTTTGCCGTAATCGCCACGCTTGGCAGGCGGGTTGGCGATCGCAGTATGCGGTTGGAATCTCAGGAAAACGCTGCTGCCCGTCTCCTGGTAATGTATTTCCTTAGTCGCCTTCTACGACATCCACGGAAGGAAATGGAGTGACGCTATTCTTAATCCGGCGCCACACGGAAACAATACATGACGGTCACTAATTTAACAAAAGTTGAGAAAATTGCGGACTATACCTACCTACATAGGTAACAACTCTATCTATGTGAGTGGGTATAGCCCGCAACTTCAAAAATAGATTTTGTTACTACTTCACCTAGGTGCCTCATTAGATTAAAACATATGAGGACGGGTTCTAAGCTGCATGATACAGCAGCAGTCCGGCAGAAAGGTCTACTACTAGGATGACGCTAGGCAAGTGGAAACTAGAAAGCTTTCATCACACTTCAAGTGAGCTTGGAGCTTGAGCTTGAAGCGGAAGCTAGTACGTTTGATGCCATTAAAAACATAACTTGTAAAAAACCAAGTCTCGCAACTCAGTTCTGTAATATATATAATCGTATTAGGGGTTAAAGTATGAAATTGCCGTTTTATTGCAATAGGTTCTTTGAATTGACATAGAATCTTTATGGTTTGAGGTTTTCGAATGAAACTTTTTTCAAATGGTTTCTATGATGTTCTTTTTTTAAAAAATGTGAAACATTTGAATATCGACTTTCAATTGTTTTTGTTATTCAATTTAGACAAGAAAGATGGATACTGCGAAAATTCGAGTGATTATGAGGCACCCATTTTTCGTTTATTTTTATTTTATTGATTTGACGCAGTGAGTCAATATTGTGGGTAAGGTAACGTTAAACCATGCCGCTAATTCCTGGGTAGTTTGACTAGGGTCGGCTTCCACTATCTCTCTTAATTCATCGTTATTCACCTGTGGCTCGTTCTTTAAGTCGAAATTTCCATCACGAAAGCGTTTAAACCAAAATTGCACGGTGCGTTCATTAGTAGATCCCTCTCCAAACGCAGCATTGATATTGCGGACGGTTTCTGCCGTGTTAGTTCCGCGTCGGAACTCGTATTCAAAAATCACTCGAATTTTCGCAGTATCCATCTTTCTTGTCTAAATTGAATAATAAAAACAATTGAAAGTCGATATTCAAATGTTTCACATTTTTTAAAAAAAGAACATCATTGTTCATCATCATTCAGAAGTTTCATTCGAAAACCTCAAACCATGAAGATTCTATGTCAATTCAAAGAACCTATTGCAATAAAACGGCAATTTCATACTTTAACCCCTATTATATATTTATATGGGATTACAAAGTTACTTATGCAGTTGGTGTATCTAGAAAACTGGACCGAAATTGCAAAATATTTTAGTTTTTCCTTGATTTATACAGTAAACACTAATTGTAATCTAAATTTAAAGCTGCTAAGTCTGCTAGAAGTGCCTTAGAGTTTTGATGATCGGTCAGTCAGTCAGTGAGTGACTGAGTGAAAAAATTAAGTAACTTTGACTAGTTATAATTCTTAAACTACTGGTTCAAATTAAATGAAATATGAAATATACCATATTTATAGAATGCCTGCTTGGTTACTGAAAATTCAGGCTTCTAGTTTTATCCACAAAGAAGTTATAGGGGGTCGAAAATGGCCTGAACTGCTTCGAGAAAAGGATGGTATGGCCGTGCCGCTTTTTGCTAGACTTGGCGCAGGCACTGCCGTGCCCCCAGATTATTTTTTTTACTTTGTAGTAGCGCTGTTTGACAGATAAGGCGTAAAACCATATATGTTAAACAAAACTATAGTATAAACCCTGATATTTCGAAAAATATAATTCTGATCAAAAACTCATAGAACAAAAGTTTTCGAACTAAAGCTTTCGTAAGCACTACACATTAATAACTTAATTTCGGATTCACTTACTTGGTATTTTGTTGGAAGAGTCCGACCTGGTTTCGCTCTGCGAATACCCTGGTCGGACTCTTCCAACAAAAAAAACCAAGTAAATAAATTTACAACAGAAGTTCTTGTAAGACAGACTCTAATTGTTATTGGGATGTTCGGGAATTTTACATTTTGGAAATAACCCTATACCTATGCCTATACCTACACTGAGTGAGATGACTCAAAAAAGACTGTCAACAATACGGTATTTGACACGATCAACAATAAATTATTTCATATGCTCGATTAAAACAAAAATTACAAAATATCTCGGAAAATGTATCTCTTTTAGTCAATTACTAGTTATTACAATTTTTAAATAGATTAAACATAAAAAGAGTGCTCTGAAATGTGACGTCATACATAAGCCAGTATTTTCATACAAAACTCCGTTTTAAAAGTAACTCATTTGATATTTTGTCAAATACCCACCAAATTAAACAATGGAAATTGTGGCACTGTAATGGGCAGCAATCGACTACAAATATTGAGGAAAACGAGTAATGAGTCCATTATTTTAAAACTTAGCCTAGAGCTAAGCTTGTCGATGATAATTATTATGCAAATACCTCGTTATGACGTTATAGCTCAAATGTTTCCTGAAATGTCCGGTTTTAAAAGGATAGTTTAGGTATTTTTTAACGAGATTTCAATTAAAATTTTACCTTTAATTATGAGGGCATCAGTCGTTCAGTTCTGATGCATCCTCATTCTTCATACCTAAAATCATACAGATACTTACATTGAAGACAAATCTTGGCTGTAATTTGTGCGAGTGAATTTGCCCTGGGTAGTTCCAATGTAAGAAAAGATACCAGTAGACTCGAACGTCAAAATGTGAAATCGGTAGAGTTGCCCACAAATATCAATGCTATATTGAAAAAAAAAAAAAAAAAAACTTGCAACATTTACAACAGGCACAATTCGCACCTTTACTTTCTTGCTGCCAACCAGTTCTTTTTTATAAAATATATACTTAGATATTTTTAAATATTACCTAGTATTAAGCTGGCCTTTGTAAAATATTTCCTTTTTAGTGCAATAGTTTTTCAATTCAATTCAATTCTTTTTGCGCTCTCGCTTATGCTCGGTTCGTCGTGTAGGAACATTCTGACTACAATTGAATCGTGTGATTTTAAAACAACACAAGTCACATGTGTTTTTAAAATAACACTTGCCCATTTTTTTTTATTAAATTATTTACACCTACCTATTGATTTACATTAGAAAAAAAATTGTAGTTTATTCATACAGAAATCAATATAATATGCTAAAATATTGCTGTTGTAGATATTAGTATTTGAATAAAACAGTTTTTTCTATTTCCTGCAAAGTTGTAATGAAAGGACATGTGTCGTTTTAAAATCACACGATTCAATTGGTATTTTATCTCATTAATATTAGTAAACGCTTTAATTATTACAACTATTTTTTGAAACGATGCGAACAGTCAATAAATGGGAAAATAAAATCTGATGTCTATAGATTTAGACAAACGAATCAACGCGGGCCCCTGAAATGTAGAGTTCTCTAGGACACAACACAAGGACGTGCCTGTAGAATATCATTCACTATCGGAAAGTTATAGTTAGGTAGGTGAAATCTATATAAAATTCAGGGGAATTCCTTACATTCTCCGAAAACTAGAAAAAATCTTTACAGTTCGGTATTTGGCTAGAGACCCCATTTCGATAGAAAAACCAAAAAAATCGGTTGGTTCGAGACCACTGAAAGAGAGACATTTAAAGATTATCCCACTCTAACGACGTCAATGGGCGCTAATTTTGAAAATCCCACGACTGGTGTAGGGTCACTGACCTTATAGTTGAGTCCCTGGACGTCTTCCTCGAGCGAAACATCCGAATACATGTCATCGGCGGGCTCTCCGCCAGACCCGCAGCCCGACGAGTTAAACGAAGAGGACCGATACAGCTGACTGGAAAGAAAAATCGTTTCAGTAAATTTTCAGATGAAAATATTAATAATATATCATTTATTTCAGACAATTAGGTCCATATAAAAACAAACAAAAACAAAAACAAACAAAAGGGTGTTAGTAACAATTATAAACTTAACTATGTTAGTACTTAGCATTACTATTTACATGGATCAGAGTCCAATGCGCCAAGAATCGACCGTCAGATCGATCCGCTATTCCGCGCAGGATGCCGTTGGTGCTGGCGCGCAGCCTGTCGAGCGTACCGGCGCAGCGCGCGCGCAGCGTGGCATGAAACCCGTCGGCGCGCGCACGCGCGAACATATCCGACGCACTGCACCAGCGCGGCAGCCGCAACAGCACCCTCAGAGCGTTGTTGTACTGGACACGAAGGGCGCTAAGCGACTTTTGCGTGTAATTAGTCCATAGGCTGCACGTATAGAGAGATGTACAATAAGCCCTAAACAAAGTTATTTTTACCTCGGCTGTACATCTACTGAACCTACGTGCTATCATATTTGCCCTGGTCGCCAGCGCCCTCCGCTCCCTCTCTATGTCCAAGTCATCCTTTAAGTCCTCGGTAATGATATGACCGAGGTACTTAAAGGACGACACTATTTTCAAGGCTGTTCCATTTAAGTAAACTGGTGGAACATAAGATGGACACTTTTTACCAGCCTTGAAAATCAACATCTCGCTCTTTTTCTCATTATATTTGAGACCGTGTGTTTGCGCGTACTGTTCACAGACGTGTAGCAACACTCTAAGTCCCCTGATCGACGGGCTCAGCAGAGCCATGTCGTCGGCGTAACTAATATTATTTAGGCAGATATTGTCGACAAAACAACCAACATGCGCGCCGCTGAGCGCCCCGATCAGCTGATCTACATAAATATTGAACAGCTTAGGAGAAGTAAGCCCACCCTGTCTCACTCCGCATTCCAACTTATATGGTTCAGATATCGCGTCTGCCCATTTGACAGTGTTAGTTTGGTTTTGGTACCAAAATTTAAAGATATTTATAACATCTAAGGGCAAATTAGCTTCCCTAAGTTTGTTCCATAGTACATCATAACTTACCAAATCAAACGCCTTTGATAAGTCTAAAAAGGCGGCGTAGACTGGCGTTTTTCTGTCAACGTAGTACCCGACGGTATGTTTTAGGCTCAGTATCGCGCTTTCAGTTGACAGTCCAGGCCTAAACCCAAACTGTGCATCCTGCAGTTTTATGTATTTATCGAGCACTGAATTCAACAGACCGTCGAGCACTTTGACAATAGCAGTGGCCAATGAGATGGGCCTATAATTAGACTTACTCGACATATCTCCTGTCTTGTTTTTTACAATTGGAACTACTACGGTTTTAGTCATATCTTGAGGAAGATATGAATGGCCCATACATAGTGTGAACAACATGGCCAAAACTCTGTAAATATGGGGACCAGCGTGTTGCAAGTGCTCGATGCTCAGTCCGTCGTGGCCTGGAGATTTTCCCCTTTGCATATGGCTTAACACGTGGATGACGTCATCTGCAGAAAATTTTGTCGCCAGCACAGTTCCTGACACCTGAGTATCAATCACCGTGGTCGAAGGCCCTAGAGGCGATTTTACAGCAAACGAGTCCTTAAAAAGATTTGCAATATCTTTAGGTGAAGACATACCCTCCACACTCACAGGCAATCTAGGTTGACCGTTTAACAACTTGGTCTTTTTCCAAAATTGACGGAAATCCTTTTTTGTATGATAAGAAGCAATTATATCCATTTTAATCTGTTCTTGGTGTTGCTGGCACCATTTTAACCGTGATTTGAATAATTTTCGGCTACTATACATTTCATCATACAAAAAACCCGCCCTGGGCTTACCATTCAATGTCCACATTTGGAACTTGAGTCTAGCTTCCCTGTGAGCCTGACTGACATGTTTGTTCCACCCTACTACTCGCTTCTTCCTAGCTTCCGCTGGTGACTCACTCGTAGCCACGGACGCGTCGATCAGTGTATGAGTAATATCGCAGTATAGTTGATCTATTAAAAGCCTGTGATCTGAGTTTGCACAATAAGTGTCGCTACAAGCATTCAAAGCTGGGGGACAAGTTATAGCTCCTAGTCTTTCACAGCATAACGCGTTATATTTAAAGATTTGTTCGGGCTTTCTGTCCTTCCATAACACCTTATTTCTAACTTGCTTACTTACAAATCTCTTTGGCTTTGTCAAATCTAGAATGCACTCCACTACTAATGGGTAGTGGTCAGACCAGTATACATTGCTCAACACATACACTTTTACAACTGAGGCATTTATATATTGGCAATAAAGTTTTTGCAATAAGGTTTCGTCATTTAAAGTTTGGAAAGAGGTTACAATTTCGTGGCGAAAGAAGTTTGTAACTGATAGAGGTTTTATCACGAAAGTGAAAAAGTTTTTTGGATTATGAGTAACGCCATCTTGTGGCTTATAGCAGAACCAATAAAGTGACATCTGCAGCTTTATCTATTTACTTTAATACTTTGTAATGAAAACAGATGGCGCCATACGATTTCGTCAGGCAAGATGATGTCACCTGTATTAACTAGGTGGCGCTTTATATTATTCAGGTATTTTTTTAAAATGTTTTCAGTAACAAAATATGTTTGAGTTACCTGGCTAAGACATTGGATCCAAGTTGCCGCTTTCCAGAACTGAAACAAAAACCCCATTTTCGTTAGAACTCGTGAAATTCTTCCACGGTCAATAAAAAAGGAAGGATCTTAAATTTTAGGGTTCCGTCCGTCTGTTTGACCTAAAAGAGCTTTTTCTTTTGATCCGTAATAGGTAGCCAGTTGAAATTTTTACAGTATAGGTGAATTGCCCAACAAATACCTATAAAAAATAAACTAACAGGGGTCACAATACAAGAACCTTTTGTTTTGTTTTTTGTTATAGAAAAAATGGTAATACAGTCGAGTGTTGAACTCAGTGTCGTTATAGTGTAGCCCTTATTTGGTAGAACAACAAATGATAAAAAATTGTCTAGTTTTAGTCGGACACTACCACTTTGTCATTGAAATTTATGACGCAAAATCCGAGAACAGTTCTTTCAATATTGATAAACACAAATCAATTGACCAATGATGATGATGGATGGAAAATTTAATTAAACATTGAAACATTATACAACAATAAAACAAACTTTTTCTTATTCAAATGTGGAAGCAACGGTTCGCAGGTTTTGTGTTATCTAGATAGATAGAGAATACTTTAATTAATGCTCTATGTTAGGAGGATTCCTCTCGACGCGCGAGTCCTACTCGCACTTGGCCGGGTTTTTTAAATGATTACCGCGGCGCGCCGTAGAAACTGCATAACTTCATAACAAATGAAAACTATAAATGAAACGCGAGCTAACTATTAAGTCCTTGATTCTTTTGCTACAAATTTCTGTTGTTTTAAACTGATCGGGAAGTGAATCAGGTAGGGTAGTGCTTACGAAAGATTTAGTTCCAAAATAATTATATCTATTTAGGAAATTGCTAGGTACCTAAATAATGAATACCTACATTTTTACCTTTAGCGGACTAAACGGGTAACAAAATTTTGTCGTTCGTACCAAAGATACTGTGTATTTTAGTACTTTGCATTTTATGGTCGGAACATGTATGTTGGGTCGTTGGCCCCATAGTATACGGTCGAAATGACTCATAGAATGACCTCCCTTCTCCAATATGTAAACCAACATAATGTGTTACGTTGCGCAATCTAGGTCACACACAGTACCTGATACTACAAATAATGCGTACGCACCTGACCAGAAATTATAGCATTTACTATCTCGGGTTAATACTCAGAATTTTCCGCATCTAGGCTTTTAATATTATTATGTATTATGTATTATTATATTACTTATTATTATTATTACTTTTATATTACAATAAATGATTATTGCTTTTGTATCGTGTAATGGTTGTGATCTGTTTTGTAAACCAAATAAAATAATAATATATTATATAAAAATCAATTGCTGTTCGTTTGTCTCGCTAAAATTCGAGAACGGCTGGGCCGCTTTGGCTGTTTTTTTTTATATGTGTGGAAGTACAGGGAAGGTTTAAACGGTGAGAAGAAAAAAAAAGATTGATTTAGGTGATACGAAGTTCACGGGGTCATCTAGTAAAATAATAAATTTAGTTCCCTAAGTCACAAGAACGTTATTACCTGAATCAATTAGGTAAACCTATTCTGCCGTTTTACTCTCGCTGGAAACATTGAGTTATTGTATTTCAATGAAAGAAAGAAAACCATCTATTTAATGACTTAGAACTCTTCAGGTTTAGTCGAATTAACAAATGTCTTGCATGTCGCAAGCTCTGTTCTGTGCGCAAGCTCATCCCGACCGCGCGGATTTTTGTTTAAATTATCTGCCGGGCATTATAACTAATATTTTCATACATGTATTGCCTTTCGACCGTAAATATGTTAGTTTCTCCCTTAGCGAATCTCTAGCTTGTAAATAATTCAAATCGCACTCTTCTGCAAGATGAAGATAGTCTTAATGTCTATGTATGCTGCCCGATCGTATAGGAAGTTACGAAATAATAAACGCAATTAACTGAAACACACATGGCTGTTAATAAATAGCTTCTACACAACACAATTACTTTTCCTGGTCCAAAACTAGAATACCTAGGTGAGGATAACATAAACATGGAAATTTACTCAGGCTAGATCAAATCAAGTACGGCGGTCTCCAACGGGAATCGGAACCACCTCTATTTTGGTAGTCAGGCGTGTTAACCGCTAGCTCAACGAGGCAGTGTTGGGAGTGGAGGGGCCAGTTACACTATCATTACAATTTCTAAACGCAATACGAAGTACCCGCGAAAGGATATCCGCGCTCTCAGGGGTGTGGTGGAGAAATCAACAATAGGCCGGTAAATACTAATAAACTGCAGTAATAAGCCATGGTTGCTCGGTAACCGTGAAATTGTGCAAGAAAGTGAGGACCATGCATCGCCGGTGCCGTCACCGGAACACGCGGCTCCGTTTTCGAAACGTGCTGGCTCTACATAGACTCAGCAGATGCAAAAATTCTAAAAGTTCCTTGATTGTATTGGCAGCCTCGAAAAGCGAAAGCAAGATAGTCTAATTGGTTGCGAACCGCAGATTGGCGATTTTAAGCGCTGAGGTATGTGAATAGCTCAGACACTCAGGTTTCCTCACGATGTTTTTCTTCACCTTTAGTGAGTGGTATTGCTATTATAACTTCACAAATGTACATAACTTAGAAAACGGAGTCATAGGTACATCATCGCACTGGGAATCGAACCTGGGTCTCTCGCTTCCGAGTCCAATGTTCTACCCTAAGGCTACCACCGCTCTGCTGTTTGTGCTCTTGGGTTAACAAATATCTGTGTAATTTCCATTTTTATATACAATAAAGTGTTCTCTATCTATCTATTTATATATTAATAATTGTCGATGTATGAATATTTTAGCTCATAAGCAATGTTGGGGTGTAGTCGACGGCACATCTAGCTTTACATCCATGCACTCTAGTCAGTTCCACTACAGGTGACTTTGCAACAAAATGTAAAACTTGGTGTACTGTAAACTGTACATAAATTATGATTCTTCGGTAGTACCTAATGCTTACACTTTTTCAACAAATAAATTAGAATAGAATAGGTAGTTGTTTGCGCCCGACCAAGTGCGCAGGACCATCTCGTTCCTCGCAGTAAAAGACATCAACGCGCATCCGCTTACAATATCTTCTTATTCGGCTTTCTTAGCTTAACTGAATCCTTACTACTAGATAAAATTTTGTATTTTATTTTGTGTCTTGAATAAATAAATAAAGTAAAAATAATAATAACGTGGAATGAAAATAAATAGAAAAGACTCAATAGATTAGGAATACCTACAAGGAAGAACGAACTGAATTGAAATAATTTGTTGGACTATAAAGTGCTAATAATATGACCTGCATTTCCTTTACTTGCGATTAAACTTGACACTGGTTGATCTAACCGCTAGTTTTATGAATTGAGAACTGAACTAAGTAAATAGTTAGGTATCCGTCTGTCTCGTTGTTTTTTGAAAAATCTGAAGAAACATATGTAAGTATTTATGTTATGTCATGTGCTCTAGTGTACAATAAAGAATATTCTTATCTTATCTTCTTTACTTAGGTGAAATTGTCATAGGAACCGGTGATTTATTACCAAATAAAAATAAAATTAAAGGCATGTTAATCAAACAGTTTTGACATGAAAATATTGGACAGCGACGTTGCGAGATAGAGGAATGTGAAAAAATATTCGTTTGATTGTGAAAATATCTCTAAATGTAATAAAATTAAAAAACAAAAAAAAAACTTAGCTAATTATAAACTAATTTGATATTTTTTTTCAATTGACTAGCGTGCCCTAACTCTTCTAACAATCACTCTCCAGAAGAACTTTTTAGCAATTCTATTTGTAAATTAAAACCAAACTAAGTTTGTATGGGAATTGCAGGGATAAGCTCGCCTTCGTGCACGTCATTTTTATGTAATGTCCTGTTAAATGTCTTGCTTGCAATAAAGTATAATAACAATAACAATTGCTGGTAGAGAAACCCCCTTAAGAGATGGCCAGGTGACGACATCGAAAGAAAAACTTGCGTGAAAAACCAGACAGCAAACTGCCGAAAGGTGAAATCCTTGAATATGTTTTTTCGCCCGTTCACTTTGACGTTTCACAGGCTGTTCGTCACGGGTCATATCGTCTAACACGATTTTACCAGCAGATTAAGATTTGACACACATCAGAATGCAGGCTTGAATAAAATTTATGTACTTAGCCATAGGTGTCCTAAAACAAGTAGACGTCAATCGTCTATGACAAAACGAAATCTAATAAGTTTTATCATAATGAAATAAATTACAGAGACATAATTATCACCTCTTAAAAGTTATACAAAATATTTTATAAAAATCAGCAATGTCACAAAACTTAAATAATTGTTGCATAGCGAAAATACATAAAACACATATTAACAAACATTTTTTTTAAATTCTATATAACCAACATAGCAACCCTAACAAACGACAAAATATACGTAAGCATTCACAAAGAGTTTCGTCCACAATGTCAAAAATATAAAAAAATAAAATAAGTATAAAGGAAACAAAAAAAAAAAACACACACACACACACCGTACAGTACAGTCAATTAAATAAACCACCCCGAGACATTTCCGACCCATAAGTCTTATGTTATTAGAGTAGCTTCATTTTTCGCATATTTTGTGACCCCGAAAACACCAAAGAAAAAAATTTACTGTTTTATTTTTAAATTTTTCCTAGGTTTTGAATATGATTTCTATGGTATAAAAGAAATTTCACTCCAATTTAAATTAGACGAAAGTTCCCCATTGTTCTTAGACGTAGGTGTCTTAAAACAAGTAGACGATTGACGAAGAAAACTACTACGAACGATTTCTACAGTTAAAGTCAAAACACATGCAACTGTAATTTTCTTTCCCTCAGCTGTATAGCTTTCTCAACTTTATCTAACTATTAGAATAGGAGAGGACACTCCTATTCTATCAAAACGTTTTTTTAGTGCAAGTTCTCCATTCAAGCCTGCATGCTGGAGGGGCAGGCTTAAACTCAGGAACTTCAGGTTTTTGTTGTACACGCAGTACAACAAAAACCTGAGGAAGTTCATGCCCGGAAGATATCTTGACCAAAAATCTACGCAGTCGGGATATGAGTTTACGATAGACACTAAGAGAGAAAAAAAAACTTAGTTTCACTAAAGTCCAAATAATTTTAGGTCACATCACACGTCCCCCGCCAATGAGATTGAAATATACGTCCATATGTAGTCAAAGTAATTTGGTCATGTTATTTGCCTGGAATTATACCTACTAGCAGATAACGTAGGTAGGTATCAACTTGTAAGCTTTTTAATGGTACAGTCGACAGCATATTAGCATTTCTATGCGTCCATTACTCAAGCGAAAGAGATCTGTCAAGATCGTAGCAAGTAGCAGACCTTGGTCTCTGTCTACCCTTCCGGGATACAAGCGTGAGTTTATGCTGTGTTTTTTATATTTTTCCCTACTCAATTACGTTACGGGCGTCTTTGGGATAATAATCCAAAGGTCGAGCCGCTATCGACTGTACCTGCGTTGGAACGTCTATGGTAATTTCTGAGTTATTTCATCACTTCCCATGACGGATCTTTGATGTAATCATGAAAGACATCAGTGGTGGTCTTGGTGGTCTGGTGGACATCCAATTGGGAAGATTTGGGTTAATGACAGACGAATTCGGTGTGTTTGCTGCTTCACATGTTACGTAAAACTTGAGTTACATGTAAGCTAAGTTACAGCTGTACCGAAATGATTGATTTACATTGTAAAAATCGAATGGGCAAATTTTTGTGTTGCATAAAGGGAGATTATTAGTTTTCAAAGGATCATTACACCTATGCGTGCCTGTCACCAATACATATTAGAAGGTACAGTCGACACATAGACCTTTAAACGCGAGGACTTTATTCAGTTACGGGCGATTTTGCAACTAAAATGTAAGCATCGAGCTACCGTCAACTGTACCTGTAGCTTAACTGTCTTATTTATATAAACATGACTCCTTAAAACTCTCCTCAGAGGCTGTTTAAATAGTCTGCTGTGGTAAAGTGCAAAACGTAACCACAGATTATTTAAACTGCTTCTATGGAGTGTTTTAGAGGAATCGTGTTTTTATAAATGATTAACTGTGGTGATTAAGCCTGTACCTTTTCTCTCTCTCTGAGAGACTACAGTTGATCAACCCTTAAAACTTGCATCTACTTAACGAGGTGATTTTTACAGTGTCCAGCCCTTGAATCAAACTAGATGGGTGAAGGGACCATTCGGACGCTACAGTGCCTGGGACAGTTGTTTTTTTTTTAGATGGAGTAGGCTTGCCCAGCACCTACACCATCCTGACAGCTTAGCCAGCGTCTAGGTTTAATTCCCAGTGCAAGCATGTACTATGACTTTGTTTAGTTTCAAAATTACGTACATCTGTGAATTTGTAGTAGCAAAACCACACGCTCACGGTGAGGGAAAACATCGTGAGGGAACCCGCGGCTTGGTTGGCTCCGCACGTATTGATCGACCCTTAGATCAACGTTTAAATCCATGTTACACATGGTTAACTAAAAAAATGCGCAATCTTGAAACACGTCAGTTAGAGTTTCCCATTTACAACAGTTTTGTTTTACGACTTGCGGATCTTTAGGTATATTGTATTTTCCATTAAAAATATACCTGTATTGTTAACGTTTTTTATGCTTTGTAGTGGTGCCATTTAATTGATAATGCTTAAAACTTACATTCGTCTTTTTGGAATAATAATTTAGCGGAGGCTGCTGCGGGAGGTAATAGGTAGATCGCGCAGAGTGGGAATTAAATTAAATTATGTAAACCCTGATTTTTCGGAAAATAAAAAAATTCAGAAAGTTCTCGTAGAAAAAACTTCTAATTGGATTGTGTCAGGAATTCCGCATTATAAAGGTAACCATTAAAGGTATATCCTATGCGATATAATTGCGGGATTTTCAGGAAAAACTGATTGAGCAAAGCCCACAATGGATATCATATTACAGATACTATATATAGTCTAGTGTAATATGAGCCTTAGAGCCCAAAGACTGCACGCGATTATAGGTTCAAAAGCTGTTTGTCAACTGTACATGGGTTAATACTCTAGGGTTTACAAATATTTAGGCCGACCGACCTGAATATTTGTGAAATATTTAGCACCACTTTCTTAAATGCGACTTAAACAGCATTTAACTAAAATTCTTCATACAAAAGTCGATTTGAATGGCGACTTGAGGGACAGTTAAGAAGTGGTGCAAGTCGGCCTTAGTCCAGTATTTTTGTTGACATAGTCACATGATTTTACATCTACCGACTTAGAAAATAAGTAACATTTTGTCTGAGGTAAATGAGGATGCTTACAGGAAACATTAGCAAATCATAAACGGCCCACTCTCTCTCAGAGAGAGAGAGAGATATAGAGCGTGTCCACTACGCGTGCCCACTGCGGATTGGCGATTACAATCTGGCACTCAGTTTTCCTCACAATGAAGAAGAAAATAAATGAATATACATAAATTACTATTTCCTTTTACTAACCTATAGGGTCGCTTTCTGTAATGCATGTAAAAATTATTCCGCTCCAGCTTTACGGTATAGAATAACTCCTTTGTTATTCGGCACTTTGTCACCCTAGCTTGTTTACACACAAAAATGAACTAAAAACCTTTACACACAAATATGTGCAAAAACACTCGATATCCCATCACTTTACATCACTTTTGCCACGGTGGAATAATGTCAGTAGCACCTCACTAGTAGAATACGTCAATTTAATATTTTTTTTTGTTCATCAAATGTCTTCGCATAGTTCTTGCGGCCAGAAGCACGAGGCATTGACTGACGCACTAAATGCGATTTGGAGTGGACTGGCCAGCAGAAAACATCGGCGGCCGCGAAGCATAAAAACATAATGGAATACTACAGTGACAACGGTGTGTTTGTATCTGTAGCCAGACCATTTATATTATAAACCCGTACGCGTGTGCAAACGGACGTACGCGGCGCGCAAGCTAATGCGCGCGAATAAATCCACTCGCCATAATTATACACTGCCGTTTGCGGATCTTCAATTATAATATGTTAATGGCACTCTTCAGTTACATACCGCTCCGATTAAAAAATAATTCTTTAACGCTAAGTTGCATAAAGGCACGTAAACGTACAGGACAGGCTCTGCCGGTCGTAGACCCATTTTCTTTTGTAGGTCATATAGGAAATTTTTCAGACTGATTAAAATACCTCTTTTTGTTTTTTTAAAGTACCTTTATTATTTGTAAATGACCACATAGTTATAGCTGACCCGTACTAAGTTTCTTGTCGTGACAAATGACAGACGTGCGTGTGTTTCGCACGTTGCGTCATACAATCACAACTATTGTTGTGCAGAGTTGTTAAAACTCATTATCACGTAATTTGTCCAGCCTACGAGATCCCTGATATTTCCATTGAGTGAACATCTCATCAAACAATAGATCGATCTCGGAGGTCTCATTGCTCTGGGGGCCTGGGAATCTGGTAGCCTGAATCTAGTTGAAGGCTTCATTTTCAAGGTGCTCGCATAAAACAACTTGATTGTATGTAGGTGTACATTGTTATAAGTCTCGTTATAACGATTCTTATACTTGCATACTTAGGGTTACTGAGTCATCCTTCAGCATTTATTCTGTTTAGACTTACATACACACAAACATTTGTTTCACGACCATATCGAACGTAAACACGTTGATTGTAGTGATGTTTTATGAGCTCCATCAAAATGTCTATAATCATCACGCAGCAGCTTATAACAAAGTATAGGTACGCTCGTAGGTAGTAGCCCTGCCCCCGTCTGGTAATTACATACAACATAACTACCTACTTTCATGAACATTATATAGAAAAAGTAAATGCCCCATTTACATTCACACCCACTAAACACATCAATGTAGTCAACAACGGCTTTTAAACGTGAGCTGTAATTTGTTCCCCATAAAATGACATCATATTTTTCGCTCTATTTCGCAGTGGGAGTGGCAAATTTACACGGATGCACTTCTCATACTTCCCCGTTCACTTCAGCTGCAGTAGGCGTAATGTAACCCGGCACTACAACGTTCTTTCTAGCTCAGCTGAAACGAGGCTGTTCTGGTGCGAGGCAGGCAGCGGAGTGTAAAACCGCGCAGTTCACTTTCTTGTGGGGAATTCGGCTTTGGCGTACCGTCTGCGTTTCGTATTAGTGTGACCAAGGATCGGCGTTTGTTAGCGTTTGTACTGAATGAAGACCCGTTTACCAGCTACGACGAGTTAGAATTGCAGATAAAGATAAACACAGGTTTGCGGCCCGCATAGAAACACACACGAAAGTGTAGAGATAGGCGAGAGTGCTGGGGATTACATTTCATTGCCTACATTACTCGTTACATTTTTAGGAAATTGATTTACTTGAACGATAGTTACTCCCGGTTTACAATCTATTGTGTTAACAGCTGTTTGTCACTTGTTTTTTTTTGTTTGCTCATTGGTCAACGGTCAGCGGTTATCAGTAGATTAACATAAAAGGTACATACATGGTTTGGTGATCACTTATATAGAAAACAGAAATTGCTAACGGTCGCTAGGAAACTCACCGCTTATTTGTACTACTAACTGACTTTTATTTCCTATGGCCGACTTTAGTGCAGGGAACGGTACGGGTGCTAGGCAAACCTATTATGTACTATAATTTTGCTACTATTTATTTATTCGAAAGTTTGTGTGGATGAATGTCTGTTACTCAATCACGCCAGAATGACTGAACGAATCTGGATGAAATTTGGCAAAGAGATAGATTGAAGTCTAGCATAGCACGTAGGCTACTTTTTATCCAGAAAAAAATACACAACAAAATTTTCACGCGAACGCAGTAGCTGGTTACAGCTAGATCTAAAGAACATAACTAAAAAGAATTTAGCAAATCGGTCCACGCGTCTTTGAGTAATCGGGGAACATACTTAAATAAAAAAAGATTTCGACGAATTGAGAACCTCCTTTTTGAAGTCAGTTAAAAAAGGAAATTACACAGATATATCTTGACCCAAGAGTATAGACGGCGGCCTTATCACTGAAGTGGTCTCTTCCAGACAACCTTTGGATGAACAGGACTAATACATTGTAGAAGAAAGTAGATGAGGTGTAGATGTAGATGGTAGAAGATAGCTAGTAGTAGGTACAATTTACAGTAATACATTACTATTATAAAAAAATATCTGAAATCGCTCACAGAGATAAGCTCGCCTTTGTACACGTAATTTCTTATGTCATATTTCCTGTACGGTGTTTTTCGTGTGCCATAAAGCATAATAATAATAGTAACCTTCAGGGGCCTGTTTCATAGAAGCACAATTCATGGTTTCCTATAACAGTTCGATGTAGATTGCAAAGTCGATTTACCCACAGATTAGTAAGTAGACTCCGCTACGCCATGTACCTCGAATTGTCATAATAAACTATGAGTTGTAGTTTTATGAAACGCGGCCCTGGTTTATTTTCTTCGTGGTGCAAATCACACGCCGGGAGTGTTCATAAGTAATAGCACATTGATGGATCGATTGAGACATTTACATCACAGTGCGTGCTGTGTGCTATTCATCTCGGTCTATAGTGCTAAGCTCTTTTTGGTTTAATTATCAAACATTCCTAACAAGTCGCAGTGAGATTAGCCCGATAAGAAGCCAAGGTTCGGCAGGGGACCAAGGCGCTGGCGTAAAAGAGAAGAGGCCTATCCCCAGCAGCGGGAACTATTTTTAACAACTAACAAGATAGCCGAATTGGTTTCCAACCTCCGATAGGAGACGGCACATGAGGAAGGTAGGGAACTATTTTCGGGCTGAATAGATAGACAGATGAAGCTAAAGTTCTGCCTGAGTCCCGGAATGGCAATCAGTGACCAAGGTTTGCAAAAACCAAAAAACCATGGTCGACCAAACTCTTTCATTAGATCGACATTCACTTGCTTTTTGCCAATATGTCCTAGATTTGATCGACCTTATAGGGCTTCATATATTTATCTTATCGCTTCATATATTTTTCTTATCGCTCCATACATCTTTCGTCACTCTTTCGCCTTTCATCAACTGTACATTTCAAAATAATGCTACTTATTTTCTTGAAGTTGGTCAAATCTTAGGTAGTGCATTAGAATCGCGGTTTGTAAAAAACTTGCCAAGTGCGTGTCAGACCCGAGCACCGAGGGTTCCGTACCATGTTTTTATACATTTTCGCTAAGCATAAATAATAAAAAATTCATTCAGTTTTGGACTGCTATCGGGCGTCTGACTCACACTTGACTGGTTCTTATAATTTGTTATTAGACTACAGAAAATTCACTTTTGCCACCTGGACCCTGTTTCAACCACCTAAAATCCACGGTTTACTATGATAATTCTACGTACAATGCATGCATTTGCCTTTTGTCCACTGTCTTTGTGCAATAAAGAATTATTAATAATAACTGCCGCTATAACAACAAATACTGAAAACAGAATAAAATAAGTACTAAAAACAGAATAAAATAAATATCTAAGGGGGGCTCCCATACAGCAAACGTGATTTTAATAACGGCAATAGGTAGACGCTTAAAATATTCAAATGTTGTATAGATAATGGAACGTACGGAAAGTACGGAACCCTTCGTGAGCGAGTCCGACTCGTACTCAGCCGATTCTATAAGTTTTCTGTGAACATTTCAACTATTACGGTTCAAGAGAAAGTATTTTATTGATCAGAAAAACAGACACACTGACAGACTATAAACTTAATTGCGGAATCACTTACTTAAGTTAATAATGTGTAGTGCTTACGAAAGTTGTAGTTCAAAACGACTGACAGATATTGTAGGCATAGTAGGCTCATGTTAGCACCCCTTGAGTAGGGAACCCTAAAAATGGATTCCTCGCGTAATAACTAACGTACTTAATTAGCCAGCAACATTCTGGCCACAATTAACGAATACTAACCAGCTACCAACAATCACAGAACTCGGTCGTGCAAATTGCGTAACTCTACAGCGTTAAATTATTGTGCGGACTGAATAAAAACTGTAAGCCTACTGAAATCTATTTTAGGTACAGTCGGCTAAGACCTCTCTTGTACTGTACTCGCATTTATGCCATGAATAGGTGGTGCTACGTGGGGTAATCGTGTCGCTGACTGTACTTTGCAGTCGTTTGAATGAATAACTTACGTGTCTCTTCTTGTAGTACGTTGTCCATGTGTCTACTAGAGCATAATTCTATTGACATTCCTGAATTAAGACGCAAGTGCAGCTAACAATTAAGTATTAAAGCACTTAATTACTAGCTGTGCTTTTTCTGGAACAGTCAGCAAAATTGCACTGTAGTACCTAAGTACAGTCGAAACGACAGCATGTCACTCTACTCAGTTACGTTACATTTTGCAACGGACATGTAAATATGTTGACGACTGTAAGGTCGACAGCAACGCTTACATTTTTGTTGCAAAGTTGCCCGTAAGTCGTAACACATTAAGTAGAGTACACGCATGTAAAAGTCGAAGTACTGTCGACTGTACCCATGCCAGATTGTTCGACCGATTCGCGTAACCTGATGAAACTTCCTCACTTCCTCAGCACAACGCTGAGTCAGTTGCCTTTTGTAGCAACTTAGACGCACCACAGGCTACATTTATGGTCCTGTGTTATTTATTTGGTTTGTCTGTTGTGTATTTAGTTTTCTTTCTGTTTTTGTGCATATTATGTTACCTATGTGTTTATTTTGTTTCTGTGATGTGTGTTGTTGGTATAACGTTTTAATCTTTCTTTCTTTAAATGCAAGCAAGTATTTATAACATTAACTTCAGCTGTTTATGCGAGTCTAGGTTCACAAGTTAGGAGCAATGTTGATCCTTAGTCATGATGACTCTTGGCGACCGCAAAGTACTTAAGTACCACGCGACGCGTTACGTGACTTTAGTGATTTCTGCTGTCACAGAAAGTTGCTAGTTGATAGTTTGTTTGCTTTCCCCATTACTCGTTGTATATACCTCGATTTCGGCCTTAATATTTCCCTCATAATTGACCCCCCCTTCCCTAAATGTGAATCTATGATATTCTGTTAAATCCTTGCCCCTTTTTATTGTGCTCACATTAAAAGACACCCCCAGAGTTACATACTTATCAGAAGAAGTATTGCAGGCGACAGCAAGTCGACCTTTACACGCGTGCACTCTGTTCAGTTTCGTTACGGGAGTTTTTCCAATGACAATGTAAAGCCAGCTATCGTCTGTACCCACAGCGATCTGTGTCTGTACCTTATTGTGCGAAAACATTGTTTGAGGCAGTTTTAAATAATTCTGATAACTTCCTATAGATTTTACACAACACAACGACTTGTCCTGATCCCAAACTAGGATAAACTAGGAATTTACTATTTTAGTACAAATTTCTTTCATTGTAAGGCGTTTATGACCCATACAAATATTTGGCCTATTCTTTCAATACAATCATAATGACTACAAAACAATAGGTAAGTCCATTCCTACATAGGAACCCAATAGTAAAGTACTCTGTGAACCCAACTCAATACCACAGGGCCAATTAACAACAGCTATTTTCACCGAAAGCACTGCTAGAGCCATCTGTATACTAACAACGTAAGTATGTTGTTAATTCGTTAACATTTTAAAGCTGTGGGTACATGGTACAAAAAATAGATGGCGCTGAAGACAGAAATCAAACAATAAATAATACCGTACATAAAAGCAAACCACAATAAAATACAAGCCCCCGGAAATATTTGCGGATTTGTCAATTAATATAAAGCGACTCGGCATAAAGGTTGTAACAAAAACCTAGGTTGGCAATTATTGTGCTGGCGAGTTCTACTCGTCGATATGAACAAATCGCGAAAATAATATCAGTACTAAAGTTCAGTCCAATACACCAAAATGTTCGGAGTAGCCGATAATTATTTCGGGATTTCGAAGTTGTCATCATAGTAAAAGTTGATCATATCGAAGAGCAGAACGGAAACATAAGAGAATTTTGTCACACCCTGTAGGTATACAACGCTTGATGAAATAACGCAAAACCTAAAAACGGTTTTCTCAGTATCGTTAGTTAAACCACTTCTCATAAAAATAGTTAAAACTCTCTTATTTTCATACTATCTTGACACGAAATAAAAACAGGGAATTTTAAACTTTTGCTCGGTAGATTGGATAGATATCGAAGAAATTGTTAATAGTTCAGGTTTTGCGTCATTTCCATAAGAAGTTGTACTTATAACTGTATTGAACTTGAAAATATCAAGTCAGGTTAGTTAAGATCAAAAGACACTGTACCGAGCTCGATAGCGGGCGACATAATACCGCCGTCCAACTTTACGTTTATAAGCGAGATGAAGTGACGTTTTATTGCGTTGTCGCGCTCGATAAAGTTGTGCTCCCGGCCTGGACCACAGATATTTCCAAAAAGCTTTATACACTCCCCGTGTACAGCCTTTTGAAAATATCTGTGGTTGCTCAGAGTTGTTCAAAAAAAGGAATATTAGTACAGCAAGGGTTGTCCACCAATCCGGACTTGGCCCCCGTGGTGGAGTATGGCCTATACCTTCCTCAGGGAAGAGACCCGTGCCCCTCGGTGGGGACATAATGGGTTGATGATGAAGGGTTGTCTCATGGACATAATTGGTAGTCTACCAACCAATCGCTTTACAATGGTATAACCCGTGTAACTTAACTCAGCGCCTTGCGAGATTCGATCTTCTTCGCGGTAGATGTATATTTACTGACACTGTACTGCTATTGCTAAGTAGACTACGAGGAAAATAACAGCTGTTGTTGTGCTAATACCATTCTATTGAACAACAACGTATTTATTAGACTCCAAGCCCAGCTGAAATTAACAGTAAAAAGAGGTAAAATTAAAGATCTTACTGTCTCATGGAGCCCCAGCGTCGATGCGGCAAGTTTTCCCCGTGGCTACGAAGGAAAACGGAAACGTGAGAGAAAGCAAACGGTGCGATACAAAACATAACACAATCAAGTGGGAGAAAAGACACAAAAAAAAACTGCAAAATAAATAGGTGTAAAATATATTAAACCACTCCCAATAAGTACTAGTTTCAAATTCCCAGTTTTATTTTTTTATTTCTCTTACAAATATTAAACTTTTAACTTTTTAAATTCATACCAAAAATGCAAAAAAATGGGATGTTCAGTGGCGACCGAAGATTGGTTTTGGTCAATAGACAAGGACATGCTATGAGAGCCAAAACCACATACCTACTGTATCAAAATTATACTAGCGCTCTTATTAATAAAAAGTCGATTCCACTGAAAAACTCTTAAGACGGAGTTAAAGCCAGCTTACAACAGGAACTAATCTCATAAATCAGCCTTAACTTCGTCTTAAGAGTGTTTTAGTGAAATCGACTTTTTATAAATAAGATTATATATCAAAATATTAAAACAAATGAAAGTCATCTATTCATATTTCTCATGCAAACCACTTCTACTTGGTGGCCTAATTCGAATTGCCGCTAATTGTTATACATATTTTGACGGCCATTTATTTCAAATCTAATTCAATTGATAGAGACAATTTGGGTGGTGTCAGCTTTAAAAGCTAGGCAATGTAATCGGCTTCTTTAGAAATAAAAATATTGAAATTGATTTGTTCTGACCGTAATTTGCAGAATATTAGGAAGTATCAGTCTGAACCTAACGATCGCGGAGTCGTACTTCAAAAAGCTGTAGGAGTAATGAGATGGAAATTAATTATCTGGCTTTCATTTGTTTTGATCGAGTCACGATACTTTGGGTTTTGGCAGGACACTGAGAAATGGAAATGGCTACCTAGAGTCCTCAATCATAAATCTACAATTAATAATATCAACAAACTGATAAATGTCAGTCATTTCGCCCAAGCTCAGCTCAGCCTCTCGATTTGTTTTAGTTAAGCAAATATGACTAATATTGCAAGTGTATTTTTATTTACTAATTGTAGCTTCATAAAACAGGGCTCAGTACCTGTAATCATGAGATGGATAGATAGAAGATATAGAGGTGTCACGAGGATACTTACCTAGGTGGAGTGCGCCTGAGACTGGTTCTCGTCCAGGAGTGTCTGTTGAGGTGGTTCCCGGGGCTGCTCGTGCCATTCTCCGCTCTGCAAGAAACAGAATACAAAGATGTGAGTCGTAGATATAAAATAAGATTAAGCAGTGTTTTATTATATCTACCTCAACTTTTAAAACGAATTCAAAAAAGGAGGAGGTTATCAATTTTTCGGTATCTTTTTTTAACATTATGAGTTGATCATGGTTAAAGACCATAAAGTTCATTATTGAATACTCAAAAAAATTAAGAGTGTTTAGGCGTCACGTTAACTTTTGGGTGGAGCCGTACCTAACTGCACCGCATTTAAGGTCCTTAGTGGGTATGGATTTAAGGCCAAAATTAAAACAAGCTTTGGAAACAGAGTCTTACTAAAGACAACTGCAGTTATACATACACATAAAAAGCAATATGTAGGTATTTCGATATTACAAATGTGTCTGGTATCCTTGAGCATTACCTAACCATGTTTTAGTATTTTGCAATAATAATGTTGATCGCTTTGCAAGAGCTATCAGATCTAGGTTTGCTACAAAGTTGGCTTTTGTCTTGCATAATACATAATATATAGAAGGATACAAATCTGATGTTGCAAATAAAAAAGCATTTTATGAGAGCAGTGCCCTGTATTGGGTTAGCTTTAAAAAATCTGGTTTCTTTGTACCCGTGCAATGTGGCGTCTTTAACTTTCAACTTTGTATTTTATTGGTAGTAAAAGTAGGCCTATTTGCTGGAACGACGGCAAGATTGTAAACATACCTACCTCCTAATTTCCTGTTAGTTACAGTTTACTTACTAAATCTACATAGATCGAAGTGAACTTCCGTAACTTTTCGTTAAGAACAGATTTTTTTATACATTGATAACTTAGTACAATGGAAGTTAATCGTTTAACCGTCAAGTTCATATTAATCGCGTAGAAAAAAGGATGTCCTGTCCTTGTCTAAGGCCACTTGTCCACCACCGAAGTCAACGAGAACGAATTGACGTCGCCGAGGTAGCGATACATACCTACATTTAGTACAGCCACTTGTCCACCGCTGATGTCAAAGCGAATCGAGATTTCCTCTAAACGCAAAAGTTCAAAACGAAAAAATATCATTTTCCTTTGACTACGGCAGTAGACGAGCGGGCTTAGGCAACTAAAAGCAAATATACTGCTCATAACAATTGGGTATTTGACAAAATATTAAATGAGTTACTTTTAAAACGGAAATTTGTATGAGAATACATGCTTATGACGTCACATTTCAGAGCACTCTTTTTATGTTTCATCTATTTAAAAATTGTAATAACTAGTAATTGACTAAAAGAGATACATTTTCCAAGATATTTTGTATTTTATGCTTTAATCGAGCATATGAAATAATCGTTTCAAATACCGTATTAGGGAAATAAGATTTAAAAGTAGGTCCATTGACTTTTAATTATAACTGCCCGCCAAATATCAAAGTGACATGGTTCATAAAAAAAAAACAAAAGAACGTTAGCGGTTTTGTTCGCAGTACCTAATATGGTTGCCAAAAGTATGTAGGTACACAGAAAAAGAGGTGACGTCATTGAATATTCTAATTTTTTATTAACTATAGATAAGTTCTCCGATGAGACTTGAAAAAAAGTCTTCTGGCTGTTGTTATTGATTGAAGTGATTTTATGCTAAATAGATAAAGATATACACGGTTAACGATAATTACCGAACGGACTTCACGCTAATCGATAAGAAGTAGAGTATGACATGACACTAATTTACTGACAAGAAACCTAACAAGACACAGTTGGATATAGGTAAGATAACGCATTAGTTATAAAGGGTTTAAGTCTAAAATGCGCAATTTCTGAAACATGCCAGTTAGATGTTAACAACAACTTTTGTTCCATGACTTTTCAAGTTTTTTGTAAATTATAAGTCTGACAGAAAAGCGCATAGAACCAAAGTTGTCGTAAAACACAAACTCTGATTGGGGTGATCAAGGAATTGTGCATTTTAGAAATAACCCTATATTTGCGCTCCACGGTTTATTAGTAGGACTTGCAACTGTATTAATAAAATGCCCCTAGGGTATTTCAGCGGTAATTAAAAGCTTTTTATAAATACGCACCCTAGATTTGAGTGCGCCACTCCCTGTATGGTGATTCGCGCTAAGTTTAGCCACAGTAGGAACTGGGCCTTAATTCTGTTATGTTACAAAAAATCACCGATCACTGACATTACTAGAATAATGCAACGAATGCCCTTGGAAATTCGGTAGTCCGTAATGTTTTACAACTCTTAGAACAGAATAATGAAATTGACTGACTCTCTTTCTTTATTTGACGGGCTGAACTCACGTGCTGGCAGCGGCCTCGGCGTCGGCCTCGCCGAAGCACTCGAAGTTCTCGGCGTCGGAGATGGAATCGCCCGGGCTGGAGTCCGGCGCCGGGTCTGCGCGCGCGGCCGATGCGCCTGCGCCGTTCTGGAATAGTGTTAGCGGTGCTGGTTAGTGGATAGGTGGACCACAGAGGCGTGGAGTGGACACAGCGCCGATTTATAAGTAAAGAAACTAGACGAGATATTTACCGTCAGTTTCTGAATTTAAGATTTCAATAGGTGAATACTTAAATATCGCTGAATCCCGTTCTTTTCTATGAAATCTTAAGAGAGACGAGAGACAGTTACTTAATAATTTCTCTTCTTACAGATATAAATTAAAATAAAAATAACCAATAATACCATTTTTTTTTTGTAATTTGCACACCTGCCTGTGTTGCGCCTGGTTTTAGGATAAAAATGAGGAGCGCTGTTATTCAGCGTGTCCAATTAAACATGTACATTCGATGGCACATCAACTTTTACATTTAAGATGCAAAGACACCAGTCAACGTAAATGGTTAGAATGCACGCATGTAAAGGCCGATGTGCTGTCCACTGTACCTATTGGATAAATTCGAATAATTCAGGAAACATACCGAGAGATTAGCTATGGCAGAATAATTAACCTACACAAAGGCGACAATAACTCAGCGTCCTCTTATAATCATGCGTGAAGTCTTAACTAAAATTTAATGTATGTGTTGTAATGAAAATTGTAAGTTCGATTGAAGTATTTCACTTTGTTGAGACTGTAAGAAGTATTCCAAAAAAGTTTGTATTACCTACTCGTCTGTCACAGTAAGTTGCATAGCTTTACAGCGACTTTAAATTTGACTGATAAAAAAATTACTGCATTACAAATAAACGTAAAGTTACATCTAGTTCAAGTTTGGAATTAGTCTTTCAACGGATTTATTTCTAAATTATAAACTTTAAGTTCAATTTACATTATTTTGTTCGCCTTATTCCGAAGAAAAATGACGCTCGATATCTTACTAAAAACTAGCATACAAACATCCCTAAAGGTTTTTTGTGAATATGTTTTTCGATACAGTCACCGAATAAAATTAAAACAATTTGGACAATAATAAATAGAGAAACGGGTAAAACAAAATTGGGAGACCGAGATATTTCGCTTAAGATTGATGACAAAATAATAACGACAAATGAAGATATCGCTGCAGCATTTGAACAGTTCTTCACTAATGTTCCAATCGTGACTACAGCTCCGTTAGACTCGTCACCTGATCGTGCAGCAACATTACTAAAAGACCATGTCTCCTCGTGCGAACACGATTTCTCATTTAATTACATTGAGCCCCATAACGTTCTTAAAAAATTTAAATTATTGAATCTTAAAAAAACGGAGGACTTGTGGGGTATGTCAGTAAAAATTGTTAGTTCAGTGATCCATGTCCTAGCTTTACCGTTAGCA
Organism: Yponomeuta evonymella; assembly: GCA_963969515.1. Taxonomy (NCBI): domain Eukaryota; kingdom Metazoa; phylum Arthropoda; class Insecta; order Lepidoptera; family Yponomeutidae; genus Yponomeuta; species Yponomeuta evonymella. The sequence continues at coordinate 6,484,607 of OZ018353.1, forward strand.
AAAATTTTCAATAAATGTGTAGATGAGGGAGTATTTCCGGACCTCATGAAATATAGTAGACTAGTACCCTTATTTAAGAGCGGTGATAAACACGATCCAACCAATTTTAGGCCCGTCTCAGTACTACCAGTATTGAGTAAAATATTTGAGAAGATCATCTTAGATCAATTACTTACGCATTTCAATAATTACCAACTCTTTCATAGCCAGCAATTTGGTTTTACTAAAGGGCGGAATACAACAGACGCCGGAGTTATGTTACTTAAACATATTTTCAGCGCGTGGGAGGATCGCAAGGATGCAGTAGGCATATTTTGTGATTTATCAAAAGCATTTGATTGTGTAGACCACGAAACGCTACTGCTAAAGTTAAAACACTACGGAATAAAGGGTGCAGGTTTAGATCTTTTAAGATCGTATTTAGAAGGAAGGGTCCAAAAAGCAGACGTAAATCGTATTAAATCCTCGGGTTCACTTGTAAAAATAGGAGTCCCGCAGGGATCTATCTTAGGGCCGCTCCTTTTCCTAGTCTATATAAATGATTTACCGTTTATGGTACAAAAAATGTCTGAGATAGTGTTATTTGCTGATGACACGTCACTTATTTTTAAAATAAGGAGACAAGAAAATAATCTTGACGATGCAAATAATGCTCTCTCGCAAGTACTAGATTGGTTCACAGCAAATAATCTGCTGCTAAATTCTAAAAAGACGAAATGTATAAAGTTTTCCTTACCTAACGTACGAGTAGTTGAGAACAACATAGTAATTGGACATGAAAAACTAGAATTTGTAGATGATACTGTATTTCTGGGCATCACCATCGATCCAAAACTACAATGGGGTCCACATATTGTAAAATTAGCACACAGACTTAGCTCTGCAGCATATGCAGTGAAAAGAATTAGGGAACTCACTGACGTTGCAACTGCTAGGCTTGTTTATTTTAGTTACTTCCATAGTATTATGTCCTACGGTATACTACTATGGGGCCGGGCAGCAGACATTGAGACTATCTTCATCTTGCAGAAGAGAGCCATCCGATTTATTTACAAGTTAGGTAGTAGGGATTCGCTAAGAGATTTCTTCAAAGAAACCAACATCTTAACAGTTGCATGTCAATACATTTATGAAAATATTATGTACGTTAGAAAAAATATCAAAGACTTCGAAAATGTTGGTGGCCACCATAATGTTAATACTAGAAATAAACATAAATTGTCATTTCCACTATTTAGACTTGCAAAAGTTAACACATCCTTTATGGGGCACTGTATAAGGTTCTACAACAAAATTCCTCAAGATATATTAGAGTTACCTCCAACGCGATTTAAAAAATGTGTTAAGCACATTCTGTGCAAAAAGGCTTACTATAACATCAAGGATTATTTAGAAGACAAAGATGTTTGGCATTAAACAGTAGATTAATATTATTTAAAGGACGATTGTGACTAGTGTTCAACACATTCATGACTAATATTTTAAGTTGAAAACTCTGTTAATTAAGTTAAAACGTGTTTTGAAAAGAATAAATGTGGAGTTTCTTTGTTAGCTTCTTCTCCACATAATCCATTAATTGTGAAACTAACAACTTTGACGTTCATTAAGTAAACATTCTGTTTTTACAATGAATAAAAATATTTGAATTGAATTGAATTGAATTGATAAATGTTTCTATTCTACTTGAGTACTTATCTAGTTTATTTAGTCAGCAAATACTTATAATTTGTTAATACAATAGGTTATACCTTGCTAAAATAATAAATAAGAGGTATCTCTAGACGTTTTTTGGCTAGTGCGTCAGTAAGTAGAATTGTTAGACTAATATCATAAGTCCCACGTGTTTATGTCACATGGCATGGTGCCCGGTCTACTTTAGCATGCCGTACGCGGTTTAATAATCAATTCATTGGAAACTCATTTGGGGTATTATTATGTTTTTACTAAGCCTTATTAAGTATCCTTATCCTTTCTATATATATATATATATTCCCTTGAGAGATGAGTAAAAGTAAAAATTTTAAAAAATTGCTTATTGTACAAAAATGCTGATTTTTTTCTCTGCCTCGAACGAATAAGGTAGATGCACTTAATTCGCTGCCGCTGTCTCAAACAATGACCTGAATAACTCGGTCACAATAAATGTCACAATAGTGACATTCGTATATAAAAAAAGCGCTCAAGTATTGTGACATAAAAATATCCTCATTACAAAAATGTTAAAGTAATACCACTAAATGGTTGGCCTCTCTTAACTACTCGTATGATGACACCGAGCAACTACTAACTATAACGAGATAAAAAACACGTACACAAATCTAATTGTATTCCTTAATATACCAGGAATATAGGTAAATATATAATAATATTATTATCATTTTTAAAAGGTAATCAATCTAAGGAAATCTCACTCAATGTATGATATTTATTGCATGCCGCGGATTATATTTTTTATTCAATTTAAGTATCTAGATGATAAGTTCTGTATTATTGCTGTAATACTATATACTTGTGATAAAACTGGCACCCACAATACGGGGTCTCTTAGTGTGGGTGCCGCTGGAAAATGTACTTTTAAGTTACGAGTTTATACTCAATTTTTACTATATACTTTTCACGTTGTCTACTTAAACACTATATGTGTTCCAAATTACAAAACTCCAGCTCAATTACAAATACCCTTGACTTTTGATCATATTAAGCGAGTGACTCAGAGAGTTTGCAAATGTTCACTCCTATATCACAACTTGCTTCGAAGATAGAGAGAAGAATAAGATAGAGTTGAATCCGTTTGTGATAATAATACACAGCGCGAGCCGACAAAGAACTTGGCCTGGCGCACTCGAGTGCGCCCTAGATCACCACACAATGATGGATAGGAAAGGTAAGATATGAGCTCAATTATCTAGCTGAAGTAGAGCTACTAATATCCGTAATCAAACAGGATTTTTTGAGAAACCTTCATTAGGAAAAGATCGTAAATAGCTTAAATGGTTTACGTAGTTTTCTATCACGTTACAGGTTGCAGTGTGTTTTATCGATTTGGACATTAAACGCGACTATGAAATGGAATGTCATTGACAATTGGACACGTGGTAGCACATTAAACTTAGATAGCTACTGCCATGAAATTACTAGTTGTAATACAAGTAATTACACAGCGTAACAGTTTACTGTTTCAAAATAGAGAGCTTCAAGAGAGTAAGATAGTGATGTATTGATGAGCCCCCATAATCGGATGTACCGATATGGGTATTTCCACTCCACAATCTACTGGCTTCTTTTTAGAAGAAGAAGAAGTCTGAACTCTATATAAATGTCGGTAGGGGCGAAATTACCTGTAGGTTCCTCTGCAGCGAGCCAGGCGACGTCCGAGGCGATTTGGTCCTTTGGAACACGCTCGGCGCCATCATCGCAGGCACCTTCAGCACTGGAAGGGACAGAGAAAGCTTTAATCAGCTTCAAAGTATCGCAAAAGAACCTAATTGGGTGTTCCGGGTCGCACCTTAATAACGAAACGCGGTTGCTGTTACAATACGCTGTCACTGGACAGTTTTAAAAGTATCGCAAAAGAATTTAATTCGGTTATATTCTTTGTTGCGCTAATTCGTGCTGAGGACAATTTTAAAAACCTATTTAAAGGCTAAAAATAAAACTTCTCTGTACGTAATACAGAGAAGTTTGTAAAGTGGTTCGAAATTTCGCCGATGCCTGCACTTGTCCATTAGCTCAGTTGGGAGAGCGCTGGCACGGTTACCCAGAGGTAACGGGTTAAAGTCCCGGCATGGGTGGAATTTTTAGCCTCTTAATAAGTTTTTAACTTAATTCGGCGTTCCTAAAGAAACGCGGTTGCTGTAACAATACGCAGTCACCGGACAATTACTAGGCTTTTACTGAATTGCTCGGCTTTCTTTACACAGCTTGAGTTATGACGACGTAAATTTTAGTAAACAGGCAAGCCTCACGTCTCTATGTACCTAAGCACAGCGAACGCAACGGTACCTATTTTTATTCAATACTCGCCCTTGCTCTGTCCGAAATAAGAGTTACAGTACGAGAGTGCGACTGTACACGAAACTGCTTTGAGTCAGCGGGTTTACTGTGGAGCGGGTTTATTCCCTGCTAGAGCGAAAAAATGTCTTATTTGGAGTCGGTACGAAAATTAAGCTCTGAAAAGGATATTTAGATATACAGGGTGTATTAAAATTCCCTTACTGAGGTTCTACTCGTTGCTACGAACAACTTCGAAATCGCAAAAAAAAGCTGAATGACAAAAAAACAAATAGAAAAAGGGCTATTGCTGACTAGAACTCTTTTCGATAGGATAGGGTGATTTTTGTTACCCGTCTTTCCAGCCTCTGAACAAAACCCAGTGCTGGTAAAACTTCTAAACCCAACAGTGTTTTTATTTTCATCTTTGGTGATTTACTTGCTCTATGAAATCAATAACTATTAGTTTCAGTCCGGATTCACTTAATAGGTACTGGTGGCTATAATAATGCGCCTATGAAAGTTTCAGTTCGAAAATTACTAATTATTTTCTAATTATCTGTGATGATTTTGATACGGCAAGTGAAACAGCAACGTCGTGCATAGAAAATTGTGCATACTCCTCATAATGAATCACGCAAGTTGCTGCTCGCTAGAGTCAAGCCACAGTTAGATAATGTTGCGTCCATAGTAAGAGTACTTTGTAGTTTTCCGTTAGTAACTTTACCTTGGGTTGGGTCCACTCAGTTTTATCGAGCTTCCTTATTCATGTCTAGACGGCAATGGACAGGCAAACACTTTTGCAGTTTTAATACTATGTTAACTGCAGAAAATAAAAGCAGGGGTAGCTCCACTTAAAAGCAACTATGAAGTTAAGTTGGTGACTAATTGCGGTCGATTTACTTAATTTAGTAATGAAATTGGGATTTAGTAATTTTAACCGATCTTGTAGATATTATACTGTAGATATTGACGATATCATAATTACAAGTACAAGTCATTTTAGATAACACACGAGAAGTGGAAAAATGACATTATAGAGATATCGAGACGACGAAGTTACAAACATTCAACTCAGAGTTTATGGCATAAGGTTTCCTGGGTACAGTCGAAAGCACTTCGATGCACGTCGTGCGAGAACACCTTGTCAACTTGATTCAACTTTATGTCCTTGACATAAAAACGGCAGTCGAAAATATAACTGTTGATCAGCTAGCAACTGTGTTTTTGTTATTGCGAAGAAGCCTACACAAAAAAAAATTACGTGGACTAATCTGGGCCCTGACAAAGACTTTTAGCAGTTGTGTTTTTCTTTTTTAATAAGTTTTATTATCAGAAGCTTTTTAGAGTCTTTTTACTAATAAAATTAAAACTGACGTCCGCCATTTAGATTTTGTCGTACCGGTTATCAGAAAAATATAAATAATCTAAGTTAAATTATAGGCAACTAAAACACAGCTAGGTACTTATTAAAAATTAATAATGGATCCAGTTTCAACAAACTCTATTAAAAGAAAAAAACTTTTTTATATTTTTCTGATTACAAGTACACTTGGCCTTTTACCCAGTTTCGGCTTGACGTCTACATCTGGGACACCCTGTAGATCCAGTGACACTCACGGCGTAAATACCTTCATATTACTCTTCACTTGTTAAAATCGGCCCAGCTGTTTAGTCTCTATATACGCGGTCATACAGAAACATACACGCAATAGAAATATACGCGAATACGCGCTGTCGCAGTCAGGTAAGAAGGCTTAGTATGGCTTGACGAACTAACAGTGCGTCCTGCAGGCAGCGGCCAAGAGCAGCCGTAGGCAGCAGCAGAGGAACCTCGCCAGCAGCACGGCCCCGCGCCACCACAACCGGAGCGCGAGCACGTCTGGACCCTCTGGCGATGACGTCACCACCAGCTCCACGCTCCGGGAGGTTAGCATTGGGGTGGCATTCCTATCGCGCCCAAAATCCTCGTTATGTTCCCAGTGGATGCTACAGTTAGCATGGCACTGATCACGTGTCTAGTGTTGTCGACGTCGAAGCTCTGCGTTTGAATTGTCTTTGAATGACGTGACACATAGCGTAGTCCTCTTTGATATGTTTTGAAAAGGCACCTTACAGTTACCGGTTGATTAGGTACTTGTTTATCTATAGAGTCTTTAATTTAGTAACTTTGCTGAGGATTTATCGGCAAGTTTCTGCATTTCTTTGGTTCATATGTTCGATATTATTTAGGAATATTATTTATTATTTGAGCGTTTGGATTTTGATCACTTTGCTGTGCACTGGTTTAGAGTTTACTTAGATTATTGGGGGGATTCAGCTTCTGCAATTGAATTGTCGTTGTAATCACTTCCTACGAGATTTCTAGGCGATATATAGATTAATTTTTAGTATATTATTCAGTCAGACATTCAAGATAGTTACGTATTGGTAGTAATTTTGTTTGTTTTTATAATTATCTATTTTAAGTCTGCGCGGGAAGTGAAAGTTTTGTTTTGGTTCGGTTTCGTGTCATGATGTCATAGCCAAGTGATTTGCAACGAAACTGCAAAAACCACAACTCAAGCGGATAATGTTACAGGTAAATTTCGTATCTTTTTCTGTGCCTTTTAAGACCGCGGCCACTAATAGCCTAGTCGAATTAGCTCAAATAGGGGTAAACTCGGAAAAAATTATAAGTAGCAATTTTCTTTTGGAATTCGTTGGGGCGGGGGGGCGTCACTGACGGTCTAAATTTTGTTTTGCGTGGTACTCGATCCGTTGCGTCATCCACCATCTTGATTTTAAGGGTTAATTTTGGTGTATTGAATAACTCGCTTATTTTCAATTTCACACGGAAAATTGTAATTACATTAAATTATAATCATATTGCTTGGAATGAAATTTTCTACAATTTTACAATTTTTCGATTTATTTTTCCAAAAGAGGGAGTAAATTTTTGTTTGATTAACAACTCGTTTATTTTAAAATTAAGATGAAAACAAAATTTTCAATATACCTAATTATAAAAGTAATTCTTTTCGAAAACCCGATTATTTACAACCCTCTTTTCCTTTACCGTAAGCGTGCGTCCCAAAAATATGAACTTTACAAAAAAACAAAATCAGCATCGAGCCAGGCCAGCCTACAACTATTGTAGCAAATTAAATTTTCGACAAAACAAATTATCATGAAATTTTCAATACAATCAACTCAAAATAATACGAAATCAATAATAAACGGGATAATATAACATTTAGGTTCACCCCGATCACTTTTCGGGTCTTAATCAGAAAATATTGATTATATCAAAAAATTGATAAGAACCAAAATTGTGGAAAATTTTATTTCAAACAACTTTGGTTGTAACATTTTTTCATGTTTAATTGAAAATAAACGAGTTGTCAATCAAACAAAAATTCACCCCCTCTTTTGGTGTATAAATCGGAAAATAAGAGAAATTTATTCGTGTACAATTGAAAATAAACGTGAAAACGCAATTATAAGATTTTACCCCCACCTCTTCTTAGGTATACATGAAAAAATATCGATCCAACAAAAAAAAAATATGAGAACCAAACTTGTAGAAGATTGATGTTTAAAAACTTTGCTTTATCAAATTTTTCAAGTAAAATTGAAAATTAGCGAGTGGTTAATCAAACGAAAATTCACCCCCTCTTTTGGGGTAAAAATAGGAAAATATTGATCCTAGGAAAAATTTGATGGGAATCAAACTTGTAGGAAATGTAATTCTAGACAACTGTTGTAATTACCATTTTTCGTCTGAATTGAAAATAGGTAAATAGAATAGGGCAAGGGATGTCCCGGACGGACGTATTTCGATCAAATAGGGGATGTATTAGCAAAGGGCAAGATAAAAAATACCCGAAACCGGCGTGCGTGCATGCAACGACTAATGAATGTTGAGGAAGCGAAAGTGATCTGTCAGGATCATAGCAAGTGGCAGTCCCTGGTCTCGGTATGTTTAGATTGGCAGTGACCCCCCCCCCCCCCTCCCCCCCTCCCTGCAACGAATTCCGAAGGAAAATTGCTACTTATATTTTTATCCGGGTCAAATCCAAATTCGACTAGGCTGTAAGATTTTTCTTGGTCGCGCCATAAACATCAAAATCGCTTGCAAATGTACACTTTATGATGAACCAAAATGTGGTGGAAAGGTCGTTAGAAAAGAGTGGAATGTGATAAGAGGTGTTTGTTATCGAGTGTACGTACAGTGTATCGGCGCGGCGACCGCGCCGATTGGTACCGTTACGCGGGTGGAGCCGCGGTTTTCATTTTATTTTAGTAGTTGCCCGGATTGCATAGTTTTCTCAATCAGCGGCGTAAATGAGAGAAATGCATCCGACGATGAAATGAATTGCTTGAATTGCATCGAAATGAAAAATAGTTCAGTGTAGTTTCTTTCTCATGATGCGTGGCTTTCGTAGTACCTACTACCAAAGCCTACATAATAGTTTTAGCTTGACGGATTTGGATCGGATTCCTTGGCACATACACAAATTCTAGCTCACACATCCAGAAGATGCAACAACTTGTTTTGTCAAACTACCGCCGCTTTTTAAATTGAGAATTTCTCTAGCTAGATGTATAGTTCAGTCTCGTTCTTTTTGATAAATCCGAAAAGATAGACTGATATCTATGTATTTTTACCTATTTATATTCTCAAATCAGAAACCCCTGTGGGAATCAAATTCATAACTTCTGTGTTTGTAAAGCAAGCCATACCGCTACACCAACAAACCGATTCTCATAAGCAGCCTATATAAGTCCCACTGTAGGGCACAGGCCTTCTCTCAGAGAGAGTATATGCTTAATCACCACGCGTGCCCACCGCGGATTGGAGATTTCAAGCGCTGAGGCATGTGAATACCTCAGACCCTCAGGTTTCCTCACGATGCTTTCCTTCACGGTTAGCGAGTGGCATTGCTACTATAACTTCACAAATGTATGTACCTACATTACAAATATAGAAAACAAAGTCATAGGTACACAACCGCACTGGGAATCGAACCTGAGTCTCGCTTCCGAGTCCAATGTTCTAACCACTGGGCTGCCAACGCCACCAAATCGATTAATTGACTAATATTCCTAGGTGATGGTCTGTGGTCCCGATTGTGTTACTTGCAGATAAAATAACTAATATTTTTTTATGGATTACGACAGACTCATAAAAGTGCATTGCACAGCATATAGATCGATATCGAATGCGAAACCAAATTAGCAATTTAGCTAGGTTGAAGCCTGGTCACACTCTCTGCACACGGCACGTTGCGGCGAGTGCATTGCATTGGATTGCATGGCATGACCAGCGCACGTCGGAGATCTTGCGCCACTAAAGCTGACTATATCGCTGGTCTAGCTGGAGGCTTGATTGTCAGAGGTCGTATGTTCGAGACTCGAAGGGGAGATAAATAGATAAGCAGCCTATACACGTCCTACTGCAGGGCACAGAACTTCTCTCAGAGAGAGAGTATGAGGTTAATCACCTCACGTGACAACCGCCGACTGGCGATGGCGATTAGCGCAGAGACCTCAGAAACTGAGGTTTCCTCAAGATGTTTTCTTTTACAAACTATATTATTACATAACAAAGTGCATGCCTTAATCGAACTCCGAACCTTTTAGATGTCATGCGTTCTAACTATACCACATATTTTTGACACTAACTGCGGCATCATGGAACAGTTATAGGCTAGCGCGCATGCGCGACTGCGCGAGCATTCAGCCTGCCGTCGCTATGACGATAACCGATTGAAAAGTGCTCGCCAACGAATCTGCTGTTTCAAATCATAACAGTTTCGTGTATATTTTCGCAGCCCTTGTAAATATTGTAAATACGTAGAATTAGGTCGGAATAAAAAATACGCATCTGTATATACCGCATCAAGTTGTTTCCTCATTCATCCGACCTGCCCACATCTACATAACTAGAGTCCGGTGATTTTCCTTATTAGAATCCGTAGCATTATATTAATGATTGCAAATGATACGTGGAAATTGTATATTTATTGCTCACCTAACTTAAAATAGGTACTAACAGTTTTTATAATAAATGTTTATTCTTCTTCTTCTTCTAGACGGACAGTAGAGTCTTACTCCTTGGGTACGGAACCCTAAAAATACTGAGCGTCTAGATTTAAGTCCTTTTCGATAAATAATTCTGCTACTCACAACTTGTCGGTAGGTACAGTCGACAGCATATCAACCTTTACACGCGTGGACTCTACTCAGTTATGTTACGGGTGATTTTGCAAGAAAAATGTAAAGGTTGACCTGCTGTCGACTGTACACTCTCATTTTCTTTCAGTCCTGACCATACTAAGGTTGTCTGGATAAGACCGCCGATTGTATTCATAAACATAACATGACACAACATAAAATCACGCCTGTATCCCGGAGGGGTACCCAGAGACCAGGGTCTGCCACTTGCCACGATCTTTAGAGATAAAAGAAAATGACACTCTTTATTTCAAAAATAAAAGAAATACATTATTAATCTAGTTCTGGAAGCTGAATCTTAAATATGAGATTATAGTGCTTCCAGAGGTTGCTCTATATTTAAGATGAATGATATAAATAAACTACATATTCGCACTCATACTTTCACTTATATTATAAGTAAAAGTACAGGCATGCAGAAGAACACTGCATACATGCAAGTGATTATTTTACATTATATAGAAAAATTTTAATATTAATATGGGAAGTGGGACGCACTACCTTCTCCTCACATTTGGGGTAGACAGTACGTCCTCTTTCCCCTCATACTTATCGTTTAAGAAATATTTTTTAAATATATTTTTTATGCAATGACTTGAATTCATGGACCTTTTTTCGATTTTTCTATTATCATTATTGGGAGTTTGTTTAGGATGTGGGGGAGGCTGAAATTCCAGGTTCTTTTGCCATAAACATTTAATAATTATATGTGGTTCTTTGTATATTGGCATGTTGCTTAAGTTACGCAGCTTCTCTTTCGCTTCATCAAAATTCATCATTCGTTGCATGCACGCCGGTTTGGGTACTTTTTATCTTGCCCTTTGAACTAGAATATTAACTTCGAAGCACTAGATATTAAGTACCTTGCCTCTGTAAGTTACTGGTATGCAATAAAACTTCAATCTATTTAACAATCTACACTGGCACGGTTTTCCACTGACCCTTTGAAGAAAACCAACGCAAGGAAAACTGCAGATTGCACCAGACTCCGCGCTCCGTTTGAATTTTCCAACTCTAGGAGCATGCACGTCAGTTGATTTGACGTAGGCATTGGTAATAAACGGATATCCCTATTAAATTGGTTCGTAGAATAATAACGGTTTCTTTTCCAGTTCAGATTTACGCAAGAGACCTTCGATATTATTATATTGTTTTGTCATCATCGGTCCGAAATGTTTATAATACTTGTCAAGCGGTGATATTCGAAATACGGGCAAACTCATTAATTTTACGCATTCAACGACTAAAAGAAGATTGAAAGGATCGTAGGAAGTGGCAAACCCTCGTCTCCGGCTACCCCTCCGGGATACAAGCGTAAGTTTACCTAATTATGATTTTTATGTTGTAACTGGATAAGCTAAGATTTTCTCTAATTTCATGAGTGCATTTCATTACGGTTTTGTGAGCATATTTGCATTTCATTACTATTTTATATTAATGCTATCTTTTTATAGTTTGTTTGTTACGTTGACGGCAACAACGAAATAGGTATTATAATTTCAAAGCATCTTAGAATTTATGAATTTCTCTTTCACTCACACTTTCTGTACAAAGCACGGCTATTACCTTTAGCAAGTAAGTATTGTACTTAATAGTATATTTTGGTGATAGTATATTTTAAGCGGTGGTAGCCTAGTGGGTAGAACATTGGACTCGGAAGCGAGAGACCCAGGTTCGATTCCCAGTGCGGGCATGTACCTATAACTTTGTTTTCTAAGTTATGTACATTTGTGAAGTTATAATAGCAATACCACACGCTAACGGTGAAGGAAAACATCGTGAGGACACCTGAGTGTGAGTTATTCACATACCTCAGCGCTTGAAATCGCCAATCCACGGTGGGCGCGCGTGGTGATTAAGCCCATACTCTCTCTCTGAGAGAAGGTCTGTGCCCTACAGTGGGACGTATATAGGCTGCTTATGAAAGTGATAGTATATTTTTTTAGTTACTTTGATTGTATACTGCTTTTTTTAATACTTCGATAGGTAGTTTTGTAACGGTTTGGCTGGCTGTTTTTATGATGTGGTCCTTATAAGATCGGCTCTACATCACAACGCTTGATAAAAATGTCACTTGTTTTCTATTCGGTCTTATACTTCACTTTTCATTTACATTTACACATGCTTGTAAATTTCCATTAACACTCAAAAACGATATTTTTATATCTGATCTATTTCCTAGCGCAATTTCACAGTTTTTTACTTCTCATTGTAGGAACTTTAATTTATTTATCCACAAACACTCGAAACCTAGTGTGAATAATAATTGACCTCTCTTTGATATTTAGCACAACGTTTCCTTTATTTAGTTTATTCAATATCCGAGTATTTGCGTTAGTGGAGTGCATCTCATTGCACCACCTTGCGGTTACTGGCCAGCCCCACTCTAGTTTCCACTGTTTTCATTATTCAACCGTTAAACAATAAATATCAAGCATTGCTTTATTAAATCGTTCGAGCGATGTACGCTTATTATAGGTACCTGAGACACGCGAGGCTGGAAAGATTCACCAGCGATTCACAACATCCAATACTTAATGGAAATGTCACCTTAGCCAGGTACGCAAGCATTTTTCATTTGACCCTAAATCACCTACAGGTTCCAGTGGATATATTGTCTTCAACTATCGTATATCGTAAAGACATAAAAAAAATTGAAAACTGTGAAAAGATACAGAAATAACTGGCTTTTAGTTGATGAAGTCTACTAGTCTACACTAGCGCCACCGAGGAAAAAAAAAATCATATTTTTACAGATTGAATTTGCAAAAAATGTCTGTACAATCTCTCAATTTTTTTCAATCTCAATAGTCCGAGGAACGTGATCTTAGGTTCTCGGTCGTGGGTCCTAAAGATCACTATTTAAATTCGATCTGTAAAAAAGATGTTTTTTTTCCTTACTCCTATGGGGCTCCTTAATGAAAACTGAAGGATTACCATTTTGTATCTTCATCATAAGCAGCCTATATATGTCCCACTGTAGGGCACAGGCCTTCTCTCAGAGAGAGAGTATGGGCTTAATCAACACGCGTGTCCACCGCGGATCGGCGATTTCAAGCGCTGAGCTATGTGAATAGCTCAGACACTCAGGTTTCCTCACGATGTTTAGCGATGTTTTTTTTCCTCAGTGGCGCTAGTGTTACTCCTATGGGGCCCCTTAATGAAAACTGAAGGATTAGCATTTTGTATCTTAGTTTCGAGCAATCCTTTATTGTGCCCAATTTCCTTGGCTCAGTAATGGGGCTGAAGCAATCGTTTTTCGGTGAAGTTGTATATTTATTTGGACCATTTTAGACTGACGACAAAAATACTCGCTTCATATCGCGTATCTTTTGCTCGATGAAAGCGTCTTACGCCAGTTAAACAAGTGCTGCTGCATTATTATTACATAGTGTTAGATACGATACGATGTCATCACATGTGTCATCATCATCATCATCATCATTCCGCCACAAGAAGTCCACTGCTGGATATAGGCCTCCTCCATGGATTTCCAAAAAGACCGGTTGGAAGCGGCCTGCATCCAGCGCCTTCCTCGATCGCCTTGTGGCTGGTCGTCCTACGCTGCGCTTGCCAATATGTGGTCTCTATTCGAGAACTTTTCGGGAACATTACATGTGTAAAAAGAAAGTATTCAGTTAGGAAAGAATCCAATTACATATATTTCTTTCTCTTTTTTTTCGATTCTCTGTTTCTCTATTTCTTTGTTTTATCTTTTTAGTTATTAAACTAACTATTAATGACGAGGTGTTGTTTTAAAAGAATTCGAGGAGCAATTTTTAACAGTTTTTCCCCGACCCATTATGCACCAACTTGGTCAGATTTCAACTCCTTTGTTGAGGCAAAAAAGAAACCTTTGCATTTGTTCAGTCGACTCGGGGCACAATGGATGAAATAATGGAGTCACGTCAAGCGTTTAGCCAATATTTAGCCAATGCTTTAGCTTTCGAGAAAAAAACATTCTGATTCAATAAATGCTGCGGAGTGGTTTTTTTACGTGCGCGTATTTTGGTTCTTATCGGTGGATTTTTGCTGAAATTTTGTGGATTTTATGTGGCTTGCTCCTGATGCAAAGGCCACGTCTAAGAGCAGTCATAGCCACGCGAGATCTATTATTGAAGAGGAGTAAGCATTGATGAGTAAGAACATTTCCTTCACAGTTAGCGAATACATTACTAGTAAGAATTTTTGTTACTTAGAAAACGACGTCACACAACGTAGGTATTGTCAAAAGTCAATGGTACTGTACAAACCAGATTTTCATTGCAAGGTCGCCAATAACAAGACTGAGTAGAGTGCATCTATGTAAAGGTTGACTTGCTGTCGACTGTACACGTCGGAAATCACACCAAATAAACCTCCTGTTTCTCGTACATTAACATCTATTATTGTACTGTTAAAAGCAATCACATTTTACGTAATATGTATGTAATTTTCTATGTATTTTTAACCAACTGGTATCTGATAACAATAATATATAAATAGATTGTCAGTAGGTATACAAGAAAGTGTTGGTAAATTGATACCTGAATACTGGCACGTAGTTTGGTACAAAATATAAAATACAAAATAAATAGATCGTACTTTTGCCAGTCTCATTCCACGTACTCGTATGTTGTTTAGATCGAGCAGAGTTAGTGGAAAGAAAGTACACATTGCATATTAATGCCTTTCGGGGAAACCTGGTTAGCAGCGTGACTTTCGCCACAGCGCTCAAGTAAATAGGTAGTTGCAATGTTCCTGAGAATTTAAAACGTTACATTTACATATATTTCATAGCTTAAGTTTATGGTACGTAAATAAAGGGTGCTGCAGAAAGGTTAATACGAAAAACTTTTGTTTTGGAAATAGCTAGTTGTTTAATTTTCGCAAAAAAACGTACTTACATAAAATGAAATCAAAAGTTCGAAATTCTGTATATTTTTTTTATTGCATGGTTTTGATTTTAATTAAGTTTCAAGTTAGTAAAAGTATGAGAAATTAAAAGTAAAATTTTGACTTTAAAAAACTTTTTAATGACCGATACTCAAGAAACGGTTGTGTTTCCTCACGGGCGCGGCGCTGTTGTCCATCACAGGGTGTAAAATGCAACCATTTCAACCCGTGTGTAGACGTAATATGTTTCAAAAGGTTTCCGGCCATCTAGCCGCTTGCCAAAAGCGCCGGTGCCGTCATCAATCGATGTGGCAAACGGCAAGTGGCATCGACCTCTAATTGCGCAACTACGATCGACATCCGCTGCAATGCAATTACCTGCCTCTCTCAGTAATACAGTACCCCGGCACTAAACGGTTATGCTGGCAAACGAAGCGCCAGTTTAGCGCTAGAATTGCACTTGGAGACCCTCCAGTATCCGCGCTTTCTATGTCACGGTGTGATATATCCCACTTTAAATCGAACTTTATTTTATCTTCAAAAAAAGCCCGAAATCAAAAATCAATCTCCTAATATGAGTATAATATCACCTAATATAATAAAAATCTTGTGTCACAGTAGGTATTTATACTTTATTGTACACAAGAAAGAAATATATTACACATAAAACAAAGCAATAAGAACGGGTACATAGGCGAGCTTATTTCTATAGAAATTTCTTCCAGCCAACCAGTCACAGTGTTTGTTACCGAACTCCCCCAAAAAGTCTTCACCGATTTTTATGATTTTTTTGTGTATATTTGGTAGGTCTGAGAATAGCTTGCAGGCTAATCACTCGTAATATGACAAAACAACGGTTGCCAGGTCAGCTGGTATCCTTTATAATGATTTACATGTTTTTTACTTATGATTTCCACTCAGTGACGTTACGGGCGACCTTGCAACAAAAATTTAAAGGTCAATGTGCTGTCGACTGTACAGTGCGTCAAGTAGAGTTGAATGATGAATTAACCGCAACGGTGATTGCTACTGTAACGATACCTCTTTGTACTTGTGGTAGCTGGCTGGCGCAGCCGTCCAGTTATATTTTGGATGGATGGAAGAGAAAGCGTTGCATTGGTTTAGCTAGAAATCAGATAGGATATTAAAAGCCGGCCGAGTCGGACTTGCGCACGAAGGGTTCCGTACCATTATCTATACAACATTTGAATACTTCAAGTTATTAATATCGAGCAAAAAACGGCAAAAATCACGTTTGCTTCATGGGAACCAAACTTAAATATTTATTATATTCTGTTTTTAGTATTTGCTGTTATAGCGGCAACAGAAATACATCATCATCATCATCATCATCAACCCATTATGTCCCCACCGAGAGGCACGGGTCTCTTCCCTGAGGAAGGTATAGACCTTCCAGAAATACATAATCTGTGAAAATTTCAACTGTTCAACTGTCTAGCTGCATCGCTCATGAGATACAGCCTGGTGACAGACAGACAGACGGACAGTGGAGTCTTAGTAATAGGGTTGCTTACACGATATTCGCTTTTATTTTTTTTAGGATACGGAACCCTAAAAAACATAAAAGCGAATATCGTGTTTGATTCGGTTTCTTGACGTTTGATACAAAACTTGTAAGACACACGATGATGATGAAGGGCTATGGTGATGATGAAGGGCTATGGTGAGACTTCCATGACGTCTTGAAAAGGTTTCTAGCTCTATATATTCCAGTAAAGGATGATACACACCAACGCGGTGGCGGTGGTAGTGGCGATGGCGGTGGCGGTCCATGTATTGTAATACGTCATTTACTGCAGTAGTATTTCTATGGACGAATGTATAGACCGGCACCGCCATCGCGTTGGTGTGTTTCATCTGTACACTCAATGAACTCCAGCGCTACATTATACCCATGGGTGGTAACTTAGAACAGACCAGGGACTATATGATTAGTTGTAGCGGTAAATACATTATCGGTTCGTTCGCTTAGCTCGACCTTTTTTGTCTTTGACTGGGTTACTTTATTGTAAAGAAACCTTGGATCATCCAACTTGGGCGATACAAAACGGTTTTTTAATATTAATTTGTGGGTTTAAATTTTGAACGCCATCTTGCATCTTTTAGCCAACAGGAAAATAATAATAATCGTAGGGAAAATTGAAGTCCAACTATCTTTACATCAAGTCTCACCACTTTTTTAAATGTAGCCTATATACGCCTTACTGCAGTCCACAGGCCTGCCTCAGCGAGAGAGAGTATGGGCCTAATTATCACGCGTGCCCACCACGGATTGATTGGCAATTTCAAGCGCTTAGGTATGTGAACACCTCAGACACTCAGGGCTCCTCACGATGTTTACCTTAACAGTTAGCGAGTGGTATTGCTACAAAAACTTCACAAATGTATGTAACTTAGAAAACAAAGTCGGGGTTCACGCAGGGATTCGAACCCACGACCTCTCGAATGAGAGGCGGCGTCCTAACGCTGCACTACCACCGCTAAGTATTATAAATGGGCAAGATGAACCGATTCTAACACATTTCGGACACAGGCTATGCCCCGAAACGCTGTTGCGGCCAATGCAGTAACGTAGCACTAACACAAACTGTAAATCTAACTCCACAATTGTCACCAACGAACTCTGTGATCGACGAACACGGAAACTTAAAAACTCTGGGAGAGCAGTAACAGGATATGGCAAGACGAGCGGACGACCGTTCGGACGTGACTCGCATTCCTCCGGTTTTTATCGTCCCTTGCAAGGAGAGACTTGACTTGTTTTTAGCTGTGGAGGAGGTTCATATTATGAAATGCACTTGAACAGCTTCCTCGACAAGAGTAAATAAACATATCGAGTGCCCGCTGATGATACGCCGAATTTAGTAGTGATGCCAATGACTTCATCAAACACACTATCATGACTTTATCAACCCTTCGCAAAACTGAACTAAGTTTGTGTGGTAAACCCCTCGAGCTGGGCTCTCCTATATAAGCTCTCGGAATGGGAATAAATGAAGTGGAAAACTTTCAGGCCGCGCTGAGCCCGGCTAAATTTTTCTACCCAAGAGTGACGAGATGTCATTTTTAAGAATATGAAATGTTTATCGCACTAGAAAAGGTTAGGTAAGGTTAGGTTAAACCATAGAAAAAAAGGAGCGACGACACACCGATGTAATAGTAAAGATACGATTATAATATTAGATGTTCCATGTGGCGCCGGATTAAGAATAGCGTCACTCCATTTCCTTCCGTGGATGTCGCAGAAGGCGACTAAGGAAATCGATTACCAGGAGACGGGCAGCAGGGTCTTCCTGAGATTCCAACCGCATACTGCGATCGCAATTATGGCAAAACCTGGTTATGAAAACCACAAAGCAGGCCTATCTCCTACAGTGGGCCTCAAATGGCTGATTAGATGTTACAATGGCTCTTACCTAAAAGTTATGCCACCTCTCGCCTCAACGAAATTCCAGATAATCTGCAAAAAAGAAAAAGGGAAATTACTTATAGCACAGGGTATCAAGTCTAGATAGGTTAAAGCTCTATAGAACACGCCAATAATGCTTTGCCGAATGCCCTTGCGTGCAGACAGGCTAAGGTCAAAGGAGTCAAAAGAAGACTGACTTCAATAGCAATGAAAGTTACAAAAGGTTTATTTCTGAGTCACCAGAATCACGATCGCCAAACTTTTCTATATCAGTGTTATATTGACGAACTTGACGTGACATTGTGAACCGTAAGTATACAGCATACTTTAGTGTTATCTTGTCAACATAACATGTATGTTCATACGTAATCTTTTGTGTATTTTTTTCTTCTTTAATTATGTATCAAAAATTTATAAAAAAATGTAAGCTCACTTAAGTTAGTTAAGTTGTAGGGTAACCTTTTGCCAATTAATATTAATTTAAGTATAACACATATTGTTTGAGCGTCGTCTGTTTAATGTTTATACTATACACTTCTCAGTGTGAAGGTCTAAGGGTGCAGTATGTACCTACTCTAAATTTTATTTATATCTATTTGTTTTTAAATGTTTAACTGTACTTGTATCTGTTTCTTCACCTTCTAATAAAATAAAATAAACTTTTCTATGCAATTCCATTCTATCTGCAAATAAGCAAGAGGCGATCGTTAGTGACAAATTCCAAAGAAAAACCCGAGCTTAAAACCAAGTTGATTCTTGAATTATCATCACAATAGCTCAGAATTTTTCCTGGTTTATTTATGTCTGCCAGCACCTACCAATGACTTTGTTTTCTAAATTTTGTACATTTGTGAAGTTATATTAGCAATGCCATTCGCTAACGGTGAAGGAAAACATCGTGAGGAAACTTGAGTGTCTGAGGTATACACATACCTCAGCGCTTGAAATTGCCAATCCGCGGTGGGCGTGCGTGGTAGATAAGTCCATACTCGCTCTCTCAGAGAAGGCCTGTGAACTGCAGTGGGACGTATATAGGATACATAAACAAAATGTGTCTGTCTTACATACCTCATATTTGCTAGCTTGGTGATTTTAGACATCTGTTCGCTCCTATTATTTTCTTGAAGCAAAGCTAAGCTCTCTGTCACACTTTAATGCGATAAATCGTCCATCCATACATTGCAGTTGAAGGTTATTTTGCCATAATCTCTTACATACCTCATATTTGCTAGCTTGGTTACTTTAGACATCTGTTCGCTTCTATTATTTTCTTGAAGCAAAGCTAAGCTCTCTCAGTCACACTTTAATGCGATAAATCGTCCATCCATACATTGCAGTTGAAGGTTATTTTGCTATAATCTCTTCATCATCAACCCATTATGTCCCCACCGAGGGGCACGGGTCTCTTCTCTGAGGAAGGTATAGGCCATACTCCACCACGGGGGCCAAGTCCGGATTGGTGGAGGCTTGTAGACTAGTGGCTCGTCTACTGTCAGAAGTTGTCAAGCCGCCCTAAGGCCTCTGACTTGGCTTAACTTATAATCTCTTACATACCTCATATTTGCTAGCTTGGTTACTTTAGACATCT
The DNA here is from genome assembly GCA_963969515.1 of Yponomeuta evonymella. Taxonomy (NCBI): domain Eukaryota; kingdom Metazoa; phylum Arthropoda; class Insecta; order Lepidoptera; family Yponomeutidae; genus Yponomeuta; species Yponomeuta evonymella. Next base: position 6,504,709 of record OZ018353.1, read on the forward strand.
GTTCACTTCTATTATTTTCTTGAAGCAAAGCTAAGCTCTCTCAGTCACACTTTAATGCGATGAGTCGTCCATCCATACATTGCACTTGAAGGTTATTTTGCTATAATCTCCTACTCAGAAGCTTTTAGAGACAGTGTTGTTGTGTTGTTTAAGAGGTTACTATGCATCCCTCACTATGATGCACAGCTTTATACATTTCTTCAATAAATCAGTACGTTTTCGTCCACTGCTGGACATAGGCCATCCCAAAGACACGCCACTTCTTTCTGTCCTCTGCCACCCTCAACCAGCTGCTGCGAGCTGTCTCAGGTCATCGATCCAGTGAACCGTTGGGTATCCTACGCTACATAATTTGTTTGTGTGCAGCATAACATCTACGTCTTCTATTCTTCTACATATTCTTTAGTAGGAAGCAAGTGTTGACATCCGTGATACTAAATAACTTTGTAGAAATCTAGAAAGTTTGGGAGGCGGAAGTTTCTAAAAATATGTATAACTTCAACAGTGACTTGAAATCGGAACGAATTTGATAATGCCTTGGAAGTAACCTAACTTTGTGATATAATAAAACTGGTTAGTAAAAAACTAGAAATTTAGGTTTACTAGAAAATGCTATTTCAATATTTAAATGCTCAGTTACAGGAAATAAGTAATGTAACTTATCCTAGGCAATAGAGACTAGTGGCTCGTCTACTGTCAGAAGTTGTCAAGCCGCCCTAAGGCCTCTGACTTGGCTTAACTTATAATCTCTTACATACCTCATATTTGCTAGCTTGGTTACTTTAGACATCTGTTCGCTTCTATTATTTTCTTGAAGCAAAGCTAAGCTCTCTCAGTCACACTTTAATGCGATGAGTCGTCCATCCATACATTGCACTTGAAGGTTATTTTGCTATAATCTCCTACTCAGAAGCTTTTAGAGACAGTGTTGTTGTGTTGTTTAAGAGGTTACTATGCATCCCTCACTATGATGCACAGCTTTATACATTTCTTCAATAAATCAGTACGTTTTCGTCCACTGCTGGACATAGGCCATCCCAAAGACACGCCACTTCTTTCTGTCCTCTGCCACCCTCAACCAGCTGCTGCGAGCTGTCTCAGGTCATCGATCCAGTGAACCGTTGGGTATCCTACGCTACATAATTTGTTTGTGTGCAGCATAACATCTACGTCTTCTATTCTTCTACATATTCTTTAGTAGGAAGCAAGTGTTGACATCCGTGATACTAAATAACTTTGTAGAAATCTAGAAAGTTTGGGAGGCGGAAGTTTCTAAAAATATGTATAACTTCAACAGTGACTTGAAATCGGAACGAATTTGATAATGCCTTGGAAGTAACCTAACTTTGTGATATAATAAAACTGGTTAGTAAAAAACTAGAAATTTAGGTTTACTAGAAAATGCTATTTCAATATTTAAATGCTCAGTTACAGGAAATAAGTAATGTAACTTATCCTAGGCAATAGTGAGTCATCAACGGAATCATTTCTCACAGTGAGGTCAAAACGTTCTTGGGCCAAATCAAATCAATTCGAAATGACAGCAAGTCTCGTAACTTATTACAATTAGCTGTAACCGAGACTTTGTTCGGCTAGGGTTCGGATTAAAGTTATCCATTGTTACTAGATAGGAGATGGTCTATCCGTGTACCAAACATTCAAATCTATTCAGCAGTTTAAGCGTGATCGGGAGGCCTGCAGTGACATCAGAGCACTGAGTAAACTGGAGTAAAGTCACAGCTTTGCTACCACAATTTACTCAAGTACGAAATACCGTAGATAAATAAATTTTCATGACTTTAATGATGATGTATGCTATGTGCATGTATTGTATCTATCGGTACATCACGGCAAAGTATAGCTTGAACACGACTAACTGCCCGCTACTTAGGTAGATTAGTAACGGACACAAGTCCGAGTGGATGTTCAATAATAGTAAAAGAAGACGGCTATAATATCGTTGCCAGCATGACTGACCAATCGTAAGAGGTATGTATACCAGACGCTATGGGCTACAATAAGCAATTATGTTAGTATAAGAAACGATGGGATTGTATAATCATAAACAGACTCAAAAATCCCTACCAATAAAACATAAAAACACATCTATGCGGAATAACCGAGCAAACGTCACTGAGTGCTGCCTGTCACAGGAGCTCAGGATAGGGCCTACGGCTTCATTCATCAGCTGCTTTGCCTATTATAACCTCTAATTCTCCTCCTCAAATACCTCAAAGTCGTCAGTCTCGGGTTCTTTGCGGTCCAAAGTAAAATTTTCAGTCCGTTTCGAACCAACATCGCGCGCGGGCTATAGCTGATACCGATCGCTCGAGGAATAACGGCCACTGTTTTGTACTGACTAGTATGCGGTATCCAACCATCGACTACCGGGTTCCAATGATTATAGACTAGCGTTTATTGTTCGATGGTACCTGGAGTGATTACTGCGATCGCGGTCGGTTCATGATGGTATCGGAGAGGGAAATTGAAGCTTTGTATGGGTTAGAAAAATGAATCAAATAATAATTAACTTCAACACAACACAATCACTTGTCCTGGTTCCAAAATTTCTGGTCTCTGGCCCCTATTGTTTTTTTTTATTTGTTGGGCAGTGCGCCATATTTTGTCAGAATTTCAATCAGCCACCATTTACGGTTTAAGAGAAAAAGCCCTCTAAAGGTCGACGGACGGTCTGAAAGACGAGCGGACGGACGGATAGACAGAAATACGTCGTAGGCATAGTCATTAGTAGAATCTCGTTTGGCACCCTTCGGGTAGTACCGAACCCTAAAAAGGCTACAATAATTGTTAGCGGTAAGGTGATGTCGTTTATGACAAACTTTGTTTGTGGTTGATATTGATCATAAATAATAAATCTTACTAAAGGAAGTTCCGTAGCGTAGAGCCATCTCTACATCCGAAGTCGTCTCTACATCCGAAAAAGTCAATCGGCAATCATTAGTCACCATTTACACAAACGATTCATCCATCCATTTCCATTGTAAAAATAACGTATATGAGTTTGCGTGGGAAGCTCGACCTTGACTCGGTGAAATGGCTGTGGGTGTGGTGCCTTTGAATGTGCAATTTACAAAATGTATCGGTAGGTGGTAGTGGCCTACGCGGATTTGTGCGTTGAATGATGTTGATGGAAGGAAACGTCGAATAAGACTTGGTAGAGGTAGGGTAGAAGAGACATTAAGTGATTTTAGACGTTTTAGTACGAACTACAAGTGGAAAAAGAAGGCAAGAAAACTTTTCTACCTAAGGTGGACTTAAGTATAGCGTAATTATCGTTAAATTATCGTGTCTCATTGAAACATGGATCTGCGCCGGGAATATTTTCAAGCTATGAATTTTTACGATTTCAAGTGTCGCCTGAAACCTTACGATAGACTTCAAACGGCAATCACAGATGAAGGAATGTCCTTTCAAGAAATCGTGTATCCTTGGTAAAACGAATGCAAGCGCGGTCGACTAACTTTGGGGGATGAAGAAAGAAGTGGTCGCCCTTTGGCGGCCGTTACGGAAAACAATGTGCTAGCAGTGAAAATGTAAACCAAGGCAATAGGCGACTTACGTATCAGGAGATTCAGCACATACTGCAGATTGGGTCGGGAAGCCGAATCGAATCAAAACGAATCAACGCCTACCACAGTGCGGCGACCTAGAAGCAGGGGAAAGATTTTGATCGCGAGCTTTTGCAATTTGACTGGCTATTTGGTATCAATTTCTTTACCAAAGAAGCATTCATCATCATCATCAGCCATTTGACGTCCACTGCAGGACATAGGCCTCCTTCGTGGTTTTCATAACCATGAGGGGTTTTGCCATAATCGCCACGCTTGGCAGGCGGGTTAACGATCGCAGTATGCGGTTGGAATCTCAGGAAGACGCTGCTGCCCGTCTGCTGGTAATTGATTTCCTTAGTCGCCTTCTACGACATCCACGGAAGGAAATAAAGTGACGCTATTCTTAATCCGGCGCCACACGGAACGCATGCAAAAAAGCATTAGCGCCGCCGAATGCTTGGCAGAAGTTTTCTCTGTTATGAGCAACAAGTGACCAAACACAGGGCTCCGCGGGCTAGGTACTGCTCCACCACGAAAACGCGCCCGCGCACACCGCGCTCAAAACGAGGAACTTTCCTGGACAGCCCGCTGGTGAAACTTCTAGGTCACTCTCCTCACAGCCCTGACCTAGGACCGTGTGACTTATTTTTATTCCCGAAAATAAAAAATCTGCCGGACGGAATACAATTTTCGTCACCGGAAGATGCGCTGTCAGCGTTCGAGCAGGCTGTAAACGAGGTGCCTGCGGCGGACTGGAAAAAGTGTTTCGAAAACTGCTTCAGACGCATGAAATTTTGTATAGAAGCTGGTGGAGAGTAGTTTAAAAATATTGAATAAAAAAATATTTACATATAGAACAGTTTATTTTATTTTCTGAGTGTCCCACGTAAATGTTAAGATGGATCCAGTCAATTGCGCTTTCTTACGACAACAAACCAGCCTAGTTTTTATAAGTACTTCCGGGTGCTACAAACGGATGTCTCTCCCACTACAAAAGTATTATCCGCATAATTACGATAGTTTTTCCAAAGAAAGAAAGACATTTATTGGGACAAATTAACACATCACAAGAAAAAATAGGCATAACAAATAACATAAATACAAAGGGAAAACAAGTCACATAAATACAACATAGGACAAGGCAAAGTTAGAGCGTCAGAATGCGTCCTGTGGTGTGTAAAAGTTGCCACAAAGGGCATCTGGCTCAGCATTATGCTGAGGGTGTGAACCCTGTGCAAAGCAAGTATACTGTGCCATACCTGGGTAATCATGTACCTGCTTAAGGGATATTGTGGTTCAAATTAAAACTTTTTGTAACATTTTTTTGAAGAAATGCATCTTGCATCGTATACCGAATAATTACTTCCAAGGAACCTTATTCAAATTTAAACGCGCAATGTATTTAAAACAATGAATGGAATGTCAACCAAGCGAACCGCTGACTTATACTTACAATTCATGCCATTAGTACACTGAAAGTTACACGTGCATTGCATGGTAACACTTTCGCTGTTTCAGTAAAAAGCATATGAAAATTAAAACATGACTAAAATGGCCATAATTTTATTTTCTAGTTCAGTTACTGACCACGTTTTTGTCAAAAATATAGTCATACAGTCAGTAGTCAGTCCACATGGTATCTTAGTTTGAGACACGAACAGGTGATTGTGTCGTGTGGATATTGTTATTACTAATACATATATAGTAGTTTCAATTAAAAATGTGCAAGCGAAAGGAATGCCAACAATAAACACTCTCACCATTCATCAGCGGCAACATTAAAAACTGTAATGGCCATCAAATAAGTCCATATACCGTCGTAAACATAATCAGAAGATTAACTAGACAACATAAACTTCCTTGATGTGAAAAGTCTTTGATCGCCTCAACATACCAAAAAACTAACCAATATCTATCAAAAAGTTAAGAATACACATTATACAAAATCCTAGAGCTCATCATATCATCGATGATTGGATTATTGTGGATATTTCAATGTTGAAAACGATACGTGAAGGCCACATACCTCTGGTGGCAATGATGGTGCTAAAATGGTCGTATCTAGATACTTACCTCCCTTTTATCAACACTCGTAATTCTCTAGCCTCAACTGTTCTTTCTTTCAGTACCTATTTTAAGATTAAGTTCTTTGAGATTATAAATAATAATCAGAGAAATATAGCAAAACACAAAAGTCCGAGCGTTTTCTTAACACACTCTTGGATACTTCTACTACATCGTTTCCCCATCTGTTTCCATGTCAGTTTAACGCCCCGATGACCATTAAACAGCATATCGCATGGCCGAGAAAGAGAGAGGAACTCTAATCGTAAATCTTATTAGATCAGATAGCACTGCGAGTATTTTGGCTCCGGTCCAGAATCCAGAAACGGTTTGTTCGTATGTCGCTTGAGATAGTCGTGTTATTTGGGCGGGTAGATCTAAATAACGTTGGATTATTCCTTCTTGGTCTCATGTTTTGATTTCGGTGGATATTTGAAAGGGTAAGATTGATAGGATGAGAGGCGACGCAAGATAGAACGAAAATGGCAGCCAAGTTAAGAAAATAAATAACGTGTATAACACTTAAAGTACTTAATCGTACGACTTCTACGCAATTCGAGCAAATGCCATCTGATTCGTTAGTGAACGCTTTCACCTAAGCCGCAGAAAATAATCGAGGAGATCAAAACTTGAGGTGCAAGGAAATGTTACTGTCTACCTGAAATATTATGTCACAGAAGATTCGTTTCTTAATGTTTTCCAATTACTGACTTCCAATAGTAACACCGCCCCAGTAGTAGGTGTTAGAACGATCCCATCAAAAACATTTTCTTTAAGTAGATTCCAAAGACTTACAAACGCAATGCCTTCACAGTTAAAAAGTTGTCAGATCTCATGAAGAGCCTAGCCCTTACTCTACAAACTCTACATCTTGGTAAAAAAGGTTTGAATAATTTCAGACCAAAGCTATGAGAGTTCGAAACATACGTCGAAGCACATTTAGAACAGGTAGGTAAAGCTCTGCCTATGTAAATCTGTAGACCTGATTTTGATATATTATGGTGTTAAATCCCAATCTAGGTAGTAGCCAGAGTGCTGTGTAGACAGGATAATTAAGGTAGTGATAAATCAACTATCCTCCCAGTGCTTTCCAAATTTTCATCTATTCTTTACGTAGGTACTGAAACGGAACACAAATTCAGCCAATTACCATACCAAGTACCATACTTCTGAATATAACCATTCAGTAGTCCAGGTCTAATGTTAGCTAGTATTGTCTTCGATTGTCTGATTAGTTCCTCCTTGCATCAGTTGGAGTGGAACAATAACGGGGCTAAAGCTTTCCCTTCGGTTCGCCAATCGATACTTCATGGTCTGAGTGTTCGATGCATTGGGTACGATTTGAGTACCTAGTTTCTTTCATTGCAGAGTTGGGAAACTTTATCTCCGATCGGTAGCTCCAATAATAAGGTGGCCGTAATAAGTAACACAATCCAAAGGCTAGTATTACAGAACGTTCCTCAAGAGCTGATTTCGTAGCCCTTATAGTTTTGTAATACAATCTATGTAATAGTCTCGAACACTATCAAAGCCTGAATATTGTTCTCTAATAGCATCGTAACTGATTATCGAAGACGCAGAATGGTTTTGGAGGACAAGACCGATACTTGTTACCAGTTCACATAGTACACACCTTTTTCGAGGAAATTAAGAAATTTTATGTGACATAGGTAGTGGGTTAGTTTGCGGTAGGGCTAATGACCTATGTTATCGATCGACGCGTTTTCTGGGGCAATTGGTACAATCAGAAAATCTTTTATTCACGACCTACAACTGCCAAATCTCGCCGAGGACTAGACATTCGTTTTCTAGGTTGGGTGTGCGGCATTTTGGGGAATGGTATAATCTGGGTATAAGTGGGAAGTAAACTGTTCTATACCCGTATTAACCCAACATACAATAACATATTTTATTTGTGTAACTGCTCCAACAATACAACGTGGTTCAAAAAGGTCTTTCGTTGGTACTAAGGTACAATAACAGTTGTTTGTATTCATGAGTAAAATAACCCCCTTAAGTCCAACAAGATATTTTTGAAACACGTTGTTTACTAGTGTTATTATATTGTACCTATGCAATACATTATTAATACTAGGTTAAGGTCGACCAGTGAAGTTCCATGTAAAGTGTTATTGAATGTTAACACGAAATCAATAAGGCATGTATTTTGTTCGATTCGAGGAACCTTTCAATTTTATAGTGACTTGTATAAATAAAGTTTGAAACAGATAATAAATGCAATATAATCATCATCATCATCATCATCATCATCATCATCATCATCATCATCATGATGATGTATTTTGTTCGATTGCATGTATTTTCAAGGTATGTATTTTGTTCGATTCGAAGAACATTTAACCAGCTGGGTAATAGAAATTGATCGGTTGAGTGATTATCTACATTTTGAAATGGACACCTAATTTAACTTGTAACGTTCATTAAGTCGCAGTTTTTGTGCTACTTTGAATAAAAAAATTGATTTTGATTAAAGAGAACAATTTTATAGTGACTTCTATAAATAAAGTTTGAAAAGATAATAATGCACTGAAAATTGTGGTGAGTCTTTAATAAAGAAAATAATAATTATCTACAAAATAACACAACTCGGCACTATGCTTGTGTGCTTTCATGTCAGCCGTGGAACAAACTATATTTTTATCATATCTTGTTAACGGTTTTGAAAAATTTACGACTAAACTACGTCATCGAAAATTCGACACTGTCACTTCTAAATTTGGAGGCAGACGCTAGGTCACAGGAAATACCTCTAAAGTCTGTGTACATATCTTATGCAAATGTCTTTACTGTGATGACATCGGAACTAAACACGTTGATTTGGCACGTAGCGCCAATAAGATAGCGTCGCTAGATTTGGCACGTTCACGCCCCTGTGCGTCAGGGACCGTGACAGTCTCAAGCGCAAGGATTCAACACGGTTCGACGTACAGACTATAGACAAACTACCACTTAATTACGCGCACCAAATACTGACGGTCTTATTTATAAAAACAGGATTTCTTAAAACACTTCTCAGAGTCAGTTTAAGTAGTCTGTGGTAAAGAGAAAAACGTAACCATAAAACGTCAGCTAAGAAATAGGTAATGGAAGAAACTAAGAAAGTTTTTGGGGCACTGTTAGATATGCTAGACATGAAAAGAACAATTAAGTAAGCCCCGAGGCTATAAAACGCATGATATAAGTACCAGTATCGCATCGCATAAAATAAATAAATACTTTTGGTGTCGTCGGTTGCCGTTTACTACTAAAACAAAATTGCGTGCTTCTGTTATAAATTAATACGAATAAGTAAACACCAGCAACATCCCAAAATGCAATGAACAGAATATATATAACACAAAATGATTACAAAAAATCTCCAACTTTCAAATACTTTTGAAATAACCTATGTTTATTTCTAAAACACGCTTGTTCATTGCAGATCACGTGACGCGATATGCGCGTTGACACGGTCAATTTGCAGCATTCAGCTCAAAGTCGTGGGGCTACGCTAATGAATCTAAACGATCCGGCCTAGGAAACCAGCGTCGATGCACTTGAGAAAAACGTCCTGCTTGACATTAGAAAAATCTACAGATTTGTCTGTAGAATTTTCTATACTTTCATGAATGTGAGGATCTCGAAATTCCCACATGAGTTCATGTAACTTGCAGGTTTTTTATACTCGTTTTTTTAAATATTTTATACGAGTGCGAGCCAATTGTTACGTGGCGAATGAGCAAAACGACTTTTTTAAAAATAGACAATGCTTTTACTACGAAGTTCGGAGAGAGACAGACTTTTCATTGCCATTTTCAAGCTATTTTATTTGGAGGTATTAACAAAAGTATCTTAAAGTAAATAAACTTAAAGTAAATAAACACAGTTGGTGGGAACAGAAACAAAGAGTTTCTTGTCGATAGATATCTGAGGCTTAAAGTAACTTATTCACTAATGAGGAGGTCGAAGGTCCCAACGTAACACAATCAACTTGAAAATGCAACAATTACATTTATGTAGAATTTTAGATTAGAGTAGACAAATCTTTGTATTAACATATTTGTATCAACAATGAATAATTATGGAACAATTTACAAGACTGTTTGTTCAGTAACGCGGAGCAGAGTTTGAACAAGTGTAAGATCAACATAACAATATCAGAGTATTTTGCATTTCAGCTTACCTACTAAGTTACAGTAGGTATTTAATATTTGGAGCCGTTTCAAGCCGTACGCCGCTTCATTTGGAATCTTAGATATTTCGTTACTTTTGAAGCGGTTAAAATGCAGACAATAAAAAAAATGAGAATTTTTGTTCACTTATGGGAAGTGATTTAATTTATAAACATAACATAACATAACATAAACTCATGCCTGTATCCCAGAGGGGTAGGCAGAGACCAGAGACTGCCACTTGCTACGATCCTGACAGATCACTTTCGCTTCCTCAACATTCATTAGTCGTTGCATGCACGCACGGCGGTTTCGGGTACTTTTTATCTTGCCCTTTGCTAATACATCCCCTATTTGGTCGAAGTATGTCCGTCTGGGTCGTCCCTTACCGGCCCTTAATCTATCAATACTGAAAAAACGGTTTTTAGATTTAGCGTTACTTCAATAACATGTTGTATAACTATGAGAACAATAGGTCACAGTATGTATGTACTAGGACAGTTGGAATGTTTAGTCAGGTGCAAACAGCGATGAATGATGTTCGATAATAATTCACATCGAAATTCTTACAATGGTCTTTCGAATCGTTATCACTGGCAAGGTTGCTTAAACGAATACATATGTGCTATGTTTGCAATTAGCACTTCAGTTTCCCACTGCATTCGAGACTCTAGCTAGATAAAGAATAACGTGACATAACATAAGCAGTATCGTACAATATGTTACCTAAAACCCGTGTTAATAATACACCAAGAATGATAAGTTTAAATTTCTCTTGAGACTTTTAGTAGTCAATTTGTATGAAAAATAAATAATTGCTCAAAATATCGGAAGTAGGTAAAACTTTTGCCTGAAGACAAAAAGTGGCTCAATTTGTCGATACTGCAGAAACGGTTTTCTGGGCCTCGATTCTGTTAGTGCATTGTAGTATAATGACAGGTACACTGTCGGGTCACGTGACGTGTTTTTTCGTACCATTGACGCCTAGAAGGTTTGATGGGTGTGCCCGCGTAGACTTAAAGCAGCCATGAAATGAAAACCGCCATGTTCATGCAGTTGTCATGTTACTACAATGCATTAACAGAATCTAGGCCCTGGTTAGTGAGCGCAAATATTCAAACGGACCCTTCTGTAGTTAGTTGTATCAATTTACCTAACCCGATACAACTGCTCCACTTAAGCCATGTGGATGTCGATATGAACTCTCCAGTATCAGGTTTCATTAGGCGAGTGTAGATTTCGATCAAACAAATACGTCCAGCACACGGTAACGCCCCCTGAGGGGATCGAATTACATTTCAATGAACATGATTGTGTAATGTGTTGAATGATTGGCATTTGTTTGCTATGAGTAGGGAAGTAAGTAACCGATCTTGTTAAAAAATTATAGAAGTGACTGAGATGTTCACATCATAATCAGCGCCCGAAATCGCTAATCCGACGCGTGGTGATTAAGCCCTTCTCTCTCTGAGAGAAGGCCTGTGTCCCGCAGTGGGATGAATACATAAAGGCTGCTTATGCTAAGTAAAAGTGAAACATAATAGTTTGTTTGATTGATGGTGATATTGATTTTATCAACGGAAATCTCATCTCTACATAGGTCATTTTTGTAATGCGCTTTTTCTGAAACATCTCGATTAGAGTTTGTCGTTTACAACAACTTTTGTCTTAGGACCTTTGATTTTTTTTGCTGTTTTGATTGTAGTGGCGCTGTTTAATAGATAATGCTTAAAACTATATGTGATAAACAAAATTGTCATTCTTCTATGTAGGGCAAAGTACCAAAGGCTGTGACATTGGTAGAGCACGTAGTGTCATTTTAATAAAATTATGCGAACCCTACGGAGGACAGAGGCGGTTGTAGCCTAGTGGGTAGAACATTGGACTCGGGAGCGAGAGACCCAGGTTCGATTCCCAGTGCGGGCATGTACCTATGACTTTGTTTTCTAAGTTATGTACATTTATAAAGTTATAGTAGCAATACCACTCGCTAACGGTGAATGAAAACATCGTGAGGAAACCTGAGTGTCTGAGCTATTCACATACCTCAGCGCTTGAAATCGCCAATCCGCGGTGGGCATGCGTTGTGATTAAGCCCATAAAACTCTCTCTTAGAGAAGGCCTGTGCCATACAGTGGGACGTAAATAGGCTGCTTAGGATTATGATGATGCGAACCCTGATACTTAGAAAAAAATTAATCTAAGAAAGAACTTATAGAAAAAGAGTGGTTGCCAAACACAAAATCTACTTTGCGTCTAAGGAATTCTGCATTTTAGAAATACCCTGTACACTAATCTGCTGCTCTCCAGAAGAACTTGTTGGCGTGTTCAGTTTTAGTTCCACCGAAAGCAACACATACCGTGCGTCGTAGTAGTATCGAACTCAACACGTATCCGCGTGCTAGGGGCAAGGTGCACTGGCAATGGTGATTGCTAGCCGTTTAATAGGACAAAATCGGGTCAAGTTGAACAATCATACATACTTAGGCACATTATCTGTTTAGCTTTGGAGTTTTGCTCTCTCTCTTGCCAACTACAGATTAATGCAGCAGAGTGGGACGCCTAACACATTATCATGGGAGTATGTGAAATGCGTAAGGTCTGCACAATGGGAAGAGATCGGTGTGACTCACGAGAAAGCGCTTTGTATTGGAATAGTGTGGCTCGTTCGATACGTACTATTGAGATGACAATTTCTAAGAGAAAGCGTAGGCACATAAGAACCAAGAGTCTGCCACGCTTAAACAATGACTATACAATTTAAGAGGTTATGATTATGAGTTAACAAATACAGTTCCAGAAGTAACTGGAATCCATAAACTTATTATGGCCTCAGTCTGGGTGTATTTCCATGTTTGTGATGTCCTTGCCTAGTTATCATAGCACAGGCTACCCTAGTTTGGGACTAGGATAAGTGATTGTGTTGTGAGGAAGTTATTTATTTATTACGATAAGTTTAGAACAGTGATTCTTACTACTACCGGACCACCAGCAGGGGCCTGTTTCATAGAGCTACGATTCATAGTTTACTATGAATATTTGATGTAGGTACATTGCTAAGTTGATCAACCCACAGATTACCATGAGGGAAGACTCGGCTACGCAATGTCCATCGGATTATCATAATATACCACGAATTGTAGTTCTACGGAACAGGCCTCAGTGGTCCATGGACCAAGCTAACACCCGAATCGGTCCGCGAAGTTATCTTAAAATTACGACATGAATAACGCACTGAAATATTACAATAATACTCTTAGTTTCGAATGTTTTCACGTATTTTATTTTGTAGAACCATTGAATAATTTAAGATATCAACCGGACTACTGATACAGAGAGAATATTTTTTATAGTGCACCAGTGCACTTGACAAAAAAAATGCAAAATTATGCGGTACAATTTAAAATACGCAGTTTTAAATCACCGCTAAACCTGGTGGTCCATGACAAGACAAAAATTTATTCAAATGATCTTTCAGGGTCTAATGGTCTATTAGGCCGAAAAGACCGGTAAATACGCCTAATAACGTTTTTTCAACTAATAATTTTACTATTATTCTCTCGTTTCATCTAAGAAATCTAAAGAGAAGACTGATACTTAATTATTTACCTTGTGCCAAGTGCCTACGAATTGACTCTCTTCCGCCGCTGTGATAGTACAAATGCAGTACCAACACCAAATAAAATAAAGCAATGAAAGTGCGTGATCGCAACCTATTCTGGTCTTCGACTGCAGCTGAACTCGACTATGACGTGTCGCCTAATCCCTCTATCCTTGTCTGTGTACCGACCACAATAGCTATCCTAAATTCCTGAACGAGTATGTTTCATTTGTTTTCAGTAGGTACCATTACACTTACGGTACAGCCGCCAAAAGCCAACCTTTAAATTGTTCTTGCGTATTTGCCCTTAACGTAACTGATTAGAGAAGACGTATTGAAAGGTTGATGTGCTGTCGAGTGTACTGAAAAGCATAGGTAACTTCGGTACCTATACTCAATAAACAATATCAACCTGTATTAAGTATTTTTGTTGCAAAGTCTCATGGTTAGGGAAAACGACGAGGGAGGCCTATGTCCTGCAGTGTGCGTAAGATGATGAGTCTTCCACTACGTAGACCAACATATAAATACGAGAAAAGTTTTAAGAAGTTTGGTTATATGAATATATATACGAACGAATATACGAAGTGGAATGCAGATATATCGAAGTTGCGATAAATGGATGCCAAGAAGTTTTATAGGGTTTCTTCACTTCTTTCAAAAGTAAGTTTGTTGGGAACTGAAAGCCTCTTCGCAAGTTCTCGCAGCTATCTTACCATGATAAGCTAAATAAGTCACAAAAGTTGATTTCATATGAGAAATAAGAAAACTTTTAACTGTAGGCATTAACCTTTCTGGAGCCGCCATTACAAAGGTGCAACTCCGACAGTCTCAACTTTATCTTTTCTCTTTTTCAGTCTACAAACAGACAAACAGATAACAATTTAATTCTATTCTTATCAACCTACCTGCTCCGGCGCAAAACTACAATATAAACAGTGCGCTGTGCAGTCTGCCTGCACCCCTGCCGTGTGGGAACAATCAACTCGTGCGCACCACGGCAGAACGGGTCTTCCGTCCACTTTGGTGCATCGGCAGCTTGGCACAAAAGGCCTGCTACAGTTGAGTTTAAAATAAAACACTATCAGTATATTATATTTATGTATTGATACTTTTATTGCACTTAAAAAAAATCGTACAATGGACTTATATTGGTGAGCTATCTCATCACCTAATGCCACTTGCCAACATTTTTTTTATGTAGCCTCAATAATTACGTCCTCTGCAGGGCAAAGCTAAGGCGTCCCCTTTACCTTTTCACTCCTCACTGTTCATGGCCACCTCTTGCCAACCTAGTAAAAAGATCACGATATCCGTACGCCAATTTGAGATTAGATTATAACTCTTTATGGCGTAATAAGAGTACAGCTATCCTACTTAATACTATAAATGTGAAAGTTTGTGAAGATGTTTGGATGTTTGTTACTCAATCGCGCAATAACAGCTGAACGGATTTAGATAAAATTTTATATGGAGATAGTTAGAGTGCCGGGGAAGGACATAGGATACTTTTATCCCGGAAATTACTCATTCCATGAGGATGAAGTCGCGGGCAAAAGCTAGTACATAATAAAAGTACAGTATCATCATAAGCAGCCTATACACGTCCCACTGTAGGGCACAGGCCTTCTCTCAGTGAGAGAGTATGGGCTTAATCACCACGCGTGCCCACCGCGGATTGGCGATTTCAAGCGCTGAGCTATGTGAATAGCTCAGACACTCAGGTTTTCCCACGAAGTTTTCCTTCACCGTTAGCGAGTGGTATTGCTACTATAATTTCACAAATGTACATAACTTAACTGCCCGCACTGGGAATCGAACCTGGGTCTCCCGCTTCCGAGTCCAATGTTCTACCCACTAGGCTACCACCGCTTAAAGTACAGTATAGTAATGTACTATTATTATAAACTTAATTTTTTTAATGTTTATGTTATGTTTATGAACGGCGGGATGAATTTGGATGAAATTTGGTACCATACGTCTAATTCGGGTCCGAAGTGGCTGGGTGCCATACATTACTGTATGGTACCCGGCTGCCTTTGACTCTATATGCCTCACGTGTTCTCGTCACGATTGTTTTGTTTTATTTCTGTTTTGTTGACGTTCGTGTCTTTTGTTTGTGTACCCTTGTTAAATGTTTACTTTGTGTTTCTGTGACAACTTAAATAAAT
Source organism: Yponomeuta evonymella (assembly GCA_963969515.1). Lineage (NCBI taxonomy): Eukaryota > Metazoa > Arthropoda > Insecta > Lepidoptera > Yponomeutidae > Yponomeuta > Yponomeuta evonymella. The sequence goes on from OZ018353.1 coordinate 6,520,289, forward strand.
ACCCTCTTTCTTTCTTTCTTTCTAATTCAGGGACAGGACAGCTAATTCTTTCTATTTATGGTACGGTTCCAAGCGCTGTGTGTAGATTACCATATAGCTGGGGTAGAGTGGTCTTTGCTCCGTTATATTCGATTTTATAGCCAATAAACAACCCATTCTTTCAACCGATCTTTGGTTTCTTCTTGTCACGCCAATCCGACCTTTTAGCCTGCTTTTCTCTGGCAACCTAATGCATCAGTCAGACAGAAGCTAGGGTTTTTTAGTCTACTGTTTCATGCTTAGGCACTGAACGTGGGAGAATGCACGATTATCAACCGGTAGCACCAGCGTTTAAGGTTCCGATTGGGTGGATCGGAAAGACGGTGTGTTGTAGGGATTCCGTGACGTGGGAACGTCAGCGTCTTCGCAGGAAGTGGGGTTATCCTTCGCCGACCTTTCTCCAGGGAACCGTCTGGAGACGGGGTTTCTTGCGCGTTTTTGCCCTCTTCCTTCCTTACAGGCAGGTGCACTCGTTATGCCTCTATTTAGATATTTACCGTATATTTATTTTTTCTAAGCTATTTGTATGTACATGTACAGTAATATAAGTGGTCGTCCTGCACTGCGTTTGCCAGTTCGAGCTCTCCATCTTTTATTTCGATTGCAAATATTTTAGTTTTAATAGAAATATTTTTATTACAATATTTTTTTAAGTAGTGGAACATGGCAGATGAAGACACCACTCAGACACTGTATTGGCTTGGAGAGATTTTTCAAAAACATAATTCAAAAAGCTGCCGTACATGGGATTTATCCCACTATTGTATGCATATGAGTTTGGGAATGCTAGTAAATAAATGTGGTGTCTATGCTGATATTTAAATTTATTGTAAAAATCTCAAATCAGTTTTTTTTGTAGAGTTTGTCAACGTCAAACTCTCGAACCACTTGAGTAGGCAGGCAGAGAAATATCGGTTTTTAGGTCAATGCAATGCGGTTTGTTTTCAAAACTGCACTTTGACGAATGGTCGTAAAGATTGTGGTGATAAGCTTACTGTGCTAATTTTTAAGCCACGATAGTTTTACTATTCATTGAGTACAGTGAAGTGGAAATTCAGAGCTGTCGTGAGTCGTCTATTCTACTGTTTTAAATTTTGGGATTATATTTTTGTAGATACGCACACAAACTCACGCCTGTATCTCGTGAAGGGAGACCAGGTTAGATCTTGTTAGAAATCTTCCCAGTACCAATACTCCAAATAGAGGTTAAAGACATTGATTGTGAGTTAACTAAGAGTTTCCGAAAGACACACTAGAAAAATCAAGGTAGAAGGCTCTTGTGGCAGAAGCATTTTGTTTTATGTTACCTCCATAATATGGGTGTCCCACTGCAGGGCAAAGGCCGAGGCACACAATAAATAAATTTCTGACTACCTGTTCTATATCTATCGCTCTACATTGTATTGTTTGATGTTACAGGTGTTGGAGAATAAATTAAATGCGCAATTACTATTTCAAAAAAAGTTTTTTGTTGTTATAGACAGAAACAGAAATACATCATCTATGAAAATTTCAACTGCCTAGCTATCACGGTTCATGATAGCCTGGTGATAGACAGACATACATAGAGACGGACAGACAGACAGACGGACAGTGAAACTTTAGTGTACCTACCCATAGCACAGGGAATCCTAGTTTGGGAGCCAGGACACAAATGTAACACGTTGTATTAAATAAAATTTCTTTATTCTTATGGCCAGACCCCTCATGGTTAGGAAAACCATGAGGGAGGCCTATGTCCTGCAGTGGGCGTTAAATGGCTGACGATGATGATGAATAAACGGGACTCCCGTACGGAACCCTAAAAATGACATAGCTATAGGAATTTCCATTTTATTTTCATAGTCTGAAAGGTTTCCAACAGATAGCGCTACACGACATTATTGTCGTGAGAGCAAATAGCACTCGCTTGGAAACGGCTTTTGTATTCTTCTGAACATAAAGGTATAAGTACCTACGTAAAGTTTACCTAAATACGCTGTTTTTTATAAAAGTAGTAAACAACAATGCTCGGTAGCCCAGGTACCTATTGCTACTCTAATCTATCAAAAGTTGTTGTAAATGACAAACTCTAAGCGACATGTTTCAGGAATTGCCCAATATAGAGGTGACCCTGTGGACCGTGACCGCCCTAGCCAAGTTAGTGTTACGCTAATTAACGTTACATTCACTCTCTTCTTGCGGAAATAAACTACAGATTCAGTAAGAAACGTAATTTTCAGAGTGGCATATTGAAATATGTGCAAGAATAGAACCCCATTAATTATTGTGAGCGCACAGTTGTTAGCAGACCAATCTTTATATTTCAGTTGCAAAGTCACCTGTAACGTAACCGAGTAGAGTGCACGCGTGTAAAGGTTGAGTGCTGTCGACTGTACTCTTGCTTCAGACTCAAAATAGGAAGACGTATAGGGTGTAAACAGACATACTTTCGTACTTACGGTTTCCCTTGTATTATACAGTGTTTGTTTGTAACATTACGACTTGAACGTAGACTTCAAGTGGTAATGTAATGAAATCGATACTTTCAAGCAATTTTATTAAAATACATGAATGAATTGAGGCCCTGGAAGGAACACGGACCGGTAGAGTTCAGATAACTAAACATAAAACGTCGACCATAAAGTCGATAGCACATTAATCTTTACACGTGTGCATTCTACTCGGTTACGTTACGGGTGATTTTGCAACCAAAAAATGTAAAGGTCTGCATTGTAGAGTCTATTTAATCGATTTATTTTCCGCGCGAATGATTATTGAAATATTGTTTGCCCAACACCGGACCTGTATCGCACACTCGAATCGTTTCATCAGCGCCTTGAGGTACCTAGTGAGGTATGCATGGCCTCGGATTGCCATTACAGTGTACCGAAACAGAGATCCCTCTCCCTGGCCTTGTACCTAGTCACTGTTTTGTGTTATTGTTTGTCGACGTCACGTCACGACTATAATGCCACTGCAAACAATAAGGTTTGAAGAAGGTTTGCTTTATACTAACCAAATATAGAGGTCACAATCACGACATAGCTGTTATTGCTTACGTATGAAGTACCGTACCTTATGATGTTATAGGGTGTAACGACCGGTACAAAACTTGACCAAATGACTGACTGCGCATGAATGCAATAATTAAGGTCTCACTAGAGATGAGACTGAGACGTGACATAGAATTCAACAGACTTTAGTTAAAGGGATCCAGTGGGCTAACTAGCACTACCGAGGAAAAAAAACAATGTCTGTTTTTACAGATCGAATTCACAAAGGGTGTCGGTACAATAATTTCTGACTACCTACGCGGATTTTCGCTCAACTCGTGTTTAAGACACTGACAATCTGAAATCAACTCTACTTTTACGACAAGAATTGTTCAAACATTCAAACATAAAGGTTGATTATCTGTCAAACGTACTTGATTTAGCCATAATGATGAACAATGAGCATATCGATTAAAGACGGGACTGGAGGAAGTGCAAACTTTTATCGAAAGGAGGCACACAGTAGAAAGAACGAACAAAACTTTCTGCCTCGTTTTATTGTGTGAGAGTGGACAATCGCCCGTTATTTTGTTTAGTGAAATGTTTTGTTGTTACGAAACGTTGCGGTACACAGTGGACCCATCAGTAGCAACTGTTGGCTAAAAGAGCGTATCAAATCGGAATCGTTACATCATTCTAAGCATAATTTGGGAAATACCTCTCTAACCTGCCTGCTTACTTGAAGTGTACGTAAGTACTTACTCAAATTAATTCAAAACTTGTAGATATGTCTGACTGCCTCGCTGGTCTTGAGATCGTGGGTTCGATTCCCACAGGAGGTCGCCGTACTTGTTTTGTACAAATGGCCTCAGTCTGGGTGTATTTCCATGTTTGTGATGTGCTTACCTGGTTACCATAGCACAGGGTATTCTAGTTTGGGACCAGAACAAGTGATTGTATTACATGGAAGTTATTATTATAAGTACAGCAAACAGGAAATAATCGTAAACACGGTTTTGTATGAACTACCTAACTTCATTGAAAAGTAAAACTGGTTCAACGTAGCGCCTCTACACTTTCAGATTCGCTCTACTTGCCTAATGTTTACATCTTCCTAACCTAGCTTTGAAATGAAAGTTATTTGTCTCCCAAAAATCTGTTATAGTTTTTCTTAAAATTCGGGTATTTATAATTGAATAAAACTCAATTACATAACAAGCCTCTTCTGTATAATGTAAAATGGGAATGTGCAGCACTTTTTCATTTGCAAGTGAGGACTGATTTCTAGAAAGAATTTTTGAATTCAAAACGTCTGTCACAGTGTAGTTTATTGCTTTTTTTCACTTAGATATTACCACGGCCTCATAAGACTACGGCGTTCTTGATTTAAGACACACTTTGTGCCTATGTGATGCTTTTATTTGACACATGAATAACTTTGTTAATGCTGACGAAACTTAGATTTTGACGAGTTCGTTTTTACAAAATAGTCCAACAATTGTTCCACGTACCTTCGATCTCTTCAATAAAACTCATACTTAGATAGTAGTTAATACCTGTAATGAAATGGCAAATGGCAACAGACTATGACAGCAAGGTTGTACTTGCATCCTATCTGAAAAGACGTGACGTCATGCCATGAGGTGAGTCAGATGGCACCTTTGGAAGCGGTCACAGACACAGGAATTTAGCACGTTAGACCATATCTGTAATTTTTTTACACCAATATCAAAATTATGGATAATGTGCCTAGCAAATAAAGGTATAAAGGAACCTACTAGCATACTTAAAACTTACATACTTACAATGTATCTTAAAGAGACCAAGGTTTGCTACTGGTGGAAGGAATGCTTGCACTAGCGGAATTAAGTACATATAGGTAGGTATATTCCTATGGAGTTTGATAACTTGCTAGTCACTTGCTATTTCACTAAATTCGTAAATAAATAATAGGAAAATTTTAATTCATATTATATTTTATTAAGTATGTAAAGTGCGCTGGTTAAATCCAGTTAAACGTGATATAATGTATTTTTTCCTCTTAGCGCACATGTCTTGTGTCGTCTATAACGTTCAAAATTTAGTTGTTCTTTGAGGTTATTTGTCGTACAGGTACTTGACTTCATACGAATTCTAAAGGTTAGGCGGGAATTGTTCACAATACAGCAACAGGTAGTAGAGTCATAATGCAAACTTAAAACGTTCCCCTATTCAATTCGAGTACAATGCACACGAGAACACACCCTATTCACCCACCTGTCTTTTTATTATTAGCCAAATAAGCGACCTGTTGACTTAGATATAAGGGTTTCCCTCATTAAGAGTCGATGGGCAACCACATTTAGTACCTATAAACAAATTTGTGACCCAATGTCACGAGTAAAATAATTTCAAAACATTACCATAAATACCTCATTGTGACGCCATTGTATATTGCAACGGTCATGCTCGCCTGACGTTTAAAAAAGCGAAAACATTTAAATTGAAAAAATAAAAAACAAATGCCAAAGATGTTGCGTGGGCGTCCGGCACAAAGGACCATAAGATTGTACACTCTTATAGGTATGGTGGGTCTACCTGAAACGAAGCAGTAATTTCACGTTTGCTACATGATGCTAAGATTAACAATGATTGTTTCCATTATATTTCCTTTTAGTAAACACAATTATTTCGGTAATAACATCATCGTAAGCAGCCTATATACGTCCCACTGTAGGGCACAGGCCTTCTCTCAGAGAGAGAGTATGGGCTTAATCACCACGCGTGCCCACCGCGGATTGGCGATTTCAAGCGCTGAGGTATGTAAATAGCATGGTAACATCAAATCATAATAATAGGCTCTATTTATATAGAGCAACGACATTCTTGCTCACCTAAACAGTTGGCCCTCCGTTATTCTGTTGAATGGAGAAAAGTGACGGAACGAGCACCGAAGACGATGATGAAGCCTCCCACTCAAGGTCCTTCCACTAAACTCAAGAAAAACTTGTCACTGTTTCGACACGGATTCACTCTGTCACCAGTCACGACTTAGCAGTTTAAATTCCGATCACATCCAAACCACAGGGATTCCACACGCCGCTATTCTGCGCGTCGTGTCACTTAATTAATAAAGCACATAACATATGGAAACTCGTGTGTATCTTTACGATGTTTTTTTCAGAAACACTACGTGGAGCGCGCGAAACACACCTGCGAGGTACGCTACTACCACGGTGACTGACTCGGCGGCGAGCGAGCGAGACAGCGCGATGTGGATTGAAAGAGACAACTTGTGACGTGGGAGGGCCGACCGCAAACGATACGAACTGCATAGTGCTCCACTTTCCTTACATCATTTGCACAAATATTTCTAAATAATACAGTTATTAGAATCGCTTTCGTTCGTGACTAACGAACGAAGTGGCATAATTAATTAATGGAGTAATGCGTGATTCAGTTTTTACTATCTACTTGCCGTATTGAGATCGTCTAGTCGCAATTACCAATTCGAAAGAAGTGATTGTTATCAAATTAATATTTATATTAATTATTTACTTTAATTCGTTTTGGCGGTGTGTAGGCATGTGAAAGGAAGTTTGAGCTACACAATACATTGATCTAGCTTTGTACCCTTCTTACAATCAACAGCATGATATCTATTAACGAGCATTTGCTTTTATAGCTAATCGAAATCTATTTAATTGTGGAAACAGATTTAGGTTTAAAGAAAGAAATAAAATGCCTCAAAGTTGCCTCAAAATATTAAATCAAGGCTATGTTTAACATTTTGAGGCGTAATTATGCTTTGGTGAAAATTCTTACCCCCATTTTTAGTTAAGAAAATAGGGTGACTTTGAGCCCTTATTTCCCTTTAAGTTTGAGTGAAGATCTTCCACGTTACATCATCCTTATGCTTACTTATATTATAAAAGCGAAAGTTTGTATGTATGGATGGATGTTTGTAACTCTTTCACGCAAAAATAACTGAATGGCTGGCCTGATGAAATTTTGCACAGAGATAGATTATAGTCTGGATTACCACATAGGCTATTTTTTATCCCAGAAAAATACACATCAAAATTACTATGCGAACGGAGTCGTGGGCAACAGCTAGTAATCAATAAAGACTAGACATTATTATATTATTCTTTTAATATTTTGTTTATCCAATGCTTTTTGCCCAGTTAAAGTAAAATTTTTAATTAACCGTCCCTGTTATATATAACAATATAATGTAATATAAAGTTTTGATCAAAAAGACGGTGCGCGGAAGCACTGTGCGCGACCGTACCTCCTGTTACCTGGCACCGAGAGCGCGGCGGCCCCCTGCGCCCGCGCGGACCTTCGACTCGAAATTTAACCATAACGTCATCCATGATGGCGAAGAATAAAGACACACCAGCATTCCTAATGAAAATCCCAGCAGTTTGAAAACTAGCTTCAGGAATCGCTGTTAATCAAGATGGTCGTGGTTCGGAACGGTTGAAATTGCTGAATTAAGATTGTGGTAAGTGATAAGAAATGTTCTCAACTCTAAAGAGCTTGAGAACTTTTTAGCTATGGCATATGTACTTGGATAAGATAAGATAAATTGAGCTTTCTTCTTTTACATAGGTAACATTGTCTAAATAAATAATCATAACTAAGTACCTGTCAAATAATTTCTTAAGCATGGCACAGACATTCATTACAGGTAAGGTTTTCAGTAATTGTTGGGTCAATTCGACGCGTTCTTAAAAAATAAAAGTTTTTTAGGTATGGTTCTATGTTTTTTATATTTATCTAGCATCCAGCCAGATACATACGGGTACCTACTCGTACCCAAAGAACAGAGAAAATAAGTTCTGTGCTCGTACCCGTCTCAAAAACCGGCGTACAGTCGACAGTACATATTAGTTGCAAAACCCCCTTAAGGTAACCGAATAGAGTGCGTGTAAAGGTTGATTTGCTATGGACTGTTCGTTCATTTATATGGCGCACTTCAGTTAAACACTAAAGGCACAATACTGATATGAAGAGCTGACAAACTAGTTCTCGGAGGTGGCATGCCAACACAAAAATAAAAAAACTTTCTCAAATAAGTTATGAACATTCCATTACTAGAACGTCAGAGGGATCATTAAGAGATAGCGTACGTGTATGTGTGCTTGTATTATAATACACCATACGAGTATACAGAGTTACCGAAAAAAGCGCAATTCCTGAAACACGTCAATGCCCTCATAGTTTGTTGGACTTAAGGATTTTTTGTTATATTTTCTATTGTTCAGAATTTATTCCAATATTTTTTTACGGTTTTTCTGCTTTACTGTGGCGCCGTAGGTGATCATGTGTTTCAGACTTAGAACGATAGACATTTTCTATGTAAAACAAAGACTTATCAGAGACTGCGACATTGTTGGAGCGCCTAAAGCGCGAATTTGACAAAAAAAAAATTCATACAATAAAAGTTCTTACCAAACACAAACTCTAATTGAGGTGTCTCATAAATTACGGATTTTAGATTACCCTTTATGAAACCTCGACACGTTCATTGTAAAGTATCTCGTAACGTAACTGAGTAGAGTGCTCTCGAGTGTACATTCGACGGCACATCAGCCACTTGGCAACTAAAAAGTAAAGGTTAATGTACTGGAGGCTTACCACAATCTCGAAGTTAGCAGGACACAAGCAGGGCAGTTTATTTTCAATGTTCAAAATAAACTGCTGCTATAGTGTACCATGAGCCGAAGTAAGTAGGCCTGCAGTAAACCTGCTAAAAAAAAAAGGTTGTCTCTGGCCTGTTTGCCTTAAATGTTGCGTGCGTTCAAAAACCACATATAATAATTTGCCGGTAAATACCGTTTTTATTACGAAATAAAAATAAAACATTTTGATTGTGAAAAAATAATAAAAAAACATTTGTAGCAGCACTGCTCACTGTGTGGATAAAAGTCGAAAACAAGTTATGGAAAAATAAAATAAACTGGTGCAGAAAAAAAAAATTGTCTAAGTTCTACATTACTTACAAATAACGTTTTTTAACGTGTCACGAAAGTTATTTTTGTTTACGTCAAAATGTTATGCTTATGATTGAAGAAGTTTTGGAATTGATAAATAAGGTTTTCGCTAAACTACGATTTTGAAGGAAATGAAGTGGTGTCGCGGTGTCGGTTCAGATTACTTTCAGCAATCCTAGAGTTACGAGGTTATAAATTACCAGGAGACGGGCAGCAGCGTCAACCAACCCGCCTGCTAAGCGTGGCGATTATGGCAAAATCCCTCAGAGTTTTCATAACCATGAGGGAGGTCTATGTCTTGCAGTGGGCGTCAAAAGGCTGATGATGATGATGATGAAAAAGAGTTTTAATACCTAAAAAAAATATTTGAAGAGCCAAAAAGAAGTTTCTGTGACTTGATATAGGATTATATACCCAGTAATGAGCAGAGTTGGGCTGACTGAATAATGATGAAATATAACGTATTTTTTATTATGAATAAGATAAGATAATATATTTGTTTATTTTCTGTTCACAAAACACATAGAGGAATAGAGCTCATCTTCGTCTCCACGGATAAATCTGTGGATTTCGTTGGCACCGGTAACAAAGCTATAATGATTTTCCACTAAAACCTTAGAAAGTCGATATCTCCGAACATAATACAATTCTTCGTAAACTTGGAAGATTAATCTGCAGTCGTATAATTTTACGCCACGCTTTTTCCTCCCTATTGCGAAAAACGCATCATCCTCCAAAACCGTAAAATTTCTTCATCACTCATTTTAATACGTAAATTAAACAATAATTCTCTTAGCAGGGTTTTAATAGCTGCTCAAGAGTAACATATAAATAACTGCTAAGAATGACAGTTCAGCAGCGCTGCGAGGGCGCGAAATTGACCTTATAGTACGGTAGCAGCGTTGATTAGACGGTGAACGTCTTATAGTTAACAGCGCTGCGATTGTATGGCTCATGGTACCATTAAGCAGGGCAGTTTTTTGTAAGGTTTAAAAATAACTTCTAATAGTGCTTGTGGTAAGCCTCCTGTTGACTGTAAAGTGACACATGAATATACCTCGGTTTATTCGATACTTGCATTATGACGCAATTTCCTACTCTATCAGAGTTTTGCAAAGACTTCACATGAGTAAAGTCAATAAATACATGTAAAGAAATATTGGTCTTATTAACAATAAAATTCATAAAAAGGTTAAGACCCCGTACTAGGTTAAAACCTGTATTACAGAAAATTCTGATCTTTCGATATTGTTACAATCGATTAAATAGATAGATGACACTATGAATTATGAATTTGAATATGAATTTGCAGTCTTCCTCTGAAATTATCTCATTTCCTAGGTGTACTTTGGACGCAAAGAGTTTAAGGAACACTGCTCTTTCTAACTGTATGTACTTATGTCTAGTTTTATAGTAACTCTAACCTACAGAAATATAAGAGTAATTCTAGGCTGGTACTGAATGTTGTGGTTATCTATTGCATGTTTTATATTGCACAATGGATTATTTATCTAAACACTGAAGAGGGCTGTGTTGCACAGGTATTGTCGTGTGTTTGCATAGAGATAAAAGGAAGATCTCGTGTTAGTTTTAAGTAGGTACATCAACCTTTACAGGCCTGCACTCGACTCGGTTACGATACGGGCGACTTTGCAGCTCCAATGTGAAGGGCCAACCTATACATTCTGTCGGCTGTACTTATAATGTTAGCCGCGCCCGCGTCAAGCGGTGATAGGGCAAAGAAGGACGCTGGTCTCACATTCGAGAGGCAGTGAATTTGAATCCTGGCATATAACAATGATTTTATCCTGCGTACACCGCTATTAACAATAATAACTTACAAACAACACAGCCACTTCTCCTGCATAGGTAGTACGATGGCGATTTCGTGGCGCTAAAATGTCAGAATTTGACAGTGAACGTAAAAGTCGCGACTTTTGACACTTTGAACGCGCAACTAGCGTCGTCGTAGGTACTACCTCTGTGGTATTACCCAGGCTGATCCCAAACTATAGGATACCGTGTGCTGTGGTAACCAGGCAAAGACATCACATACCGATGTAGTGTAGTCCAATATATTGATATTGGCGCCATTGATATTGTTTTTAAGTTAGGTTCATTTCCGAATTTGTATCAGCAATACCTACCACTCTCTACCTGATTATATTATTATTTTTTGCTGCACTAACCCGTGCTGAGGACAATTAAAAAAAAAACTTATTTAGAGGCTAAAAATTCAACCCTTGCCGGGACTTGAACTTGCGACCTCTGGCTAACCGTGCCAGCGCTCTCCCAACTGAGCTAATGGGCAAGTGCAGGCATCGGTAAAATTTCGAACCTATTTACAAACTTCCTGCATTACGTACAGGCAGAGACATCTGGCAGAAGCAATTTACCTGTGAAAATATCGTAGGAAAACTCGAGTGTCTGAGGTGAGGTGTTCACTCGGTGTTCACATACCTTTTTCTTAGCGTGGCGATGGCCAAACGAATTTTATTAAATGTCTTTATCAAACAGTTGCAGCCTAGAACTTTGCGACGCTGATACATGTTTACCTTAGCGCTTGAAATCACCAACCCACGGTGGGCACGCGTGGCAATAACGCCTCTTGATCGCCACGCGTCTTCACCCGTCTTGTCCCTCTTTGGCACGTTGGTGGATGGGCACATTGTGTATTGTTAATACCTTTAACTTTTTTTTTCCACTATTACATAAGAATACCTTAACTTATACCATAACGGTAGGTTTAATCATATCTCTCTGAATAAGGTTTATATCGTAATAATAAACGTTAGTTTTGTCAGTCTTCCTAGAGTAAAATAATATTTAAATAATTTATACAAACACAAATAGATCAAAAATAAGTCAGAAGACAGTAGGTCAGCCCTTACATTTCTGTTGCAAAATCACTGCTTACGTAACGGAGTAGATTGCACTAACTTCCTCTTTGACTGTTGTTGTTAGCATAACTGTGAGTTTTTCTGTTCATTAATATGTCTTTGTATTAATCTATAGAAAACGCCACTGGTTGTACAATTACATATATATATATATATATATATATATATCCATGTAAGATTGTTTTGTCTTGTAACTATATTACAAGACAAAACATCGTGAGGGGACAGTAGTATTTACACACCTCAGCGCTTGCTACGTACAATGGCCCAACCATGAGGCTAAGTGCGGAAATCTCAGGTCGAACTAGAACTATCTCGTTAATGGTGAAGATAAATAAAAAGTAACAACCGAATTCAAAACACTACAGCAATAAAAAGTTAGAAATAATTTAGAAAGGATGCCTTTGAACTAGAAGTATGTACTGTAGGTACTGTAGAAGTATAATTTGGAGTCGGTGCCCAAAATATAAGTGCTGGTCATGAAACTGGGCCCGACTACAAATTATACTTCTACAATACCTACATGTAAGATTTTAAAATTATTTCTTACTTTTTAGTGCTGTAGTGTTTTGAGGTCGATTTTTATTTTTTATTTTTCAATTTTTAGTGGAGCAGCAGCGGGAGAAAAATAAACAGGTCCCTTATAACCATAATTTACCTTAATTAATTCGTTGCTTTAAAATTTTTAATTCTCAATTTCCATCTCCGAAAGTCTTCAACAGAAAATCACCAAATTACCTTGGAACTACTTTTGCACTATTTTATTAAACATACGGGTATTACTAAAGGATGGGCCGTATTAGGCCTTATTTACTGTTGTCCATTGAAGAGTTCCGTTCTCCTTCTCTGAAAGAAAGCAAAAAGTACCTCACGGACGGTCTTATACTTTGGTCAAGGTTTGTTGATAGAATCCATATTTGAACTGTGGCTTGATGAACGTTACAAAATAAACATAGGCATCCATTTCAATCAACATCTAGATTGTTATGGATAAAATAAAAATTTTTTGAACGGACAATTTATAATAATGTATATCTACATACGAATAGCAAGTTCAATAAAAGATTTAAAATATGGACAGATAGAAATCGAGACGGAAGTCTTTTGTAGACCCTAATTAACAGAGTTTCAATTCTTATCTTAAAACCGATATCGAAGTTGGACATGATTTATTAGTGTGCCAATTCCGAATTCTCAAAATCCGTCTAGCTCTACAAATGCTTATGCTGACTATACCCACAGTTTGAACTTTAACACGAAAGAAATGACACAGTGACTGACAAACGATTTTCAATTTATTCAAATGATATACAACGCTATCTTTTCATTTACATAGACAAAACGGATGAAGTTAAAAGGCTTAGAATAGAAAGACGAATGCAATGGTTATAAACCTAATACGGACAGATTGTCATTTTCACTTTTTATTTGTAAATTTGCACCAACCCAAACCGTGAGACGGTTTTTTGACAAATTTAGAACTCCTCCCCCACCCTACCTTCCTCTCCCGTAAGATTGTCCCCACAGTTTTAAGGCAGCAGGATGATAAAAACACAAAACATTGGGAATAGTATTTTATTAGGAATAGTAATTTATTAGGTTTAAGTATTCAATGAATTAAAAAGTTGACGTGTCATGTTTTGAACCCCTTTCTAAACCTCTCAAATGAGATTTGGTGAGATTTTATCGAATACCCCCCCCCCCTCATTCTCTATTTTAGCTTACGTAACTAATGGACGTCACCTATGTGTGTCAAGTCAGAACTAGGGAAACCGTAAAGGACTCAAAGTCCTTACTTCGCTCAGCGACCCGAAGTGGGTAGGCCTTTGACACAAGAAGTACCCATCACGAAAGTTCTTAACGCGTTGAAAAATTAAGTACTATTTTTAACTGTTATATAGATGGCCAAATCAACGTTGACAGTACGCAGGCATTCTCTATTCTCAAAGAGCAAAAAAACTTGTACACGCTCATTTCTGGGTGGTTTGAAAGCAGCGGTTAGGTAATTAGTAATTAAAAAGGGCATCTATTTAGACTGTTACTTTTTGAGTATAGACGTAAATAAAAAAATATATAGTTAAGAGATCTTGTTAAAAAAATGCGCCAACAATTAGTACCACCTCTCCGTCTAACACAATGATCCGCGGATCCGTGGCACGCACGCACCACCTTGATGGCTACCATGGATCTAATAGATTTTATTTTGTGTCCAGATATTTTTAAAGTGTTAAAAAAAAACAAGCCTGCCTGACAATAGCTACCGAATAAGCTATTATCCGTGTGGCGCCGGACTAAGAATAGCGTCACTCCATTTCCTTCCGTGGAAAGGCGACTAAGGAAATACATTACCAGGAGACGGGCAGCAGCGTCTTCCTGAGATTCCAACCGCATACTGCGATCGCTAACCCGCCTGCCAAGTAAGCGTAGCGATTATGGCAGAACCCCTCATGGTTAGGAAAACGGAAAGAATAGAGAGAGAGGTCCACGAAAAAAAGGAACTTGTCCTAGGAAGTATTTCTGTTTCACTTTATTGTCAACGTACCATATCATTCAATTGAAATCAATTGACTTGTAGTTATCAACGGCTCGCCGCTTGACGCTTTTGTGTGTTGCTCCCGTGTTGGTCTAGTTTGACATGTATTTTTTTGTAAAAGAAATGTGCCATAAAATTGTGTAACGTGATTGATAAGTTTTGTGGAGTTCTTGTGCAAAACAATAGGTATTTAGAAGTTACTTACTACTAGCTCCATTGCAATCTATGACGGAATGGAACGGAACGGAAAGCGATAGAGTAGGTTGCTCTACGTTTGCGGCGTCACAGTAATAGAGTGATAGAGACATCAAAGAGTACAGTCAACAGCAGGTTAACCTTAACTTTTTTGTTGCAAAGTCGTCCGTAACGTAATTAATTAGAGTGCACGTATGTAGTGATTGATGTGCTGTACTGTACCCACAAAAAGTTAACAATACCCTGACTTTATTTGTTTTCTTTACTTTGATTTGTGGTTTGCTTTTGTTTGATCTAAAGGCTGTTCATTACCCGACTGCAGCGGAGCCCAAAAGGAAGGTAATGTGTTTAGCTCGTATGTATGTATGTATGTACGATTCTACGTTCCCTCATAACTCCTTAACCAATGGTCAGATTTTGACAAATGAGATCTCAAACGATTCGTTACCTCTGTTGAAGTGTCATAGGCTATATATAAATCAGCGTTAAAAAATCACTAAAAAGACAAAAATAAAAAACTGAAATAAAAAATAACCAACAGCCTTACCTAGTAAGCAGGTGGGACCAACCTAAGGAGTTTCATTATACTGAATTTGGGTCCCGTCTGCATACTATTTAATGATCAGCAGTCAGGTTGTTGGTTATTTTTTATTTCAGTTTTTTTTATTTTATCTATCCATCTAATCCGGCCATAGCTAACCCACTGTTGGGCATAGGCCTCTTCTCTTTCACGCCAACCCATCCATTCGCTTTTATTTCACTGCCTCGTTGGTCTAGCAGTATCACGTCTGATTACGAATCGAACCGACATGAACCCACGTCAGAAGTTGTGGGTTCGATTCCCACTGGGGGCCGCCGTAAATTTGTACACATGACCTTAGTCTGGGTGTACTTCCATATTTGTGACGTCCGTGCCTGGTTACCATAGCACAGGGTATCCTAATGCAATCGCATTGAGTGGATATTATAATTATTATTAGTTATTATTATTTTTCGTTCGTTTATTACATGAGATAATTTTAAGTACTTTCCAAAAAGCCTTCTTTTAACCCCGGGTATGATTGATAAAGTAAGGGGGCTACTAAAGTTTTAAGCAACAGAAGCGCAGGCAAGTTTATTTTTTTACTTTTAAATAGTCGAAACCACCCAATTCAAGAAACAAATTAAATACTAACTTTCTCTAGTTCCAAACGAAAATTCATGTTAAGTATAACTATTCTTTCATACTGTCCTTTTGATTAGAATGTCTGAAAATATAGGCAACTTAGCACAGAATTATGTTTGGTCTTAGTGAAAGATGTTAAAGTTTAATCTTTTGTTTCGCGAGTTCGTATATTGTTCTGAAATTTGTAAAATTCTAAAGATTGTGAATAATATGTTAGAATAATGTAACTCAACGTAACATCTTCATGTCTAGCGTTATCTTAGTCTCTAGCAACAAGATTCTGAGACGCCTAAAGATAAGAAAACATGTATCAACTTAGAGAATTTTCTCTACATTAGTATATACCTACATTTAAGTAGTGCTAGTAGTTTTGAATAAAACTACGCAGTTCAGTATTGTTCTTGGCACGCATTTCATTAACGTATTGACCTACTCGTAGAATCAATAAATTGCCAGTAAATTATGGAAGTGGAAATGACCAAAAGCATAATGACCGATGAAACACCGCAGTTTAGCGCCTCTACCCATTTTGAAAGCAAAGAAACACATTCATCTTTTGACGCTCTCGGGGAATCTCCCGAATGAAAACTTTATGCTTATTACTATTATTATCAGTGGCGTAGCATGGGGGGGGGCGGAGGGTGCGGTCCGCACCGGGCGGCACTTTGCCGGGGGCGGCGCTGCGGAGGTGGCAGTTAGAAAAAAAAATTAAAATAAAGAAAAAAAATAAAAAAATTCTTTCAGTGTTTTTTTCGTCTTTTTTTTATGTTACCAAATACCCAGGTACCTATGCAGGTTCTATGCATGGGTGATGCAAGCGCAAGGTTTTGAATGATACTCGTGCGCAAAAGAGCGTTCGTGAAGTAGGCGATTTCTCCATTATTCTATTACGTTTTCTCTGTAATTTTTCTGTGATATTCTACCTATGTCAAAAAATGTTAATTTCACTTTTCAATTCAATAAATCATTCAATAAAACTAATAAAAGTACTCTTTTTACCATGCCCAAATTTTTTATAATGGATTACAAAAATAAGAGGGCGGCAAATTTGGAATCCGCACCGGGTACTAGTGACCTATGCTACGCCACTGATTATTATACTCTATTGCACACAAGACATTTAACAGGACATTATTTAAGAAATAACATGTACAAAGGCGAGCTTATCTTTTTAAGAGATTTCTTCTAGCAAACCTTAGGGTAAAGGAGAAGCAGCTTTTGCTTGAGATAAATAATAGAGGTCCTTCAAGCATAAGGACACGACAACGGATTATATCATCACTGTATCAAGCGCGACATCGCGATAAAACGAGGAGTCATCTCACTTATTTCTGTATACTATCCATACTAATATTATAAAGAGGAAGAGTTTGTAAGTTTATGTGTAGAGTGACTAATCGCAGAAAGCACCTATACGATTTCAAAAATTCTTTCACCAGTATATAGAATGGAGTTTCAGGGTGGACATAGGTTATATATAGGCTATCCGTTTACCATGCGAACCTAGTCGGGGGCACTGTAAGTCGGCGCTACTCGGCATATCGCGAATAAGTCTGACGCTCTATCTTATCTACATAAACGTACTTCCACTAACTAGACTAGAAGATAATATAAATACTAGGTTTAGCGATGGTTAAGTATATTCAACAGCATATTATCCATTTACTCTGTCAATCTCAATTTAACTCCAGGCTTAATAGTAAAGTAAGACAGTATTATTTATAAAAACACGATTTCTCTGAGACACTCCTCAAATGTATTTTAATAATAGTCTCCGGTAAAGAGATTTCCTTTGCTATATTTAAACTTCATTTGAGGAGTGTTTTAAGGAATCGCGTTTTTATAAATAAAAAACTGCTGAGCGTTATCTACTAAGCAGGCGGGACCAACCTAGGTTAATAGCAATGAGTTACATTATTGAATTTGGCTCCCACCTGCCGTCTCGTTTGTGTGATTTTTTTTTACTTTATGATGAATTCAAATAGCCTATGACACTCCCGCAAACAAGACGAATTGATTGAGATAATATTTGTCAAAATCTATCCATTCGTTAAGGAGTTATGGGGGAACACTGAATCGGACATACCTGCTTACATACGAGCCAAACACATTACCCTCCTTTTGGGCTTCGCCGCAGTCGGATAATGAGACTGAGCCCCTTTAGATTTTTGTTTCAATATCACCCGTATTATCAACGAGCACTTGCAGCAGAGTGTACGAATGTAAAGGTCGTTGCGTAGTCGACTGACTATGTCCAAAAATGTCATGTTCGCAGCCAGACCCACCGAAACAACTAGTCATGTCAAAGTTGCTCAGATGGGGGGCCTCGGTATTGAAGAGGAGGCCTGTGCTCACCAACACTGCGGTGTACGCGGCCTTCTACACCGCGGCCGAGATGTCACAGCAAACGTTTAACAAATATTACACGGTATGTATCGATCGTGGCAAGTGGCAACACCCGGTCTCAGCCTACCCGTCCGGGATACAGGCGTGAGTGCATGTTATGCTTTGTTATGTATTGATCAACGGATGTTGACCAATATCGAATTCAATTGAAAGTGTATTTCAATCAAACTTAGGTACCTACTTAAATATAAACTCGTTGGTCTAGCGTTTAAGACGCTCGACTGCCAAAACAGAGGTGGGTTCTGTAGGATTATGGGCACAGAAGAGAATGAGCTCATAGATTAAGTTGCGTTTACAAACTCCAATACTGACCCTTAAACCAATATAATCTGTCATGTTACATAATTATGCCTTAAGCGTATCAGGCATTTAAATTCATTGCAGAAATTAATGCAAAATTTTAAGTTAACTAGGTATACAACTATTTAACTTAAAATTTTGCAGTTGCATTTTGACCGGGAACCGCCGTACTTGATACATTTTACAAATAATGACCTTTATCTGGGTGTATTGCCATATTTGTGTTGTCCTATTTGTCCTTGCCTGGTTACTATGGCACAGAGTATCCTAGTTTGTGACCAGGGCGAGTGAATGTGGTGTGGAAGTTATTACTATTATAAAATTGGTAAGTTTATAATGTTAGTAATTAAAAACATAACTGTAAGCTAATGTTAGTCAATCTTAGTTTTTGTGTTAGGGTAGACATGAATGGATGAATGAATTTCTACTTAAAATTCAATGCCAATGCTTAAGAATTGGGCTAATCGCCTTGTTCCTGATCACTCTAAGAGAAATCGAATTTCAAAGGATATTCTCGTAAGGCTAAGTGTACCTACCGCGAAAAATGTGCTGATTACTGAAAAAAGTTAATAGACCTCTCAATAAAGGCAATAAAAAGAGACTTGGCAGCGGTGGGATTCGAACCCACGCCTCCGAAGAGACTGGTGCCTTAAACCAGCGCCTTAGACCGCTCGGCCACGCTACCCGTGGCTGAAATCGGGAATTGTCACGTCGCTATCTATCAGCGCTGTGCGCGTCATAGAACTATTATTAGCACTGTGGCACTACCCACAATTCGTGGTATAAACATAGATATATTTAGATAAGAAAGACATTAATTCAGCTTCATAGTATCTATGTTCATAATAGTGTATTTATGTTTTGACATAATAAGCAATTTAGCTCGATACTCGACACATTTGATGCTACTTAGTGTGTAGGCACAAAAGTGCCCCGCCGTGGTCAATCAATATATTCCAATTTTATTGGTATCTATACTGTATCGTATCGATTGCAAGTTCATTACGGTCTGGGCCGCGTTTTATAAAACTACAATACATGGTTTACTATTTTAAAAACCTATTTAGAGGCTAAAAATTCAACAAGGCCATCAAAATAATAAAATATAAAATGCATACCCACACCAACGAAAAAAAATGCATATCTTGAACTAATTAAAAATAAAATATTACACAAAAAATTACTAATGTACATAGCTTCACGTAACAGGGCCCTGGGCGGTGTTTCATTAAACTATAACGGTCTTATTTATAAAAAACACGATTCCTTAAAACATTCTTCAGAGGTAATTTTAATAGTCTGTAGAGACGTTTTTTTTATGTAGCCTACATACTTTCCACTGCAGGGCACAAGCCTTCTCTCACAGAGAAAAAGTAAGGGCTTAATTACCACGCATGCCCGCCGCGGATTGGCAATTTCAAGCACTGAGGTATGTGAACACCTCATACACTCAGGTTTCCTCACGATGTTTTCCTTCACTCTTAGCGTGGATTAGAATCCCGGCATGTACCAGAATTACTCAGTTTTCTATATTACGTACATTTGTTAAGTTACAGTAGCAATATCACTCGCTAAGGGTGAAGGAAAACATCGTAAGGAAACCTAAGTGTCTGAGGTGTTCACATACCTCCGTGCTTGAAATTGCCAATCCGCGGCGGGCACGCGTAGTAATTAAGCCCATACTCTTTCTCTGAGAGAAGGGCTGTGCCCTGCAGTGGAAAGTATGTAGGCTACATAAAAAAACGTCTTTCCACAGACTATTTAAACTACCTCTGAAGAATGTTTTAAGGAATCCTGTTTTTTATAAATAAGACCGTCATAGTTTAATGAAACACCGCCCAAGGCCCTGTTTCGTGAAGCTATGTACATTAGTAATTTTTTGTGTATTTGATCTATACTTAACATCTTTTATTTTTAATTAGTTCTAGATATGCATTTTTTTTCGTTGGTGTGGGTATGCATTTTATTTTATTATTTTGATAACCTTGTACTTTTCTAACTTCCAGCACGAAAAGCCGGACTATGACCTGGCCTCCGCGGCACGGATCGTGTCAGTCGGCAGCACTGTGTACGCGCCCACACTCTATTTCTGGTAAACATCGCACCACATTTGCTTTTAATTACCTATGAGGTGAAAAACAACCGGCTGTCTATAGACTACATACTGGTTTTTATTTATAAAAACACGATCCCCTAAAATACTTTTCAAATGCATTTTAAATGTTTGACTTAATGGAAATGGATAGTATGACTTTGTTTTCCAAGGTACTTACGTTTGTGAAGGTGTAGTAGCAATGCTACTCGCTAACGGTAAAAGAAACCTGATTGTCTAACCCCCGGTTTCTCGTACCACTAACAAGCTGTTAATCTACTGTTAACAGCTGTCGGTGGTTTTTTTTGTATGCACTTTGGTCAATTGACAGCTGTTAACAGTAGATTAACATCGTGTTAGTGTACGAGAAACTGGGGGTAAAGTGTCTAAGGTGTACAATAATTGTCAGAAAAAACTATACCGAGCGAATGTGGATGGAAGGTAAGGGGAGGTCCACACGGACACACTTCGACCAAATAAAGGATGCACTAGCGAAGGGCAAAATAAAACGTACCCGAAACCGGCGTGCGTGCATACAGCGACTAATAAATGTTGATGAAGCGAAAGAGGTTTGTCGGATCGTGGAAAGGTTCATAACAACCCTTCATAACAACCTTGGCTTTTTTAATTACAACGGAGATGAATTGTGGAAGTTTTACTACCCATCTAGGGGTACATATAAATCGAATGGTGCATCCTCAAGAATAGTTGGCAGAGAGCCATTGAAACAATTTATAGCCAACGGAAATGGACCATCACAACGATCGTAATCAATTTAGAATCTCTTTAGAAACACTGTGGATGTGAAATCTCTTTAAAACAATTAAAATTAAATGTATTCATTTCTCTGCCACTTGCACATTAGGTAGGTATTTTTAAGTGTTTAAAAATAAATTAAACTTGCAACCACTTCAATAAACATAAATGACACCTGTGGGGAGCCTCGTTTGCCATTAATACGCTCAAGAAGAAGAATGCCGCTTTAAACGCGAAAACTTACCAAATAATCGTGAAGAATCGTTCTATCACGTCATTTAATTGATTTGTCTAATAAAAGTAAGTATTTGTATTCGAAACCCACTGTGTCCATGCATGGACAAAAGACTAATAATTGTAATAATACTTTATTCATTTATTTGCTTCTTCCGAAGTAAAGACTGTTAATGAAAAGAAAGAGGTTTTTCAGAGACGTGGCCAGTGGTAAACTCTGGCAAACCCTGGTCTCTGTCTGCCTTTCCCGGATATAGACGTGAGTTTATATGAGATGTGAGTAAGATAAGATAAGATAAGAATATTCTTTAGTTTACACTAGAGCACAAGACATAAAATTTTAAAAATACACAGTACAATTGGCGGCCTTAAGTAAGCTTAGTTACTCTTATGACCAATACATTACGTTATGTGCTATAGGTACAAGCTGCTGGACCGCAAGTTTGCGGGTACAGCGGTAAAGGCGGTCGCAACCAAGGTGGCGGCTGACCAGTTCATCATGACACCCATCCTTCTAGCTACCTTCTATACCCGTAAGTACCGAACATTGTCCAGATTCGAATCGACTATGGTCTAAAGTTAACCGACCTAGGAGTTTCTCAATTCGAACCTAACCTAACCTATTTGGTAGTAACCTGTGTTTTTTTTTTAACAAGGCATAATAATATGAGTAATTTTTTTCAACAAAACCAGCCAGCACACCAAAGTTTCAGTGTACAAAATCGATCTTACTTTGCTCTAACGGTGTGTTTTTCGCGTCTAATTTTGATAACAGGCCACTTTCCACATTATTTCTGGAAAATGTTTACAGTGATTGCCGCTTTGGAGCATCGGGACGACCTCTTTGGTGAACTACGGGAAAAGTATTGGAAAACTTTTGCCGCCAATCAAGCTTTTTGGATCCCGGGACAAACGATAAATTTCTTCTTTGTCCCACCACACCTCCGCGTGATCTACGTGGCGTCAGCTTCCTTTATTTGGATCAATGTGTTGTGTTTCATAAAAAGACAGAAATTAGAAGTTCCTGGAGCTAATTAGCTAAATAAGCGTAAAACAATTTAACCAATATCACCCAGAGACATACTCTTATGTAAGGGACCAACTGTCATAATAATTGTTTGCTGCATTTTGTTGCTAGGTTTTAAGGCAATAAGCAAATTGTTAATCTATTTAAGTAAAATCCTTACTAATATTATAAACGCGAAAGTTTGTATGTATGAATGGATGTTTGTTACTCTTTCACGCAAAAACGGCTGAACGGATCCCGATGAAATTTTGCACAGTCTGGATTAGGACACAGGTTATTTTTTATCCCGGAAAAATACACATCAAAATTACCACGCGAAAGAAGTCGCGGGCAACAGCTCGTACCTATATAATTTCAGTTATGTAAATAAGTAACTACCACTATGACATAGATATTAGTCATAAGCTATGCGTCACTCCTCTCTATATAATGCTTAGGTACCTTAATCAAATAAGAAAGTCATAATGAATACATAACTGAAGGGCTTCACTTGGACGCCCGGCCAGACGTGGGTCAGCTTCGTTTCTTTCAGTCTTTATTTTGTCCTCGCTCAGACAAACTGCGTCTTGCAGTTATTATCTAACAGCAAAGGATATTTTAAAAGCTGGTGATTTTGTTTGTTGAAAAATAATAACCATGGCGGACTTAAACTTGACGCTAAAGTGTGACGGAAACTTCAATAAAGATTTCAACATGACTGGCTCTCCAAATAATTCTACATCAGAATTAGTTAGTGAAGGGACAGTGGAAGTTTCCGTGGCAGCTGGTACAGGGACACTTACTGGCATCATCATTGCTATACTTATAAATACTATTTTGAGTATAGAGGTATGGTATTTGTTTTTAGATAAATCGATTGCTAAGTATAGTATTCGATACTAACGGCATATTTCTTTTCACAGTATGACAAGTACGGCGATCCAACAGTGAAAATAAAACTCTACCATCTCAGTGCAAAATCCCTATCAAAAACCATTGCCATCATAATTTTAATTTTATTTTCACCCATAGCTGTTACATTATTAATCTTAGCCGTATCATACAAAATAGCTTGTTCCGTACTTATTAGGAGACAAGACAAACGTTTCGTGAAATTTTTGGACAGTTTTGATGTTTTTTGGAGCTTAGAAGACGATATTTCTAAAAGTATCATAAACGTTCTCGGTGTTATAGAGAGCAATTCTGCGGAGACTCTAGTAGCTAATATAAGAAATAAACTAAGAGACATTGTGGAAAGTAAAAAAGCAGATAAGATATTCTATCGGAGACGTGAACAGTATGGTTTTTACTACTGGCGCAAGTACAGTTACATCGATGTAGACCAGTACGTACAGATTATAGATTGCCCAGATAAGAGTAGCAAACTGACTGTACCTGATTTTGAAGACATTATGGCCGCCGCTTCCTGCAAAGCACTGCCTTATTCAGACGAGGGATTGTTTCAAATATTAATTACAAAAAAGAGAATTGGATATGACACAAACCCAAGTGGAGACTATGGCATAATTTTCCGAATCCATCATTCAGTAGGCGATGGAGTTGCCTTGATCGATTTTCTGTGTAAAACCTTAGCAGATGGTAGCGAAGATAGTTCAGTCAACATGTTTTGTTTACCAGATTCGTGTAGCGTCAAGTACAATTATTATTCACCGTCAAGTCTAATTCGCATGATTCGTAAACTGTGCGAGATTCCTGTATGTTTTATCGATGGAGTTCTGCGAAAGCCTGATAATAATTCCCTGCATGGTCCAAAGTTGTTGGGTAAGAAGATTTTTAAGTGGACTGATTCTGATGAGAACCTATTGTCAATGGTGAAGGAGATTAAAGAGAACGTCGAAGGATTGCGTTTGTCCGACATTTTAGCTGCCGCTTTGACAAGTGGCCTAGACAATTTTTTCTCCAAGGTAAAATCTAATTTATTGCCTCAAATAAAGGACCTGCATTAGGTCCTAATCAGCTGACTAACCTTTAACAGACAATGGCAAATATTCCAGATAATGTAGCAGTGGTGCTTCCCGTTAGGTTCCCAAAGGCCGCAAAGGTAGCCAACAGCGGTTTGAAATTGGAGAATGACTTCAGTGTTACGATATTAGATTTACCAACAAATATAAGACATGACTTGGAAGAGATACAAGAGAGATGTAACAGGTTGCGAAGAAGTGCTGATGCCTTGGTAAGTAACGATTTTACATAAATCAAGCAATGGTTTTGATATAATGCTATTTCACAATCGGCCTTATTAGGGTTCCGTACCTCAAAAGGAAAAACGGTACCCTTATAGGATCACTTTGTTGTCCGTCCGTCCGTCCATCCGTCCGTCCGTCCATCTGTCTGTCAAGACCTTTAATCTCGGGAACTTAAAACCTTATAGTCAGATCTACAGTCCCTTGAAGCTGAGAAAAAAATCAAACTTCTAAGTTGACGCAAAAAAAAGTTACGACCGTTTATAGCGCAAAAAACGTATACTTCGACACTCTCATGGGAATTTAAATTTATAGGGCACTTTCTAACTCTAAATTTGGCGAGCAATATTGTCTTTTACTACAAGTACAGGGAAAAACTGAAAACTATACATTTGTAAATAAATCATAAGAAACGTATTAGTAATAATAAATCATGGAACAAGCTTTCTAAATTTATTCAAGAGAGTCCTTCTATAACATCATTCAAGAAGAGATTAAAAGAGCACTATCTTTCTAACCTGTCATAGATAATAGGTTTATGTACATATAAGTACATAACATGTATAATTATCTTATTATAACTTATTTATGAAGGTATATAAATATTTCTCCCTTCTTCCCGTTATCTCAGTTCCAACACCCTATGCTAAGGTTGGCTGGAACAGATCTCTCTTAGAGATAAGTTCGCCTTTGTAACAATGCTATGTAATTAATTTTATAGTTAATCTTTTACAATAAAAAAAAATGTCTGAAGTTCGGGAAAAGCTCGGTACCTACAAATTTGTACGGAACCCTCGGTGGGCGAGTCCGACTCGCAAGAGCGACAAGTGTCCGGTTTTTTAATAAAAACAAGATTCCTCTAAAGCATTCCTCAAAGGCAGATTATTTAACTGTGGTTACGTCTTTTTTTGTAAAATATCCACCACAGACTAATCGATATTTATCGAGTGTTTTAAGGAATCATGTTTTTATAAATAAGAACGTTAGTCTGACTAGCGGTCTACAAGGAAAAGACGTAACCACAGATTAAATAAACTGCCTCTGAGGAGTCTTTTAAAGGAATCGTGTTTTTATAAACAAGGCCAAAAGTCTCTATATAATATGTACATAAACAATGTTTCGCTTCCAGTCTAACTACTACTTTCTCAAGCTGGTGAGCGGTGTCCTCCCACGTCAGGTCTTGCAACCTTTGCTCAACAGCAGCCAAGCGACAATGATCTTTAGCAACATGCCAGGACCAGCATCTCTAAGGCTTTGCGGCGGAAATTTACTGAAAAAACTGGTGTTCTTTGTGCCACATAAGGGTACAACAGGTGAGATAACAAAAAGCAAAGATATAATTACAGAGAGAGAAGTTTTGATCCAGCAATGGTGGGTAAAAAAGTTCCACAATTATCAGTCAGCAGCCCACCAGCCAGATATAGTCCGAGTAACCGGCACACAGTGGTTCCGTATGGCATAAGAAAAGAAAAGTGACGTGAAAATGAAGAGGCCTATACCAAGCAGTGGGTGTCAACTGATTAATGATAATGACGATGATCAACGGAGGGGAAAGACAGTTAACATTGATGCCAAAGACCGAAAAAGTTCTCTTGAAGAGAAGGCCACGTAAATTTTTTTCAATTGATCATCTCGGAAAAATATTTAATTTCCTATTTGCCGATCTGAGATCAAAACCTTTCTGTCTCAGGCCTCGGAGTGACGGCTCTTTGCTATGGAGGAGTGCTACGCTTTGCCGCAATGGCCGATGCGGCTGTGGTCTCCAACGGAGATGACTTGGCCCTGATCCTAGACGGAATGGTGGCGGAAATCCAGCGGATGCACCGTCGCTTCGTCGTGACTGGGTGTTAGAATGAAGTTAAGCTGGGAATCGGCTTTATGGTGGCATTTCAGTAAAAGGTTAGTTGATTCGTTTTTTAGAGTTCTTATCTTATTTAGAATACGATAGAGAAAATTATTTACAGGAACTTTCTTAACATCTTTTAGCTTAAAGTAAATATTTGGTGTTAGAGTTATCGTTTTGTTTCAGCCATATTGGTTCGTTTAGTTTATTTTCGATGTTGCAGGTATGGGGATCGTCAACGTAAAAGCCGATTGCGAGAAGAAATCAGGATACTTACATTATTTTTACTTGTGCGGTGGTTAATAATAAACAATGCCTATCAGGCACTTATTTATGGATTATTTTAATTAAATCTAAGAAAAACTTGCCAACAATTTAATAAATCTAAACAAAGATTAAATTAAAGTAAATTATAAAACTTATGTAAGTACCTACCTATGAGAAGCTTTTAGAAATTACTATTTGAAACTCAAGCACGATGACTCCCAAGAGAGTTGAGGAGAGAACTCTTCAATTTGAGTCTTCAGTCGCATGTTCTCCAAACAAAGACGGTTGCATTTACGGATCTAGAATACACTCTTAATTTAGTTTCGAGAAGACATTACAAAATAGGGTATACTTACTGCATTAATTTCGGGTGGTTTGAAATAATTAGCAAAATGAACGTGCCTGACAATAATTACTATCGAACACACTAGTTTCTTTTTTTTAAAAAACGTAGTTACCTACTTCAAAAATATCTCGACACAAACTCGAATCTATTAGACCCATTAGTAGCCTTCCAGAGCGGTGCGTGCGTTCCGCGGTACTAATAGTTCACGCATTTTTTAAACAAGATTTCTTAACTCGAAAAAAGAATTCTCATCTATTTTTTTTGTTTACCTCTCTACTTAAAAGTAATAATCTAGATAGAAGTAATAGTCTAAATAGATGCCATTTTTAATTACTAATTACATAATCGCGGCTTTCAAACCACCCAGAAATCGGCAGCATCGCGCTAAGTAAACGAGACTAAACTTCCAATGATGTTCCTATGATCTACACGATAGCAAAAGAGAAAACAGAGGTGCCTTTATACATAACTATATGTAGGTAAGTGTTGTCAGGATTTAGGCGGACAATGTCCCGTTCGCAAAATGTCCCTTCGACAAAAATTGTCCCTTTCTCAAAACGTCCCTGTGTCATATCGTCCCTGTGTCATATCGTCCCTTTCTCAAAATGTCCCTTTCTCAAAACGTCCCTTACTCAAAACGTCCCTTTCTCAAAACGTCCCTTTCTCAAAACGTCTCAATTTTAAGTTTAATTTTGAGTGCTACTTAAGAATTTTTGTTTATGAGAGTCAATATCAGATTTTATGGTTTTTAAAGTTTAAGAAAACCTGAGGCTGTATTTTTAATGGATAGACTTATCTGCTTATTGCAGCTTATCAAACAGAGACGTCATCAAGTCCTGAAGATCTTGAGTTTATCGCTCGACAAATGTCAAGATAAACCCTTTTTCCACTCCGACCAACTGGACTGCCAAATGCTTTATTTGCCATTTGTCGAGCGATAAACGGTGACCGTAATAGGCTTGCTGAAAGAGACCTCTTGCGCTAGGGTTATTTTGCGAAAGCGACATTTTGCAAAAGGGTCATTTTGCGTTAGGGTCCTTTTGCGAAAGGGTAGTTTTGCATTAGGGTCCTTTTGCCAAAGGGTCATTTTGCGATAGGGTCCTTTTGCGAAAGGGACCTTTTGCGAAATGATGAAGGGACATTTTGCGAATGGGACAATGTCCGCCTAAATCGTTGTCAGCAATACATTATGTTTTAAACAATCTAAAGTCGACTTAGTCTTCTATTCACTATTCACCGGAAAAAAACAAACACAGTTTTTTTCCGGTGTACAATAAAGAATATCTTATCTTATAACGTTATGATTGCTGTTCTATCTACCTGTACATGCTCATAATTCTCATGAATGTACACTGCTATGTATTGGCGTCCTCTTCTCCAGTGGAGTGGAGTATTCTCCAGCGTGGAGTGTCTGCACACCAACCCTTCGGTTCCTTGCCAATCTGATTTGCTGTTGAGCTATGATGACGAATCGAAGAATTTTTTGTGCAAATTTCGTATCTTACCTCGGCTAGCAACAAGGAGCGAGTGACGTCAGTTTCGTCAGCCATTTTGCGCCCCAACTCTGCATCCAGATCGCCACGCGCTTTCTGTGCCATCTGCAAAACCTTATGGAGGGTTTCTTTTATGCCTCGCATGGTTTCTGCGTACTGTGTCTTCTGGGGAAAATAATATTGCGGGAGTAAAAATTACTTCCTGGTACGATGTTTTGATTAGTTAAGCTATTAAGGTGGTTCACCTGGAAAAATAAGTTAAAGGAGTAGTCGGCCATCCGACCCGTCAGCCAAATGTGTCTTCAAAACACTGAGGAAATAATCAGGCGAGGAAAGGAAGACGTTAAGAGTATCAAGTATGTATGGGTCTGCAATCATGACTCTCGTACGCCCTACTCGGACAAAAATTTGCGTTTTACAAACGGAACCCTCAATCAAAAAATGGTCTTCCTACACCCACAATATTTTTCAACGACCAATCCAACGATATCCCGCACTATGGTGCAGGCGAGAAAAAAATTTCATGGCTAATGTTGGTGTAGGGGAGTACTTACCGTCTCTGTGCTAAGCCGCGGACGGACAGACAGACGGACGGACTTGGCGAAACTATAAGGGTTCCTTGTCCACTACGAAACCCTAATAAAAGGTCCGGTAGGTTGAATTCCACCGCGATCCTCGTTGACTCTCTGGCAGGTTCAGTTTAATGTAACTAAGGCATATCTCTGACAAACGAAGCTTTAACAGCCTCACCAATACCTGTGCATCCCGGCGATCCCTAAGCGCCAGATACTTGTTTCCAACCTCCAGCAACGCATTGTGCGCGTGAACGGCACGCGCCTGCGTCAAGCGCACGCGCTGCTGCAAACGCGCCAGCGTTGCGTCACGCTCATCGAGTGCGCGACAACGCGCGTCATACGCGTGCAGTAGAGACGTATAGCGTTTGGCGAGCTCTTCGTATCTGGTTAAGGGACCTTTCGTTACACGAATATTTCCCTTGAAAGAGATGGGTAAACCAGGTCACCCGGAAACACGGTCCTCCTAGGACCTATATTTAGAATATATTTTGGAAATATTTATCCACTTTGTCCTGTAGATTCTACGTGATCAATGTCTTATAGTAAGTATCAACGTAGGTAATACGAACAGTAGGTAATGTCAAAAAAGATCAAGGCAGTGGACTTACTCACTGGTACTGGAGACATACGATGCTCATCGTAGACCATGACTCAGCTAAATCCACTTGACTTCTCGACACCTTGGTTTCTGTAATTTTGTTACACACATCCAGTGATAGATAAAAACATAGATAGAGCTAGTTTTTATCTATTGTCAAACGGAGCGAGTTCAGTATTACCCGGCAAAATATCTGTGCACCTGCCACCGTCAGACCGCCATCTTACGAGGTACTTAGGTAGGTACCTAGAAATTTTGAGGGGTTATACATGAATGATAATACTTGGTTTGACGTTTTTGTATAAAACCAACCATCAGTTATGCTGTCACTTACTATCGCCCAATCAACGTTCACGTCGCGCATGGCGCACAGAGTGAACCAATCATAGAATGATTTACTCTGCAGCATCTCATTTCATTGGTAAAAACAAGTCGAAAGGATCGAGAGGTTTTTGGGTGTGAAGAAATACTTCTATGGTTTTTTTATTCGTAGCACACATCACATAAACTCACGCCCGTAATCCTTAGGGGTTGCCAGGGTTTACCACTTGCCACGATGCTAACAAACCTCTTTCGCTTCAACATTAAGACGCACCCTTGTAACGGGTACTTTTTATCTTCATCATCAACCCATTATATCCCCACCGAGGGGCACGGGTCTCTTCCCTGAGGAAGGTATAGGCCATACTCCACCACGGGGGCCAAGTCCGGATTGGTGGAGGCTTGTAGACTAGTGGCTCGTCTACTGTCAGAAGTTGTCAAGCCGCCCTAAGGCCTCTGACTTGGCTTAACGATTGCCATCTATCGACGGCAGCCGGCACCAACAGCTTAACGTGCCTTGTGAAGCACGGAACCGCTCGGAAAAATGCCACTAGCGTTAGGCACAGACGGCGACCCATCCATGCACTGAACGCGCCCAGTGTTGCTTAACCTTCGTGATCGTTTAAGATCACTCAGGCAGCCGGGGCTACGAGCGATTCGATTTTTATCTTGCCCTTCGCTAATATACACCCTTTGATTTGATTTTTATCTTGCCCTTCGCTAATAGGTATACACCCTATGACCTCGAAGTATGTACGCCTAAACATTTTTCGCCCACTTGTAAAACCAGTGTGTTTCGGATATGTTTCTAGATTATTCTAAGATTAACCAACTGTCACCAGTGGCATTGAGCTGATAATATCTGCCGAAGAACAGATAACCGATGGGTTAAAAAGGCTTTTCAGTGGGGTCGTGATTCGTGAACCGGTAGATCAAATCTGCTTTTAGATGATTGACAATGGCGGCTGGACGTTGTAATGTGCTTTAGGGAAGCTTATGTCCAGCAGTGGGGAATGTGGACCAATGGATTGGAATGGAACCTTTGGAAGCCTTGTATCCCTTCTCCTCCGCATCTTTGTTCCAACACTCTTCAGGGCTGTGCGTATGCACGTGGCTTGCTTTGCACTGCAAGAGACGCCTCTCATATCGTCTGGTCTTGTTTATACTCCGCTCGAGGCTATCCAAGATATTGCGTGCGTTTTGGAGGCCGTTCATGAAATTCTTTTGACCTAGCGGATTGACCTGTAAGGGGGTAGTCTTGGGAATAAAGTATTAGTGTGTTTGGTGGTACTTAGTGGTGTTCTCCTTCTTTGTTCCACACATTATCCAAGTGTAGGTATCTAAGCTTTAGATTCTGTAAGTGCACCCAGAGTGCCGAGCCAGTGTCTTTGACAATGACTTAATTCCATTGCCGCTTCGAGTCGGCAAAGACAAACGTATGAACGATAAAAACATATTCTGCCAAAAGGTGGCTACACCCTACCTATATATCGCTACACACTATTATTATTATTCAAAATATTTGCTGTTTCAGAAAAAAATTGTACTATTGGCGGGCTATATCGTTCGAGAAATAAATGTAGGAATTAACTTTCAATTGTGTTTGAAACTTGTTGGTGCTTTATATCGATTGATTGAAGGCGCGACAACTTAGATAGTTTACTTTACACCAGGGGTCGGCAACCTTATGCTATAGCCGGGCCACATATGTTGCCAGAGTATCAGTGCGGGCCGCACTTATATTTATATGTTCGGGCATGTATTTTTAATATTTGAAATAAAACGCATATATATTCATACAATTATGTCTTTTTTAATTGAACTACTATACTAACATAAAAGTAAGTACTAGTGAGATTTTTGAGGCTGCATTTGACTTGCAAGTTTTTTAACGTCTGCTTTCATTTTAGTAGTAGACACGCGCAGTATCGCGTCTAAATGTTCATCCGTTAACCGCGAACAATTCTTATTTTTGCGGTAGTTGAGAATTGAAAAAGTCTGCTCACACAAATATGTACTACCAAACATAGTTATTATCTGCTGAGCAAACTTTTTCAATTCTTTGAAGTTTTCAGAACTCAAACCTCCGTAGAACTGTATCAAGTCAAGTGCTTTCCTTAAATGCCGTTTTAAGTGTGCTATTACTTTAATATCAATTGCAAAAGGGTTTTGGAATATTTCCATGTTAAGGGAGCTCTTTTTAAAGTCGGTGAATCGATTTACAAACTCAGTTTGTAGTTGTGTTAACACGTTTCTCATTGTAATATTTTGCCACACAAAATTATCTCCAGCTTCTTCCACGGCTTTCTTGCAATTAGGAAAATGGTCAAGCTTTTTTTCATCAATATGCTTGATAAACAGTTTCAGTTTCATTTCAAATGACTTTACATCTGTATACATATCGCAAATCAATTTATTTTTTCCCTGCAAGCGTTTGTTGAGCTGATTCAGTTCCTTAGTCAAATCAGTCAAAAAACCAAGATCGATAATCCACTGTTTGTTAGTAAGCTCTTCTACTGGCTTTCCTTTCATCTCCATGAAGTTGCCAATTTCTTTCCTCAAATCAAAAAACCGTTCCAAAACGGCACCTCGACTGAGCCACCCTCAGAACACAAAAATAAGGAGAAGTGTTATAATGGCCCGTTTGCTAGAAAACCGATGTCGCCACTTACTCACACAGCTACATTGTCCTCATAATCTCTATTTGATTACAACATAAACAACCGGCTCACTATTCGCTGTTTACACAAATGAAACAGCCAATGAGAAGAGCAGCACAACATTAGTGATGGGGACGAAAAAGTACATTATCGATTATACTTAAAAAAAAAATCGTACATCGTACAAAAACTTTTTTGTACATTGTGTCGATTTTTTTCTTGCCATCTATACTTGTCTGGAAGAGATCGCTCTAAGCGATAAGACCGCCAATTGTATACCACTACTTAGATATAAGAAACTATTTGTAATATCTTTCACCTGGTTGTGCAATAAAGTGTTCTCTATCTATCTATCTAAATAGTAACTAATTATTTCTCTACGTCGCGTAGTCTGTAACTACTTTATTTCGTTGTAGTAATCCTTTGCAAAAGGCTGCCTAAGCTTTTATTTTTACAGGCTTTGCCTACCAATGTGTTAATTCCTAAATATGTCAGTTTTGTTCATACCTACCTATCGTATAATTCGTGAATTCCGTTTCATCGTAAATTCTAATCATACAATTATTGTAAATGACAAAGTTTAGAGAACATTTGCTGAGTTACCTACAAAATATAGGTATGCAAAACCTACATAGGCGACGAAACGACGTTGGCTGTGCCGCGCCGCTTGAATATAATTCAAAATTTTTGTTTGAAGCGGCAAGATGCCTGCACCTTGCCTTCACCTTATGCGCGTTTTTGTATAGCGCACACCTTAAAAAATCTAGAACTACTTATTTTAACTCGTGAATTAATGAGCAGTGACTGGTAGATGTTTCTGAATTTGGATTAAAATTTTCATTGCCTTGGTGGGTGACAACTGTGATGGGTACATAAAAAACATTCTCAATAATATCACATAAATAATATTTTTATTACATTAGGTAGTAAGAACTCAAAGGGCCGGTTTCTGAATTGAGAATTTCACTAAGTAAAAACATAAGTAACGTTCTGTCACGCTCTTTTGTGAAAAATTCGAAGAGACAGCACTACAGTTAACCATTTACTTAGCGAAATTCTCAATTCAGAAACTGGCCAAAAGAAACTTGTGAAACATAAACTTAAAGAAACTTTCGAAACACATTTACATTAAAAAGATAACATCATCATCCGACTGAGATCCTGCAAAGAATATTTTACTGTTCCCTTAAAAGGTAAATATTTATTTAGAACTTGTCACTTGTTGACATTGTTCAATGTTTTGCGTGATTTCTTTTTTCGAGGTTTTTCTTCAATCGACATATATCTACCAGTTTCTGGGCCTTCGGCAACTCGTTGCTGTATCTAAAATACAAAAAGTATGCATTTGTAAAAAATCTAATATTTTTTTATTTATACAGGGCCATTTATAAGTTACCACAATTCCTGAAACACGTCAATTAAAGTAAGTCATTTACAACAATTTTGGTTTACGACTTTTGAAAACTCGATGTTATATTTTCAACTTGGTTCATATGATTTTTCGATTTTCTAGTCTGTGGCGGCGCTATATGACCGATAAATTATGTGTTCAATCGAATGGACATTCCTCTATGTCTGACAATTATTTACAGGGGTCTTTGACATTCGCAGCATTTTTCGACAAAAAAATATCCGTTACTTCCAAGGGGATCTAAAATAGTAAATAAATTATGAAATTATTAAAAACATTACCTGGTCACCTGTTATTTCTTCAGGAACGCATGTTTCAACAGTAACAATATCCGAAACTTTCTAATACGGATCTAAAATAGTAAATAAATTATTAAATTATTGAAAACACTTCATTTACTTTATTTTAAATTAATCGAATTTTAGGCTCATAAAAGAGTATAAGAATATTATTTAGTACCATAACCACATCACCTGACTTGTTTCTTTAGAAACACTTTCTTTTGCAGAGTTATGCGTCGTTGCGTCCATTGTCACCTCAAATAGAGAATCAGAATAAAGTAACAATCGAATATTCCACACCATGTAAAATATAATTATGCCGTGATTTTAGGTATATTGGTACCTCAACATTTATGGAACTCCTTATTACTGGTATTTTCAAACCACTCTTTAGCATCTGGAAACATTTCTCCGTAAAATGGATGGAGCAACAGGTATTTGATTTGAGAGGAAGCCAGTTAAGCAATCTCCCTGTAGTTTCAATCCATTTATCCTTCCTATTAGGGTCTTTGGGAAACCTGAAATTAAATCTTTATTAAAAACTTTTTGAAATACGTGGTGAAAACTAAGCCTGTTTATATTACGACAAAATCTGCCACTAAAGTAGAAGCTTCCTTAGCAACTGAAGTCCACGCG
Organism: Yponomeuta evonymella; assembly: GCA_963969515.1. Taxonomy (NCBI): domain Eukaryota; kingdom Metazoa; phylum Arthropoda; class Insecta; order Lepidoptera; family Yponomeutidae; genus Yponomeuta; species Yponomeuta evonymella. Next base: position 6,555,506 of record OZ018353.1, read on the forward strand.
GACGGAGTCGCGGACAATAGCTACCTAGTCGTACAATATAATTCGTTCTAGTAATTTTGGAAGTCTGGACGAACGAGTGTAAATGCGACGAAGTATCGATACTTAATCAGTCTGGAAAGAAAGCAACTACCCCATCACTATGACTCCCGCTGACACCTACTGTGACTTTGACAGTTCACGGCAAATACATGCGGCCGTACCACGAAACATCGCAATTCATCGCATGGAACAATAGGTAGTTTCGCGAGACGGTCCATTGCGGGCTTGCTTTTCCATGTTAGAAAACCTCCACGAAAATTCTACATAAAAACAGCAGTGGAGTAAACCCGACGATATAAATACGTCTCATTTATGTTCTTAGTACTGGAATGCATATTGCACAGGAAAATTATTATAATTATGATTTTTCGTAGTTTAAAGATGGATATAGTGAGTAAAATAGGCTTACCGGTGAAAACACACTGCACTGTTATTTGAATAGCATGTATCACTGCGATTTCTGTAGGTAATCAGGCATTTTTCACATATGTTACGGCGATAGCGGGCGCGAGGCGATTGACGGCCATATTTAAAAGTTTCGCCGAGGTTAGCCCAACCGGGCTAACGTTGAGCGACAGTGCCACGCCCATATGGCAGTTCTCCTTCTTTTTGTGTTCTGAGGAGCCACCTCACTTCACAGTAGTAAACCACGTCACCATGTTCAGCTTCCAGATCTTCCAAAAACTTTTGGAACTGACGGTGTGTGAGCCCATTTCTTCTTATAAAATTAACAGTGGATGTTACAGTATCCATTATTTCTTTCCAGGATATAACTTTGGAGCACAATGCCTCTTGATGGACAATACAGTGAAAAATCAATGGCACAGTAGATCCAGAATCTTTCACTTTGCTGATGATTCTCCCAACAACACATTTGTTTTGACCGCTCATGTTCTTGCCTCCATCGGTAGTGACACTTGTTAACTTTTCCCAGCTTAATTGCAATGAATCCAGAGCTTGTTCCACATGGTGAAATAAATCTTCTCCCGTAGTTGTACCTTTCAAACTGCACATTTTCACAAGCTCTTCGTAAACAGTAAAGTTTTCGTCAATGCCGCGTACAAATATGAGTAGCTGTGCTGTATCCGACACGTCCGTACTTTCATCCATCGCTAAAGAGAAGCAGTCGAAAGACTGCGCCTTATCCCTGAGTTGTTCACACAAATTAGCACCCAAGTCTTCAGTACGTCGGGTGCAAGTTCTTGCAGACAGACTAAGACTTTCAAACATTTTTTTCTGCTCTGGGCATATTTCTTCTGCGATAGCTAAGACACACTCTTTTACTAATTCACTATCGGTAAACGGACGTCCACTTTTTGCAAGAATCTCTGCTACCCTGTAACTGGCCCGAACATTCGATTCGCTGTTGTCTGCCACAACCTTAAATATGTTTTGTTGATTTTGTAATGACGATTTCAAAGTGGAAATTTTCCTTTTCCGTATTTCTCCTTCAAGACAGTCAAATTTAGCTTTGTGCTCAGTGTCGTAATGTCGCTTCAGGTTATATTCCTTTACTACAGAAATACTCTTTTGACAAATCAAGCATAACGGTTTTCCTTTCAACTCGATACAAAAGTATAATTCTGTCCATAATTCGTTAAAAACTCTTTTTTCTTCTTCTATCTTCCTTTTTCTTGAAGCCATGTTTATATAATTATTCTGTAACAATAATGAAAAAAATTAAATTCGTTGTAAAATTATATGTTCCAGTTAGCACCCACAAATTCAACTCCACATTCAAATAATAATTAAAACATGACACACTCGTAACTAACTTCATGTCATGTAACTACTATCCCCGTCCTTATAACATTTACCCATCAATCTGAAGGTTCACATTAACAAGCAGTAAATAAAATAAAACAAAATGCTCGCGAGTGCATACAACTTACCTCATACGTCGTGCGTGAGAAGCTATCAGCGAAGGGAAGAAAGGTGAAACGAAACGCGTAGCTAGCAACCAGATGAGACGTGAGTTTCCGGCGAATTTCCACAACCGAATGTGGCGAGAGCTGCGCGCGGCTGTGATTTTAACTAAAGCCGGTCGCTTTGAATTTTTTCGCCGCCGCACACCTGCGTCTAATCAAAGACTGCCGCCCCGCCTATTGTCTCAAAGGAGCCGCCCGCCGCCGCACGTGCGGCGGATAAATGCAAAAGAAATTGCCAAGAATTTAATAAGTACAGCAAATATTTATTTTCGGTAGAAACAATACATAACATCACAGTCTTGATAAACAGTTCTTAAGAAATGAAATAGAGGTACATTTTTATCACCCCGCGTGGGAGCGAGCTTTCAAGAATACTCTTATGGCCCAGCAGCATGGCCGTATAAATTCTAGTGAATTTATATGGCCTTTTGCTTCGGTATTTTTTTCTTACGGACCTCAGGCTTGCGGGCCGCACCGAGATAGTCTACGGGCCGCATGCGGCCCGCGGGCCGCCGGTTGCCGACCCCTGCTTTACACTAATGGTCGGAATAAATAAACTATCAATTTTCGTACACGCTGGCGCGTACCAACATTTATAAATCCGTTCTTATACTCCAAGCCCGCCCAGGTATGTAGTTATGATACGTGTGAATGGACCCCAGTTTTTATTACGCGGGCGTTTGCTCCTTATTAATTTATACCGCGACGTGTTATTATACCGCTGCCGCGACGCTCTATGTGGATCATCTTTATCATAATGTGTAGAACTTATATAAACAGTAACTTACATTGAAATTATTGAGTTCCACAAGTTTCAAGTTTCCTGGTGTGAATAAGTTATTTTGGATGTTTTGATTTTGCATCTTAATAACTGTTTGGAACGGGGTTTTAATTGAATTAAATTAATTAACAAATTAGGCAAAAAAACTGGAAAATATTTTGATGGACGACGAGACAAAAATCTCAAATTTGTGGATCAGACAAATCTCGTGTTTTGCGGGCCAGACTTAATCTGTGGGCCAGACCACATATTCGAATTTTTAGGATCACAAAGAAAATCCTTATCCGTGTCTGGGACGCTAAGAAATTCCTAATCTGTGTTTACGACAAAAAAAATAAATTGTAAAGGTCTAGACCATAGAGTATAGATAGTAATGGTCTAGACCAAGGAAAATCTTCAGGCGATGACATAATACTTGCCACCTTAAATGGAACCTTATCACTTTGAAATAACGTCCAAAACCAACGAAACATTTATACTAGCTCTACCAGTTCCAAGGGTTAAGGGGCTCCAGGGAGTAACACTAGCGCCACCGCGGAAAAAGTTCGTATCTTTTTTTTACAGATGGCATATTGCGAAAAGTGTCTGAACAATACCTCTCAATCACGTTAATAGTGATTTTTAGGACCCACGACGGCCGCGAATCTAAGGCAAAAAACCTAGAACCAGATAAGATTAACGCCAAAAACGGCCGTAGCCCCAGGTTCATGATCCTAAGTTCTTTGCCGTGGGCCTCAAAAATCACTGTTAACTGGACCCCCTTAAGGCTCTCCTTACTTCTGGCGTCCTCTTGTTCGCTCATTTTAACGTTAATTAACCGACTTCAAAAAAGGAGGAGGTTATCAATTCGACGCGTATATTGTTTTTATTTGGCTATGTTCCTCCATAACTCCGTCAAATCTTAACCGATTTCGACAATTCTTTTTTTGTTCGAACAGATATAACGTCCCATTGGTCCCATTTTAATTTGGTGAAGATCTGATGAAGACTTTCAGAGATGGAGAACGGAACTCTTCAATGGGCAGCAGTAAATAAGCCCTAATGGGGCCCATCCTTTAATAATATCCGTACGTTTCATAAAATAGCGTAAAAGTAGTCCCAAGTTAATTTGGTGATGTAATTTTAAAGGAACGAATCATGTACATTATAAATTATATATCAATATAAGGGACTTGTTTATTTTGCTCCCGCTCCTCCACTAAAAACTGAACAATAAAAAATTTTAAATAAAAAATAAAAACCGACTTCGAAACACTACAGCACTAAAAAGATAGGAATAATTTAAATAATTAGAAGTATTTATACATGTAGGTATTGTAGAAGTATAATTTGTAGTCGGTGCCCAGTTTCATGACCAGCACATATATTTGGGCACCGACTTCAAATTATACTTCTACAATACCTACATGTATAAATACTTCTAATTATTTAAATTATTCCTATCTTTTTAGTGCTGTAGTGTTTCGAAGTCGGTTTTTATTTTTTATTTATTTTTTTTTATCTCTAATGATAGTGAAAACTTCCTTTTAAAAAATGTGGTCTGAGGCGTCGATATATTATGTAATCTTAAGTCACAATCACGTTTAATTTTTTTATGATTCTAACTTAGAGAAACATGGCGTAGAACACAGGCGTAGAAGTTCAATTTTGGAAACAGAATTTCTTCATCAAGCGGTGGAAGCGCGGTCAGTAGAACGCTTGCCTCATAACCAGGAGTTCATGGGTTCGAACCCCAGCGCATGTACTTTGTTTTCTAAGTACAAACCTGAAGTGCTTACATACCTTAGCGCTTAGCAATCTGCGGTGGATACACTCTCCGAGAGAAGGCCTGTGCCCTACTGGGGCGTATATAGACTGCATTATCTAATATATAAAAAAACTCGTATCACAGTGTTTGTTATCGAACTCCTCCGAAACGGCCTCACCGATTTTTATGAATTTTTTTCTGTAGGTACATTTGGTAGGTCTGAGAATAAGTCGTAGGCTAATTAAAATGGGAAAACAACATTTGCCAGGTCAGCTAGTTTCTTTATAAAAAACTAAGCATAGGATAACAAAGACATTTCTAAAAGGTCCCTGATTTTACCTCGCCTCATATCACATTAATTTACAATTATTATACAATCACAAAAAATGTCATGATTCATTAACTTATTTTAGCTTTCCACACATTCAATGTTTTTATAACTAGTTTTACACATCATCATCAATCATCATCAACCCATTATATCCCCACCGAGGGGCACGGGTCTCTTCCCTGAGGAAGGTATAGGCCATACTCCACCACGGGGGCCAAGTCCGGATTGGTGGAGGCTTGTAGACTAGTGGCTCGTCTACTGTCAGAAGTTGTCAAGCCGCCCTAAGGCCTCTGACTTGGCTTAACGACTGCCATCTATCGACGGCAGCCGGCACCAACAGCTTAACGTGCCTTGCGAAGCACGGAAGTTTTAGACATAACTTGCACAAATAATGAAAACGTAGAAACATTATCAGATGATTTATTCAACTACAACAAAAAGCATAACTTTTTATAACTAAATCAGTCTAAAAATATTCTATCTCCTGAAGTACATCTACTTTGACTCAAAAACAATTTACTAACATGATAAAATCTAAAATAGTAACTACATTTGTGCATTCTCACTTATTGCGAAAAGAAAAAATATTGTTGCACGTTTTTTATAACAGCCTACAAAACTGGGATTGATCCCACTGTACATTCCAAGAAATAATACATTGCTTTCCTTAATATCATGATTTCATACCTTAAAAACCGGCCAAGTGCGAGTCGGACTCGCGCACGAAGGGTTCCGTACATTATCTCTACAACATTTGAATATTTCAAGCGTCTACCTGTTGCCTTGATTAATATGGAGCAAGAAGCGGCCAAAATCACGTTTGTTGTATGCGAGCTCCTCTTAAATATTTATTTTATTCTGATTTAGTATTTGTTGTTATAGCGGCAACAGAAATACATCATCTGTGAAAATTTAAACTGCCTATCACGGTTCATGAGCCTGGTGACAGACGGCAGGACGGACGGACGGACAGCGGAGTCTTAGTAATAGGGTCCCTTACCATTTGGGTAACCCTAACAATGGCTAATAATTTTTATAAGGCAAATTGTAAAAAAATATTTTTTTGGATTGTACAATTACATTTCCGCATAGTCACATAAGGTTGATTAATGCAATCAATTTAACACTTTAAAACCAATATTCCAGAGATTTAACATTGATTTACTTACAAATTTAAAACAAACGATATCGTAACATGGAAGACGACTACTTAAAAACCTCGAGCAACAGGATTCTTTTAAAGGTTTTACTTAAAAGCGTCACATGTCAATTACAACAATAAAATATTTAGTTCTTTGGTTCAAGATAGGTATAAAATGTATAGAAATCAAGAAATCAAAAATTTATTTTAACGTAGAGTTTTACATTCTGTTTGCTGAATGTCAATGTACTATGTTAGCCGCTGCCTTCCGGCCGTATTTGTAGTGGAGAAAAAGGCAGCGGGAAAAAATCATCCTAAACCTCATACATCGGTTTTTGCCTATATGATGAAATTCCATGATTGCCATCAATAACTTTAAATGCCAAAACATTTTTCTTACAAAATTATGAAAAAAAAAAAAACATTAATGCTACGGCCAGACACACGAGCATAACACAGGAGTCAGCCATCACCAGTCTCAACCATTTTAAAGGGATGTAGGTGACCCGGCCACCACGCCACCATTCGTGGCCTTTAGCAAACCTGTAGATTGAGTTTTGTCAGTTATAAAATGTACGTCAGTTATTAATATGCAATCACGTCATCTGTACACTCTATAAAATTAAATAAGTTATAAGATTAATTAAATAGCAATACTTGCAGTGGAATTCGTTTACTGCCCGGTACTTACATCGTTCATATAGTCGTCTATTTTATAATAGGCTTTTTTACATAGTGACACTTTGTTTTAAATTTATTTTCAGGCAAGGATGGAAAATGTTCTGGAAATCTGTTGTAAAAGCGAACGCAATAAACTACAAATGATGTATTTAGCTTGGCTAAGCGGAATTTAGAATAAAAAAGTTTATTGCTATTTCTACAGGGTGATTCCAAATTCGTTCACCGTATTTTGAGGGAATGTTCTTTTCATTGTGATAAACAGTATTATTAATGATTTATCAGTAATCGCACAAAATATTTGCAAATATTCGTGAGTTCCGACCTTTGTCTCCAAACTGTAAATCGAAACAATACGAAGTGGTAGTAAGTAACGTAACGTTGATAAATGTTAATATTCTTTTTGTTGCACTAACCCGTGCTGAGGACAATTGGGAGAGCGCTGGCACGGTTATCCAGAGGTCGCGGTGTCAAGTCCCGGCATGGGTGGATTTTTTAGCCTCTAGGATAGGTTTTTAAAGTTGATATATGTTTTCTCATATGTTACATGCTTAAGAGTCAGACGCCCGATATGCGTAAACAATTAAAAAAACAATCGAGTTGGCCGGCGCTTACCGTAAGACGCCGAAAACATAGTTTTCTTTGGATTTTTATTACTTTCCGTCCTGATATTGTTTATGCTTACGTGAAATCTTTTTGGCTAAGAAAAAAAAAACTTTTTCTGACGCGTATTTTGTTTTCGAAGCTATCATCATATGTTTCTAAATCATGGTAAGAATTTCCCCCTAAAATACAGTGAACGAATTCAAAATCACCCTGCAGTGTTTACGTTATGCGAGGCCCTATTTAATTTGAACATTGTTATATTTTGACATTGTGAAAGCGGCTGGGAAACATTGAACGAGACTGGCAAGGGACTGGATGGGTTGGCGTGAGAGAGAAGAGTCCTATGCCCAACAGTGGGCTCTGTTTCTGGGCTGATTAGATATTTGTACGGGCCTACATTATATTATTGAATATGTATTGACAAGCCAGTCTTTGAAACGGTCCCTTAGCGATTTTTTACTGCTTAAGTTGTAAATAGCTCTTAAGGCTGGGTTCTCCGACATGACCGCTAAATCAGGTGTTTTAAAATACATTTCAATCTCTAATTATTATTAATTATTAAATAATTTATTTCGGCCAAGGATAATAAAAATTATAAAAATGATTAGTATTTGAAATCTGAAAAAAAAAACTTTTCAATGTCCTATCTAGGAGCGTCGATCATAATTTTTATTGTTTTCTAAACTTTACATAGCATCAAATAATATCGCGAACACGAGCCTAAATTATCATTAGATATGTTTTTATTTGAGCTGTACTGAGTTTTCGATAAAAAAAAGTATACCTACCAAAACTACCATCACTGAATGTGTTAAAATACTATTGTATTTCTGTAATTTCAGAAATGCCTACTTTTTCACCCAGTTATTCGCTCGAGCAGCGCAATAAGTCCCATGGAAATCCGTGCGCTCGGAGAACCCGGCCTTAACCAGTAGAGAATCGCTATAGAAGGGACAATGATTATAATTTTTATAGAAACCAAATTTTCTTTTATAAAAGGGACTTAGACGCGCGTTGATAGAGTTCAGTAGTGTTCCATTAACTATAATGTAGACTTATAATAATAATAATAATAACTTCCACACTATACAATCTCTTGACCTGGTCCAAAACTAGGATACCCTGTGCTATGGTAACCAGGGAAGGACGTCACAAACATGAAAATACACCCAGACTGAGGCCATTTGTACAAATGTACAGCGGCCCCCAGTGGGAATCTAACCCACGACCTCCGTTCTGGTAGCTAAGCGCCTTAACGGCTAGACCAACGAGGCGTGTTTTTATTATTATCATTATGTTTTTTAAGTTTCATAAAATGTCCTACAAAAGCAAATTAGTTTACTTTTACGCTATAGGCCTGTAAGGCCGTATTGGCTCGTTTAACTACGTTTTTATGGAATTTTGATGCTGCAAGCGCGTTCTTAACCTATTGATTTTTCGTCTAACTAAAACTTATTTAGCCTTAGCGTAACCGCAAAATTTTTTTAACGGTACGGGTACGTATTTATGTAATAGGCATAGTACGTAGATGGAGGCACTTTTTATTACAGTACTCCATATTGAAATGTCTTTTCTTAAAAGTTTTCCACTATTTTGTATATTTCTTGTATGCCATGTGGTTTTCCAGAATTTAATTTCTTCAACACAGCTATTTCATGATTTGGCAGTTGTCTTAAACACAGCGACGTAGCATGATCGAACTATTTTGACCCTCAAAGCAAATACTGATGATTTTTCTTTGGCAGTATATTTTCCTACATTCAGCATTCCACTAACTAGAAATCTTAGAGAATATTGGTTCTTATTATATTACTTAAGTTGTGATGAAAACCAAATTGTTGAGCTTGGGAAAACTCACCTAAACAATAGCGATTTCCACAATCGACCGTACATCAACAAACTGATCAGATTTTTGTGAGCTAGGTAACTAAAGTTTTACTTCCAAAGTGTAATTTGATTGAAATCGAAAACTAAGATCAAGTCCCTACCACATACAGTTACATGGGTAAAATAAGTATCTCGTATGAGCAACTACACACTCTTATTCCGTTTCAGACACAAATGTATTTATTTGATTTATTTTATGGCACAATTGTTCCATTGTGTAATGTAAGACACACTTTAGATATAAGAGTAAAAAAGACGGGTTTCATACCATGGAATAATCCTGTATCTTTCATGTGTATGAACAAAACTCAATTTAGTAACATACGGTTGATTGCGACCTTCGCTACCTTCCATGCCACTCCGTTCCCTTAACTCCTAGCCCCTTAAAGGGAGTTGGTGATATTCTGGAAGAGACGTTTGCCCCACCACGTCTCCAGGTCGAAAGGTTTGAAATCGCGCAGGGCGGGGCTCGGGGGCTCATCCTGGTAGTAGAGGCCGGATGACGGTGCTGGCGAGGATCTGCCCGAATCTGGAAAAGGATTTTATTATTAGAGTTCCGTTCCTCAATCAAAATACAATAAGATCCCTGAGTATATAATAAGCTTGCCAGAAACGCGGTTCAAAAAATGTGTAAAGCACACTTAGTGCCAAAAGTGAGTGCAAAAGTGAAATGATAACATTAAAGATCATTTAGATGACAATGATGTCTGAAATTAAAGCCAGTTCTAGGTTTCAGAATAATTATGTAAAATGTAAACTCTGTTGATTAAGGAATTTGAAAAGACTAACTTTGGAGTTTTCTTGTCCATTTTTTCTCCAGAATGATCTAGGTTTTGAAATGGACAGTTTGACTTGTAACGTTCATTAAGTCGCAGTTTCTGTGCTACTTTGGAAGTTATTATTGTTATTTCTATGGTCGTCGTCAATCCATTGTGGGCTGTCAATCTCGAGAGAAGGATTGTGCCATGCAGTATGACTTATTAGTTTTACACACCGACAAATTATTTTACCACTTTGTTTTTATAAATATTAGTTACTGGCTAATGGTAGGAAAATGTACAACTTTTTAAGATTGGATAGAGAATTATAATTCGATTTCTTTGCTAAATACAGTTGTTACATGCAATGCATAAGTATTTATTAACTCTCTACAAACTGAACAAAACTACAATTTTGCAGGACTGCCCGATTATATGCAGCCGGGCTACTTTACAGCTACTTTCAATTTTTGTAGAAATTGTATTGATATTTAAAGATTAAAATCTTTAAAGAAAAATGTATATAATAATACATCAATGCATAAGTTATTAAAAACCTATTTAGAGGCTGAAAATTCCACCTAACTCTCTACAAACTGAACAAAACTACAATTTTGCAGGACTGCCCGATTATATGCAGCCGGGCTACTTTACAGCTACTTTCAATTTTTGTAGAAATTATATTGATATTTAAAGATTAAAATCTTTAAAGAAAAATGTAAATAATACATCAATGCATAAGTTATTAAAAACCTATTTAGAGGCTGAAAATTCCACCCCTGCCTAGACTTGACCCGCGACCTCTGGCTAACCATGCCAGCGCGTACGTAATACAGAGTAGTTTGTAAAGAGGCTCGAAATTTCGCTGATGCCTGCACTTGCCCATTAGCTCAGTTGGGAGAGCGCTCGCACGGTTAGCCAGAGGTCGCGGGTTCAAGTCCCGGCATGGGTGGAATTTTTAGCCTCTAAATAGGTTTTTTTAAAATTGTCCTCAGCACGGGTTAGTGCAACAAAAAGAATATAATAAGTTATTAAGTTAAGCACGGATTATTATATAGTAACTAGCTGACTCGGCAAACGTTGTTTTGCCATATTAATTAGCCTACAACCTATTCTCAGACCTACCAAATATACACAAAATACGGTCCGGATTTCATAAAAATCGGTGAAGCCGTTTCAGAGGAATTCAATAACAAACACTGTGACAAGAGATTTTTATATATTAGACTAGCTTACCTGGCAAAACTTGTTTTGCTATATTATTTAGCCTACGACCTATTGTCAGACTTACCAAATATACATTAAAAAAATCATAAGAATCGGTGAAGCAGTTTCGGAGGATTTCGATAACAAACACTGTGGACTAGTAGACTAGCTGAATCGGCAAACGGTGTTTTGCCATCATAATAAAAGCCTACGATCTATTCTTAAACCTACCAGATGTACACAAAACATTTCATAAAAATCAGTGAAGCCGTTTCAGAGGATTTCGATAACAATCACTGTGACACGAGATTTTTATATCAGAATATAATCCACAATGGTCACAATCGATAAGTCTCCATGTTTGTAGCGATGTGATGGTTGTGAGAGTTGGACTTTTAATAAGGTAAGTACAACATAATGATATCAAAAAGAGCAGCTTCGTACTAGTAATTTCAAAGCTTACTTAAGTTATGGGATTAAAATACTTACCAATTGTACTTGTTGGAGATGAGGGCTCACTTTCTCCATAGGCTGTTTGTACCCAAGCTGAAACAAGATTTATAATAGACTTTAAGGGGGGTCCAGGGAGTAACACAAGCTCCACTGAGGAACAAAAATATATCGTTTTTTACAGATTAAATTTGCAAAAAGTGTCAGTACAATCTCTCAATCATGTTAATAGTGATTTTTAGGACCCATGGCCCTGAACCTAAGGCAAAAACCTAAGACTAGATAGCATTAACGCCAGAAACGGCCGTTTTTGACATAAATGCTACCAAGTCCCAGGTTTGTGGTCGTAGGTTCTTTGTCGTGGGTCCTAAAAATCACTGTTAACATGATTGAGAGATTGTACCACTTTTTGCAAATTTGATCTGTAACAAAAGATATGTTTTTTTTCCCTCAGTGGCCCCTTAATCCTTAATCCTTTTTAGCCTCTAAATAGGTCCTTAAAAACATGTTCAAAGAATATTCTAAAAATACCACAATCTATTTAAATTAGGACTAACTATTAAAAGTAGCAAGGATTATTGATCATTAACATGATCATTTAAATGCAAAGCAGTAGACTATTGATATTGTCTTTCCTGTGAATTAGGCTAACTAAGTCAGGTAGCAGGCAAACCTACTCCAACTAAAAATCTAGTGTTGTACAAGTACAATGCTGTATAATCACCCAGCAAGCATAGATGTGTAAAGCCAAATTTTTTTGGACATAGGTACCTTTTAATAACAATATACAATCAAATCACAGTTACTTTTACGAGGGTCATTCAATAAATACTTAGCCTACAAAAAGTAAACGAAAATTTTGGAAAAGTGGCAATTTATTTTTCAACATAGTCTCCTTTTAGTTCGATACACTTAGCCCAGCGATGCTCCAACTTTTTTAACCCGTCCGAAAAATAGTTTTTGTCAAACTCTGCAAAATAGGCCTCCGTGGCGGCGATGACCTCCTCATTTGATCCATATCTATTCCCGGCGAGAGATTTTTTTCAGATTAGGAAACAGAAAGAAGTCACAAGGGGCCAAATCTGGAGAATACTGTGGATGGGGCAGCAATTCGTAGCGTTTTGGCCATTTGGGCATGGCGACGGCAGACGTGTGAACCGGTGCGTTGTCGTGGTGAAACAGCACTTTTTTCTTCGCCAGATGGGGTCGTTTTTTCTTTAATTCGGCGTCGAATCGGCCCAATAAATCGGCATAGTAAAGCCCTGTAATTGTTTAACCCTTCTCGAGGTAATCGATGTAGATCAGACCTTGTGAATCCCAGAAAACGGTGGCCATAACTTTTCCGGCCGATTTTACAGTTTTCGCCTTCTTTGGAGCACGTTCCCCGGTCTGGATCCATTGTTTTGATTGCTCCTTGGTCTCTGCGACGGTCACAAAACGACGCAAAAACTCCGCTGGATTCCGCTTAAACAGCGCCAAACACGTCTCCGATGTGGTCTCACGGTTGCACTTGTTTTCCGGTGTGAGTAAACGTGGCACCCATCGCGCCGACAGCTTTCTCATGCCGAGTTCCTCGTGAAGAATATGATGCACTGTTCCTTCTGAAATGCCTACAGTCTCAGCTAGCTCCCGAACCTTCAATCGGCGATCTGCCAATACGAGATCATGGATTTTTTTAATATTTTCCTCCGTAGCAGCTGTTTTCGGTGCACCTGGACGTGGTTCATCAAAAACCGTCGTACGGCCACGTGCAAACTCGTTGAACCAATTCTTGACGGTGGCCATCGATGGAGAAGAGTCACCGTACACTGCATCCAAGCGCTCTTTGATTTCGATGCGCGTTTTCCCTTCCAAAAATAGGAATCGAATCACCAAACGATATTGCTCTTTTTCCATTTTTGTAAAACCGATCGATACGTTCGCTTCCATAAGTTGTCAAATTAAAACAAATGAAGGGATTGGAATGAAAATTTGAAAAAATAATTAAAAAAGAATGTGCTACACTGTGGTAAAACTCTTTTGAAACTATAGCGCCCTCTGGCGATGAGGCTAGGTACTTATTGAATGCACCTCATATGTTTTTTTTGTTACGTATTTCCTAATGTGTTCAAAACTTTTAACAGATGACTTTAAATTAAATTAACATTTATATTTTTCTCTCCTAGTCTGAGGGCGAACCATCACATCATTACCATGATATCTTAGAAAGCAATTTTGTAATGTTTCGGCAAGGTGTTTTTCTTCTGCTTTCATGTTTTTCAACCTTTTTATAATAGTAAAAAATAATGGGCAATAAAAAAAACGGAGGCCACGCGGTCGCCGAACTTCAAAGTTAAAGATAATCCAGTTTCTTACATTTGTTATCAGTGTAATAATTCAGACATTTTCTAAGTAAGACAAGTTTCTAATGTTCTGTATCTTATTACTCACTTGCGCTTATATATCTAATAATTTCCTCATGCTGGGGGGAGATTACGTGGTGGTGTATTCTCTGATGCACTGTCTTTTTGCCGTTGGAATGGAATACAGGTCTGGGCATGCTGAAACCATGGACATTTCTAATATTAGGATGCTATATTAATATTTATGCAAAAAAAAGTGGACATTCAAATTGCCAATTTGTAGTGAGCACTTGTGATAATTAAGCATAAAGGTTTTTGTGTTTCGCCTATATACATCCTACTGCAGGGCATAGGCCTTCTGTATAGGGCATAGGCTATTCAGTTTCCTCAAATTATTTCTTGCCAGAGATAAATGGATATTTAAGTTTTCACTTAACATGTACTCTTTAAAAGAGTCTCCAGTGAGCGAGTAGTTGTACTTCCTGTACTTTTGTTATATTAGTTCAAAATATGTAACGGAGTTCTAAAAAGTAAGGTTATAATTTTGCCCCAAATAAGATTCTGCTAAGATTAGCTTGGGCTCATTACCATTTCAATAACTATCGCTTTATTCAAGTTTACACAGTAAACAAACACGCAACCCTTTTGTATTTGCCGGAAATACCTGTCAAGTGTGGAGGTTATGTAAATATAGTGATGAAATTAGTCTGTAATATAAAATACAAATATAAGAAAGTACCTGGCAATTTCTCCATTGTCTGATTCAGATGACTTTCTATGTTGTTCTTTGCGACTATCTAATCTTTCCAAGTTCTGTGTGAGCCCTGAAATGAGATTTTTGACACTGACTAGAAATTATTCAGTGTGGTAATATGGGGCTTTAGGCTGGATTAAATACAAACCTCTTCGTGTTTTCGCTACAATTTTGCTAGGTCCTTTAGAAACAGTATACATTGCGAATTTCGATAAAAAATATGAATAACACCAATAATAAAGTATCACAAGACTAAAACCAATCACGCACGAACGAAACTTTCCCAATTTTTTTTCAATTTGATGTTCACAGATCTTGGTGTTTTTGACAGTTTCCTAATCTGTGAATGCAGCTTCGTTTCAATGCACACGCTCAATCTCAGTGACTGCGTTCAGACTTCATTAATCTGAGGTTCAGACCACAGATTAAAAAGACAAACAGACGGGAATAAAAATCATCTACAAAAAAAAAACGAACATTTGTTCTGAGTAGGTACCGAACAAGGATACTCTACACGTGTAGAGTATCCTTGGTATCGGACGCTATTTTTTTTTAAACGGAGATGGAGAAAGGGATGGTGGCTATCAATATACAGCTATCGATAAACTACATAGGGATGGGTTTGTTAACTGTCGACACGCGCACACACGCACACGCACACGCACACGCACACGCACACGCACACGCACACACACACGCTCACGCATACGCACGCGCACACTCACAAGCACACGCACACTCACAAGCACGCGCACAAGCACGCGCACAAGCACGCGATTCTTTACGTTGAAATAAATTATTGATTTCTGATTTCTCACGTCTGATCCATTACAGCGTTATTTAGTAACGTATGAAAGTATAAAGTAGACTGAGCGATCTCATTTCTTGGGCTTGCATGAGGATATCATGTATACAAGTTTTGTACATATCGATGGTCCCTATTAAAAATGTCGGTAATACGTTTTTGGCGATTTTCACTTTTTTACACCAAAATACTTGAAAAAAAATGTTTTATAGGATGCATATTTTATTTTATAAAAAAAAATCTACAAGGGTACTTTCCAGAGATAAAAATGACAGTTGTAACCTGGTGCCCGTGCAAATATGTAGGAAGTGACGCAACCGTTTTTGTTCGCGGGACGGTGGGAGCGCACGCGCCGTCGGTACTGACAGAACGCACTTTGTTGTCGGGTGGAGCGCACACGTGTCGGCTCTTACATTAGTTTGTTTTTAGCAGTGTTTCTTGTTTTATTTCAATGTTCAAAATATGTCAGGGCGTTCGAAACGCATTTTAGACCTAGTGTCTCATAGCCCGCACGAATTTAAACAGGCTAAGAAGATAACACATTGCCAAAACCGAAGGACACCTACTGAGACTGGTAAGATTTTTTTTATTACTATTAAATATTATTGTTACTAAGTATTAAGTATTAACTTTAGTAATTACTATTATCAAAGTATTACATTAATTGTGGATGTAGAGGATTGTATTCTGTATAAGCACCTTATTCCGTTTAAAAAAGTTGGTACCGGTAGATACGCTTATGTTATATGGACATTGAGTAGAAAAAATGTCGTACCTACCACTTTCGACAATCTTAAATGTACTCAAAGTAGTTAAATTTGTTGGATCTGACCATTCCGACTTTATTAGTTGTTCATACAATTAGCAATTTTGCCAGATGTGTCACTTTCGACATTCTTAACCGTATTATCTGTAAATATTTTGGTCGTATATGCCACAAGTGACATTTTTATACAAAATATATCAAAAAATTGACGTCAGATGTGCCATAGTAATTTTTTCTTCCTATGAAATTAATTCCTACTTCAGTAAGATGTAAAAAACTGGTTTATTAATTTATTTTTAGGTTGATTAATATCACTTAAAAAAACCGTACTTATAACAGTTCAAATTATTTACCGTTTTTACTTATTTTAGTCCAAATTGGTAATTCTATCAAATTTTTTAGACCCAGATTCATCCCCAAATTGGCCCACTTTGAGGAAGAGCTAATTCAGTTGGAGGATTTGATAGGCGATACTTTCAATGAAAAAGAGACGGCTGAAGATAGGGCCGAAGATGAAATGGCAGACGAGAAGCAGAGTGAAACATTGCCATATAATTCAACACCGGTACGATCACCAGTTCCTGAGGTGGCTGACAAAAAGCAGACTGAAACATTGCCAGGTAATTCAACACCAACACCATCACCGGTTCCTGACCATGATGATCCATGTGGAGACCGTTTTTGTGCCATATGCGTTGAAGATTGTATTATAAGTAACGAAGAAGTCTATGATAATCTTCCAACACCTTCCCCGATGACCGCTACTTCCACTAACGTGACACCCACTACAAACAGATCTAGAAAGAAGACGTACAAAATGGACATTGGAAAGAAAAGACTATCACACAAAGAAAATTGGTCAGTAGTACAAAGAAAAAGGAAGAAAAACGAAGGAAAAGCTTTTACAAACAACAAAGGAAAACTGATTGCAGAAAAAAAATTGGGTGATCCCTGTGGCAGGAAATGTCGGTACAAATGTACGGAAAATTTTGAATTAAAACAAAGAGAAACGATTTTTTCAAAATTTTGGGAGCTGGGTGATCGTAATAAGCACTGGGAGTTTGTGATAAAATACACAAAAAAGATTACCAAAGGAAGAAACACCACTGATGTTGTTAAACACAAACGTGAGTACACTTACGTTTACTATCTACCTACAGAAGAGAAAGAAAAAAGAAGGGTCTGCAAAAAGATGTTTCTAAGCACCATATCCTCTGGTGAACGCATAGTGACTACAGCTTGGAAAAAGTATGATGGCTTAGCCGCTGTTGAAGAATACAAGAGAGGAAAATACGATCACCAACATCGAGTTACAGATGAAGTAATGGTGCAAAGTGTGAAGGATCATGTCAACTGTCTAGATCGCGTGGAATCCCACTATGCACGCCGAGACTCAAAAAAGTTGTATTTAAACAATATAACTAGTACATCACAAATGTATAAGTTATATTCTGAATGGTGCGATCCTGACAAATATAATAGTAAAGCTAATAAACGTCAGTACCGAGACATTGTTAATGCCAATTTTAATCTCGCCTTCTACCAACCTAAAAAAGACCAGTGCGAAGTGTGTCATATCTTCGCAAACAATCAGTTTCCCAGCGAAAAAGAAAAGCAGACATTTTTGGAACATCAAGATCATAAGAAAAAAGCTCGTTCACTCAAACAAACTGATAAAGAAGAAGCAATTCAAAATACTGAAATATTTGCAGCCACTTTTGATTTCCAAAAGGTTTTACAGACACCCCATGGCGAGGTAAGCATATTTTACTAGAAGAGAAAATTGAATACTGCCAATTTTACAGTTTTTGAATTTGCTAAAAAAGCTGCAACGTGTTACATGTGGCATGAAGGGACTGCTAAAAAAGGTGCAAATGAAGTTTCAAGCTGCTTGTACGAGTTTATTAAGAGCCATGCAGAGAAAGGAGTGAAAGAATTCAGATTTTGGTCCGATAATTGCGCTGGACAAAATCGAAACCGTATTGTCTTTGCTTTATATTTGCTTGCTGCTAAGGAATTAGGGGTCAAAATCATTCACAGGTTTATGGAAAAAGGTCATACGCAAAACGAAGGAGACAGTGTCCACGCGCTTATCGAAAGAGAAAGTGACCGGAAAATTATTTATACACCTGATGAGTGGAATTGTTTGGTACGTTGGGCCAAGTTGAATGGAGAGCCATATACAGTCAAGGAGATGACTGTTCGGGACTTTTATAACTTCAAAGACTTGCTGTCGGACAGAAACTGGACTAAAGATATCAACAACGAAAAAATGAAGTGGACCCAAGTCAGAGAAGTTACAGTTGAGGCAGGTATCTACGAAAAGATGGAATTCAAGTACGATCTTGCAGAAGAGCCAAGAACTCTTGTGGTGCTCAGGTCAGCTAAAAGAAACACCCAACGCAACAATTTCTTTGAAATATCTGAAGCGTATAAAGGCCCCATACCAATTCCTTATGCCAAATATAAAGATCTCAATGACTTGTGTAAGTCCGGTGTCATTCCAGAAAAATACCACATTTTTTATAAAGATTTGCCTCATATGCCAAGAAATGCAACCCACCAAAGGAGTGACTCTGAGGATGATGACAATTAAGAAATGTTGATCTCATATCAGTGATTTTTAATTTACTACAATTTATTATGTTTAGTCTTTAGTTGAAGTTTAAATTAATATGATGGTTTATGTTGACACTAATCCTTATATTAGTAATGTTATGCCAAACCTTTAAGTAAGCATTACGTATATGCATGATCCTATACGGCTGATCTCAAGCAAATTATGTGCGTGACGGTGATTGTGATACTATTTTTAAGCATTTTGATAATTTTATCGTGTGTTGATTTTTCATAAGTATTACTTTATTATTTAGAAGCACTTTAAACTGATAAAAATTATTTTTTGTACCTTTTATTACCTTTAGAAAAAAGACTAAAATGTTAATTACCCACCTGTTGCACTGAAATTATGTTACATGAGAGATGTTGAGAAAATTATCTTACAATATATTGTTGTTAATAATCAAAGAATTTCATTGAACTCAGATATTACCTAACTTCAAAATACTTCAAATAATAATCTCTGGACGTTTCCTAAAAGTTTTTAAAGAAATATTTTCAATATCTACTTTTCAATTGAATATTACTTTTGAATTAAAGTATGCGGACATACAATTTTCTCATTTTTTATTTCTATTTCTTATATTCAAAACGAACAACCGACAAAAGTATTTTAAAATCATCATGTAAAAATGTTAAATGTGCCACTACCTACTAAAACGTTAATTGGACACCCCAAAAATAAAGTCGTATGTGTCATAACCAACATTTTTGTGAAAAACTTTCCTCGTAAAAATGTCGGTAATACATTATCTCCATAAATAATCACAAATTTCTTAAATTGCCAATATAAGATTACAAGAAACTGTTTATACAATGTACAGTGTAAATTTGAACTTCGTAAGTTTAATAGTTTTTTTTTATTACATAATCCGGCTTTGAAGCGCTCTCCTGAAAAGTCGCGATTTTGCAGATCCGACATTTTTAATAGGGACCATCGATATTTTAGCATTAAAATATTCACGTAGCTATACCGCATATTCATACGTTTACATTGCCCGTTGCTCGCAAATGTCAAATTCCAGGTTACTTGTCAAGGTTTGTTCATTAAAAATGACAAATTATAAGATTAATTTTTCACTTACTTGCCATTGTTTTATCGCAAGGTCCCTTTATTCCACAGTTTCACTTAAATATTAATGGCAAATACTATCGCCAGCGACCTTCTTTGCAAAAGCGTAAGGCTGGAGGTGTTTTAGTAAGTAAATCATAATAGTAATCCTGAAAAACAACAAATGGTAAGAACATTATGTATAGGTATATAAACATTGAAAAAAAGATATTTAAAAAAAAACTGTACCTATCCTGTAATTTTTTCTTTTTGTCACTTACGATGTTTTTGCTGAAACGGGACGTGTGATTTAAAAAATTGCATCTCTAATTTATCCAGGAGTAGGGGAAGTCCCCTAACAATATTTTTAATGATTTATCCATGCGTTTGTTCGGAGTGATTTATCTTTGCCAAATTTCAGCGTTCTAGTACTTATCGTCTCTGTGCTAAGCCACGGACAGACAGACGGACAGACAGAGGTACGGACATGGCGAAGCTAGAAGGATTCCTTGTTGACAGAACCCTAAAAATTAGGACTTGGTTCCTTTAGCACTTACTGAAAAAACAGTTTTTTTAGGTTTTGCCTATGTTAATACAAAACATGTTTAAGCCTTTATAAATCTATACCTATATGAGATGAGACTCAAGTGTCAGATTGAAACTATGTTTCTCAGAACGTACCTATTTGTTCTTGTTTGGTGAACTAGACCAGTCGGTTGTAAAACAGATAAAACATTCGATTAAATTGATGGACACATCGCACGACGCAGCTTGCACTTTCATTACCGTCCCATTTCCGAGCGGTAGTAACAACACGCCAACATGCGATTGCGTGCAAGGCACAGCGACTGTGTTATCGTTTCCTGCCAGCCTAGCCTAAAGATTAGTAACAAGCTAGATTGGACGAAACATTGCACTTTGTCTCTCTTTTCTCTATATCTTAAAGCGCGAAAGACAGTACAATAATCCGATATAAATAATCGTGTTACGGGAATAATGTTGATTCTCGTCAATAAATGCATTCTACTACCAAATGACAGGTGGCTGCCAAGCCAATTTTTGCCGCACGGAACGCGTCGGACGGAAGCGAATTTGAATGCAAAGGACGACGAAATTGACTAATGTGCTGAGTTGCTGACTCATGCGATTCTGTCACGCTGCTACGCTCCTTGGCAGGTGGAAGTTACGATTGCATGTACCTACTCGTAGCTCTATTAACCAGCAGGTTTGTGAGACTTTGGGCCATATTAGGTAGGTAGTCTTTTTTTACTATTTGAATGGCGCATGACGTCAGATTAGGTATCGGGGGCAAAAATGGTGGAAGTCCGGAAAAATCACCAAATGGCATGGAGAGGGAGGGTTCAATGAAAATGTCACGTCAAGATTACCTACTGTTTAATAACTAGGTATATATGCGCAATTCATAAAATTCGTCACTAAGAGTTTGTCATATAAATCCAACGACTATGGAAAACTTTGTTTAACTATTTAAACAAAAATTTATCCAAAGACGTAGGTAAATCAAATTATTTTTTTTTTAACTCGTGAAACAAAGGTTCTTATAAAATACAAACTCTACATACGAGTAAATACTTAATTGACCTTTGATAAAAGATTAATGTATTGAATGAATAACATAGACATAGATTTTATTTGGGCGTTTGAAGCAATTTTTCAGTTTACTTACATAATTGTAGCCCTAGTGACAAGACAATCGGTACTAAAATGCAGAAAAGAACTTTCGTCTAAATAAATGTGTCTCCGACATCAAGATTTTTTTTTCAAGCTGGAGTGAAAAATAGCGCCATTATCGCGTTGGGCGCATCAGCACAGTCGCTTGGCACAGACAATGGGTTGGCGCACTAAGTGGCCGCTCTCCCACGCTCTGGCTGCATAACGGGACCCGCAGCGAAGCCCCATGGCGCGAGACATAGGTAGTGTGAAATTGCTTAAAATAACGAAGTGTATGATAGTATACCTACGATAGGTATATCATATTATAGGCCGTCGTTCGGTGGGTAGGTCGCATACCCGATGGGTCGATGACATTAAAGCAGGCGGCAGGAGGATAAAAGACGAGATTAGCAGAGGATATCGGCGAGGTTAGCGGGACGGTGAAGGGGCCTATGCCCATCAGTAAGCGTCTTTTATGGGATTTTTTTTATGTAGCCTATATACGTCCCACTGCAGGGCACATGCCTTCTCTCAGAGAGAGCACGCGTGCCCACCGCAGATTGGCAATTTAAAGCGCTGAGGGGTGTGAAGAACACCTCAGACCCTCAGGTTTCCTCACGATGCTTTCCTTCACGGTTAGCGAGTGGAAATGTTACTATAACTTAACAAAGGTACGCCACTTATTAGACAAAAAAGAAAACATATTGGTACATGCCGGGATACGAACCCACGACCTCCCGAATAAGAAGCCGGGGTTCTACCGCTCCGCTACCATCGCGTTAGAAACATAATATTAATTTATCATCATCATCATCATTCAGCCACAAGAAGTCTACTGCTAGACATAGGCCTCCTCCGTGGATTTCCAAAAAGACCGGTTGGAAGCGGCCTGCATCCAGCGTCTTCCTGTCACTTGGATGAGGTCATCTGTCCATCTTGTGGCTGGTCGTCCTACGCTGCGCTTGCCGATATGTGGTCTCCATTCGAGAACTTTTCGACCCTGCCACTTCAATTTACTAATCCGCTGGGCTATGTCGACGACCTTCGTTCGTCTACGGATCTCATCATTTCTGATTCGATCTCGTAGAGAAATTCCGAGCATAGCCCTTTCCATAGCTCGTTGCGTGACCTTGAGCCTTCTTATGAGGCCCATAGTGAGAGACCACGTTTCAGTGCCATAAGTCATCACTGGTAACACACACTGGTTGTATAATTTTGTCTTGAGCGACTGAGGTATATTAGATGGAAAGACTTTTCTAAGTTTCCCGAATGCTGCCCAGAGTTGGATTCGACAATTAACCTCTTTCACGAAGTTGGACCGGCCTAGTTGGACTGTTTGTCCTAAGTAGACGTATTCGTCTACAACTTCGGGGGTCGAGTTCCCCAATGTTATTGGGGTGGGCACAACACAGGCGTTCGACATGACCTTCGTTTTGTCCATGTTCATTTTAAGGTCCACACTTTGGGAAACTCGACTGAGGTCTTCGAGCATTATGCCGAGGTCTTCCATCGTTTCTGCCATGAGAAATATTAATTACTTATAGATAAATATATAGATAGATATGTGATAGGCAGACTAGGTAGAGTAGAGCATACATCAGCTTTCTAAAATATTGCAAATCAACCTTTTACCTGAGTTTATGTATTATACTAACCTCCGGTTTCGCGGTGTATCCTCTTTAGTCAACTGACAGATGTTAACAATAGATTAATTAACAGATTGTTATTGTACGAGAAATCGGGGGTTAGATTCAATTCGGCTTTGTAACTAAGTTTGATCAGCTGTCGATTCGAAGGTTTTAGGGACTTTTGAAGTCGAGTTTTTAAAAGAACTTTTTATTTCTACGGGAAGCGGAAGTTTTGTTAGTAAAAAAAAAACATTTTTAGTCTGTGGGTTTTTGTCTCATTTTTATAGAATAAATGGAAAATATTTCGCAAAGTTTTTGAAAGCTAGGTAAAATAACAATATAGGTAATATCATTCTCATATGTAAAAAAATCCTGGTGTACATTACAATAAAGAATATTCTGTCTATCTATCTATCAGTGAAGTGCACAGATTCAGTTTTTTTGTCACAGATTTTGTGTTGTATCTAAATGCCACAAAAAGAATTGAATTGAAACTGAAAATATTTTATGGATTTTCTCTTTCATACCTACCCGTGTACAACTGTGCATAAGGAGGTATTTAAAATATTTTAAATATAAACAAACCCAACTTTACCCACCAACCCTAAATTTATTACAATTTTCTTGGTTCCTATACTTACGACCGGCTAAGGAAGATATTTTATAATAGGCTTACTTAGGTAAACAGTGAGATTTGTGGTTTTCCCTTTTCTATAAGATGAGAGAACCACTCTATGTACAAAAAAGGTCATTCTCAACCTAATACTACAGAAATAATCTAAAGTTCTCAAATGTATTCAACTGACTCCTAAGATACAGGTTATCCTAGTTTAGGGCTCAGGACACTATGTACCCTTGTAAAACTGTATTTACGTATTGAATGTTGTACCTACTAAATGTATTGTTTAATAAAATTACGTAGGTACTTACTTTAGGATAATTTTTTTCTTATTTTTCAAAGCGATCACTGCTTTGTCTTAACTTTTTCGCAACTTCTAACTTTGCAACCTTTATTTAAGTACAAGGCACAGAGAGCTGATTTCACCGTATTCACATGGCTATATTATCAGTGTCGGTCAGATTTTATATGCCAAAAACCTTGGACTAGGTACCATTTCTAATCCCAGGTACTTGATCCTATTTTCCCAGTGCTGGATCCTTAAAATCACTATACATGATTGAGAGATTGGTAAGACACGTACGACAATTTTGCAAAAAAGATCTGTACATAAGATAAGATATGATTTTTATTGGTGAACCTCATTTAACCCCCCTTAACCTCCTCAATCCTGACCAATTGTTATTGTTGACTCCTATTGTTATTTTCACGGTCAAAGGTTAGTAAAATCTAGTGCCACATTTATTTTGGTATGGACAAGCCTTCTGTTCATACTGCATGCATGTAGGTCGTCGTCACTTCAACCATTGACGTCACGGGAGGCGAAGGGCTATTCGCGTTTTCGTCTATTAATAACATCGAATGCCACATTACAGGTCGCGTCGCTACGCCTCGTCACATCGTTATTACAAACTTCAAAGAAAACTGTTCATGATGTTACATGAGGTTTTCGCAAGTTGCGGTTTGATATCACAGGTGGGTTATTTTTTCTAAGTATTTACACTTGCACGGGTATATTTCAACACATTGCGTGTGCTCATTTTTATTGACAAATCACCTACGAATAAAAAAACCATAGAAGTATTTCTTCATACAAAATTCACACTCAAAAACGGCTTCTCGATTAGTCTTTACAAATTAAATGAGCGCAAGATGTGCTGTAAAGTAAATCACTCTGTCATTGGTTCATAATGTGTGCCACGCGTGACTTGAACGACTTGAACGTTGATTGGGCGATATACGATAGTAAGTGACAGAATTAAGTAGCAGTTGTTTTTTTTTTAAATCTTATTATTAATTTTGACCTCATCCGAGTGGCAGGAAGACGCCGGATGCAAGCCGCTTTCAACCGGTCTTTTTGGAAATCCATGGAGGGGGCCTATGTCCAGCAGTGGACTTGTGACTGAATGATGATGATGATTATTTTTATATCATAATTTTTTTTTTAAAAGTCATTGAGTTGACGTTTTGGTATAAAATGTATTGATGTATAACCTGTCAAAATATCTAGGTAGGTATCTCGCAACGTGACGGTCTGACTGAGGCAGGTGCATAGATATTTTGCCGGGTAATACTGAATTCTTTCCCATCGGTAACACAATTGACAAGCCCCGCCCGCCATCCCACGATTGAACGACGCGTCGGGTAATTTTTTAGCTAGTTAGACATCTATGTTTTTAAATATCACTGCAAATCACCTATAACGTAGAGTTTATCTGAAAAGAGTAGAAGTCGAAACCTAAAGAAAGTGGAACCTATTTTCGAAAAATTCTGGTTTATTGTAAAAATATTAGTACCTACCTAACCTTTGTCGCTAAGTAGTGTGAATAATATTATGTAGTATAGGAAGACGTGGGCAATGGGCATAATCACGAGTAAGTAATTAAATACGAATCGTGTCTCAAGTGTCTAATCTAGAGGCGGTTGGGTAGGTATTGACTATCAAGATGCAAAGTACGTAGGTATAGGAACACAGCCGGCATCAGCAGGATACCACCTCTATTTCAAAGTCTTCGTGAAAAGGCTAGGCGCGCGCAATCCCGCCAGTTCCCCAATCACAGCGGTTCGCGCGCAACGCACGCGCGGTTTATCAGACGTTACGATACTTACGATAATCCCGCGCGGGCCGTCAGCCGTCACCAGTCACACAAAACAATAACAATTGAACAAAATGTTATAAAGTATCGCTTCGTTGATACTGGCCAGTCAATGTGATAGCGACCTTCGTACAACGCGCACATCCTACACGGAACGACAAAAAAGATAATAAGAATTAAAAAAACCCCGTGGCGGTCCGGTTTAAAGCTGGTTGGTTGCATGCAGCCAAATAAAAAAAAACGCGGATATTGTTTGCACAACAAAACTGCAGTGCCTACAGATTAAACGAACGAGAGTTACTTAGTTTAACGCTGTTTTAAAGTGACATTATGCGACTTGTTTTAGTTTAGAAAGTGGTGATTAAAGTCAAGCTGGGCTAACACTTTCTCCTTGCAGCTCATTACCATAGGTGAGTCTTTAGCAATTTCTGCACGGTCCTAACTTAGATAAGTTACAGAAAGCTGACTTTGATATATGCACACGACAGTAGCTTGCGATTGTCCGATTAGTTAGAACTGCCCAAAGTGTAAAGGTTGACTAGCTATTCTGTGTTGTACTCACAGATGCAAAAACATGACGTCTGTGGTGTACTTCTGATGTTTCGCTGGAAATATTTCCAATTCACAGTAACTTACATTGGGAAGTCAGGAGCCTGTTTCATAGAAGTACAATTATTCGTGGTTTACATTTCGATGTACATTGCAGTCGATTGATCCACAGATTAACAAGTAGGAGGTCTTGGCTACGCAATGTAATAAACTATGAATTGTTGTTTTATGAATTAATTTAGATTTTATACCAATTAAGGTGTGATTGTCCTCAATATACTGAATTTTTTTTCAGAATTTCAATGTCAGCTTTAGGAAGGTTAGAAATTAAATAATACGTTCGCTCGAAGGCACGCGTACGGTACACAAGGACTTTTCTTTTACGAAACTGCGAAGAGACTAATCCCCAGTTTCTCGTACACTAACACGCTGTTAATCTACTGTTAACAGCTGTCAATTGACCAAAGTGCATACAAAGAAACCACTGACAGCTGTTAACAGTAGATTAACGGCTTGTTAGTGTACGAGAAACCGGAGGTAAACCACTCAAAAACAAACAATACTGCAGCACAGTCGACAGCAGATCAACCTTTACATTTTGATGCGATGGTTGATGTACCTACCTAAGAAAAAATAATTATTTACAGTCCGCAGCAGGTCAACATTTACATTTTTGTTGCAGTCACCTGTGACATAACTGCGCAGAGTGCATGCGTGTAAAGGTTGATGTGCTGCCGACAGTACACAATTGACGGTTATTCCAAATACATTGACGCCTCTAACAAATAGGAATGTGGAAATCAGCATGTTGTTTCAGCACAGTCTTGGTGGCTTAGTACAGTCTACTGAAAGGGCTCATTGTTGTTAGTCTTGTTACCTTGACTTTTAGCGATTCGCACGAATTGTACGTGACTTTTACGGCATTGTCTGACTAGGCGATGCTGCAAGTAACTCAGTCATCAGAGGAAATCCATGTCATGCCGATTTAATACTAAATAGCTTAGTACAGACAATGTAGTAAGTAACAACCTAGCTGCTTTTTGCAAAAATTAAACAAAAATAGTTCGGCAACAGTTTTACTGGGAAATAGCTCACTTAGGCCGTGTTTCATGAAAATAAGATTCATAATTTACTATGACAATCGATGCCGATTAGAGCAATTAGACTTCCTACTTGTTAATCTGTGGGTTAATTGGCTATGCGATGTACATCGAATTGTCGTACATAGCAATGTACGTAGAATTGTCGTACATAGCAATGTACGTAGAATTGTCGTACATAGCAATGTACGTAGAATTGTCGTACATCGCAATGTACATCGAATTATCGTACATCGCAATGTACATCGAATTGAATCGTGTGATTTTAAAACGACACATGTCCTTTCATTACAACTTTGCAGGAAATAGAAAAAAACTGTTTTATTCAAATACTAATATCTACAACAGCAATATTTTAGCATATTATATTGATTTCTGTATGAATAAACTACAATTTTTTCTTCTAATGTAAATCTATAGGTAGGTGTAAATAATTTAATAAAAAAAAATGGGCAAGTGTTATTTTAAAAACACATGTGACTTGTGTTGTTTTAAAATCACACGATTCAATTGTCGTGCATCGCAATGTACATCGAACTGTCGTAGTACACCATGAGTTGTAGTTACCTATATGAATAGGGTCCAGAGGCCGAAAAAATATATAAACTGAGTATGATGATATAAGTAATATTAGAGTATCAATTCTTGGTAACGATTTTGGACAAATTAAATTGGGTTTAAAAATTTTCCGAAGTTAGGTTACCATCGGTTAACTTATTGAAAAAAGTGAGAAATTGCACTTTTCTTGAACGTTTTTAGTCCAATGTCTGTGATTTGCAGTTTGTAATTGCTCGGAAAGCTGTGGTTTTCTAAGAACAGTTTGCTTAGCATGCGCGTTTTGACTCTCTCTCGACGTCGAGTGAGAGACTTAAAAGTACTTGCCATGTCGAAAGTGCGAGCGTGGTAGCCGAGACTCGAGATAGTCAATAGAGTGCGGTCTTGTCTACCAAAAAGTAGTTATTGCCATATTAAATAAAAGTGTTGTATTTTTGTCTGGCAACCCTGTAAAAATTGTTATCAGTTTTTTCCGACAGTGGAACTTCACTAGAAAGTTACGAATTGCGTTTCGTTCCTACGCAAGCAATGAGTCAAAACCATTAATTTTTATTTGATTTTTTTAATGAGCACGCTTTACAATAGTTGTAACAAAACGCATTTCTGTAATTTTCCGTGGTTTTCTTGTTTTTCTTTGCTTGAACTGGGTTCTTTTTAAAAGATTAATAGTTCTATGCACTAAGTATGGAAAAAATTAAGAAACGAACATCAAAAGGAAAGTATAATACAGCAAGAACACAAAAAAACATTAACAAATATGTTGTTTCTGTTGAATTATATGGTCTCGAAGCCTTGTCTTCACCTCCGGGGGTACTAGACATGTCTCGGTCGTATATGTCAAAATTAGTGTCTAAATCGGCCGAAATTATCTCGGCAATGCCGCCATGTTACCAGTTGTAGACAAGTCTCGGTCGTCTCCATCTCGGTCGCGGTCGCCATGCTAACGTCGAGACATCTCGGGCTCGACAGATAAATTGACAGATTTGCATAGAGAAGGGCATTTCTCGAGCGTGGCATGCTAAGCGTACAGGTTTGAGGAAAACTCCTGTAGTTTTAAAGGTGAAGGCTTACGTGGAGCATGCTGCCTCGCTCGAACAAAAATGTCCGTAATTTAATTATGCATCAAACCCTAAGACCAGATTTATGAAAAGTTTACTAATTTTATTACAATAAATTAAAATGTAAAATTGTGCGAGCGAGCATGCTTCGTGTAAGAACAGCCTTAAGGTAGTTTCCATCTCAAATAACTTGACACCCTGTGTGTTTTAAAATAGATATTGTTGGTGGTCATTATTCACACGTAAACGTTAGTTAATGAAAGCCATTCTTTCAGCGAACGTGTGAATAAGATATTGTCATAGCTGAAGCATGTGAAACAAATAAAAAAGAGTATCTAAACACACATGACTGATATAATTAATTTTCAGGCATTGTTCTTCTTGCACTTGTCTTTACTTAACCATTTAGCAACGCGCCAGCTAGTGCGTAAATGAGGTTTGTTCAAAAGTCGCCCTCATTTCACGGCCTTCAAGATATTATTCATCATCATCAGCCATTTGATGCCCACTGCAGGACATAGGCCTCCTTCGTAGTTTTCATAACCATAATCGCCACACTTGGCAGGCGGGTTGGCGATGAAGATATTATTAACAGTAGGAAATCACGACTATTCAGTACTCGTCTGCGCTGAAGTTTTTTTTTACGCATTGTCTAGCTGCATAACATGTAATTTAGTCCAATCCTTACTCATATAATCATACTGATGTGACCTGCTGATACTACTACGGCATCATTTTATTATAGCCCGTCAGTTCTAGAATCTTTTGTGTCTGTTATTATTAAATACCATCAAACTTACAAAGTGTTCCATTCACACTATGAAGTAATAAAATATTTCATTCAAAGTTATTCTTCGTAATCGAAGATTTTATTATATAATATGCAGTAAGCCGCCATATGCCCAGCAGTAGGCTCTATACACGAGCTGGATGTATTGACAGGGATGTAGATAAAGCGGTGGTTGCCCATTGGTAGAATGAGGTTCTGGGTTTGATACCGGCATTAGTACCAATGACTGTGTTTTCTACTTAGATTTGTGAATTTATAGTAACATTACCACTTTCTGAGCTTGAAGGAAACGCCATGTTTGAGATGTTCATATACCTCAGCGCTTAAAATCGCTAATCCGCGGTGGGCAAGCATAGTCCATACTCTCTCTCAGAGAAGTCTATGCCATGCACTGGGACATATTAGGCTGGTTATGTATAGGATTTATCGAAGGTTTTGTTTATCTGGGGTCATTGTAGGGAAGAACATAACCTTAGCCACAGATTACGTCTTAAATTTTATATTATCCATATAGAACTCTATAGGAGAGCGGGTACAAAAGTAACACTACTTTACAAATGTAAAAAGAAACTAACTTAAGCAACAGATTATCTCCGTAGCATTATCCATGTAGATCTATATACAGTGATGCAGTGTCGCGCCTTCTTACTCTCTACGTAAAGCTAGCTGGCACTCTGTCCTCAGTTTGATAAGATGATCAAATTTGGAGATATGTGGAAGACAAATATGTCTGCTACTTAAATAATGTTAACGGGGACCATTGTATCTATGTATCTAGTGTAGTGCAACTTTAAGTTGACAACTCTGTTTATTAAGCAAAGCTGTCTTGAAAAAAATAAATGTGGAGTTTCTTTGTTAGCTTCTTCTCCTCATAATCTATTAATCGTGAAACTAACAGCTTTGACGTTCATTAAGTAAACATTTTGTTTTTATGCGAATAAAATTTTTGGCTTTGGCTTTGACTTTGATAATGTGTAGAGATGGGCCTATTTTCTCACATAACCAGAATTAAAAAAAATTAAATGATGTCTTCGTTCAATGAAATTAGCTTAGGTATTCACTATTATCCACAAATATACTGAATTTACTGTAAATTATTTCAATAAGATATTTTTTTTTCCAAATTTAACTGCAAGAACATTCGGACTCGAACATTTGGACTCGAACAAAGCCATCGCATGATCATTGATGGAATGATCATGCGATGGCTTTGTTTTGGCACCTTCTACTGCTTAACCCCGGATTTTTCTTTCATAAGGTAACCATGACGATGCTGTGGTTGTTACTGGCCTCCCTCAGTCTCGGGGTAGTCTGGTGCGACAATAATAACGACCTCCGGATGGATGACTTAACTGATAAGCTGAAGCAAGCTGCCGAGTAAGTATCTTTTTGAGATACCACAAAAATGCGCAATTCCTGAAAAATACATCCCCTATTTGGGGATACCGGCATGCTTGTATACGACTGCTAATGAATGTTGATAAGGCAAAAGAGATCTGTGAATCTGACCCAGTTTATGTTTCCTGAAAAATTATAATTATGTACAGTTCAAATCGCTTGTGTTTCAGCGTTAACGGCCATGTTCTATTGTTGTTCTGTAGTATTTTACAACTACTTTTATTTTGTATTTTATCACAGATTTATCTTTTTTTGGAATATTAGGCTGTACATAATTTTAGCCTAGGTAAGTCTTTGTTCGACATAAAAGTGACATGAAGTTGTACCTGACATATATTAATATAGGCTTAATCAAGTAGCGCCACTGAACACCAGAGAAGCTGCAAAACAGAAAAAATAATTACAATCGTAAATTAAACAAAAAAAATCAAAAGTCATAGAAATAAAATTGTTGTGAGTATTTTAGAGGTAACTCTGTATATTTTATTTATTTGCATACATGCAGACTAGAATACCTTGTGATATGATATGGCAGATCAAGACATCACAAATATAGAAAAATACCCAAACAAAGGCCGCTTGTACAAATCGAAATACGATAATCCACACTTAATGTTATCTATTGCTATCATCTATCTATTAGATGTATGTCTCTATGATTTTTTTTGCAATTTTATAGTTTTCCCCATAGTAACGGTTCACATAGTAAACGGTCGTTATATTTATCAACATCTTTTGATGCAACCATAAAAGTTGTCTCGAATTGTAAAATTACAACCTAGCCAGAGCAATAACGCCGCTATTAGGATTTAACGAAATCTATTGATTTCACCTTTGCATGTCAAGAGTTGAAGGGCTGTTCGCTATCACTCGTCTTCTTCACGTGTCTCACCCTTATTAGAGGTCCCTCTCCGTCTTTTAAAATTATATAACCTTACACAAACTTCCCCCTACTCCCTCAGCCCGGTGAAGTGGTCATACAAATGCATCCAAAACGTCGGCTGCCAGCGGACCGAGCTGCCTTACAACCAGTCGTCGACTGAGATGAACTCATTCTCCAACGTGGAGATATGCAGGACTGTCTGTGGACGGTTCGGCGCGCTGTGGCCCAAACCCGTCACAGCCGCGCTGAGTATGCAGACTGTACTGATACATCCGAATAATCTCAGGTTTGTGATTCTTTATTATTGTTATTTAAATTCGGTATTGCATAGAAAATATGTCGTGGCATGTGGCCATATCATAATAAAAATAATTTTATGCGTTATGTAATCCAAAACATGGTACTTGATTAAAAACCTATTTAGAGGCTAAAAATCACCTCTCTGCGATTTCCCGCGACCTCTGGCTAACCGTGCCAGCGCTCTCCCTACTAAGTGCAGCACGTCCTCAGCACGGGTTAGTGCCACAAAAAAAAAAGAAGGTACTTGATTCTTACGCGACACTCATTGAATAGTCCGCAAACCGAAATGTCCAATCCAAGCTCTCACATCAAAATTTTTGTGATTATTGGCATGTACATTCTTCATTATGTACATGATAATTGTATTTCAGGTTGAGACTGTAGTTGCCCTAATGTCTAAGGCTAAGGCAAGTTACGTTTGGCAACCGTCTCACTCTCGCATATTAACATTTTTATGATTGTAAAAAAAATAGTAGGTACATTTTTGATAAAAATATACGTGGTCAAAATTCACCACGTGGTCTGCGGCTTTGCTACGTAATAAAATAAAGGTCGGTGTTGTATCCCAACCAGCAAAAGGTGGTTCTATAAAAGACCATAGAACATTTCCTAAAAACCAATGGGTGGTGAAATAAAGGGCCTAAGAAGGTGCACCTACAAAGAAAGTGGCGCAATTATATCTCCATTCGGCTCTAAAGTGGAACTATACCGGCATCAAGGATCACAATTTTGGCCTATAGGGTTGATGTAATAGTAACGCAATCTCCATTTGGTTATATACAAGCCACCATAACGCTTCTAAAGTACCTTTTTGTACTGTAAAAGAGTTTATGATTCCATTACTACACTATTAATTTATCATTCACTCGTTTTTCATTTATTCACGCGTACCTAATTCACAAAGCTGAAGTGTTTTTGTTTTAAATAATAAAAGAAAATTTGCTACTGAAGTTAATAATTTTATCAATATCAACTTTTCTTTAAGAAAAATCAAAAATATATCTTAAATATCTTAATTTTATTACTTGGCAAAGCCTCAGTAATAGTAATAAAGCCCTATTCGTGGCCCTGATCCATTTCAATGTTATTAATTTGGTCTCCAGATTTCAAGGGCTTAGATTGGTTAATAAGCAGCCTATGTAATCTACATCCCACTGCAGGCCTTCTCTCAGGGAGAGAGTGTGGGCTTAATCACCACGCGTGCCCACCGCGGATTTTGCGCGGATTGACGATTTCATGCGCTAAATTATGTAAACACCTCGGTCACTCCGGTTTCCTCACGATGTTTTCCTTTAAAGTTAGCGAGTGGTGTTGCTGATACAAATTGACAAATGTACGTATACAGGGCGTCCCAAAGTTATGGGCCATGAAGGGAAAGTACCTTAAATATCGTAGATAGGGTATTTTGCTGAAAGAAGACTTTATGTTATTTTTAAAAGTTAGTAATTCTGCATTCAAAGATTTTCTAAAAATTACTTGCCTTGTCTGGGAATCGAACCGACTTAAATAAAAATAAAAAAACACCCCTACTTTTATGATGCCAATCGAAATAATGGCCAAAAACTAATAACTCTTCTTAAGTAACATAGTATTTTAAAAGAAAGGAACAACGTAAAATGTTTGAGTCAAATTTCAAGAAAGTTTTTTATTGCCGACGACGACGTTCGAAAAGTAGCGATATTATCATTCCATAGATAGCATTGATTATTCGTAAATAAGTACCCACTTCATAAAATACTTTATAGCATAGTTTTCCTTGTTATAAGTGGAAGTGTAGATAAAATGATAAAATTTAGTATTTCAATACGTCCTTGGTAAGCTAGACACAAGCCAAATTTAAAACAAAAATAATGTTCTTGTTAAATTTGAAAATGTAACAATTTATGAGAGCGTTTGTTTGAATGCATGCTTTTTAAGATATTTTAAAAAGAAGACAAATTTTTAAATGTTGTTCTTAAATTTGAAAATGGAACAGTCTATGCAACTGTTTGCTTGTTCTTAAATTTGAAAATGGAACAGTCTGTGCAAGAATTTGCTTTTCCGATATTGATCTGTTTAGTTTTAATTCACTTACACACGTGTTATTGTGTTAATTTATTGCGGACATGGCATATCAAGTAAGTTTTGATCTAATGGAAGCATATTTTTTGAACGATAAAGATATCTCTCGAAGTTTGCGCTGGTATAGCGTAAAATATCCTGACAGACAAACACCGTCTCGTAAGGTTTTGAAAAGGCTTGTGAATAATTTGAAAACTCGGGGACGTTTCGATAAACGCTCAAGAGAACCACAGCAATAAAACCATACGATCAACGACGAAGAACTTGATATTTTAATTTACTTTTCGGCTTTTCCGAAAACATCGGTGAGAGAAGGAGAAAATGAAATTGGAGTTTCAAAAAGTAAAATACATCGTGTATTAAAAAAACACGGTTTCAAGAGTTATGTTGAAGGACGATTGGTTCAAAAATTACTTCCAGGCGATACAGAAAGGAGAAAAAATTTCTGTCTTGATATCCAGGCACGCTTGCTCGAAAATCCAAATTTTTTGGATAATATTATTTGGACAGACGAATCTAACTTTAGCAATAACGGTATGTATAACCGCCACAATAATCGTATTTGGTCTAAAGAAAATCCCCTACGAATCACTGAAACGAATAACCAAGTGCGTTTTTCATTCAACTGTTGGTGCGGACTTTTAAAAAACCGGGTTTTCTTAATCCATTTTTACCATGGAACCTTGAACACAGAAAAGTATTTAGAAATACTTCAAATTGTAAGAAATGAGATAAGAAATCTTTCCGCTGCGGAGCAAGAAAACTTAATTTTCCAACAAGATGGAGCTCCGGCTCATAATAGTCGGAGAGCAGCAGATTTTCTAAATGAATGTTTTCCTACTTGGATTGGTACGAATGCACCGATTAGATGGCCGGCCAGATCCCCGGGCCTTACACCATTAGATTTCTTCTTTTGGGGATACGTGAAAGATATGCTATACAAAAAGCGATATGAGAACGTGGGCGAGTTACAAACAGGATTGTGCCATATCATATCGAGTATTCACAATAAAAAGATAAGAAAATCAACAGGCAGCGGACTCATTAAAAGATTGGCGATTTGCGTAAGACAAGAGGGATCACATTTTGAGCATTTAATTAATTAATTTACAAAAAAATACCCACTTAATTGACTACGGCAGTTTCATGTATGTTTTTAATTTGATTAAAATGATTAATTTCACGCTGTTCCTTTCTTTTAAAATACTATGTTATTTAAGAAGAGTTATTATTTTTTGGCCATTCTTTCGATTGGCATCATAAAATTAGGGGTGTTTTTTTTACATTTAAGTCGGTTCGATTCCCAGACAAGGCAAATAATTTTTAGAAAATCTTTGAATGCAGAATTACTAACTTTTAAAAATAACATAAAGTCTTCTTTCAGCAAAATACCCTATCTACGATATTTAAGGTACTTTCCTTTCATGGCCCATAACTTTGGGACGCCCTGTATACGTAATAAACTTAGTAAACAAAGTCATTGTTACATGCCGGGATACGAACATACGACCATCCGAATGTGAGGCAAGCGTTTTCAAGCCGCCACTGCAGTTTATTGTCTGGCTGTTCTAAGTTTTATATTCGTATATTCGTTTGTGGCTGAAGCCACAGAATTCCTTTTATAGTTGTGAAAATTGGAGGTACAATCGACAGCATTATGGGAGCACTGTATTCAGTTACGTTACGGGAGGTTTTACAAATAAAATGTAAAGATTGATCTACTGCCGAACTGCACGATTACAATGTAACATTAATGGTTTTGAAATATATTGAATATGCATATGAGGAAAATCTATAACTAACTCCAGTGACACAATGTTATCGAGAATCGACGATCGACAAAGCAATTTAGCTAAATGGACACCAAAGTAGAGACTTTAGTCATTATTACCCACAGCAGTAAAAAAAACGAAAATCGTATATACAGTGAGTCACATCCTTTTATTTGACTTTTGATTCATTCAGCTCTCGCCATGAAAACTACAAGAGTTATTTATAAAAACACGATTCCTTAAAACACTCCTCAATTGCAGTTTAATAAAAATAGTCTATGGTGGAGAGAAAGACTTTACCACATATATAATACTATTTATTTATTTTATTTTTATTTATTGAAAGAAAACAAACAATTGTACAATATGGTTAAATACATAGAATAATTACATTTACACTATGTAATTGCACAACCAGCAGCGTTTTCTATAGACTAAATCAAAGACATAAAAGAGAAAAGCTCATAGCTATATCGATTTCTAAGAGGTAATTTCTACAACTGTGTAAAGTTTCACAATAATACTTCAACATATGTAGGTATGTACAATAAAGTGTTAACCACCTATCTATTAGCAAGAGTCAACTCAAGACTTCGCTTGGAAGACAAGTAGTACTGATTGAAATTGAAATAGGAGTCACTCGCCAGGAGGTGGGCGCGCATTCCGATCGAGTCTCAAGTTAACTCCCGCCAGCTGTAATAATGGAACAACAAAAAGAAAAAAAAAAAAACACACATTAATTTGTTCTGTGCATGTGCCTATCAATGTGCCAAAGCCCAACCAACGAACAAAAAATCGAAATAAAATTGACGTAAAAATTTAAAATTAGAAAATTTCAAATTTTAAAGAAAACTTTAAATTCCAAATCTTAAACTTTAAATCTTAAATTACCCACGTTGAATTTAAACCAACTTGGGAAGTGTACTAATAACAGACTTTCTAAATAATCCTGGAGAAAGACAAAATAGATCAATATGGTGTAGATGTTCGTTATACGTGCGCATTAACCTGTGAATCGGCGCGCGCTCGCCAGCGTTAGTCCTACATCGCTTAGCCATAAACAAGCGATGGGTGTACCCATCACGGATGCGCTGGGATCCACTGGGTACACGGTAGGATATTTGGTCACTTAAAGAGTTTGTGTCAAACTTATTGTGACATATATTGTAAAGAAGCATGGAGTCCAGAAGTGTCCTTCTGGCCTTTAAAGACAAAATTGAAAATTTATTTAGTAATTTGGCATATGACAAACGAGAATGGTAGCATTTGTAGTTAACTACACGTAGGTACTTACGCTGTACTGATTCCAATTGGTCACTGTATTTATTGTAATGGGGATTCCATATTGCTGTTGCATATTCAAGTTGAGACCTAACTAGGGAGGTGTATAGATATATATATGTTGCAGGGCGTTTAAAATTATTGCATGTACGCATTACGAAGCCATATAGTTGGTAAGCTTTATTAGTAATATGATCTATATGTGCATCAAATTGTAGTTTGTCATCCAACAGAATGCCTAGATCCCTGATTAATGAGACTTTTTGCAGTGGTTAAACTGCATTTGAGGAGTAAGTATTTTTTTGTCAAACATGCTTGGGAATTTGAGCTTTATTTTGACAACCTTATTAAAGATAAATCGAAATTGCTGTACTGGCCAAATTCATACGAGCAGCGGCCGGCAAAAGTTATATGAAAATCCATATCTGTCGTGTTCTATTGGACAAATAAATTATTTTTTCTTGTTGAAATGACAACCAGCCGATGTCGACAAATTCTGCCAAAGTAAACCAAATAAATTACATAGTAAAACTCTCAGACAACTCATATCTGTCGTGTAATTTAAAAATGGAACGATCTTTCTCCGAAACATGGCAACCAAAGAGGTAACGTTATTAAAGTTTTTATTTAAATTTCGAACGGACTTGCAAATAGAAAGCTGTTTATTAAAAAAAAAACAAATGAACGAACACTTTAACGCGGGAAAAAATAATGTTGTTCGGTTTTCGTCATTGATTTTGAAAAGTAGGTACTAATTGTATTTTCAAATAAAAAGTTCTGCCTAAGTATTACCGTATTACTTAGTTTTAATTTCCGCGCATTATTTGAGTAGTACTTACTACACAAGCCTTGGCCACAACTATACTTGCGCCATATTCGATAAAGAATAAATGTAAACAAAGCAATTTAGGGTCATCACAAAGCGAGCTAAAAAAATACAGTATACTTTTGGTATTATTGATTTGATTAGAGCATTTTACACAGTAATATTGATAGGTTTATTATTTTCACAACACATTTCACATAAATCAGTCACAGAACTTCGCTAAAACAGTAAATAAGCGAAAATAAAAAATAAAATAATTTATAGTCAAGCGTGAAAACCCTACAAAATATCTGACATTGCTAAAATTCAGATGTTACAAACATTAATTTCATTTAAAGTTACTCTGCCATTTCAGCGGACACTCATTTCTCTACATATTGCACTAAATTAATTTCATTTAAAATCCGTCGCGTAATTCGTACATTGCAACCCTACCGCGTATAAAATAACAGCGTTTCGTTTCATTCATACGAGTTTCAATTTGTTCTTTTTTTAATGTGTGCTATGTTTGTTCTAAACCTAAATCTAAATCTTGATGAGTCTGTGAAATTAATTTCTGCTGCAGCATGGCAAAAGTGTATTAACCACGTGGTTAAAGAAGAAAGAAAAATGGCAGAACTTGATAGAATAACTGATAGCGTAATAGATGAGTTTATAATTTAAGTGACAGGGGAGACAAGTTCTTCATGCCTATCAAGTTCTGCCAGTAGCGAAGACAATTAAGTCTGGTCAAACGTCAAGCTTCAAGCTGCCCGTGTTCAAAACATTAATAAATTATGGACTCATAAAACAAAGTTGCATTTTTCAATTACTATTACTATCCTATATACATGTGATCAATTTGTTATTATTATACATAATTACTGGCCCAATGGCGCATTTAGTAGTGTTCCTACCGTATGCGCGAGGGGTTTTGGGTTCGATTCCCATTCAGGACAAATATTCGTGGTATGAATTTGTTGTTTGGATGTGAATATATCAATTCAAGTATATATATTTGTAGTTCCACTGTTGAGTTTGATATCTCGTAACACAAGTGCTTAAGCTACTTATCTCGGAATCAGAGCAATGCACCTATATGATGCGATATTTATTAATTTATTTCATAACCAGCCAGTGATTAAAATAGGTTAGGTTAGATATTCAACATTTATAATTACTTTGGCCGGTCATTATTACCACAGAATACATTATAGTATTTCATAATGACTGCATTTATCACAAGTAAAGCAAAAGTAGTTTAGATTTATCTACGTATTGCAGTGAATGTTGATGAAGCGAAAGTGATCTGTCAGGGTCGTCAGGGAGCCCCTGGTCTCTGCCTACCCCTCTGAAATACAGGCGTGAGATTATATATGTATGTATGCATGCAGTGATTTTCATTATTCATTTTTTTTTATTACAAATCAATACTGTTTGTTTCATAGAAAAAGGTTGTCAGTAATATGCCTGTCATTGGTTGCTAGGCAACGCTTTGTTATTAAACATTCTTTATCGAATTTGGCCCAACTATAGGCATTGATGGACTTATGTGTGCCTCGGCTTCATCTCGGCCCACATTTACCCGTTCGACCATCATACCTCTTTTGCTGGCCGCTGCAGTAATGTACTAATAAGTAAAACCGTACAAGTATGTATATCCTAGTGATATTTTAAAAGGACAACAGTTGTATTTTAAAACTTTTGGGTTAAGTATTAATTCACCAGAATTCACCTTATCGTGAGCTTTTTCGATTTATTCTCGTATTTAACTTAAACGCCATAAGGGTTGATTTTCATAGTGTGAAAGCTTACGTACCTATGCTCATTTTGGCACGAGCACAAGTTTTGATAATTTCGAGGAACAAGTGACATTGATAAGGCATTGACACACAAACATAAGATAACATTCGAAAACGGATACACCTACGTCAATACGGTTCGAGTTTGAACCAAAAATATAAGTATTTCCAACATTACAGGTACTTAACACAAAGCGAGATAACACTTGGAACGATTTTAATTGCGGAAAATAATTTGCATTAATGAGGTTTTGAGTTAAGTAACCTGTTTTCGGGTTCTTCGAGCACACGGATTTGTATGGGATAATGGGACTTATTGCGCTGCGCGAGCGAATTGTTGGGGGAAAAGTAGGCATTTTTGAAATTACAGCAAAACAAAGCCAAAATTTTGACGACCGACGTCACTCGTCAACCGACGAACACAACTCATTGATAGTCATTTTATTATATTTTTTTATCCGAAACTCAGTACAGCTCAAATAAATTCATGTGTAGTTATAATTTAGACTCATGTACGCGATATTTTTTTGATGCAATAATGTTTAAAACATCATCAAAATGATGACCGACGGCCCTCGATAGGACATTCAAAAGAAATATATATTGTTTTCAGATTTTAAGTACTTATCATTACAGAGTAAAATGTATTTCAAAACACCTAATTTAGGGGTAAGAGAACCCGGCCTTAAGCAAATTTGTTCCGTATAGAAGTAATGAAATTGATCTTGTGTTATCACCTGGCTTGTTCAAAAAGTCAGTGATCAGTGCTGTTTCTGAAATTCTATGATTTTAGCTTTCTTGGTAAATATTGTTTGATTGGTTGTTCTTGTTCCTTTGCTTTGTATTTTTGTATCTGTAGTGATGACTAGGTAATCTTCCTTTATCCTGTAAAATTCCCTCTGTATCAGAAGGTCTATTAGGGAAATTGATGGTTTCACCTGATGTTTTCAGTTGCCACTTAAACATTCAATGTTATGCGTCTGTGCTTATTCTGTTTAAGTAAACTGTAGAAAACGCTGCTGGTTGTACAATTATATAGGTAGTGTTTATGTTATTCATATGTTACATTAACGTGTTTGTACAATTGTTTGCTTTCTCTAATAAATAAAAATAAAATAAAAACATATATAGCTGAAATGGGGACATAAATCTATCTTCCTTCGAAGTCCTATTGAACCTTCCGCTCTACGACTTAACCGACAAACCAACACGCTCAGTCTACAGCTGTGAGTTGTACCAGCCTCTTTAATTAAATTCTCCGTAAAAATATGATACATGTTCTGCGGACAGTGAAATTTTCATTCGTAGATTTAGGCTCGAAAGTAGCTGCCGCTCGCTAAGGTTAGCCATAGACGTACATACAACTCACGCCTGTATCCCAGAGTAGTAGGCAACCTTAGAACTAAATCTAGATAGATAGAATATTCTTTATTGTATGTACACCAGGAATCCTGTATTGCGCCTCTTTCTTATTTGTTATATTAAGTACCTATTTAATCTGTGGGAAATGCTCAGGAATTGGCAAAATTTTCTATATTGACAAAGTCTAAACTTTATACTGCAAAAAGAAATCGCGACCATGGGTGTACCACTAGATATGGTTTTATTTGAGCTGTACTGAGTTTTGGATAGTAAAAATATACCAAAATTACTATCACTGAATGTGTTAGTGACATCGGTCGTCAAAATTCTATTCATAGATTTGTATTTGTGGCATTTCAAAAATGCCTACTTTTCCCCAACTATTCGCTCGCACAGCGCAAAAAGTCCTATACGAATCCGAGCGCTCGGAGATCCCGGTGTCGTCTACCTATACTACAAATGTAGAGACAGACTTTGAAATGCGTTACGCAGTAAAACAGGTGTAAGAAGCACAAAACAGAGAAAATAAGTTAGAATTTCCCTAGCGCGTATTTTATACGGGAACCGCTGTGGTAAGAAGAATAGAAGACGTAAAGTCGCTGGTGGCGTCTCTTGTCTGTCTGCGGCTGGGCTATTTCCAGAGTCAGGCTTGGGCCACAGATATTCACGGTACAGTCACAAGGTCTTATTTATAAACAGTCGATTCCACTAAAACACTCTTAACACGAAGTTAAAGCCTGCTTTTGGTAGGATTTAACTTTGGCATTAACTGCGTCTTAAGAGAGTTTTAGTGGAATCAACTTTTTATATACAAGACTGATTGAGTATACACCAGTAATTTTGGGTGGTTTGAAAGACATAGCACAAAATGAACGTGCCTGACTATAGCTATCGAATACGCTAGTGTTTTTTTAAAAAGCGCGTTTTTCAAACATATCTCGACACAAACTCCAATCTATTAGAACCATTAGTAACTATCCAGAGCGGTGCGTGCTCACCGCGGGGTTCGCGGGTTATTGTTCTGATTTGGTAGACGGAGAGGCGGTAGGTAGGTACTAATTGTTCGCGCATTTCTCAACTATTTTTTTTTATTTACGTTTTTTTTTAATTACTAATTACATAACCGCGGCTTTCAAACCACCTAGTTTTTCTGGGTGTATTGTTAAGTGTACGATATTATTTCTGAAATAAAGAGCTAAATGGTGAATTATGATTGATACCTGCTACCTACTAATTGTGAATAATAATTAATAAAATAATTTTCGAGCACAAAGCATGAGTAAAATGGGCTATGTGCTGTTAACTTCACTGTACTAAAATCTGTAAATAATATGAACGTTTAGGAACGGTACGAGACACATTATTCATGGTGTTACAAAAATAAATTTATTATGTTGTCTCTTATTTACATACACTTAAAAAACTATTATTTTTATGGAACAAAAATGTCAGCTGTAGCTGCTACACAGCTACGTTTCTTTCTTCCCTACATAGGGAGGGTTAAAAAAACTCCTCCCTGAAACGAATGAAGTAGTTATTTTAGTATCTGCGTCTAAATACTGTTGTCCTCAGAGAAATGTGAACTTACGGTGTTTTTTTACAAAACACTCCATAAACGCAGTATAAACAGTATAAACAGTCCGTGGTAAAATGTAAAGTCTCTACCACAGAATATTTATGTGCCGTTTGGAGTGTTTCAAGGAATCGTGTTTTTATAAAATAATACTACTATTAACTTTTGCTCTTTCGATGCCATTTTATTCTGTGACGGATCGTAATAGCTCGCTGGTATTTAAAATAAATAACAAAGAAATGTGGAATAGTAAAAACAGTGGTCAATGTCCGTTTAGTTGCGCTATTCGTTAATGTCACGGCTTGATCTTTTTATCCACACTAATATTGTGAAACACAGTTTGATTTGATTGTCTGTTAGAACAATTAGAACACGCGCTAACATAATAACAACTTTTCTATGTTTGTACATCTATTTCCTTCTCCAATGCATTAGTCCAGTCCATGCAAAGGTTACCTGGAAGATATCACTTTTAGTAATAAAGCCGCCGTCTGCACTCTTAGGTTAAGAAATGTCTGTGTAATTTGAGGTAAGACTGTATTTAATAAACTTTAAAATAAAGGCCAGCAGTCATCGTCAAATATTTGAAAATATATCTTTGTCATTTGAAGCCCCCTTATGCCTTTTGTTTGAGACGTTGTTAATGCCCATCAATTGATAATGATATCATGGATCACTGACCTGTGCACCAAGAACGAAAAAGGAGCCAGAAGTTCCACTTCCTGTTGGGAGGAACTTCTAGAGTGCGGTCTATCTGTCTCGCTCGCACGTGTTTCTCTTTAAAAAATAAGTATATTATG
Organism: Yponomeuta evonymella; assembly: GCA_963969515.1. Taxonomy (NCBI): domain Eukaryota; kingdom Metazoa; phylum Arthropoda; class Insecta; order Lepidoptera; family Yponomeutidae; genus Yponomeuta; species Yponomeuta evonymella. Next base: position 6,599,501 of record OZ018353.1, read on the forward strand.
AAAATTCTAATATTTGTACGATATCCGTAGTCCCATATTAAAGCAAAGTTAAAGAGCAAATGGCAAGTGGCAAGCTCTGGTTTCTACACTTCGGGATACAGGCATGAGTTTATGTATATGCATTGTGTATGTTAAAGACTATATTTTGTTCTTCTACAATCGTTGAAAAAGTTTGAGCGAGACGGCACCATAAAGGACGGGCGGACGACACACGGGTCCAACGATTGAAACTGATAAACCTTAAATACTTTTGGGGTTAGAGACTACAATACTAGCGCAAAAAAGCCCGGCGACGTGCAGCCGACAGGCACGTCAGGGGACGGGCTTTTTTGCACTTGTATTGTAGTCTTTAACTTCACAAGTATTTAAAGATTATTTTATATTGTAATCGTGCCGTGGAACGTGGAACCTTATTAAACGAGTCCTTAAAATCGTCCATAACATACCTCAATAGAGTGCACACCGGTAAAGGTTGTACTGTTTTTTTTTTCTTCCCATCTTCTTGAGTGATTTTGAGTTTTGCTTGACCGGTCTTTCGTATTCGAAACGGTCTTTCGGCATGTTATTTATGTGTTTAATTTATTTTTCGGGCCAATAACACCTCGAGTGTACCACCACTTAGTGCAAATTATTTATTTACTTCGATATTATTGGACTTGTGTTAAGTAGAGGTAGCTAGCCGGTTGAATGGCCGCATAAGACTTCTCCGAACGGGACGGTGACCTGTGATCCTTGAGAAGTCATTTTACTCATTTGTCAGACTAATCGCACGCCAGCTGGGCCGCTACTTGTGATATTAAACATACTCTCGCCCACACATTTCGCCGTCCGTTTGTTGAAACCACTGGCGTTGACATATTTAGTGGGACCTGCATAGGTGGGTGGAACTACTCAAATCGTTATTCTTAGCACTTTTTTGGGTGTTTTTTTAAACCGAGAGCAGAGCTAAACAATTTTGTACAGTGTTATTGTTTGGTCCTATTGCACATATATGTGGAGAAGTCATTAAAAAACTACACTTACTTCAGAAAATAATAAAATATTTGTAAAATTATAGTGCTGTTGATAATGATGAATGGTGATAACAATGACATATTTGTAGGATAGAATGACTGTATGTTACGAATAATGACTATTTAGTCTAGTCAAATTAGGATCAATCTCGGAATGAGAGATAAATAAGCTGAATTTTCGTACCTATACAAAAGTTGTTTCAAAAGTTTAATAAAATCTGGTGTCTGCGTCGTAAGTTATTAAGGTTAAAGTTACAAAAAACGGGTTTTCGCGATTATTTCGGTTACTTTAACTCCAATGTTATTAACAGTCCCGTCCCTTCAGTATATTTTGTATGAAAGTGAATTGTATTAACGACGCGTCTTTGCCGCACCCTCGCCCCACGTTCCTTCTGTGTGGCCGCCAGCTAGTACTTGCGAGAAACAATTATTTGCATCGTCAAGATTATTTTAATAAGTAACGTGTTAGAAAAAAAGTGACGTGTTAAAAGGAAATAACACTATCTCAGACATTTTTTGTACCATAAACAGTAAATCATTAGCATAGACTAGGAGAAGGAACGGCACTAAGATAGATCTCAGAGGGACTCTTATTTTTGCAAGTGAACCCAAGGAGTTGCTACGATTTATGTCTGCTTTTAACCCTTCCTTTTAATTTGATCTCAAAAGATCTAAACCTGCACAGTTTATTCCGTAATGTTTTATCTTTATGAGTAGTGTTTCGTGGTTTACACCGTCTACACAATCGAATGCCTTTGATAAATCACAATATACGCCTACAGCATCCTTATGATCCTCCCACGCGCTGAAAATATATTTAAGTAACACGACTCCGGCGTCTGTTGTATTCTGCCCTTTTGTAAAACCGAACTGCTGACTATGGAGAAGTTGGTAATTATTGAAATGATCTAAGATAATAATTATTATTATTATACTTTATTGCACACAAGACTTTTAACTGGACATTACATAAGAAATTACATGTACAAAGGCGAGCTTATCTTCTCAAATATTTTACTTAATACTGTTAGTACTGAGACGGGTCTAAAATTTGGTGGATCTTGTTTATCATCACTTAAATAAAGGTACTATATTTCATTAGGTCCGGAAATACCCCCTCGTCTACACATTTACTTACTGAACATTTTGCTAACGGCAAAGCACCGTAATGATATAATGTCCTAGCACCCTATGTAGCCAGATTGCTTAACAAATCTACATTCCGTGACCCAATAAAATATAGTAGGCTTGTTCCTTTGTTTAAAAGTGGTGATGGGCACGATCCCACAAATTTCAGACTAGTCCCGGTTCTCCCCATTTTGAGCAAAATATTCGAGATGATTGTTTTAAGTCAACAATTTACACGCTTCAATAATTACTATTTACTCCATAGTCAGCAATTTGGCTTCACGCAAGGACCATCCTACGATAGATGCCGACATCATGTTAGTTAAACATATATGTATTAAGTGTATGGGAGGATCGCAAGGATGCTATTATAGCCTATTATAGGCGTACTCTATGACTTGTTGAAGGCACCTGACTGTAGACCGTGAAACACTTAAAATTAAAACGCTACACAATTCTTTTTATTTTCGTATGCTTTTTTTCTTTGACTTCAGCCAGTACTTTAAGGTCATTTTAAATTTCTGGATAACGCCATCTTTTGCAAAACTTTTGTTAATCTTGTCTCGCTTCTTTGCTTTTTTCGAATTTGACATCAGTGAACCTATTATCACTGAAACATCTGCCTTTACTGCTCAGGCTCACAAATCAAATATTTTTTTTTATTCAAAGTAGCACAGAAAGCGCGACTTAATGAACGTTACAAGTTAAAGTAGTGTCCATTTCAAAATCTAGATCATTTTGGAGAAAATAATTATGGACAAAAAAAAAATTCAAAACTTAGTCTTTTCAAGTCCTTAATTTACAGAATTTATATAAATATTCTAAAACCTGGAACTCATGCACTGAACTGGCTTTAATTCCAGACGTCATTGTCATCTAAATAATCTTTAATGTTATAGTAGTTTTTTTGGCACAAAGTGTGCTTTACACATTTTTTGAACCGCGTTTCTGGCAAGCTTATTATATCCTCAGGGATCTTATTGTAGAAACGTATACAATACCCCATGAAGGATGTATTAACCTTTGCCAGCCTAAATTTTGGGAACGAAGGTTTAAGTATGTCTATTTCTAGTATTTACATTGTGTTTTTTTTAAACAGTTTTAAAGTTACTGATATTTTACCTAACGTACATAATATTTTCATAGATATACTGACTAGCAACTGTTAGGATGTTAGTTTCTTAAAAGAAATCTTTTAACGAATCTCTTCTGCCTAGCTTATATATGAATCTGATCGCTCTCTTCTGCAGGTCGAAGATGGTCTCAATGTCTGCTGCCCGACCCCACAGTAGTATAACATAGGACAATACTATGGAAGTAACTAAAATAAACAAGCCTAGCAGTTGCGACATCAGTTAGTTTCCGGATTCTTTTAACTGTGTATGCTGCAGAACTGAGCCTATTTGCCAATTTTTCTATATGAGGACCCCATTGAAGCTTTGCATCAATTGTGATACCTAGAAATACAGTTTCTTCTACAAGGTCTAGTTTATCATTCCCCAATATAACATTGCTGTCAACCATTATGACATTTGGTAGTGTGAATTTTATACATTTTGTCTTTTTTGAATTTAATACTAAGTGATTAGAAGTAAACCAATATAGTACCTTAGAGAGCATTATTTGTATCCGCAAGGTCATTTTCTTGTCTCTTAATTTAAAAATAAGTGACGTTTCATCTGCAAACAATACTGTATATTATATTCTTTCATGGGTGGAATTGTTGGCCTCTAAATAGGTTTTTAAAATTGTCCTCAGCACGGGTTAGTGCAACAAAAAAGAATATAATTATGTAGGAACAGCGATATCATTCCGATGTAAAAATCTAACTGCAAAGTGGGTTACTCGGCGCTGCAAGTGATGTAAATTGCTTCGGCCAGATATCGCTGCCTGTATGTAATACTCAGAAGTTTGTAAAGAGGCTCGAAATTTCACTGATGCCTGCACTTGCCCATTAGCTCAGTTAGGAGAGCGCTAGCACGGTTAGCCAGAGGTCGCGAGTTCGGGTCCCGGCATGAGTGGAATTTTTGGCCTCTAAATAGGTTGTTAAAATCCTATGCATGCAAAGGAAAATAAAACCACGACGTGTTGTTTGCAAAATCATTATGCTTAACAAACCATCATTGGTATCAACTTAAAATATCATTGAGCTCAACGAAAACAAAACATTTAAGTCGCAATTTAATTCAAATATCATTAGCAAAGTAATTCGTTGTCATGATTACGCATCACCAGACGACGAGTCTACTTTGCTAAACAAGTTGCATTAAAACAGTAGGTACACTAAGCGAGATATTAAAAATGGAATAATGACGATGAAAAAATCTCTTAGCAATCAAAAACTCAGCTATTCAAAATGCAACGCTTCCGGCTCTCTCGTGGTGTGTGAGAGGGCCGGAAGTAGAGCCAGTTTCATGACCAGGACATATATTTTGGGCACCGACTACAAATTATACTTCTACAACCTACTTGTATATTTTTATAATTCTATAATACATGTAGGTGTTGTAGAAGTTTTTAAATTTAACAGTGCTGTAGTGTTTTGAAGTCGGATTTTTATTTAAACTTTTTTTTAAATTTAATTCGGGTCAATAGACCCATGACAAAGATGCAAACATTTAAAAATGATCCATAACAAAATAAAATACTCATATCTATCCGAAAAAGGGGCGTCCGACGACGCCCTACTCTGACAAAAAATTGCTCTTTAAAGCTTAATATATTCTTAAAAGTGACCTTAAATAAAAAAATTTGACCAAGAGGAGTGTTTTGTAGAAAGAGGGGTTTTATTTGCTCTACAGAACTAACAACTTCATTGATCTAATTTTCAATGGAATTTGCACAAAGATTTTATTTTCTAAGTTAGTCATTTGTAAAGCCTACTTAGCCGTGATAGTTTTTCTTTTAAGTTCATTATATGTGCTACTGCCCTGATTTTTTTTACGTTTCTACAATCAACCGTTTAGCCGGGAGACGGATGGGACGGGTGGTTTTGTACCTTTTTTTCTACAAAATTTAGTCGATTTTGCTTTGAACACATATGGCAACCCTACTTTGTCTGTGCTTGAAAACGAAACACATTTTCAGAGATTCCTAAAAATAATGCATACGTTTAGGTAGGTACTCGATTAGAATTAGAACCGACTAGGGCAATTACCGCGCGCTCGCGATTCACTTCTTCCGCCACCTTCAATTTCTTCTGCCAATGTACCTATTGTTTCGTTTCGGTACGATTGACGATTTGAATATACATTAAAGAAAAATGCATAATATGCCAATGTTTACGTACCTAAGCATTGGGTAAGAGCTTTGCTTGCTGCCGAGGGGGAGGACGGGTAAACAATAAAGGTTCCGACACAGTAATAACACGCCACCCGACGCGACGACCTAACTTGTATGAATACTTGCGTCGCGTCGGATGTTCCTAATGTGCTTCTGATCATAGAAAGTAGTAAGATTTGATTTCAATCAACCCGCCTCGCGTTGGGTGGTCAGGTCACGTCGCGTTTCAATAATCTGTTTCCGCCTTTATTGTAACATATCTGCTTACGTAATGACTGCTGAGGAAGCGAAAGAGAGCAGTCCCTGGTCTCGGCCTACTCCTGTGGGATAGAGGCGTGAGTTTATGTATGTGTATGTATGTAACATTCCGTGTGGCGCCGGATTAAGAATAGCGTCACTCCATTTCCTTCCGTGGATGTCGTAGAAGGCGACTAAGGAAATCAATTACCAAGAGACGGGCAGCAGCGTCTTTCTGAGATTACAACCGCATGCTGCGATCGCCAACCCGCCTGCCAAGCGTGGCGATTATGGCAACACCCCTCGTGGTTATGAAAACCACGAAGGAGGCCTATGTCCTGCAGTGAGCGTCAAATGGCTGATGATGATGTATGTAATACTTGAACGGGCCCCTACTACTTTAAGAGATTTCTTTAAAGAAACTAACATCCTAAAAGTTGTTAGTTAGTATAGGTATCTATGAAAATATTATGTAGGTACATACGTTAGGAAAAATATCAGTAACTTTAAAACTAGGTAGCCTTTCTTTAACTTTCGTTCCCATTTAGGCTGGCAAAGGTTAATAAATCCTTTTTGGGGCATTCTAGGTATACGTTTCTACAATAAGATCCCTGAGGATATTATATAATAAGCTTGCCAGAAACGCGGTTCAAATGTGTAAACACACTTTTTGCCAAAAAAGCTACTATAACATTAAAAATTATTTAGATGACAAAGATGTCTGGAATTAAAGCCAGTTCAATGCATGAGTTCCAGGTTTTAGAATATTTATATAAACTCTGTAAATTAAGGACTTGAAAAGACTAAGTTTGGAGTTCTTTTTGTCCATTTTCTCTCCAAAATGATATAGACTTTGAAATGGACACCTAGTTTAACTTGTAACGTTCATTTAGTCGAAGCTTCTGTGCTACTTTGAATAAAAAAAAAAATTATTTGATTTGATTTGATTTACTAATTCACCAATGTACCTAGGTAACTTAGAAAGCAAAGTCATTGGTACATACCAGTATCAAACCCAGGACTTATCAAATGTGACGTCAGCGCAGCGTTCTACCGATGCGCTATCCCTATGGCACTTTTTATAAACATAGTACAATGTTCTTAGATTGTTTTATGCTGTATATTTGCATTCTAGGTAGGAACCTACCTCAAGATACCAGCTGTCTCGTCTCCTGAGAACACGTTTGGCCACTAACTTTGGCGCAGCGCTCTTGCAATGTAGAGGTCAGACAGAGGTCATCTCACCATCTGCATAAGAAACGAGTTTAACGTCGTGCGTTCTTACAAATTATCTTTGCGTGTACATCGGGCAAGCAAAAAGTTCTAAGTAATTAATTCTGCTTACGTTTAGATAAACACTTGAAACACTCCTCAGATGCATTTAAAATGCTCTTGAGTAAAAGGAAAGATTATTTTTTACATTTTAGGAGTAACTATCGAGTTTAAGTTTGTTTTAAAGCCTATCGTTTCTCGTGTACCTTTCATTAAATACCATACATAATATATAAGATAGAGACAAAATTCAAACAAAGGCAACATTGAGGAAGCTTTAATACCAACATTTTTAAGGCGCGGTCATCAAAACAGACCATTTAGTTTCGGAGGAAACATTTTATTGCACTCCAATAGTACGGTGTTTTTTCTTAGATCTTCAGTGTTTACTTTTCAAACTACTACGGTATTGCGTTCAAAGGAAATAAAAAAAATTATAATTCAATTAAAGTTGGTATTAGGGTATAAATACATAGCAAAAAACCGGCCAAGTGCAAGTCGGACTCGCGCACGAAGACTTCCGTACCATTATCTATACAACATTTGAATATTTCAGGCGTCTCCCTGTTGCCGTTATTAATATCGAGAAAAAACGGCAAAAAATCACGTTTATTGTATGGGAGCTCCCCTTAAATATTAATTTTCTTCTGTTTTTAGTATTTTTTCTTACAGCGGCAACAGAAATGCATCATATTTTGTGAAAATTTCAACTGTCTAAGTTTCACGGTTCATGAGATACAGCCTGGAGGCAGACGGACGGACGGACGGACAGCGGAGTCTTATTAATAGGGTCCCTTAACCTTTGGGTACGGAACTCTAAAAATTAGGTAGGTACTAACTAAAAGGAATCCCAACATCCCGAGTGTTTACTTTTCAAAGTACTACGGTATTGCGTTCAAAGGAAATAAAAAAAATTATAATTCAATTAATGTTGGTATTAGGGTATAAATACATAGCAAAAAACCGGCCAAGTGCAAGTCGGACTCGCGCACGAAGGGTTCCGTACCATTATCTATACAACATTTGAATATTTCAGGCGTCTCCCTGTTGCCGTTATTAATATCGAGAAAAAACGGCAAAAAATCACGTTTATTGTATGGGAGCTCCCCTTAAATATTAATTTTCTTCTGTTTTTAGTATTTTTTGTTACAGCGGCAACAGAAATGCATCATATTTTGTGAAAACTTCAACTGTCTAAGTTTCACGGTTCATGAGATACAGCCTGGAAGCAGACGGACGGACGGACGGACAGCGGAGTCTTATTAATAGGGTCCCTTAATCTGTGGGTACGGAACCCTAAAAATTAGGTAGGTACTAACTAAAAGGAATCCCAACATCCCGACAAAGCAACCTTCAATATCCTTCTTCCTGTCTATGAGGATGTAGAGAATAAGGGCTAAATAAAGTACCCGTAACCAGCGTGCATGCAAAGGGTAATGAATGTTGACGAAACGAAAGAGGTTTGTCAGGAGCATGGCAAATGCAAACCATGGTCTCTGTCTACCCCTCGCGAGATACAGGCGCGAGTTTATGTAACGTAATCCTCCAGGTTCGACTTAATCGACGTGCCCGCTGAAGTCCGTCAGACCCTAGTGGAGATGACGCATGTGACGACGGCCAACCTGGCGCGGGAGTGCGGCGGCAACGTGACGCGGCTGGCGGAGACGCCGGTGCTGGTGCACGTCACCGTCAAGTCCTCCAGTCTGCAGCTAGACTGGGACACCAAGGAGAACTACATGATGGACGTGCAGACTAAAGGTAGCCTGAAAAATTATTATAGTCGTCGTCATGGTGATGTATGGAGAAACATCCCCCGCTGATCGCACTCCTACTTTTTTGGTAAAAATAGATTTTTCTTGATCTTTTTCTGTCTCTGATATTTCCCGCTAATACTCTGCTTACGCAGTCCAAACAGGGCACGGTGAGATAGACACCAGTAGAGTCAACTGTAGTAAATATAAGTTTTGGAGATGACGCACGTGATGACGGCCAGAGTGTGCTGGCAACATAACGCAGCTGGCGGAGACTACCGGTGCTGGTGAACGTCACTGGGACACCAAGGAGAACTACATGATGGACGTGCAGACTAAAGGTAGCCTGACAATAGTCGTCATCATTCTCTGTGTCCCTCCGAGCAGACTCCTTCCTTTTCTTTGGTTACATATAAATTTCTTTATCTTTCTCTATATCTGAAAATAGTAGACTATCTAATTACATACTCAATCGAGAGATAAAAAGCATCGGCCTTTTTTCTTTCCCTCTTCTTCTTGTCTCTTTCTATAGCTGGAAATATATGTTCTACTTATAGTTCCCGAGTGTCTTTGATAATCTATATATTTTTATTAATACACTTCACCGTCAAGTCCGCCAGTCTGTGGCTCGACTGGGACACTAAGGAGAACTACATGATGACCGTACAGACTAAAGGTGGCCTGACAATAGACGTCGTCATTGTATTTAAGAGTTGAAGTAGCACTCTTAGCGGTATAGCACTCTATAGCCTGGTACGTAGTGATATCCACCTTCTCTTTAATTTGGTCGTTTGATAGGTTTTCTTTGGTCTTCTTCTATCTCTGATAGTATAGACTAATTACATACTAAATCAATGAAAATTTCACTAGATGAAGAACCTAGGTTTTATCGCGCTTTTTCGTATCCTTCTCTAGCCTGCTTTGATTACAATTGAGATTCCTCTGAATGAATAAATAAATAATATAGGTACGCATATTTCTGGAGTAAGAATTTCACTAACTAAATACTTAAGTGTCTGTCTGTCTCGTTCTTTTTGAGAACTTTTATATTCAGAAACCGGAGGTTTGCCTCCGTGTTGGTAAGTATTAGGGCGCCTAGGTTTGTTATTATTATATAAGTACTAACTTCTTTAGTGTTGTGAGCTTGCAAGTAGGAACGAGTTTTTTGTGGAAAAAGTTTACAATATTACACGTATGTCTACTGTTTCCACGAATATAACTCACAGTTACGTACCTAATAATACGTCCTAATAGCCGTGTTTGTGAACTGGTTTCTGTCCTTATCTCAGAGTGGTCCTTATCTACGCATGTTTTGATCTAATCTATCGGTAATGCGCAAGACCAGTACTTAACCCAGATATTACAAGTTAGCCGAGTAGCTTGTACTCACTACGCCGACTGTTTATTTATTTATTTAATTACGTTTATCAACAGCATATACATCCTTACGTGCTAACAATATATTATTATGTGAGGTTATGTTGAACTAGATGTATAACTAATTATAGATAAACTGAACATGCATGAAAAAAGTACCTACAGCTAGATCTTTAATAAGTTACTACAGTCTAATAATGTTAGTTAAGTGCTGGACATCAAATGATTAATAGTTATTTATTGTACAAGAGTGCGAAGTTTCTTTTTAACCGCGTGCTCAATTTTGATGATAGAGCAAGCGAAGGATTCTAAAATTGAATCACGAGCGCAGCGAGTGATTAAAAAATTAGAATCCTGAGCGTTAGCGAGGGAATCAAAAGAGCACGAGGTGAAAAATCTTTGTAACTTTTCATCCCACCTCAGCGAGGAAATGACTAAATGCAAAAAAACACCGAGTCTGAGTTTATAACAAATTAAAAAAGGTAGTATAATAAATTCGGCACCATGGAGGTAGAAGTAAATAGGTTTAATGATGTTTTGAATTTACACACTTAGTGCACACGATGTTCTAAATTCAATTTACTTTATCCTCTAGTGGATAAAAACGGCTTTTGCACCACTTTTGCACTCAGATATTGAAGAGCAAAAATACTCTTTCCGAGATGGGGGGATGAAAATACATTTTTCCGATAATTTTGTGCAATGTCGAAGTGCACATCTACGATGCTACTAAGTTTATTGTAAAATTGGCATATACGTGGAATTGGTGAGTTCTGGCCTAACACTGTTTTTCTGTAAGGAACTGAGAGAGGATTTGGAATAATTTTATGGGGATGTGAACTAGGGCCTATGAACTTAAATTGACTGAGAAGTTGTGGGCAGTCTATACCGTTTCTTAAAACTTTGTACATCAACATTAAATCCAAGTAATCTCTTCGTCTATCCAGGTTCAACATATTAAATCTAGTAAGTCTATCCTTGTAGCTTCGTCTTGTTAAAGATAAAACAAAAATGCTGTTAATTGGAATGCGGCATAACTGCTGGACCGATGTGTAATTTTTTTTAATGATGATGATGAAGTGGAGAACCCTGGTCTCTGCCTGCCCCTCCGGGATAAAGGCGTGTGTTTATGAATGTACGAGGTATTAACTGACAATTGAGGTCACGTAATCACAATCGTAACTAAATAAATCTAATATATAAAATTCTCGTGTCATAGTGTTCGTTATCGAACTCCTCGGAAACGGCTTCACCGATTCTTATGAAATTATTTGTGTATATTTGTATGTATAATTATTTTTATATTACATAAAAATATATTTCCACCGTTTGGCACAACCAACCCCACCTTATCTACGTCACCTGTTGGTTGGCTACAATAAAATACTATTTAGTATTAAGCCCGCCAATTGTACAATTTTTACTGGTACAATAAATAATTTAATAATTATTATTATATATTTGGTTGGCCTGAGAGTAGGCTAATTAATATGGAAAAACCAAAACAACGTTTATCTACACTAATGTTGTAACATTCTACTTATGTTTTCAATACTTGACTTATAATTACTACTGTTATAGCGCAGACAACAAAACACTCAATTTAAGCAATTTCACATGATGGTATAATATTCACATCGATATCGTAAAATCTCATTATAACATCAATAAAACGCGACCAACTTGATTGCAGGGCCAATCAGGTTGGTCGCGTTTTATTGAAGCGCGCAGCTGCGCTCTCATTGGTTAAATTTTAATGGCGGCAAAATCACTGTGATTATACACGTACGCGTGAATTTAATTTTTAATTGTATTAGTGAAGATAAAGTAGTGTATGCAACTGCATATAACACGGGTATTAAAACACTCGTTACTATTATGAAACTCGCTGCGCTCGTTTCATAAACTCACACTCGTGTTTTAATACCCTTCATTATATGACAGTTGCATAAACTACTATTACCAGGTCAGCTAGTTAGTAGAGAAGAACTTAAATGTCCAGTGCGATATGCATCACGCCACGTTCAATGGCTCATGAGGCTAAGTAGAAATCATATGTTTAACTAACGATGTAAACGTGTAACCGCCGGGTTCAGCACAAGCCTCCTCTCAGAGAGAGCGAATATTAACTAAATCACTACGCATGCAAAACGTGTATTAGCGATTTCCTTAACACCACATACCTACATAGGTACAATAAATTACCCTCATTGTGTTTTCCTTCACAATTAACGAGTGGCATTATTGCCAGGTAATTACACGTACAATTTAACAATTTCAGCATCAGACGTCGCCGTCTACATCGTGGCCGACACAATATACGGCGCTCGGCACGCCTTGGAAACCTTCACACAATTGGTCGCGCCTAGCCGCTCTGAGCACTCGAACGATGTGGACTGTGCCCTCCACCTGGTCGCTGGTGCCAAGATCCGAGACAAGCCATTCTACAAACACCGAGGCTTCGTCCTGGATACTTCCAGAAACTTTTTCCCATTGAAGGATATTAAGCGGATGATCAACGGCATGGCGGCCTCGAAAATGAACGTCTTCCACTGGCACATCACGGACTCACACAGTTTTCCCTTGGAGTCTTCACGTGTGCCGATGCTGACAAAGTAAGCAAAAAAAATGCTTGTGCAAAGTGTTATTCAAACAACTCTATTCTAAAAAAACCGTTCCTTCAGTTCTGTTGCGGCTGAATGTATCCTCAGTAATAAAGTGACCGTCAAAGACAGCTTTTGAGGTATGGACATTTACAGCGCTGGTGGTTTCAACTTCCAATAAACAAAAGTTCAAATTTATAAATTTTTTTGTCACAAAAATTGGGCGGGTCAAGTTTAAAGATGATAACGGTTTTTAGATATTGTATTATTTCTATAACATCTTGATTTGATGATTAATTTCTCTTGTTCTCTCTTGGGTATCATTGCGGAAATTTGTTCCAGAGACAGTCATGGATAACTTCTTAGGTAGAAAACAGAATCGTCGTTGCGACCGAATCAGTTTTAACGACCGAAACATTTAAACAATGAAGTGAAAGTCACCTCCCATTGTTCACTAGTCCCGAATTCGCGACGACGAGACTGAGTTGAACGCTCTTGCAGCAGAAAAGTTGATTATTGAGGTCTTTGTCAATGCTTTCAGATACGGAGCATATTCCGCCGATGAAGTGTATACGGTAGAGGAAATCAAGGACCTGGTGAGATACGCGCAGATTCGCGGTGTCCGCATAGTGTTGGAGATTGACGCTCCTGCCCACGCCGGCAATGGATGGCAGTGGGGGAAGGTAATATTCATATTCTTCCTGCAATCCACTTTATCCAAAGGTTTTCTGAAAGAGATCGCTGTAAGCGATATAACCTCCAATTGTATACCACTACTTAGATATAAAAAGCCATTAGTAATTATTTCTTGTGGTTGTGTAATAAACTGTACTCTATCTATCTATATAAACTTACGCCTGTACCCAGAAAAGTAAGCAGGGATCAGGGTTTCCCACTTGCCACGAATCTAACAAACCTCATCTGCTTCATCAACATTTTAGTTGCTGCATACACGCACGCTGTATTCGAGTACTTTTTATTTTGCCCTTCTCTTATATATACATCCCCCATTTCGTCAACATGTGTATGCCTGGGGCGTCCCTTATCAACCTTTCCATCCACATTCACTCGATATATTTATTTCGTTACTCTTTCCAACCAATGCAACACAAGGAGTGTTCAATTCCGGTCACTGTCAGTCTTTCAGTCGACTACGCCTCCTTATCACAATTATCTATTCTAAATCTTATGTGAATATTTCAAGAGTCTACCTGTTGCAGTTATTATTATAGCAATAAAAGGCAAAGAAAATACGGTTGTTGTGTGGGAGCACCCCTTAAATCTTTGTGCAACATCGCATAAACAAGTAACTAAGTACTTACTTTTACTTGCTCTGTACTTTGAGCCTAAGACATAACTGTGTATTTTCCTTTTTATGTAAAATAAAGTGTTCTATATCTATCTATCTTACTCCAGTTAACTATTCACTGATAAAAAGTGTTTGACCACTGCTGGCCATAGAGCTGTCCCAGGGGATGCCACAAAGACGTGATGAGTTTAGACGGGTTATACCCATAATCACCACTTTCCTGATCATTTGTTCCAGGAACACGGCTACGGAGATCTAGCAGTGTGCGTGAACGCCGACCCATGGCGCCAATTCTGCATTCAGCCTCCTTGTGGCCAATTAAATCCAGTCAATCCAGCTACGTACAGGGTTCTAAAAGACCTGTATGCAGACATAGCTGATCTGCTGACTGAAGTGCAGCCGACGCTGTTTCACATGGGAGGCGACGAGGTGGGTTTCTTCGGAACGTCCTTACATTTGAGTATCTAGCGTGCAATCTTCGAGCACAACATGCCAGAAGTTAGCACGCTAGATACTCCAGGGGAGCGAGATTGGTTGATATTTCTGGGACGTAACACGGATCCAATTGAGGCTCCCCTGATAAGTGCGTGATTTCATATCTCGCTCCCGAGTTACCCAAGCCTAGTCTGGAATTACACTTTCCAGGACAGTTTTGTACCATGCCCAAAGATAGAAGGTCACAATATTGGTAATATTTATAAATAAATTAGTATTAAATAGAACTCTTAAAGTTTGTTCGGCTTCTCTCAAACCATTCTATTTTATCAACAACACAAAACATTGCAAGCTATTGACAGAAGGTTGCAAACACGTTTCACATTATTATAGCTAGCATGCGAGTCTCTCTCCCCACTTCTCCGCTAGGGGAAAAAATTAAAACCCTCGCGATCTCTTGGCATACCTTCTACTGGTGCGCAGGCTACGGGCAGGATGTCGATTTGAAACTAAATTCATCATCATTGTTCAAAATCGTTACTTTAAATTCTGCGAGATGGTTCTAGATGGTATTTTTGAAATTATTTATCACTTCCCGTACTAAGGTAAACTGAGCCGACCGTAAATGCATATTTATACTTTTGATTCCAGGTGTTTTTCCCCTGCTGGAACTCCAGCTTAGATATTATCCAGTACATGCAAGAGAAGGGCTATGAGACAAACTACACAGGCTACATCCAGCTATGGGCAGAGTTTCAGAAGAAAGCCCTACAAATGTGGGATGAGGTACATGCGGCAGCTGGTGGTGACACTAAGGCTCCGGTGATGCTATGGTCTTCAGAGCTCACCCAACCACATAACATCAAAAAATATCTCAGTAAAGACCGGTAAGCGATCAGTGTTTACTACAGTCTCTTATCGTCTCGCTTCTTTTTTTGGCAAATTTTTGTAATAAATATTCTGTAAGTTCCTTGGTAAACTACTAAGCTTGGTAAACTTCCCAAGTAACAAATTAAATTCCTAGATACCTGATTGTTTCTAAATAAACTGTTGTCGTCGACGCCACAAGGGTGTCAGTCAGTATTTTTACAAATTTTTGATCGGCTAAGGACCTCGACAGATATTTTAAGACCGTTGTTGCGTCTGGCATGCTGTCTCACTCGTAAAATCTAACGATCACTTCTGATCACTTCTCACCAACCAAAAACCCTTGCTGATCTTTTGTGAAATCAATGTACCAATTACTTAATTATTTAAACCGAAACCCCCATTTAATAACTTGAAGCTCAGTGAACCTGTCTGAGGAACCATGACTTGGCCTCCAGCTCTGGGGCGCATTTGATGCAGATGATCTCCCTTGCTGAGCAGCACGGTAACGCTGCCAGCGTTACTGGGACCTTTGGGTCACATACATCTCGCGGGGATTTGTTGATATGATATTCGACCTGTTGTTAAGTGTGACATTATTTTAATCAATAAATATAATTAAACATTCTTACTAACACACGTTCTCTTTTCCTCCTCAGGTACATAATCGAAGTATGGGAGCCTCTAGACTCTCCCCTCCTCGCTCAACTCCTCTCGTACGGCTACCGAACAATCTCCGTGCCCAAAGACATCTGGTACCTAGATCACGGTTTTTGGGGACAGACTAAGTACTCCAATTGGTGGAAGATGTACTCTCACACGTTGCCGGAGAACCCAAACATGCTGGGTGGGGAAGTGGCCATGTGGAGCGAGTATGTGGACTCGCAGAGCTTGGGTAAGAATCTTAGATAAAGGTAAAAATAGAATATATTTAATTGCACAAAAAGAAATAACAAAAGATGTTGGGTACAAAAAAAAATCACGAGGTGCTTAACTTACTTTAGGAACACTAGGGCGTGGGGCCATGACTTGGGAAACCATTTATACTTAATTAAAAAGTCTAAGCATTGTATGTATGAGCAAGCGGGTTCAGGTATCTGCGTGTGACTAAGTAATTTTTCGTCATACGGAACGTTAGAAGAACCATCATTGACATGCCAGTGATCACTAATATACCCTTCTCCCGGCAGATGCGCGAGTTTGGCCGCGTGCCGCAGCAGTGGCCGAGCGGCTGTGGTCGGACCCCACCTCGCCAGCGCGCGACGCCGAGCCACGCCTGCAGCGGCACAGAAGCCGCCTGGTGGCTCGAGGACTCCGCCCCGACGTCCTCTCGCCGGCCTGGTGTGCCCAACACGATTCCAAGTGCCACTAGGTACTACGGACTTGACTTCCTAGTACAGTGATGATAGTTGAATGTTTGTGTTCCCGCTGAAGTTCAGTTCTTTAGATTGACGCAGATTGATTAGTGAATGTTTACTTTCTGAAATTGCCTCATCGAGTTGATTGTCTCACTAATGTTTTATAGAGTCTGTTCAGCTCTTCAAATCTACAAATGTCATTTTGGAAACTGTAGTCACTCTTCCGGATCACTAAGTTAGAACAGGTTAGAACGCTTGATGATGCTGGTTACTTGTGGTGGATCCTCTAAAATATACTTTTCAAATTACATGAGCATCTTTTTTTGATGGAGCATCTTAGTCGATGCGAAGAATTTTATTGATTAGGTAGGCACACGTGGGTCCTTACAATTTCTTGAAGTTGAGCGTTGACGTCTCACCTTCACTACTTAATTTAATTATTGCTAAAATAAACGCTATAACAGAGTGTCCCAGAAATTTGCTTATTTACAAATCATTCAGATATTTTAGGCGTCATATAATAGCTTCGCTTAACAAAAACCTTTGCAAGTACTGGAGAGTAATCGGAAGTAATATTACATTGACAAACGTTCATAGGCGCTATGATAAAAAGAAATGTGACGAAGCCGACGAATGGCGACAGAGGAATTGTTGACTGTTGAATTGTTTATTGATGAATTACTTAAACCTTGTGATATGATTGTTGAATATCTTTTGTGGTATGGAAACCAAATGTAACTACTTAGGTAACATTATGTAAAATGACTGAAATTTCAATTTTGTAATTAGGAAGTACCTACCGTAAATTATATTGTAATACTTTGATATTCCTGTATTTTTGTATTGTGATATTCGTTTTAGACAAAAAATAAAGACTATTTGAAAATATTGCGTTATTTTTTCGGGATCATTTAATTCCTCACTTAATACAAATAAAACAGAGTAATTTTAATTAATAAGGTATTATTAATGTACCTAAGTTAGGGTTAGGCTAGAATAACAGTAACTATGTTACACGAGTGAATCAGATTACACATTGGTCTAAAAATCATTAATAAATATTGACTAGAATTATTTTTACGACTCAACTTTGAATTTTACATAGACACCGGATTCCTGGTGTTATTGAAACTTTTAGCAGTGCCAAGGCTCAGATCGTTTGGAACTAAATCATGGAGCACTGTATCAGTTCCCCTGAATATACTTGTAGCTATTCTGCTAGCCAGTCTCTCTGAGTCCCTTAGATCATCGTCTTTAGAAGAATGCGACGTGAGATCAATCTCAGCATCGCTGTCATTGTCTGACACGTCACTCGTTGGCAGCTCTCTGGGTTTGAATGCCAAGTTTTCCGGTTCATCTCTTGACGGTTCATAAGGGCAGTCGTTCTTTGGTGCGGCGATTCTCAAATCAGTTGGGCCACTCTCAGCATTATTGACGTGTGATTGATGAATCATTAGTGGTGGAAAAGGGAAGGGCGGCTGTTGAAGAATTCTAGAGTCTTCGGTGGCGTAGGGCATGGGAGGAGGCATGTCTCGATTTGGTGTTGGGTCTGGAATGTTAATGCTGTGCATGTTGTATGGCTCCTGAGGATGTGGTGACTTTAAGTCGCGCTTGTCAAGTGTTGGCGGCGGTTCAGGAGAGTCTTTCCCGTTTGGTGATTCGCCTCCCTCTGGCGAAGAGTCTGGCTGTTTAGTGTGACCTGGAATAAAAATTAAAGGAATTAATTAAGCTACGCAATAATATAATATTTTATTGCCTATAAACAAAATAATGGGACCACGAGAAAACACCGCGGACACTCAGTGAAGAGAAATTTAGAATAGACGGCAATATTGCAACCTAAAAATATGATAAGAGGACATCTTTATTAGAATATTAATAACAGGCCAAAAGTGAAAAACCATTATTATATCAGTAACGAAATAATTCAAATTCACGCGATAAAACAAAAACTACCCTAGAACAAAGCATTGTTTCATTTCATGTTCCTGAGACCACGGCAAAACACCGAAGAAAAGATACACCACATGCCAAACCACAGATGCCAAAACTAGGTAAACTGTACAAGCCAGCTTGGTTAAACCTAGGTTTGACTACTCAAAGCAATTAGTATTGGTCAAAGGGCCAAACCGGAACTGTGTTTTAGGCTTTGACCTTCCTGCTCGTTTTAGTTAAACCTAAGTTTGACTAGTTAAATACCGAACATTGAACTTCAACCTGATATCTGATAGATTAGTAAATCTTTGGACTACCAAAAAATTCCATTTTGACTTACCAACCGATAGTCACACTTTTTTAAGACATATCTTAGCCTATTTCTTTGGCTTTGTTTGCAAAAAAATAGACCAACCTGGCATCGAAAGCGGCTGCCCACCTAAGCCAAGACAGCGCATTCTCCAGGCATCTTGCAATAACTGCAGTCGGGCTTGTTTACGCCATTTGGCGCGTCGGTTTTGGAACCAGACCTGTAACACACCGAAAGAAGCTTGATCTAACGTCAGATTTTGTTTTTACTAAGTCGGGTATCCTGTCCTTTGGTGGTGCGAGGAGAACACAAACATGCAAAAACCAGTGTAAAGTCAATGTATAGCCGACAGCACGACAACCTTTACGTGTGTCAAATCAATCAGTCAGTGAACCCGTATTCGTCCACTGCAAGACATAGGACATAAGCTTTCCCCAGCCTCATCCACCCGCTGTCAGCAATCTTCCTCAGATCGCCGGTCCAGCGTACTGCTGGGCATCATACGGGGCGTTTGCCAATTCGCGCTTTCCACTCGAAAACCTTTACACCCCATCGACCATCGCTTCTTCCGCATATGTTTACGGGTATGAAATTTACTCATTTACATTAGGAACAGCTTTACAACATTAATGTTAAAGTCGATCTGTGTCAAACACTTAAGAGTAACGAGCTATGACAACGAGACAGTTGTTATATGTGGATATTTAATCATTAATATTCAGTACCTACTGGCCATGGGCGGACGATTTGCTTATAGATAGGGCGAAAATAAGGAAACTCGACAGTAACTGTCGACAACTGTTGTCGACAGGGGTACAGCACGTCGTCATATAGATATGCATGTTGTGCACCCTACACACGGCCCATAGCCAAGGATGTTTTAGCCAATTTTCTTGCCCATAGCATAAACCATAACACTTCGACTGAACTTAGGAAAGTACTAAAATACTATTAAAAATTCTCGAATCATCAAATTTGCTTCCTAGGTTCGCGCGGTAATTTACTAAAAAAAAAATACTTTTTATTTTATTTTATGTCACTTTATTGGCTTGTAAAACAGGTAACAAACAATCAATAGGCTTAACAGTGCAGATCTAGAATGTCCCCCAAAGCATACACACACGTAAGATCAGGAAAATGTAAACGTTTGTGACGTAATTTTTTTTAGCCTATCAAAGCTATAGCCCGGACGAGGAAAATGCTTCACCTTGCCCGCCGCGCGTCGATGGTGCAGGTTGGCCCTAACTGGGCCAATTTCTCCAAAAACACCGAAATTCGTCAATAAATGAAACAAAATTATAGAGTACCTATGCAAAAAATGCTTAATATAAGTTTTTGTGCATTTTCTTGCCAGAATGAATGGCGATTCAGAAGATTTCAAACTTTTAAAAAATACTCGATGATTCTACCTTCTATACAAATATATCGCACGGCAATAATCTCTTCAACTTTTAGAAGTCAATAGGTAGAAGTCAAGTCAATAGGTCAATAGAAGTAAATAAGTAAAGGTTACAGGGAAAATCATTATTAGTTGCCTTTTAGGATTGTTTTAGATAATGAATCGTATTTTATAAATAGTGCAGTGCCCATTAGTTATTATGAATGCAGTGCCCATTAGTTATTATGAATGCTTTTAATAGATTTTGTTTCATTCTCATTAATTACTTTTCATACTGTCATTTCATAATGGCTTTTAATAGTTTTTGTTACATTCTCGTTAATTACTTATTACTTTTCATACTGACGGTTACGTAACAGTCACCGTTACGGTACCGTGAGGTTATGTTACAAAAAAAGGTGTAGGTACCTAAGCTACGACTTGCCGAGTCTGTTGAATTGATATAGAAATACTTGCATATCTCTTACAGAATATACAGGAAGTACCTATGAATTGTTGCGAACTCACAAAACTTCAGAAAAAAAGAAATAAAACGTTTTATAACTGCATGTCATACAAGCTAAGAATGTAACAGAACAAAGAATAATTCCTGGCAGAAAACCTGACCAAGAACTTGAGCGAAAATGCTCTTGTCCATTGCAAACTCATCAATTGGAAACGCAAGGCCAATATTTTTTAAATTACATAATAATTTGATTAAACTAAATTCCGAAGAATTCTAAGTAACACACAACACGTGGCCCCCGCCAACGTGACCTGTCCGTCCATCCGAACTCAGAGTCTCTTACTCAAGTGATTTGTCCGTCATCATACTAATTTTCTACTTTTGTTTTTCCTGAAGAAGTGAACCTTTAAGCATCAACCCAAAGTAGCTCTACAAAGACAGGTATAACACCTAAAACACAATTGAGCCCTCACCTGAACTCTAGCCTCAGACAGGCTGATTCTCAACGCCACCTCTTCCCTCAAAAAGACGTCAGGGTAATGCGTCTTCTGGAATAAGCTCTCCAGCTCACTCAGCTGTTGCGGCGTGAATGTCGTGCGGTTCCGACGCTGCCGGCGACGGCCGAACATATACTCTGTTAGCAGGTCTCCTGGCAGTGGAGAGAGATATGGCCCTGCCATGATCTGAGGTGGAAATTGGGCTACGCGCTAGCCTCAGAACGCCGAAGATGTGGGATTTGATAGCACTCAATTCTGGGCAAATTGGGCCTAGTTGCAATTTTAATACGGTCTACTTGATGTTTCACTTATGCAGTGTTTGAACTTTGAACGGCAAGTTTGGTCTTAGATAAATTTCTTGAGTTAGAGAAGACGATCGTAACTTTTCTTCCGGGAAACTTTGGTTCACTAAGTGAGGGTGCAGAATATGTGAAGAGCAACAGCCGACTGTTTGAATTTGCAAAAATTCCGTCGTGAAAACCCCCTGTGCTCCGCCCCCTGCCTACGAACGGGGGCTGTGATTGGCTAGTGGAACCGGGGGTTGGAAAATCCAGCCAATGGGGCGAAATTTCGGGGGTAGCTCTCAATAGGTGTAGATCGAGTTATGGGGAGTCTGTAAATATATTTTGTATAAATAAATGCGGTTAACTGTTGCCTGGCCGTTAATGAGATCGGGAACAATGGAGGTTTGCGGGTGCGTCCCCTCCTCTCTACAGTATATAGTTGCTAACATTGGGTTTATTTTGTTTCCGTATCCACTTTGTCTTACAATAATATGGGCTAACAACTAAATTAATATAATTACGTAGGTACCTACATAAACTCTCGCCTCCATCCTGGAAGATAGTAGTAACCATAGTACCTTCCAATGATCACGACGTAACTTATAAATTTAATACTATCTGATAATTTGTTCGGTTTTTGGGGTTCCGTACTCCAAAGAACCTTTTATTTTCGACATGTCCATCTGTCTGGCTGTCCGCGGCCTAGCTCAGATTAGTAGGTACTAGAAAGGTGAAATTTGGCATTTTATAGATATTCATATTAATGACGCCGACAAAAAATTTGAATAATATCTTTAAAAAATATTCTTTTCTCACCTACACCATAGTGTGGGGCTGGTCGTTTAAATATATTGTAAATGTAGGAAAATCATTTTTCAATCTAGGGATCTATTTGCAAAATATAAAGTTAGGCATAAAGCGCAAATTTTTGTTTAACGAGTAAGCGACCAACTTATAAAAGGAAAACTTTGTACGAATTCCATTGAAAATTACTTTGATGAAATTGTTACTTCCATAAAGCTGTTAAAAACCCCTTCTTCTACGGAACCCTACACTGCGCGTGGCCCGACACGCACTTGGTCGGTTTTTTGTTTTGTAGGTACGACTGACCCCAGTCTTGTAATTGATTGATCTGAATCTTGTAACTCGTAAGACTTCCTGAAGTCCAAAATAAATAAACACTCTGGATAAAATTCGCACTCTGTGAAAACATCAAGAACGTTTGGCTAAATCATTCTTGGATACCTGGATATTGTGCTAGTATTCCATACGTAACGTACACTCAGAATACTTTGATGATCCTTTATGACGCATAAACGGCGATCTTGTCATTTTCTTCTTCTCTGGTTAATTTTTTGATGCATATTATGTTATATTATTGACACAAGGCAAGCAAATATATTCGCTTAGAGGTATTTAGTAGTTAAGCCACCAAATTGTAGGCCAGATAAGTTATGTTTTCTTCATGAGTTCACTTCTTGGTGCTTATTGTGTTAGGTCACACACAAGCCAAGCAAATATATTTTCGCTTAGAGGTGGTGACTAGTAATTATGCTAACAAATTACGGCACAGATAAGCGAAGACCGTGATCAGAGAGTAAAGCAAAATGAACGGTAACTGCAGCCGCGCTGGTCTCATTTATAGGGTTGCCACTGTCCGGCGTCCGCTGACCTGATATCCAAGACATTTTCATGACGATAATCTTTAAAATATGCAAAAATAGGTACATACCTAGTAGAGATTTGTCAGGTTCGTGGCAAGTGGCAGACCTTGGTATCCGTCTACTCCTCTGGGATACAGGCGTAAGTTTATGTTATGTTCCCTATTATGATCAAAAACGGTTTCACCAAATTATCCGTCAACAAGTAAACGAAAACTTTTGCAGTAAGACTTATAGGTAATAGGTACCGCAAAACTTTTGAATTTTCTTTAGATGTACTTTCATAGTAGGCAATACACCGAATCAAATTAAAAAAAACAGGCCAAAAGCGTGTCGGGCCACGCGCAGTCTAGGGTTCCATAGAAAGTTTTCGTTTCATCCCCTATTACTCGTTAACTCGTAAAGCCTACTTAGCCGTGACAGTTTTCCTTTTAATTTCATGTATGCCTTTAATGCACGCTACTTCCCCGAATTGTTTCACGTTCCTACAATCAATCTTTTAGCCGGGAGAGGGAGGGGGACGCCCTACTCTGAACAAAATTTGTCAGCACTTTATAACTTTATATTTTGCAAATGGATCCTCGAAAAATGGTTTTCCTACACTTACAATATTTTTAAACGACCAATGCAATGATACCCTACGCTTTGGTGAAGGTGAGAAAAAAAATACATCCCTAATTTAGGTGTAGGGCGGGTACACTAAAGATTTTATTCTACCGTTTTGTCGGCGTGATTAATACCTACGAGTATGTCAAATTTCAGCTTTCTAGTACTAATCGTCTCTGAGATAGGCCGTGGACAGAAAGAAAGACAGACATACAGACGGACATGGCGAAACTATAAGGGTTCCTTGTCGACTACGGATCCCTAAAAATTAATTAAGAAAGTAGGATTAATGCAGTAGAAATGAGGTCCTTGAGAAGTATGTCTGGTGTTACTTTGAATGACAGGATACGCAATAGTTTGATTAGAGAACGTTGTGGACTGAAAGAGGACGTAGTGACTAGAATTGAGAAAGGAATGTTACGTTTTTTGGACATATGGAAAGGATGAGGAAATAAACATTGACGAAACAAATATATCGAGAGAATGTGGGTGGAAGGGACGGTATAGGACGCCCCAGGCGGACATACTTCGACCAAGCAAGATATAAAGTACCCGAAACCGGCGTGCGTGCATACAACTACTAATGAATGTTGATGAAATGAAAGAGATCTTTCAGGTTCGTGCCAAGTGGCAGACCCTGGTCTCTGCCTACCCCTCCGGGATACAGGCGTGAGTTTATGCAATTTATTAAAATATTATCCCAAGTGTTCACGTATATTAATTTGTATACCTACAATATAATGGGGAGAACGCTCCTTGCGGATGTCTTGATAAGTAATACCTACTTTGAGAGACAGAGGCAACACTTTCGCTGTAAACTGTATGGTGAAAAATAAATAAATTGAATTTTTTTTGCACTTTTCAAGATCCATCTTTTGATTTTTTTAAAGTAATAAATTTTTTTTTTAAATTTACATTCCTACAAACATTACATGTGAACATTCCCAAAACCCTCTTACTTATTATCCCCACTCAAAACTGGCTAAATCCATTTGGGTTGCCATAAAAGTGGATTGACTGATTTTCCTAACAGTGAAATCATCCAAAGAAGTAACTAAGTACGTTATAAGACTAAAACGTTTAGTGCGACCATTGAATGTTGATGAAGCGAAAGAGGTTTGTGAGGATCGTGGTAAGTAGCAAATCCTGGTCTCTATCTGCCTATTTAAGATATAGGCGTGAGTTTATGTAATGCAATGTAAGTACTTATAAATTATCAATTCGTCGACTGACCGGTGACAGCCCTAGGGCGGCCACTAAGCCCGCCGCCCACCGCAGCGCGGCGCTAAACGAGTTTCCGCAAACATTTTAATGAATAACACCTCCCCCCTCCACCCCCTCATCCACCCACCCCCCGCGCTGCGATGTGCTAATTAAACATTTGAGATTGGTGCAAGTTATTGTAATGTTTTGATTAAAATTGTCCTAGAGACAATTTGTTCTAGTCCTACGTTCGGTGCGCAGTTGTATTTATATTTTACTAGTACACCGTGGGCTTAGTATAAAGATCATGTTCAGATAAATGTCAAATTTGTATTGAAAACACCAAGAGAGTGATCCTGTTATGTTTATGGTGATTTCACAACTCTACATCTAAAATTACATTTGATCAGTAATACATTCATCGAGATTAGCTTTAGTTCTCATATGCTGGTAACCTGTGCTGGTTTAAAATTGTTTGAACACTTGTGTTAATTTCTTATATAATAGTTAGATTATTTGCATATTAGTGAGGCCATTGTAACATCATGAACATAGTCAGGGGGATATGGAGAGGTTATCTCTCGTCACACCTCTTCCGCTTAAAGAAACAGAATGAAGCTAATAAGGCGTAACCATTATTATTTGACCAGTAACATTTGGGTGGTGCCGACCTAAAGAAATATGTAAATATTTTTCTCTTATCAATATTTGCACTAGATGTAAGGTATTAGGTTAAGTAAAGTGTCGCCCTTTTGCCAGCAGAAACGGTGTAAACATCCACATCAGCGAACAATTAACAAGATTAGTCGTTTTATGCTCAACTCTCTCGGCTGGAGCTCAATTAGTTAATTATTTTTTCCCCGCTCTCGGAACTAGGGGTTTTATGCGCCATATTTTATCATTTCAACATTCTGACATTTATTGGATTGACTAATATGGCTTTTGGGAAAGACACCGTTTCAAACAAGGCTTCATACATTGACAATACTGTGGCAGTTTTTGGTCTTTCGAGTCAAGTTTCAACAAATATGTTACAAGTTTCAAGAGTCACTAATTGCAATTGAAAATATTTATTTAAAACTTACTTAAATGGCAAGTTCTTAGAGTTTTAGTAAATTTAAAACCTTAACCTCATACTTACTTAAATCATCATACTTAAATTTATTGTTAGGGTAGACGTGAATGGATGCCCAATGCTTGAGAATTGGGCTATCTACACTGCTGTCCCCAATAACGCCGAGTAGAGTACTGGCATGGCACTGCCGCGCGCTCTAGACATCAGCCACATCTTTTCCGTGTAAAATCTCCACCACAGACTATTTTAATCGGCGTTTTTGAAGTGTTGAATCGAGTTTTTTATAAATAAGACCCTTAGTTTCCAAAAAATAAACATAAGATATCGTACGTTCACGCCTGTGTCTCGGCAGGCAGGCCACTCTTGCCACGATCCTGACAGATCTCTTTCGCTTTATTATCATTTATTAGTAGTTGCATGCACGCACGCCGGTTTCAGGTACTTTAAAGGAGTAAACCCGGTTTAACCTCTGCTAATCCAGCGCGTAATCCAGAAGCATCATTTGAATAGCCGGCGCGCCTCCCTATCTTACTTAGATGCTATTAGGGTTGCTGATGCCTGAACGCGATTAACTGTTTTATCCATTCAGCTGAGCATTGATGTTGACGAAAAGAGCTCTGTCGGACAAGTGGGTTGGTTTAACGGAGTTCAGGGTGTTTGCACTGTAAGTAATCATTGTTTTGTTGCAGCTGGGTCTAGAGTTTTTTGAGCCCTTTTCTTATTCGTGTAATTAATTTTTATAGTTTATTGACCAATAATATTACAAGGATCTACAACTAAGAATAGTTACATGAGATGACTTAAATTTATAGTATAGCCTCTGTTGCCGAGCGCCAACTCCCACGGAATATGGCAATTTATGGATCAGTAGCAGGTCGCATGGTACTTACTAGTGAGGTGTAGTTCACGTTACCGCCAAAAAGATCTGTGCGGACTATACATACAATGATTCATACATATTAGGTCCTGTTAAGTAGGTACCTACTTACCACGATCCCAGGGTTAACACTCTTTTTAGGGTTCCGTACCTCAAAAGTAAAAGTGAAACCGTTATAGGATCACTTTGTTGTCCGTCCGTCTGTGTGTCAAAACCCTTTATCTCAGGAACGCGTAGAGGTATCGAGTTGGTCTACAGACCCTTCAAGGTGTAAACAAATCAAACTTCTAAGTTAACGTAAAAAAAGGTACGGCCATCTATGCCGCAAAAAAACGTATACATATTTCGAGCGAATCAAGCGAATCAAAATTTATAGGGAAAATACCCATTGATCGTCTTATACTACAAATACAGGGAAAAATTTAAAAACTATACGTTTGTAATTACATCATAAAAATTCTCTCCTGAGCTATTTATACTAGAGTATTCATGATATGTAAGTATTACCTACCTACAAATTTGTACGGAATCCTCAAAGAGCGATTCCGACTCGCACTTAGCCGTTTTTTTTAATCAAGTGAGTTTTTGGTTTCAACTAAAAGTAACGCTTATCACGTAGGTATATTGCCTACAATGCGGTACAATGCCTTTAGATAGATAGATAGAGAGATAGAAGATAGAATATTCTTTATTGTACACAGGTTTAGCTTCATCTACTTTAGTGATTTGACTTACTGAGATTTATTTAAGTTTTCTATCACACTCAACTGTAAGGCAAAGTCTATATGTATGATCTTTGTACCTGTGCTAGTTGACAGTGGATTAATTATCGATACTGAAGAAATGGGTTTTAATAATAAATGGTTAAATAATTGATTTAAGGAAATACTATCCCACACTGCGTCATAAGCAGCCTTTAAACATCCCAGGGCACAGGCCTTTTCTGAGAAAGAGAGTATGGCCTTAATCGTCACGTATGCCCATTGCCATTTCAAGCGCTGAGTATGTAAGCAACTAAGACACTCACGTTTCCTCGCGAAGTTTATCTTCACAATTCATGAGAGTGGTATTACCACTAACACTTCACAAATGTACGTAAGTTGGAAAACGAATAAGGACCTCTTGAATGTAAGGCCAGTACTCTTCCGATGTGCTACCACTACAGCTAAGCAGCCTAGGTACGTCCCATTTCCAGGGCCTTCTTCAGTAGAGAATAGAACCCATCACGGATTGGCGGTTTCAAGTGTAAATTCAGTGTAAATACCACTGATACACACAGTTATGTCACGATATTTCCTTCACAGTACCTACTACCTATCTGATAACATAGAACTGAGTAATCAGAAATCAATAATTTATTTCAACGTAAAGAATTTACATTCTGTCTGCTGAATGTCAATGTACTATGTTAGCCGCTGCCTTCGGGCCGTATTTGTAGTAGAGAAAAAGGCAGCGGGAAAAAAAACTCCACTCTGACCATCTTTAGTTTAACTTATACATCAAAACCTATATGATATGATTCCGTGATAGCCACCAATAACACTTCTTACAAAAGTAGGAAAATCATTATTGCTGCGGCCAGACACAGGAACAGCACCCGTTCACGAGCATAACGCAGGCGTCAGCCATCACGAGTCTCAACCATTTTAGAGGGAGATAGGTGACCCGGCCACCACGCCACCATTCGAATAACCAAACCTGCAGATTGAGTTCTTGTCAGCTATAAAATGTGTGCTATAGTTATTAATGTGCAATCACGTCGTCAGTACACCTTTTTAAAACTAAATAAATTATAATATTAATAATTAAATAACAATGAAATCGCAGTGGAATTGGTTTACTACCAAGGGTATACATACATATCAGTAAATATTCCTTGCATGTTAGTTAACTTTTTATTTCACAGATGAGTTCGAATTGAGGATTTAACTGTCGATCAAAGTGAGTGCAGAATTTGCTTACAGAATGCAAACTAAACATAATTTCGTAGAAATAAGGGTCAAGATCTCAAATAAACCAATTCACTTCGCCGCCACAATCGCAAAGGTGGTGTAGAATTCAAACTTTTTATTTACAGAATATGAATTTCAAAGTTCACTTTCGAATTCACGTGCGAGCTAACAGAGAAGCACGACAGCCCTACAGGCTACTAAAGGTAACGGTAACTAACAGAGTTTGCTTTACCGCTCGGGGATGTAGAAACAATGGCTCTCTGCCTCCGCGAGCTTCGCAAATTAACTTTCTAATTAATTTACTGCACGATACTGGTGTTAATTAGAATATACATTTACACGTAGTTATACATTTGGGTAACGGGTCTTATTTACTTATCGCCAACCCGCCTGCCAAGCGTGTTTAATATGGCAAAACCAGGCAAAACCGCTCTTGGTTATGAAAACCACGAAGGAGGCCTATGTCCTGCAGTGGGCGTCAAATGGCTGATGATGATGATGATTATTATTATTATTTACTAGGTAAACTTAATTCGGTACCCCGATAATCGCGTTTGGAACTACAAATAAAAAAACTCCTACGAAATTCACACTAAAAAAACGGCCCCAGTCCTCTCGATTAATCTTTACCAATCTAATGAGCGCAAGATGTGCTGCAGAGTAAATCACTCTGTGATTGGTTCATTCTGTGCGCCATGCGTGACGTGAATGTTGATTGGGCGATAGTAAGACAGCGTAACTGATGGTTGGGAACATCAAACCAATGACTTCATTTATGTATAACCCGTCGAAATATCTCGGTACCTCGCAAGATGGCGGTCTGACGGAGACAGGTTCACTAATATTTTGCCGGGTAATACTGAATTCGCTTTATTCGGTAATACAATTGACACGCCCCGCTGCTGGATCATAAACGTATCTATTGTATTTTAGTTTTTGGCATATAGTTCAAAGGCTATCGTGGGAACGCTAGGTAATAGATTCGAGAGAAGGGGCCCTTAATCATACATACCTAATATAAAAGTAATTGAGCGGTGGTAGGTAGCCTAGTGGGTAGAACATCGGACTCGGAAGCGAGAGACCCAGGTTCGATCCCCAGTGCGGGCATGTACCTATGACTTGGTTTTCTAAGTTATGTACATTTGTGAAGTTATAGTAGCAATACCACTCGCTAACGGTGAAGGAAAACATCGTGAGGAAACCTGAGTGTCTGAGCTATTCACATACCTCAGCGCTTGAAATCGCCAACCCGCGGTGGGCACGCGTGGTGATTAAGCCCATACTCTCTACCTGAGAGAAGGCCTGTGCCCTATAGTGGGACGTATATAGGCTGCTTATGTTATGTTATAATAGTAGTTTATGCAACTGTCATATAATGAACTCGCTGCGCTCGTTTCATAAACTCACACTCGTGTTTTAATACCCGTGTTATATGCAGTTGCATACACTACTTTATCTTCACTAATGCAATTAAAAATTAAATTCACGCGTACGTGTATAATCACAGTGATTTTGCCGCCATTAAAATTTAACCAATGAGAGCGCAGCTGCGCGCTTCAATAAAACGCGACCAACCAGATTGGCCCTGCAATCAAGTTGGTCGCGTTTTATTGATGTTATAATGAGATTTTACGATATCGATGTGAATATTATACCATCATGTGAAATTGCTTAAATTGAGTGTTTTGTTGTCTGCGCTATAACAGTAGTAATTATAAGTCAAGTATTGAAAACATAAGTAGAATGTTACAACATTAGTGTAGATAAAAGTACTTAAATCATTATCTTTATACAGGATCATTTCTAAAATACGCAATTCTGAAAGACCGCAATTGGAGTTTGTATTCTATAACAATAGGTTATTTCTCGTTTTTATATTTTTTGAAATATCGGGGCTTACATAATTTTGTTAAATTCGTGCTTTACACGCCGTAGCCAATATAAATCAGTTAGTTATTGTCCTACATAGCAGAACGTCCATTCTGTGTAACACACATGATTTTAAGCCATATCTTATAAACAACACCACTGCAAAGCAGAAACACCGCGAAAATTCATATATTTTTTAAATATAAAATTGAACAATTTATGTAAATGACAAACTCCATATGTTTCCGGAATTGCGCGTTTTAGGAATCACCTGTATTATGATTAAATGAAACGGCGGTGATAGCGCAGCGGGAGTACGCCGGCTTCCATTCGAATCCTGGCATGTACCAATGACTTTGTTTTCTAAGTTACGCACATTTGTGAAGTTGTAGTAGCAATACCACTCGACAGTGAAGGAAAACAGCGTGAGGAAACCCTAGTGTCTGAGGTATTTACATGCCTTAGCGCTTGCTACGTACAATAGCCCAACTATGAGGCTAAGTCCGGAAATCTCAGGTCTAACAATAATTAGAACTAGACGATTTAATGATTTACTACAGCTTCGTCAACCTTTGATCATTAATATCATTGAACAGTTTTTTACCTACTTATTTTTTTTGTGGTAGTTCAAATAATCTGTCTTTTCAAATTATAACAAAATAATGTAAAAAAAACTTAAATAAAAGTAAGTATATAAAACTACTTAATTTATAAAGTAATCAATATAAACTAATTATTTCAGATTTGAGAGAGACCTGTCTACATAGAGATCGGCTAAAGGACAATTTTACTATTTATTTACGTTTCAATAAATCCAACGTTTTGCGCATCCTTAAATTTCGTTCTACTATCTATCAATAATTTGCTAAGCAGGGCTTGCTACAAATTGTCTGCAATGCGTTTATTGGTTTGTATTTTAGCGTAGGGTAAGTTAAGAAAAAATAAATCAGTAGTTTAAAATCAAAGTGAATAATTCACTTCAATGATCAAGGTGGTATAAAAACACCGTGCCAATCGGGCTTAAACTATATGACGTCACATGGCGTCTAATGCCTTTTTAAAAATGTATGGGGCATTTTTCATGTTTGAGTTATCTCGTATTCCTAGTAACAGTCTAAACATATGTTTAGACTCTTATTAGGAAACAGTTGGATTTGAACGAAATTAAACATACTTTCTCTCTTAGAGCAACTTGATTACACGTAAATTTCTCTGGCTTCCAATTATTTATTTTCGATTTTATTATTTCAAATAAAATTAGGTAAGCTTCATAATCTATAGGTGAATAAAGTTTACAATTAGTGTGCTGGATGCACCTAGGTGAATTAGGTGAATAAAGATCACTTAACGTATAATTAATGCACTTAAGTGAATACAATTTACTTATAGTATACCTAATTCACCTAGGTGAATTAGTTCAGGAGAATTAGGTTTACGCCAGGGATTTTTTGCATTTTTGATAAAACTCGAAGAAATATTTTCATGGTTCTATTTTTTATTATTTTGTGAGGTGAGTTTTCCTGTCCTTTATGGTAATAAAAACAATGTCATAACAGTGTATGTACTTTTGAGGTAACTTCCCCATAATTCCCGCGAGAAATCTTAAGGGGAACGAGACGTTATTAATCAAGGCATGTTAGGGCATTCTTTTAAGTAGAGAATTTTAAAGAATGGCCATGTTTTGGTGAACCCAAGGTCCTTACAACTAGTTCAGGAAATACATATCCAGCGATACCCTAAGTCAGGATTGTAAGAACGCAAAATATTTCATGATAGAAGGTAATCTCAGTCAGTACTGGCTACACAGTTACACTATGTTTTAGATATGTCACTTTAGCCTTAGAATAAGAAGAATAAGAATAAACTTTATTTGACAACATTACAAAGAATTACATACAGTAGGCACATAAGCCAATATCCTTACAAAGAATTACAAACAATAGGTGCATAATGAAGTTTGTAAACCATAGGACACATTTGGCGTAATACCTGTACCTAAGTACCTACATGAAACTTAGACACACAAAGTTGCCAAAAATGGGCCAGTCTCAGCATGATGCCAAAGCAGGGCTTTGGCGCTGGTTTTCAGACCGAACCACGAATGAAAAAGATGACTTGTTTTACAAATATGTTTATTTTGCAATTACTGGTGTGCAATAGAGTTTAAACTATATAATTCTGAAGTTTCTATTATAGCTGAGTACATGGCTTGTTTGTCTTTCTATTAAATGAGCACCAGTGACTAACATCTGCCGCGTCCACGTACAACGATGTTTTTGATACCGCATCCCAGTACCTATATTGTTACATTCCATATACAGTCCACTTATTAGAAAGCCTTCATTAAAAAAACAATATTTATACATAAAAAAACAATTTGGGCAATATTGCCAATAACGAAATGGCAATTGTTCACCAACATTGCTGTTCACTAGGGTGTTCCTTAAAAAAGTCGTTTTTTTAACGCATTCACTCTTATATTGGATTCCTTTTACTCGTATGTCAAAACGACTGTAAATATGAAATTTGAACAACAGGAATCCGAGCAGACTTTCATCTGACTATCTCGGTACTAATTTGTATGGGTGAACAGGCCTGAACGTGGCAATGTTCTTAAAAAATAAGGTTGTTCAATTATGTAGGTATGTTAATAAATTGTAGACACCCATCTGTACTAACTTTGTCGTATAAACAAACCAGTAGACTCACGTACAAATTGTAATCCAAAGCTTTGTGATTCGAGGGACTCGCTTCCTTCCTTTGTCCGGACTCATTCGTTTTGTTTTAACACCCCTTTTAAGTTTCATACGCTCATGCATGCTTCCTTCATGATGTTAGGGGATGTTCACAAAACGTGAACCTTACAGTTCTATTTTTGTTTTCAATTTGTAGTCCCTGTTTTCGACCTTTAAATTTTAGTCGTAAAGTCGCCCGTAACTTATCAGAGTAGAGTGCACGCTTGTAAAGATTGATATGCTGTCGACTGTACTTACTTACTGTCTACGCCATCATAGAGGTTTATATCGATAGGAGGTTTCGTTGTATTTATTGACATTCGTTATTATTTTGTTCTTTTTTGGTTCTCATTACATTTTCTTGTTGGCCAAACACAAAAATTGAGTTTTCATTTCGGGCATCGCTTTACCAACACTCCACTTAAATACCATCTCTAGACGGCCTAACCACTTACTTAATTCGCTGGCTCAGCGACCCGCAGTGGGTCTTGGCCATACAAGAAGTCGCCACACGTCTCTGTCCTGTGGCCTCCGGCCAGTCGCCCGCCTGGAGCTCATCATCCTTCCAGCGCTATCTGCGGCGGCCTATCGGTTTTTGGACGCATGGTAGCCCCAGGTCTTTATTTGTACTGTGCCCCAGGTATGCTCTCTTAACTGCCTCTCTCTCTAATTGACCGAGCTAACGATTTCGGCAGGATTTCGTTTCTTCGATGAAAAATTGGTCTTCTTTTTGTGCTCAGATTCAGTTAGCTCCGAGTGTATGGCAACATAACAGATTTACTCGTCGTACAAAGACACAACCCTCCATTGCTTTCGCAGTCGATCGGGGAGAAAGAAGGTTATTTTTTCGTTTCTCGGTGGACGCGGCTTAAGCTCGTCTCCGCGCTTGATATATTTATGATCAAGCAGCGCGCCCAAAGCGCGACATTGTCTTTGCGAGCCCCTCGCTGCGCCGGCTCCTCCTTTGCATGTTTCTCTACACTTGCAGTTATATTGACTTATCGTAGGCCCTAATAGGTATGGTTATACCCTGAGGATATACCTATTACAGAGTTTGCCACAGAAAGGCAGAAATACGTCAAACATCATTTCGGTTCCCTTTCTGACGAGTGAACAAGGCGTATTCGCCTTGGAGATATATACTTAGTTTAAACTCAATTTGTTTTATCTACTTGCATATAGTTTTTTTAATTGCTTACATTGCTCATATGCGGAAACTTATTTTTAGCTCATAATTATAATCTATACGTTTTTAATGTATGATAACATAAGATAAGATATAATAATATTCTTTATAGTACATATGGTGCTACATTACCGCACTAGTGCGATAATGAGCACTTTACGTGCCTATGTCGAAACTTCAAAGGGCCATATGTACTATAAAACGTTGTACGATACACGTGCGAATAGGTAATTCGTAACTCGTGTCGATATAAAACACTCCCTTCGGTCGTGTTTTAATTTATCGCCACTCGTTGCGAATTTCCTACTTTTCGCACTAGTATCGTAATGTACTATTATTGTACACACCAGGAAACAATTACAGAAACAATGGTTTTAAAAAAATTACAATTATTGCTTATAGCAATTGTATGTATGTATGCTGAAAGTTTCCCTAAAATGTAAGAAATAACAAAAATAAGGGGTCTATTAACACGAGCGTAACTAGTCATTGAAAAATATCAAAAGAAATACACGAAGTGGGACTTCAGGAAATAATTCCCGTACCAACTTAGTTTGGTTTTAATTTACAAACGACGCGCCCGATCGCAATGAAGCTTTACCAATACGTTTAGAGGACACAAATAGTGGTGCGTTTAGTCCTCAGTAGTAATCATAAGCAGCCTAAATACGTCCCACTGTAGAGCACAGGCTTCTCTCAGAGAGAGCGTATGGGCTTAATCACCACGCATACCCACCGCGGATTGGCGAGCATGCGCTGAGGTATGCTCAATGTTGAAGTATAGCTCAGACACTCAGGTTTCTTCACGATATTTTCCTTCACATTTAGCGAGTTGTATTGCTACTATAACTTCACAAATGTACATAACTCAGAAAACAAAGTCATAGGTAATGCCCGCACTGGGAATCGAACCTGGGTTCTACCCACTAGGCTACCACCGCTCGTAACAGTAGTTAGTAATGTCAATAAATACTGAAAGTGTACGGCGAATTGTCGCACCACTACCCCTTTTCTTTGCAGGCACGAGATTTTTTTAATTATGACGTTGAGCCTTTTTGTCTTCGCTCCGTCAAGTTTGTCGGTGGCGCTTTCGGTGACAGCCGTCTTTGGCGTGCGGGATTCTATTCCGTGTTGTGGAAACGTAAAAATATCTCTGAAAGCGCTGAATGACAAATTTTGTACAAATTATACAAAGTGGATGAAGGAAGAAAGATTGATGAAACAAATATATCGAGCGAATGTGGGCAGAAGGGCCGGTAAGCGACGACCCAGGCGGACATACTGGGACCAAATAGAGGATGTATTAGCAAAGGGAAAGATAAAAAGTACCTGAAACCTGCGTGCGTGCATGCAACGACTAATGAATGTTGAGGAAACAAAGTGATCTGTCAGGATCGTGGCAAGTGACAGTCCCTGGTCTCTGCCTACCCCTCTGGGATACAGGCGTGAGTTTATGTATGTCTGTAGGTATTTATGTATGATACAAAGTGTACGTTTTATGAAACAAAGTTGGAGCCTCTACTTACCTACTTACAGCATTGTATAAAAACACGATTACTCAAAACCCTCGTCAAAGCTACTTTAAATATACGAAAAAAAAATTACAAATATTTCTTCCTACAAAATTCACTCTCAAAACGTAACGTCCTTCCTTTGCAACAAAGCTTGCTGCCAATTTGAAATACACTTGGTCATCAAATTAAATTATGTCTGGGATATTGATTGTAAACTGACGAGGGAAATTAGTCTAGCTCACCATGCTATTCATTCGATCAGAATACAAAATTTAAGAAAATGAGGTTAAGTTTGGAAATAGCATCAATTTCATCTCAAAACTGCCGTCTGTTCGATACAGTGGAACCTTCTTACTTTCGCATCATCCTCATCTTTTCAACAAACAAAGCTTGCTGCCAATTTGAAATACACTTGCCAGTTACTGCTCTTCAAAGGGGTTTGAAGATTTTTGTTGGAAGACTGGCATACTGGCCAGCTGCCATTTTGTTTTTTATTTTTCAAAGCATGTTATATTGACCAATAAAAAATTATTCTGAAAGTATAATTATTTATTTTATTGTAAATAAATCAAGTTGAATAAGATTCTCTTTTTCTGCAATTAACTCTGCAACGTGACGTTTTCGGACATACTGACCTTAGCATTTTTATGTTTTTAAAAGTGTCCCCAGTCGATGTACATAGGTATTATTGTGCGCCGCCGTTTAAAAAAAAACAAAATGGAGGCTGACCAGTATGCCAAAATCTTCAAAGCCCTTTAATTATATCTGGGATATTGATTGTGACCTGACAAACGAAATGCCTCTAGCTCATCGTGCTTTTCTTTCGATCAGAATTTGGAATTTAAAGAAATAAGCTAAAGTCTGGAAATTCATCTCCGAAGTAGCCGTCTGTTCGATACAATGGAACCTTCATAGGTACTTCCGCAACATCCTCCCCTTTGCAACAAACTGTGAAGCTACAGCCGCGGAGGCGGCGCGCGCGCTCACGGAACTTCTGATTATGTAGAGGAATTAATTTTCAGACGCGACGAAACTGTACAGAGGGCGTCGAAGGAAGTCACAAAAGCACCGTGTCGTTTGACCGTCAACTCAACAACAAAATGATGTTTAACTGAAAATGGCTTACCTAACTGGTTTAAAAATTTAACTAGCGATAGTATTAGAACGATGATATATTATTATGTACTAGTTATAAACTGTATGAAAGACAGCAGCGCCTTCCTTCTGCAAAATTTTACTATTGCTGCTTGTGTATTTACTAATGGATGCTAGTTACGAGCTACAACAGATGATATTGTATGAGTGATACAGTGTGTGCTGCGTGACATATTTGTGTTGCTTGGACTATGTCGTGTACGCACAGAGTTGACGTGTGCTCGCCACAAACTTGTGTCATTCATTTGACAATAAAGTTCGTTAAAATTTTAAATGCACTTTTATTTAGTGTTCTTACAGACAGTGATAGGTTTTTTATTCGCCTGCCCTGCACGATCACCAACCCGTAACCTGCGTGATGTGTTATAAAATATTGTAAAATTGGTTTCTGCGTCAAAGTCCTTTATTTAGATAAGACAATAATATAGCTGTTTTCATACTGAAGAACCATTCTAAATACAGGCGAAAGAATGTTTGAAATCCGATGAGTAGTTTTGGATGTTACCCCCTGCAAATAAACTTTTTCTCTTTATAAAATTTTATCTATTAATTTTATTTTTCTCTTCACTATCAGTGCCCGTGACTACATTCAAGGTGTTAGCCCTATGACCACCCTGAATATCCATTGAATTATAATATTAGTATAGATTATAGATGTGAGATATTTTCCCTTGCCTACTTAATTCTCTCACTCTGAGAGAAAAAGGCAAAACACAGCAGTGTAGCGTTTTGACAGACCTGTGTTTGGCATTTTGTATCCTTCTACGGTGTTTCAGTGCAGTAGTTGTCGACAGGGGCGTGGGGTGGCAGGGGGTGATGAAACAAAACTACCTCGTCAGCCCGCACCTGAACGTAATAACTGCGCAGCTGTAAATCAGTTTGCGCCAGCGAGCCAAGTCTGCATCAGCTTTATGCTGCAGTTTTGCAACTGTGGACTCGCCTTCATCTTGCTTTTAGTTAGGACGTGTTTTGAAAAGGAATCAATTTAATAATCAATAAAATTGATTTCGGAACAGTAACATCTTTAGATCAGCCGTGATCTAATGTAATTAAGTGAAAAATTCTACCTTTAATAAGTTTTTATACCAATACTCAGCCGAGATTTAAAATTAAATTTTACTCAATAAATAATCGCGGTTGGACCCGATTAAAATATAGATTTCAATTACTGTTTAGCATGTAAAGAAACAAAAGATGTAGGCCTAATAAATAAATAAAATGGAATTACCAAAAAGCTAGCAGGTTTCATTTATTTATTTTATTTATTTATTAATGATTTAAAATAAACAAGTCGATAAGAGTTCAATTAAATTAGGATTAAAATAACCAAATTTTTTCAAATTAGGATTAAAAATTAGGTTATTTTAATCCTAATTTGGCAAAACAATATAAAAAATTGTCTTTGTCTTTGGTCTTTGGCATTTTTTTGGATTTTGAATCTAATAGTAAGTTTCATCCAGAACTTTGTTCTTGAGAATGTTTGAGAAATATTCTCAAGAACAAAAAACTTACAACTAAAATATTATTCTAAAAAAAATATTCAGGTCAATTAGCTTCTCAATCAGCGCTAAAAATAAACTTCAAAGTGTCGTGAATTGGACGGAGCACAATTTTAGTAGTTCCCGAAAACATCTGATAATAACTCGACACAATATATTCACCTGTCTGGAAATACACCCACATCATTTCTAAGGCCATTTGTACAAATCAAGTACGGCGGCTTCCAGTAAGAGTCGAACCCACGATTTTGATAGTAAAGCGTGTTAACCCCTAGACCAACGAATCATCAGTCAGTCATCTCTGCTTCGAGTCTCTAAACAAACCAGCCCAAAACTACCCGGAGCGGCGAAGCGACGCGTCTAAATGGCCACAAACAATGTTCTGCTCTGAAGGGTTGACTCTAACCCTGCTAGAGCTGCGTTGTCTTTTGTGCGCGCTCCCGGCATGCTATTAATATGAAAACAATTTGTCCCTCGCGGATTACGCGGGGCCTGTGCAGTTAAATGCAGTGTTAATGGATCGCTGCTGGATGTGTGAAACTTATCCCGTTTCTCGTACACTAAGAGTCTGTTAATCTGCTGTTAATAGCTGTGAGCCGGCCAAAGCGCATACAGAAAAAAACAACTGACAGCTGTTAGTAGTAGATATTTTTTTTTATTAATTATTAATGTACAAGAAACCATGGGTCAATCTCTTATGGATTCACGATATAAAATCAACCGTTTGTTTACCGTTAGACCCACAAGTGCTTTATTGTATTATTTTCTTCGTGGTCATGTCTACAGGCGTTAATTATACGTTAACAATAAAAATTCTACCCTAAAGACAATATTTGTTCAGTTAACTTTAATGCTTTTATTGCAAAACCAGCGTTCCACTGTAAAACCACCTCTTTCGTACGATTCGATGCGATTTCAAGCGCTGAGGTATGTGGAAACCTCAGCCACACAGGTTTCTTCACGATGTTTTCCGGTGTTTCGGATATGACTTAGAAATCTTCTGGTTTTTATTTAGTCAAATAACAAATAATAAAAAATATATATATGCTGTTGCGCGTCCAACGCAAACCGATTGCACGGATTCTTAGCTAAGTATAAACTAATTGTATTCCAATAGTATAACCTGTGCAAGTGAACTCGGCACCCCGTGAGGTACGATCTCCTATTTAGATATCTATTAAATTTGCACACTAGGCTTTTGAACGGTGCACATTTTTCGCGCCCGACAGTGCACGGTAAGTGATCCCCAAAGAGTATGCATATGCGCGCCGTTGCAATCACCGATTGCTCCCATTGTGGGGCGCAGATTAAAATTTTAGGGTCCACCCACTAATGTGATTGCGCGCTCTTTAGCCGAGCATACGGAACCACAGTGGGAACGAAAGTAGAAGGTCAGCTTCATGTTTGACTTATTTTTTTAGAGCCCGAACAATCACTTTTTGACGTTCGCCATTGGAGAGTGAAAACTTCGGAAATTTCAATATTTCTAACGTAATTGTATCCAAATCAACAACCTATACACATATAAGCTTCTTACTAGTTAAACTCTTGTGGTTAGGAAGAGATCGGTTTTGGAAGAGATCGATCTAAGCGATAACACCGACAGTGGTGTACCATTACTTAGATATAAGAAACCATTTATCATATGCGGAGGGCAAGCGTGGTGATTAAGCCCATACTCATTATCTGAGAGAAGCTCTAGGCCTGTGCCCTACAGTAAGACGTATGAGCTGCTTATGAAACATTTGTAATTATTGCTTCTGGTTTTGCATCTATCTCTTTTTTGTTTCTACTTGTAGCATTATATTTTCCTGATGTGAAAATAAACGCTCTAAGTATATCACTTCTATAGGTAATGAACATAATTAAAATATTTTAAAGTTAGAGACAAAAATTCTATTGACACACGAATTTTTAGCAGTAGGCCTACCTACTGTCACAATACACATTCGTGAACTTCTGTCGAACTTTTAGTGTTATGTAATTGAAAGCTCTCTTCGCTCAAGCCTACGGGACTGTCTCACTGTCTGTGATTGAATAATCAACTAGTATTGCAGGGGTGGAGTCTGTTATTTCAATCAAATCTCTCGTCTTCTGACTCTGGAGTTATTAAAGGGCATGATTATTGATAATTTAAATCGTGTTATATAGGGAGACGTAAATAGCCTGCATTATTCTCAATTTTATTTTTATACGCTCTTCTCAAACAATCTTGAACTAAACCTGTCTTCTTTCTTCTTTGTTGTTTCTTGCCGGTCAATATTTAAAACAAAAATAAGTTAACTGTGAATTTCAAACTTTTACGTATAGAAAGTGGTTCAATTATCAATGCTGATAAAGCGGTTTTTGGGTTTTTGCGTTATTCAGACAGATAAGTAGTTATTTCAATCACAT
This sequence comes from Yponomeuta evonymella, assembly GCA_963969515.1. Taxonomy (NCBI): domain Eukaryota; kingdom Metazoa; phylum Arthropoda; class Insecta; order Lepidoptera; family Yponomeutidae; genus Yponomeuta; species Yponomeuta evonymella. The sequence goes on from OZ018353.1 coordinate 6,640,729, forward strand.
CGTCATCGTCACACTGCTCCCGGGCCTCGATTCTGTTAGAGCATCACAGTATAATGACACATTCAAGGTCGGGTCACGTGATACGTTTTTTTATACCATCGATCGTACAACCGTTCGTTCGTTCAATTATTTATTATACTGATACCATTGACGGTCGATGGGGTGCGATGCGAAGGTTCTCGAGTGGAGACCACGAACGGGCAAACGGTGCGTTGGACTTCTACCAGTTCGCTGGACCGACGATCTAGGCAGATTGCTGGCAGCGGCTGGATGTGTATGGCCAAGGGCAGAAGGAAGTGGCGTGCCTTGGAGGAGGCCTATGTCCAGCAGTGGACGAGCACGGGCTATATGATTGATTGATCGCACATGGTTTGATATAATGTGCGAGCGTAGACTTGAAGCGGCAATGAAATGAAATCGACGAGTTCATGCAATTGTCATTGTAGATACATGCAATTGTATCGTCATAATGCATTAACAATATCTAGGTCATGGAGTACAATAATTGCTTACATTGCAACGGTGCGTAACCGAAATTTGCTTTGAGTAATTCGTGTGTTAAGGTTCTGTATCTCAAGAGGAAAAACGGAACCCGTATAGGATCACTTTGTTGTCCGTCCGTCCATCCGTCCGTCCGTCCGTCCGTCCGTCTGTCTGTCAAGACCCTTTATCTCGGAAACGCATGGAGGTATCGAAATGAAATTAAAACTATATACTCAGGTCTACAATCCCTTGAAGCTGTGAAAAACGTATATTTCAACACACAAGCGAATCAAAATTTATAGGGTACTTTCCGTTGACCTAGAACTATGAAATTTGGCAAGGAATATAGTCGTATACAAAAAATGGTCTTTGAAATTCGGAAAACGCTCAAAAAAACTGCGTGACTACAAATTTGTACGGAACCCTCGAAGGGTGAGTCCAACTCGCACCGGTCCATTTTATGATTTATAGCTCTATGTTCAAAAGACTATTTAAATTATCTCTTACAGACTTTAATTAGTTCCGGATTAGCGCCGAAGATACTTCAGTCATCAATATATGTGCGAGAGAGAGAGAGAGAGAGAGAGAGAGAGAGAAACAATTTAATTAGCGGCACAATACTACAAACATAAACAAAACGATAAAAAAAAAAAACATAAAAAAGACAAATTTAACAAATACATAAAATAAAAATTTGGATAGATTAACAAAATCGAAAAGAAAATTTACAAGAAAATTTTTAAATCGTAATTCGAACATACTAGTTTAAAGTATTGAGCCCCTAAAATGGTTCCCGACTCAGCATATGTTGTAGCTGCCACCGAGGTATCCAACCACAACGCTGATATTCTGTCGAGACCATGTTGCGAGTTAGTCGCGTGTTTGTGAAAATTAAAGAGACAAAAATAATTAAAGACAAAAGAACAAAAAAAGAAGAAAAAATGCATGCCTGACAGTTGGTATGTAAAGTGTAGTGTGATGTAGTGTAACAAAGTGTGTGCGAGTGTGCAAATAAATAAATAACTGTGTGAAAATATGTGAAACAAACAAATAAAGTGTGAGGTGATTTGTATTTGCCGGTGCGGTAGGCGCAGTCGTTGTTTCATCGAGGAATATCTACCTACTACAGACCACAGCTACAGACCAGTTATAAATGGACCAGCTCCGCTCGGAGGTACGCACACATTGAAGCCATATTTTGATTTTTGTTTTTGTATCAGATATTCTTTATAGTTGCGCTTGAAATTTGATTTATTTTTACTGTTGCGTAATGGCGGTGGTATGTTGTTCCAGCATTTGGTTGCTGCGTACCTAAAGCTGCCACGAAAGGCCGCTGTCCTATGTTTCGGTACACTGAGCGGTACAGAAACTGATCTCACCCCTTCTGCTGTGCCTGTATGTAAATGTTAATGTTAATGTTAATTTTTGTTGCAGGTTCCTTAATGTTACTGAACAGTGTGTATGTGTGTAAAGGTTGATGTAACATCAACTATACCCATTGAATCAGATGATTGTAATCGTGGTAGCCTAGTGGGTAGAACATTGGATTTGGAAGCGAGACCCAGGTTCGATTCCCAGTGCGGGCATGTACCTATGTCTTTGTTTTCTAAGTTATGTACATTTGTGAAGTTATAGTAGCAATACCACTCGCTATATGTGAACGAAAACATCGTGAGGAAACCTAAGTGTCTGAGCTATTCACATACCTCAGCGCTTGAAATCGCCAATCCGCTGTGGGCACGCGTGGTGATTAAGCCCATACCCTTTCTCTGAGAGAAGATCTGTGCCCTACAGTGGGACGTATATAGGCTGCTTATGATTATGATAGCCCTTTTTCCACGTTACTGACTGTGATGATATTATAATTTAAGTATACTCCCTAAACAATCCAATGAGCCGTTTTCAGTACAAATTCACAAAGCAATTCATAGATGGCGCTTACAGGCGTGGCCATAGAAAAACCGGAATACGGCTGTCAAAATTAATCTGCGCTAAGCAAAATTTGACAGACGTATCCCTGTTCTTGTATGTGCACGCCTATACCCATATAGCCATTTTTGGTCGCAGTTTTTTAATAGACGTAACAAGTCGCAGCAGTTCCGTAACTGTTACGACCCATTGCGACTGTGTCGGGTTTTGGTTAAAAGGTGTTGTAACAGTGCAGTAACAATGTTACCGAACTTAGTTTCAGTAACCGTGTGTGGTCGCTGTGTCGACATAATGCACAATAATCTGTGTCCACACATTGCATACACTTTGCGTTTAGTTTGCAACTAGTGTACAAAAGTGGTAACAATGTGTCGTAACAGGATACTAAATTATGTCGTTACCGTTACGTCAATGTTTCGGAACACTAGATAACCTAACTTGTACAAATAAACGTCACTAAAACCAGTCAGTCTCAAACATTTCCTTTGTTTGGTGAACGTTGTTTTCTTGAATTAAAATAAAAAAAAATTAGTAAAGAACCAAAAAACACATTTCGACTGACTTCTACTTTTTACAGGAGAGTTAACAAAATAACAAACCAAAATTGCTCAACTACAAGTAAGATATTTATTTCTATTTAATACGTAGGTACTTTTTTATCAGCCAATTTAGTGCAGCCAAAGGTAAGAAAAGGTACAACTTTTATTTCAAAATCATAGCCCCTTAACAAATAAATAGGCCAATTTTTACTTTAATAGATTCATGTTGCAAGTTAGAATGGTCATAATAGTTCCACAAGTCTTTAAGAAAAATACTTAACATTTTAAACACTTATAATTATCATCAATCAATAATCAACATAATTTGTCATTACAGTCCTTTCAATTTGAAATTTTGCTTCACAAAAAATATTTTTATTTTATTTTTTGAAAAAATGAGAATTAAGTAAGTTGTCACTACTCATGTTTGCACTCATTTTTTAAATCCATGACATTATCATGTATTTTCACATCAGAGAGTACAGTCACTGATTTCGAAGATATCATAGAACTCCTTTTTGTGTTTGGAGTATGGCCTTCTGAAAAAATATGGATTAACATAAATTTTGTTATTTAATCAACACACTCAGGCTCTGAAGTTACGTACATCTGTCAATTTATAGTAGCAATACCGCAGGCTAACCGTGATGGAAAACATCATGAGGAAACCCGTATTGACTTGTCTTTCCAGTAAACTAGGCCGACTAAGCTGTCAGGATGATATAGGTGCTGGGTAAGCCTACTCCATCTAAAAAACAATGTCCCAGGCACTGCAGCGTCCGAGTCATCCCTTCACCCATCTTGCGTGAGTGAAGGTGCCACAAGACGCTGTATAAAATATCTCACTACGTAGATGCAATAGTCTGTGTGAATCATGTTGGAAAAGAGCTTTTCCATTTTAAGGCCTTCCGTAAATGTGTCGATTCCACTGGCTTTGACTTTACATGGTAATTTTTGCCAAAATTCGTCCGGTACACTATTTTCGTTTCGTCTTATTAGCTCCAACTCACAAGTTTTCTTAAATCTTGGCCAAAAAAGGACGTTTTCTTTTATCCATGTGCTTGGAAAAAGCCTTCTTTAGTCAAGACAATGCAGTATGGCATTTTGCTTGTCAATACTTTGGGAAACGCTGAAAGCAAAACAATTAAGAAACCATTTTATAAATTCAGTAACTTTGTGACGACTTTAAGCAACATGTCGACGCATTATCGTAACTTTGTGACTAGTTGTGACGAGAATATTTTTAAGTACCAAACAACATATTTTTCTTTCGAAATCTATCAATTATGTTGTTTAATATTGCAAAAATTGATTATTATTAGTACCGATATTAACTATAATAAACAATTAAATGCATTTGGGCACTGGGTATTTACAAATAATTAATGTTTACATTTCACCAACATATTAAAATTGTGATAATAATGTGGCGCGTTGCGCAATTTCAACCTATTTGACAAAATTACACAGTCTATTTCTTTCCCATTACGATTTGAGCATTATTAAACTAAAAAAAGCATTAAAACCTTAAAACTATTTCTACTTACCTCGATTAAGATGGCGTTATCTTATTTATTTTTTTAAAGTGCTCGTAGCTTCTCACACAACACAAGTGACACAAGTCAAATGAAATGAGCGAATGAATGAATGAATGAATGCGAACTCTGGTTAAAATATGGTAACATGTTACGACACGGCGACGTAAATTTGTGACCAAATGTTCCTGTGTCGACTGTTCCCCGTTTCTGGTTGCGGCAACTGCACAATTACATAACAGCGACGAGATTATGTGTCGGGAATAAGTCAGAGTCGACTCTAAGTTTCGTAACGGTTACGACAAGTTACCAAAAATGGCTATATGGGTAAGCGCCATCTATGAAGTGCTTTGTGAATTTGTGCTGAAAACGGCTCATTAGTCAATCCACCGATCAGCCTGCGCTTTTCTACAGCTGGACATAGGCCACCTTCAAGGCACGCCACTTGTTCCTGTCCTCGGCCATCCTCATGTAGCCGCTGCTAACAATCTGCCTCAGATCGTCAGCTGGCGGGTGCCCCTGTAAACTAACCAAATCCGCAGTTATACTTAGGTTAGAAATATGTAACTAAATTAGTTTATATGTAGTTAGAAAGTCACTTAATTACGCTTTGCAAATCATCTCATTTCTATCATCCCCACGGGACTCTCATCGCGTTTGATATCATTCAATAACACCGAACTCGGCCTGCTCACAGCGAGGCATTCATTCGATATTTCGATGTAAATAAATGTATTCAATATTCGATATTAATGTATTCAGCGGCGCCGGGCCGCGATTTTCATTTTGTAATTTTTACCGAGTGCGCCATTCCACTGGCATGAGGATCTCAAACTTCGAAGAAGTATTTTAATTCATGATATAATAGTAGATTGTTAACCAAGGGCTGTATGACATCAATTGCATACGAGGTTTTTGGCGCCCCGAGCGCAGCGAGGGCGCTAATTAGCCCGAGTATGCAATTGATGCTTACACCCGAGGTAAACACTCTGCTTTACATATCGATTGTGAGGTAAGTAAAAAACAAGAAAGCAGGACTTATGAGAAAGAACTCCAAAACACGAAAAAAATTTACTTTCGCGCCTAGCTAGTCGACTGACTTTTTTACACTTCACGATTTTATGGCACGCAAGCGCGTCAAATCGTGCTGGCCAGTTTGATTTTTAAATCGATTTCAATGAGCCGTTTTCAGTACACATTCACAAAGCAATTCATAGATGGCCCTTACCGGCGTGGCCATAGAGGAACCGGAATGCGGCTGTCAAAATTAATCTGCGCTAAGCAAAATTTGATAGACGTATCCCTGTTCTTGTATGTGCACGCCTATAAGCGCCATCTATGAAGTGCTTTGTGAATTAGTGCTGAAAACGGCTCATTAACATAAGATGTGACTGCGAAACAAATAGTTCGATATTTAAAATAAAATCTTCATAAATTCTAATATAAATTGTCTCGATTCCGATTCGAGTAAATAATCGATACCGAGAAAAAAAATATTAACTTTTAAAAAATATTCTTCTTGCAGTATGAGTATGACAGTTCTTTTTTCAAATTCCAAAATCTATGCTGTAATGTTAACATTACATGGTATGTTTTGAAACCTATGCTGTAATGATATCCATACACCCCGGCATTCAGGGAAGTAAAACAATTAAGTGCCTTTACACATCTCTTGCTCTGTAAGTGACTACTTACAGAGCAAGAGATATGTAAAGGCACTTAATTGTTTTGGATGGAAGTTGTTATTATTAATGTCTGGCCCAAGTTTTTTCAGCCAGTTTAATGTCCGTATTTTCGACCATGCTTTCCCAAGTCTATGTAATTGGATATTTGTGATTTTTTCTATGACTGTACTTCACCATTCGACGTATATCGCAAAGTCGACTGGCCGACAGATTAACACTTGTTCCTACTTAGGAAGCCGCTGCTACGCTATGTACTTCGAATTGTCATAATAAAGTACGATTTGTAGTTTTATGAAATTCGGCCCAGCTTTTCTCTGTTGCCGATAATTCCTAAACATCTGTGGCCTACGCATTTCCACTTCTTTTGAGTGACCATTACCGAGAGACTTCAGGAATTTTAGAATTCGTTTTATAGTATCAAACCTCAGTTCTGATGTTTTATCCATGAAATATCTATTCATAATTAGTGTTTGTTTCTTTGTTCGTTATTCTATAACATAGAGAGAAAGTGTTATTATTTCTATATGACTGAATACTGACGCAGAAGAACTTCTGAATTAAGTATTCATCGTCTTTGACGCTTCTGCATGTCTCTTAAGTTTTCACAAAAAATAATGAGACTGTATACCTACTTGAGCTTATATAGTAATTTAGGTACTTCAAAATATTCTGTAAGCTCTTATTTATATTCTATTGATCGACAGTTTGAGTATAACTGGCCACAGTGTTCATATTGTTTGCTTCATATAATTTCGTAGAGATATGGTGAAGTGGGCTTGGGAGAGGCTGGTGGGTAGACGGGGGCAGAAAAGTCCAATATCAGCAGAACAGTTAAATATTCCATCTCTCAAACAGAGCTGACACAAAAGAAACACATTTACGTAATATATTTCATTCATTTAGCAAGTCAAGTGGAACGTTGCTCTACTTGTAAGGAGGATTTTCACTTCTAAATCGCTCAGAGGTTCTATTCGTTAGATTTTCGTTAAGTAATCAAAGAAAATCAGAAAAAAACTTGCGTAAAGCCCGGATCTTTTTGTGCATGATGCGGTACTTAAAGTTTCAAATAGTTTAGCTAAACTGTAAGTAGGAGCACAATGTTCTAACAATATATATATTTTTATATTTCTCAGTTCATTGTTGACGAATAAGATGAAAAAATTACAGTTTCCGTGACACATTAAATAAATTTTGCTACGACAAAATTAACTCTTAACCAGGCATGGCTAAGAATTTTTCAATGGGTTCGACTTTATTTTAAAGTGATAAGGTTCAATTTAAAGTGGGATCCATGACAACATTACCTGTTTACTGGTTAGGGTTAACTCCTGATTTATTTGCGTTTTTGTAAAAATGGTCGCGCTGGTCGCGTTTGTGAAAAAAACGTTATCTTTTTTCTTCGACTATTGTAAAGTCATCGAAAAACTGCTCTGGCGATTTGGTCAAGGTCTGGCTTATATGTTCTCTATCTTACTCTTATACAAGTTTACTGCGCTCTGCTCTCTTCAAACGTTAAAGAAGAGCATCAACCACTACGGTTTAACTGCGCTGCCCGCAAAGGCGACTCTTTGTTGCCGGGATCGGAATATTAACTCAAGTTGCGAGCCACCCCGGGCGGGCATTGTCCTGTTGCCAACTTCGTTGTATGTCTCAGCCACTACGTTAGGTACCTACTTAGTTAATCACGCTTTTATGCCGACGCGCGGCTTCGCCATGAGAATTGCAATGATGCCATGTAAATAAATGCTGGCTGAAAAGCACTGAATCTGAATGTGGATGTAAAATTGCGTTCTAAGTTTTTATTTTATTGTTTATCGTTCAACTGATGGCGAGTCTTCGAAACCTATTATAGCTGAACTAAATAACGGACATACTTTCTTTCTGTAATGACCACTAAACGCAAATGAAGGCCATTTCAGATGATATTTAAAAATACTTATTACCGATTTTACGACAGCTACTGATGGGTTGTAAACTACGAAAACATTCGATCACGCTGTCTGAATCTCAAATTCTTCCGTGGTCTAAAATATGCATCGCTTACTTCGAATAATTTGCGGTCCATTCGTGTCTCTCGGTCTGTAGGTACCATTCATGCCAAACTGTGTGATCTGTGGTAAAAATAGGTGCATAGGTACCTTTTTTTAATGTATCCTAAAACGGCCTTATTGCATATAACCGTCCTCTGTTTAATAAAACTCTTTGTTAGTATTTATATTATAACCAAAAATCGGTTCGATTGATCGGTCGATTACAGACAGGCACATTTTCGTTTCAAACATCAAATCTCTAACAGTACCTACCAGATTTCTTTCCCCATCCTGTAAGTCCCCCAACTAACAAAAGGTTTAGCCTATGTACTCTACTTCTACTCAAGTTGACAGCGTAAATTGGACTTCTCATGCACTCGCAGCCACGGTAACCAGTCTAACACCTGTTTTTGTTTTCATTTCGCATAGGGATGGGACATATTTCCAACAGGGACTGCCTCATTGTAGCGGTTCAAGTCTTGCCAGCAAGTGGAGATCGTGTGTGAGATTTGAGTAGGAGATCACTTCATTGCCGCGCAGTGATTGTACACTGTCAGGGCCATATTTCATAGAAATACAATTCATGGGTTACTATGAAAATTCGATGTATATTACATATTAGCTGATTAACCCACAGACTAAAAAGTAGAAATCAGCTATGCAATGTAAATCTAATTATCTTAGCAAACCATGAATTTTAGTTTCATGAAACGTGGCCCTGGGAGTTTTTTTCAGGATTTTTTCTCTTTTTCTAGTTACCAGAGCATCTGCTATTGGTATAGAAAAGAAATTTTGTTGTGTCAGTGGTTCATCAGGAATTGTGCTTACTTCATCGCCTATACGATAATGTTAGCGATGGATAGCATCGTTTACGTCAGGTGGCCAACTCTGCGATCAACGCGCGCCTTCTGCTAAAAACACATTACACATCGCAGTTCGTTTTTCGTCCGCGAAACATTTTCATCACCAGGTAACCTAGTTTTACTTGTAACGTTCAATAAGTCACAATTTCTGTGTTACTTTGAATAAAAAATTTTGACTTTGACTTTAATTGTTATAACTAAAATCGGTATCACCCACAGAACATATTTTCTCTGTTCTGTGGTATCAGTGCTGCCCAATCCCGTGGAAGACAGTGCAGCAGAGGTGAAGGTATACTTCTAGGGACAGACCAAATTATAATTATAGTTTAATAAATTATAGTTTTAAGCATGATCGCGGTTTTCATATTTCACAAGTAAAAAAAGTGGTTATTAGTGGGATAGTGCGATTAATGACGAACTTATATGCAATTACATATTCACTTACACAAAGTCTACAGATGGCAATGGTGTTTAGTAAATCGAAGTGGATAATTGCGCGAGTGAGTCTTATCGACTAGCATTTTTACAACCTTCGCCCCACCACTAAATGTCACCTGCGTTAACCACCGCTTTGTGTAGTGCATTAGTTGATGACGTCACGCGCTGCCGCCCAACCCCTATCGTGCCGGGATGAAGGTACAACTCTGGCTTGAGTGTTAATTTTTGTCGCCCCCTTGTTTTTGTTCTCTATTACCTATTTCTTGGCATAATCCATACATAAGATTGGGTAGGTACAGTCAAGAACTAGTATTGTATAATGACTCGCAATGCTCATATACATTTAACGAACAGGGGCGCTACTCCATAAGTCCTCCACTGTATGGAGTTGTCTGATGTAACCTACCTCGAACTGTCAGTTTTACATATTAGGGGTTAAAGTATGAAATTGCCGTTTTATTGCAATAGGTTCTTTGAATTGACATAGAATCTTCATGGTTTGAGGTTTTCGAATGAAACTTTTTTCAAATGGTTTCTATGATGTTCTTTTTTTAAAAAATGTGAAACATTTGAATATCGACTTTCAATTGTTTTTGTTATTCAATTTAGACAAGAAAGATGGATACTGCGAAAATTCGAGTGATTTTTGAATACGAGTTCCGACGCGGAACTAACGTGGCAGAAACAGCCCGCAATATCAATGCTGGGTCTGGAGAGGGGTCTACTAATGAACGCACCGTGCGATTTTGGTTTAAACGCTTTCGTGATGGAAATTTCGACTTAAAGAACGAGCCACGAGGAAGACCGCCCACACAGGTGAATAACGATGAATTAAGAGAGATAGTGGAAGCCGACCCTAGTCAAACTACCCAGGAATTAGCGGCATGGTTTAACGTTACCTTACCCACAATATTGACTTACTTGCGTCAAATCAATAAAATAAAAAATACGAAAAATGGGTGCCTCATAATCACTCGAATTTTCGCAGTATCCATCTTTCTTTTCTAAATTGAATAACAAAAACAATTGAAAGTCGATATTCAAATGTTTCACATTTTTTAAAAAAAGAACATCATAGAAACCATTTGAAAAAAGTTTCATTCGAAAACCTCAAACCATGAAGATTCTATGTCAATTCAAAGAACCTATTGCAATAAAACGGCAATTTCATACTTTAACCCCTATTACATATTTTGGCACTTTGGAATCGTCAAAATTGTTAACCCGATAGCGGACGTGATAGAAGGGCAGAACTAGTCGAGATTACTAATAACTAGATACTATATATTTTGAGCTTAAAATCAGAACTCCGTATGCGTACAAAAACAGTTCTTATATGAAACTTTAACCCCATGTAACTTTATACCTCGATTATTCGAGAAGTCGTAAGTACATTACATGAGCATAGATACTAAAAAAGTAAAGGTTGAGTTGCTATCGACTATTACAACGTTTAGTTTAGTCGGAAAATAGAGTTTAGAATGTTTCAATCAACCAGCTCGATGTGTCATGCTTTGGAGCAGGCCTATGTCCACTGTGGGACATAGGCCTGCTCCAAAGCATGACACTTCTTTCTATTCCTCGACCATGCTCCTCCAGCCGCTGCCAGCAAAACATCGCAGATCGTCGGTCTACCGAGCTGGTGGACGCTCTACACTGTGTTTGCCAGTACATGGCCTCCACTGGAGAACCTTTGTAATCATCGACTGTCGGTTCTTCGGTAGATTTCTCCAGCCCACCGCCACTTCAACTTACTTATCTAGATCTTCTTTATCTGTAGATTGTGTATCCCATCGCATAATATCATAAAAGATTTATGGTCTTAATTATAATAAAAACGGTTCCACTAAAACAGCCCTTTGTGCGACCTATGTCGGTCTTAAGGCAGATCTTAACTAAATTATGATTTATAAAGTCAAATCTCCACATAAGCTAAGCTTTAAGTTCTCCGCAACTAAAGTCTCGTTAAATGTTCCTTAAACCTACTTCAAGCAGTGTCTTTAATCTGTGGTGTACACTGTGCACCACATGAGTGAATGAACGTTAAACACAAACAGCTGTTTCTGTCAGTGTTGTCAGATGAGGCGAATATGGTAGTCAAAAATTACAATTGCACCTACTTTTCTTCGTCTTAGGAGGTATATTTTCGATATTTTCCATCGTATTTTGAGTTTCTTCAATGCAACTTTGAGTTAAAAAACAACAGTGTTTTAGCTCAAACTTTTAATAAATCATAAAAAGTAAAAAGTTAAATAGCGTCTTACTTAAAGAGACACTCTAGCAAACCGATAAACCATAGGTATAATATCATAACATCCATGGTTGTCTGGAATATTACTTTTGGTAATAAGGCCGCCAATTGTACCATATAATTGTGTGAGTCTTATATGTAATTCCTGGTGTACATACAATAAAGAATATTTTATAAAAAATAAATAAAATATTTATTACGATATTTCATAATTTATAAAAGGGTAAGGACTCCGTACTAGGTAAAAACCCGTATTACATTATTACATTTGTTATACAAACAATTTCATTAAATAGTACGATACAGTTCGATATTACTTTTCAACAAAAGCTTAACAAAGAAATTAATATACAAATTAAATTCATGCAAAATTAAATTTCCGGCCAGCCACAAGATGGACAGATGACTTCATCCAAGTGGCAGGAAGACGCTGGCTGCAAGCAGCTTCCAACCGGTCTATTTCAAAAGAATTAGGAGGTTGTGGCATTTTAAAATAGAATACGAATACAAATAACTTTATTAATATGAATTTACACAACAATATGCAAGATATTTAGTTTTAAATATGTTAAGGGTCAGGTCTCCATTTCCTTCCGTGGATGTCGTAGAAGGCGACTAAGGAAATAAATTACCAGGAGACGGGCAGCAGCGTCTTCCGGAGATTCCAACTGCGATCGCCAACCCGCCTGCCAAGCGTGGCGACTATGGCAAAACCCCTCATGGTTATGAAAACCACAAGGGAGGCCAGTGCCCTGCAGTGGGCGTGAAGTGGCTGATGATGATGATGATAATGAAGGGTCAGTAGGTAAGTTGCTTTGTAACCATTGAACTATTGTACGGAGACCATTTGTTGCATATTTAAGCACCTGTTCCCAAGAACTGCCATAAAAACTAAAGCTCATCGGCATAGGAATACATGCTACAGTTTGTAAGGGTATGTTCCCATAGGTCGTTTATGTACATAATAAAGAGGGAAGATCCGAGAACACTTCTTGTGGCACTGCATAGGATACAGGAATATCAGAGCTGAAGTGCGGACCTACCTCAACGCGCTGTTTACGGTCCCGCAGGAAATCTTCGAATATATTGAAAGGAGCGCCTCGGATACCGAAAGCATCTTTTTTTTTTCAGAAAAATCTATTTATCTATCCACACAACACAATCACTTGTACTGGGCCCCAAACTATGATGCCCAGTGTTATGGAAACCCAGCAAGGACACCAAAACATAGAAATTCACCCACTCCGAGGCCATTTCCACATATGAAGTAGCGCTGTCTCCAGTGGAAATTGAATTTTCGACGTCTTCTTAATATTCAAGCGGTAACACCGCTAGCGGAAGCGTAGCAGCGGTGGTAGCCTAGTGGGTAGAACATTGGACTCGGAAGCGGGAGACCCAGGTTCGATTCCCAGTGCGGGCATGTACCTATGACTTTGTTTTCTAAGTTATGTACATTTGTGAGTTTATAGTAGCAATACCACTCGCTAACGGTGAAGGAAAACATCGTGAGGAAACCTGGGTGTCTGAGCTATTCACATGCCTCAGCGCTTGAAATCGCCAATCCGCGATGGGCACGCGTGGTGATTAAGCCCATACTCTCTCTCTGAGAGAAGGCCTGTGCCCTACAGTGGGACGTATATAGGCTGCTTATGATGAACACCGCTAGACCAACTCTATTATCCCAAATACCTGCTACGATTGTCACAACGTACTACATATTCCTTTTCCAGTATTTTCATCGGATAACAGTACTGATGTACTTAGGAAAGCCTGTATACGGTATATTCAGTCTCCACGAGGCATCGGCAGAGTAGATTAATTCCCGCCCGCCCGGTTTGCGATCGCATCGGCGCCCACCACCACCGTTACTAATTGAATCAACTCATTGACAGGATACAGGGAATGCGGTATTGTACAATTACTACTCCATTAAGTCAAGTAGATGACTGTCAAAGCTGACGTCACGCGGAAATAGGAGATGTTTAATATTATATTTTGATTTTTGAGAGACGTTTGATAGTTGTTTTTTGTTACGGTAAAGTAGTACTTGGGTATTTTAGAAATCTGTGAATTACAGCTTTTCGGAAAGAGTTTTTTCGGAATCCATGCATGGATGGGATTGGATTTTGGGTATAATTTTCGGGTAAGTTCAGGTAAGCTCGCTTTTTAGAAACTATTGTGTTTTCATATAATTTTGACTTACCACTGTAAAATACAGTAAAATATGTGATCCATTTTCCTTTTTATTATTATAGTGGTTCATTGTCCTTAATTATTAATTAATTAATTCTTTTGTTACGTTCGATGAATCCAAATTTAAATCCGCTGCAAAGCGCCTGAGTGCATTCACGTAATTAAAAAGAGCCATACCCTAGTAATCACGAATCAACAGTGAACATACCTCCAACAATCTTGGGGAACCATTGTGTTACGCCAACAACCCCCAATTACGTTGCGGTGGAAGGAATAAAAAAAAAAACAGCGAGAAATATAATAATCAGCCGGAGTTCGGAGTCTGGGGGACGACGACAAATGAAAATTTTTAATTCCGAATGCAGTTTGTTAAAGAGAATACAATAATACCGGAGCGAATAAAGCGCTAGATATGAAAATGGATTGTTGTACTAGCTACCAGACAAACGAGCTTATGCGCTTTGAGGTACCGATAATAACTTCCCGATAGATAACTTGGACAAAAATCTGCGCAGTTTGGGATGCACACGTAACAGCAGTATTTTTTTATATTTCTCGCTGTTTTTTTTTATTTGTGGATTCCCTGTCTTGTCCCACTCGCATCCAGCTACTCCCTGCCACCGTAATCAGGTCATCAGACCATTTGGTGGTGAGCCTTCCCACGCTCGTCAAAACGTTAGAACTCGGCACAAGACCGGGAAGCTTGGAAAATCATGGCGGAGGCCTTTGTTCTGCAGTGGGCGTCAAATGATGATGATGATGATGATTTGTTGGTTTAACTAAAGTTCAAAGGATTCCATTTCACATCCCGTGTCCCCCGTTCAATGAGACTTCGAGTCTTGACACGTCCATGCAAAGTCAAAGTAATTTATTTGTTCCATTTACTATACACAGAGCACATACTGAGGACTATACTATTTATATTAAGACCAAATGGAGCAATAAACGATTTAAATTAAACTTGAACATATTTTGCCTGCTTAAATTTACTTCGTGTGGACTTAGATTTCCGAAATTATTTTCCTTGAGGAATGTCCTAATAGGCCTATGGTCTGATGCATGTGAAGTTTACTTCCGTGACAAAGCAAATCAAACTTAGTTTTACTTGGATATTGCACATCATTGCAGTTGGCTATAAAAGACTGCAAAATGGAATCGCGAGCTAAAAATCCCAATTATGCAGGTTTCTGCTCACATCCTTCTTACTAGATCATGTGTCTCCTAATAAACGTTATTGATAATTTTCCATTATATTTGGAATATGCTTAGAAAAATTAGCACATTCATGATTTCGGTGGACTATTTTCTGATTTCGGTGCACTGTTTCCTGATTTCGGTGTAACCTGAATTCGGTGCTTGAAATATAAGGTTAAGTTCTGAGAATCTATTTGCCCAATTAATAACACATCAGTCCAACCACATTTCGTTTCCCATACCAGACAATAATAATCCCGTAAAGCTAAAAAAAATCGACCTCTGAAATCGGACGGCCCCTCCCCCAATTGGAGAAATGCTTATACAGATTGACTTTGTACAAACAAACTATACCTCCAGCTTGACGTACCCTATCTCTCAAAAGAGGTAAGTAAGAAAATACGTAAATAAATGAACTCCTCAAGCAATGAACCAAATACCTCTCTATCTCACGAAAAACTGAAAACTCCAGAGCAAAGGAGAGAGCGGTAACGGCGAGGAAAACCAGCCAAGTTCAACTTTTTTTGAGTCAAACGTGGGCGTGCATCGACCATTGCGGTCTCGTTTGATCCGACTCATTAAATACAGGCCGAATGGACTGGCTAAATGAAATTCGAACGGACGCGTATGCAGCGGGGTAGAACAGAAAAGAAAAAAAAATACAGCAACATATACAGAAATACTGAAGATACACGACTTTTTACTGTACATGCCAGTCCCCGAGCTTATTTTCTAAATCCGGCTCCCGAAGAGCCAACAAAATAAACCCAGCACCAAAAATAGAAACAAAACAAAAGACGGGCGGTAACACGAGGCTAGCGTGGTTAGGACAGAGTCAAAGCATTCAAACAACATTTATACTAATTAAACGCAACCGAAAACCGTTTAGTTCACTGTATATTTACACAAAACATATAGGAATGCTTAAGTACAGAAAGGTGTAGGTATTCCTTTGGTCAATCTTTCTTCCTTTATCTATATATCTTACCAACATACAATTCCAGTCACAATTCTGGTCACTAACTTAATCAATACGCTGATCAATCCGATAAAACCTAAGTAGGTTTTAATAATCTTATTGCACTACTAGCTGACCCCGTAAACGTTGTTTTGTTATATTAATTAGCATACTACCTATTCTCAGACCTACCAAATTATACACAAAAAAAATATAAAAATCGGTAAAGCGTTTCGAAGGAGTTCAATGGAGAGTTCACACCCTGTGACACGAGATTTTTATATATTAGATAGTACAATGTAGTACCTACATTATTATAGTGGTTCATTGTCCTACGTACCTACGCCGTGTGGCGCCGGATTAAGAACAGCGTCACTCCATTTCCTCCCGTGGATGTCGTAGAAGGCGACTAAGGAAATAAATTACCAGGAGACGGGCAGCAGCGTCTACCTGACATTCCAACCGCATACTGCGATCGCCAACCCGCCTGCCAAGCGTGGCGATTATGGCAAAACCCCTCATGGTTATGAAAACTATGAGGGAGGCCTATGTCCTGCAGTGGGCGTCAACGGGCTGATGATGAATGTAGTACCTACAATAATTTCACAGTCGGATTACGTCTTACGTTTTTTCATCTCATTGACGCCCAGACGGTTTGACACCTGTGCGCGCGTAGACTTGAAGCGGCAAAGAAATGAAATCGACTCGTTTGTGCAGTTTATTGTACTACAATTCATTTACAGAATATAGACTCAGGCCAGTTGAACGAATTCTATCAAGTTGAACGAATTCTATCAAGTTGAAAGAGGCCAAGACAGACATTCTGCGCACATCTACATAAGTATTTAGTGGAATTAGGTAGCAACGCTTTAATTACTCGCAAATGAATTGAGGTCCGCCGGCGCCGGGCCCGCGGGGGCGCCGCAAATCCACTAAATACTACCCGAGTAGAACCTCATCGGTTCAAGCATTGGCGTGCAATCACCTGGCACAGTATTGTTGGTGCGGAATAGGGATGGGAATGGGAATACCGAATTGAATTATTATGAGACTAGACGAACGCTTAAGTTGGAAATAGTAATTTTTTAAGTTATTATTATAATGATTAAGAGTTTTATTGAGTAAAAATTAAACCTACAAATCTAACCTTTGGGGATCCTTTACTCACCGGGAACATATTAAAGACCAATCTAGTTGTAAGATAATTCATTAGAAAAGAACTATCTGAGTTGATGTAAGGATGCTAACAACAAAACATTTTAAAATGGATCAATAATTAAGAAGATAATTAACTTAATTCCGGATTCACTTACTTAGTTTTTTGTCGAAAGAGTTAAAAATGTGTAGTGCTTATGAAAATTTTAGTTGGAAAATTAAGAATTTTTGATTCAATTAAGATTTTTATTTATTTATTCAAAATAAAAAAAACCTTAATGTAGTGCACAATTTCGCCAAACTGCAAAGCAGTTTGTTGGCGGAGCGCTCTATCTCTAGGATATATTATTTACTTATATTATTCTTATACATAAACAACGTATATTTAATTACATTCTTTATTGCTTAGTCAGTCGTGTAAATAAAAATACTCGTATCGAGCCAACCGCGGTAGTTGACGTGAAGTTTCAAGATAGTATCCAAAAATAATTTGAGAATTTTAAACTTTGGTTTCTTGTAAGTGGTCATCGATACTGAAGAAATTGTTTTCAGTTATTGCATTATTCCTTATTTCAATAACACCTTGCAGAGGAAAATATTACGCAATCTGACCTACGGAGTGCTACGCAATGCGAAGCTACGACGCTTCGCGCTACGCCGTAGTCCCGTAGGTTAGTAGCAGAATTTGGAATATTGTTTTGCTTTTTGGTGCCAAATTATACTCGTACCTATAAAACGATGGTAGCGTGATTTGGGTTTGAACCGCAGTGTGCCCAAATGTACCAATGACTTCGTCTTCTAAGATACATACATTTGTGAAATTGTAGTAGCAAAACCACTCGGTAACACTGAAGGAAAACATTGTAAGGAAACCTGAGTGCCTGACACACTCGTACGCATTTACTCACTCGTAACTCAGCGCTTGAAATCACCAACCTGCGGTGGGCAAGCATGGTGATTGAACCCATACTCTCTGAGCCCTAAGGCCTGTGGCCTACAGTAGGACGTACATAGGCTGCATAAATAAACCTACAATAATAAAACACTGATTTCCCAAATATAAGTTTGTTTGTTGAGCAGTTTCCCAGCACTGCGGGGCCCGGCGGGGCGGGCGGGGGGCGGGGGCGGCAATTACGTACAAATGTAATAGCGGCGCATTGTGATGGAGCGCGCTGCATGCAGCCCGGCGTTGATTAGTGGCGCCGCAGACGTGCGGAGGAGTCGGCAAAAAGTTCAATTTCATATTTTAAATAGATAGAGTATTTTTTATTGTACACAGAAACTACATTAACCTAAATTTAATAAAAGAAATAATTTATTATATATGCAACACTAGCTGTTGCCCGCGACTTCGTTCGAGTGAAAATTTTTATGTGTATTTTTCCGGGATAAAAAATAGCCTATGTGTAAATTCAGACTTTATATATTTAAGACTTTATATAAATACAGACTCATCTGGATGAAATTTTGCACAGAGATATAGTCTATTTCTGTGCAAAATTACATCCAGATCCGTTCAGCCGTTTTTGCGTAAAAGAGTAACAAACATACCAATAATCACACACTCTCTGCCAGGCAGTACCTGTTTATTCTGTTAACGGAGCGTGGTACAGCGTGTCCCAAAATGTGTAATAATAATCATATATAAATCATATAAATAATTAAATAAGTAGGTGCATTATAAACAGATGCCTATAATAAATACTTGTGAAGTTATAGTAGCAATACCACTCGATAACTGTGAAGGAAAACATCGTGAGGAAATCTGAGTGTCTGAGCTATTCACATACCTCAGCGCTTGAAATCGCCAATTCGCGGTGGGCATGCGTGGTGATTAAGCCCATACTCTCCCCCTGAGAGAAGGCCTGTGCCCTACAGTGGGACGTATATAGGCTGCTTATAATAATATATACGTATGTACACATGAATCGCTCGTAGCCCCGGCTGCCTGAGTGATCTTAAACGATCACGAAGGTTAAGCAACACAGGGCGCGTTCAGTGCATGGATGGGTCACCGTCTATGCCTAACGCTAGTGGCATTTTTCCGAGCGGTTCCGTGCTTCGCAAGGCACGTTAAGCTGTTGGTGCCGGCTGCCGTCGATAGATGGCAGTCGTTAAGCCAAGTCAGAGGCCTTAGGGCGGCTTGACAACTTCTGACAGTAGACGAGCCACTAGTCTACAAGCCTCCACCAATCCGGACTTGGCCCCCGTGGTGGAGTATGGCCTATACCTTCCTCAGGGAAGAGACCCGTGCCCCTCGGTGGGGAGATAATGGGTTGATGATGATGTACACAAATGTACAAGAAATTTTTCAAATTGTTAATATAACATTAGGCTACAAAAATACAGCACACACAAAACACAATGAATAGGTACATGAATTAAATTATAATTTTATGTCACATAGTTTTGTTTTATTTGGCTGTGAATTATGTAGTTTTACATATATTTTTGCCTCCGGAAATTCGAAAACTGAATTTACTTCGACTAAGTTTAATTCCATTTATCGCGAGCCGATTACATGAGTTGCTATCATGGACTCCTACAAGAGCACTCTTAGTTGGTTCCACCAGATTTTACGCCCTTTTACAAACTGCGGTCAACGAGTTCAGTTGACAGAATGCTGTATTATTTATAGTTATATTACACTTTGTAGAACGGCAGCAACAGATCCTTCCAAATGCTGCTACGAATCTACGCGACTACGGCGTAGCGCGTAGCGACATAGCCTCACACGTAGCATCTCCGTAGGTTCCTAAACAGTTCTTCTTAGAGCCTGTAGTTTTTACTGCTTAACCCTAACACGGCAAGAATTGAGTAGACCTGGTTTTTGTCTGCGCTCGCTCTAGAAAACTCCATACGAAAGTGATACCTCTGCGGTAAGGGCAGACAAAATGCCCGCCATATTAGGCAGGTAGATATTCCTGTTTAATTCTCCTCCTTGTTATGTTTTCCTTACTCCTACCGTCAGTCAGCATAGTAGTATGACGACGCAAGTGACGCGTTTTGTCGACGACCTCGTGGCGAAGCGGTAGTGCATCTGCATACCATGCGAGAGGTCCCGGGTTCGAATCCCGGCTGGGGACAAAAAAAAAAAACCCCAGATCTTGGATGCTTACATGTTTGTGATGTCGTTGTTTCTGGTTCCCACGACACAGGGTATCCTAGTGTGGGGCCAGAAGCAATGTATGTGCCTGTATGTAAATGTTTATGTTTAAAATTACAGAATTTGAAAATGTGTGTACTAGAAAGTTGCGACTATTGACATTTAAAACGCGCGACCCGCGTCTTTATATTACATATAATCATAAACAGCCTATATACGTCCCACTGTAGGGCACAGGCCTTCTCTCAGAGAGAGAGTATGGGCTTAATCACCACGCGTACCCACCGCGGATTGACGATGCGATGGCGGATCGCGGATTACCTGGGTACAGAAAAAGCGATTACTCTAGAAAATATGACTTAGACTCATAACATAGACCCTCTCCAACGATCCCTGTTCTTGATTATATTTGCGACGAGCTTTGGTCACGCCCCGTTCCATCCCCTATTATCTCATAATCGAATGACTTAAAGTCCTAAACGACTACTTTCTCGATTCATTTTGGACCTTCTCACTTGCATAATAAGGTCAAATTTTCTGAAGAAAAGTTTTCTTGTACAACATAACATTCCTTTCAGTCTCGTTCTGTTCATAAAATAATACACTTTGAGCTTTGTTTGGAAATCATTGAATGGCTGCTCGATGTTTATGGAATAAAACGAATTTCATTAATTAAAAATCTGCTTTGGTGGAATCGAGATAAAGGCCATTGTTGTGGACTTAAATTTTAAAACAGACTCGTTTCGCTTACCAGTAATAGTTATTTATAATACACGTGCGGAAAGTAGGTTATTACGAATAAGTGCCACAGAGTGAAAACACGAGCGTAGTGAGTAACCTTTTACGCTCACGTGTCATACATTTTTCAATGTATTTTGCGAGGAAATAAAATAAAAATATAAATACAAATAACCCATTTATTTGATGTAGGTAACTTATTACTTAGTAAAATTAAAAGTAGTATTTCAGTACATAGTGTTTTATTTAACGCGTGCTCTAAAGGGTCCCTTTCCGCACAATGTGTTTACACAAAAAAGATCGCTTTACGAGCAATTGCATTGAAAAATAAATTAATGTATTATGAGAATATTAGAAATCTCATAGAGGAGTGGGAAGAGAGTACATTTTTATTTTGCTTTTACGTACGATCTAATCTGAGATAAGAATATAGTCTAAGAAAGAGCGAAGCATAGGTAACTAAATTTTAAAATTTTGAAAATTTTTTAATTAATGTTCTCTTTTAATGTATGATGAAGCTTTATGCAAATTAATAGTTTTATTTTTTTATATTTTATGTCTGGTTATTAATTTTTTTTTCATTAATCATTATTTTAAAGACACTGATGTCTCGTATCAAACAGAAGATTAATGTCAGAGGCCATTCTAGAGCCAAATCGTATGGTCCGGGACGATAAGCCAAGAGGCAAGAGGCCAGATGGTCGTTGAACCCATGGAAAAATAGGAGGAGCCTGGTTTGGGACGCAACAGTCGGACACTTTGGAGCCGTCCCACATTCAGGCCACTTCCATAAGAGCCGGCGCTGCGGCATCAAGTGGAGAAGGCATCAAGCGACGCAAATACGAGACTATACACAGAGTCACTTATTTGTGCCGTTTGGTGTCGAGACACTCAGACCGTGGGGGCCCGAGGCGCGACTGTTCTTTAAAGAAATTTCGTCGCGCCTCAGCAACACGACCAGAGACCCCAGGGCTGGCTCTTACCCCAGGCAGAGGATTGCCATCCAACGAGGTAACGTAGCCAGCATACTGGGGACTCTTCCCAGAAGCAGCGATGATCTGGGCATAGTGTTTTATATTTAGGTATCTTGTTAAATAATTTAAATTGTAGGTTGGGTTGGGTACATTAATATAGTAAGGAAATTCTAGGTTAATTCATATATTTATTGTTTATTAAAATCATTTGCCTTACTATATTACTTATAGATTCATGTCAAAGAATGAAGTAAAATAAATGTAGAATCAGTAATAAGCAAACAGTTCAAATTTGTTAATGTTGCAAATGTTGACACGTGTCTAAAATTATCTGGTGAGAAATTAGAGCTGATAGAGTCCACACTATTTTTAGGCATAACAATAAACTCAAAACTGCAATGGGGTCCGCATATTGAAAAACTATCGGGTAGGTTGAGTTCAGCTGCATTTGCAGTTTATTTATTTGTTTATTTGCGGTCTATTTTAGTTATTTTCACAGTATCATGTCATATGGGCTGTTATTATGGGGACGGGCAGCAGATATAGAAACAATATTTATTTTGCAAAAAAGAGCAGTAAGAGCAATTTACAGCTTAAGCAGTAGGGAATCGCTAAGGGAGCGTTTCAAAGAAATAGGAATTCTTACACTGGCTTGCCAATATATATTCGATAATATAATGTATGTCCGTAAAAATATAACAATGTTCAAATTAAATAGGGACGTCCATAACGTAAACACTAGAAATAGAAATAAGCTTGCTTATTCTAAATTTCGTTTAGCCAAGGTAAATACATCGTTCGAAGGCTATTGCGTTCGTTTTTACAACAGAATTCCAGAACATGTTCTATCCTTGTCTGAAAATAAATTTAAAACATTCATTAAAAAATCGCTATGTAAAAAAGCCTATTGTAGAATAGACGAGTATATGAACGATATAAGCCCTTGGTAGTAAGCCAATTCCACTGCGATTTCATTGTTATTTAATTATTAATATTATAATTTGTTTAGTTTGAAAAACGTGTACTGACGACGTGATTGCACATTAATAACTATAGCACACATTTTATAGCTGACAAGAACTCAATCTGCAGGTTTGCTAAAGGTCATTCGAATGGTGGCGTGGTGGCCGGGTCACCTATCTCCCTCTAAAATGGTTGAGACTGGTGATGGCTGACCCCTGCGTTATGCTCGTGAACGGGTGCTGTTCGTGTGTCTGGCCGCAGCATTAATGTTTTTCCTACTTTTGTAAGAAGTGTTATTTTGGCTTTTAAAGTTATTGGTGGCTATCACGGAATCATATCATATAGGCTTTGATGTATAAGTTTAAGATGATTTGAGAAAAGATGGTCAGAGTGGAGTTTTTTTTCCCGCTGCCTTTTTCTCCACTACAAATACGGCCCGAAGGCAGCGGCTAACATAGTAACATAGTACATTGACATTCAACAAACAGAATGTAAATTCTTTACGTTGAAAAAAATTATTGATTTCTGATTTAAAATAGTGTTCCCATGCAAACAAAAGTAACTTACGCCCCGATTTAATATTACCTACGATAAGGTATGACAATTTTTTTTTTCAGAAATAAGAACAAAGGCAATCTTTTGTTTCAAAAAAGTCCGAATTTTAACTCTAAAATATGAGGAAGAGGCTCCCTAGAGAGTCCGGCTTACATTCACTGAGAGGTTCTATTGTTTAATGCCACAATTGGCTGCGAATTCAGCTTGCGAGAAAGAAACTGACCAAGTCGTGAACAAGCCTATAGAGCGATGCACCAATCTTGATCTGCATGGCTTATCATCGGTGTTTTGACATTATAAATGTCTTTTCATTCGCTGCAGTGTAGGCTCCAATTTTACGAAAAAGTGCGATCCCATTATATCTCGGAGAGTTGTAAAGATATCAGTGAAGAAGATATCAAGAAAAGGCTCAAACGACGCGTATTCACAAGAGCTGTAAGGTGCAAAAAGAATTATTCGAGAAAGGCAAAAACGACAAAAGTAATGGCCGAAATAGTAAAAAAAAAAATTTTTCTTCCGAATTTTTGATTTTTGCGCTCAATATTTTGAAAAGAAGAATGATATCAAAAATTTGAGAAAAAATCCTATGAACAATTTAGTCACCTAAAATTTGAGCCTAAAACAAAGACGGGTTAAGGGTTTGCCCTTAACCCGATCGTCTTTGTTTTTTCCATTGCCGGTCCATTATATTCCATTATGTGAAAAACCCGTCTGCCAAGCGTGGCGATTATGGCAAAACCCCTCATGGTTATGAAAACCATGAGGGAGGCCTATGTCCTGCAGTGGGCGTCAAAGGGCTGATGATGATGATGAAAGCACACGGGCCTCTATATTTCTATCTCCAGGCCTTTTAAAATAGGGATTTTCACACCACTTGGCTGATGGTCGTATACGCTTTGCTCTGGCTTACTGCATGGGTAGCTTCGGACAATAATATTGATGCTTGAAGAAGGTTGGAGTACACATCTTAAGGGCAATATTTGGCATGTTATCTAAGGTCGCCTTTGTGCATGCTATTTATATATATATCAACAGCTGGCTGCGCTGCTTTGACTTTGTACGATATTGCTGCACTTGGACGGTCAATTACTGGTAGAGACCATACAGACAGAGAAAAAGAGAGAGAGATTTTCAATTGTCATCGACAGGTTTCTAGTATCGAGACCCGATGGTCTTAGTAGAGTTTATTTGGGCAGTTGGGCAGAGGCGGCGGACGGCCGCAGTATACAGGTATATTGTTCAAGTAAACCAGGTGAATGCATCGGACGCTACTTCTTAGGGTCCCGTGAAGGAATAGGCGCGCCAATGAAGACCCCTAAAATGATTTAATCGTAGAATCGATGAAGACGATGATGGCTCTCTGAGGTAGCAACTGATGTATTATGTTTAATATGATTTGAGATTAGTATTTTTTTTCGCTTTTTTTCAACATTGTACATTGACAATGTAAATTTTTTAAGTTACAATATTTTTTTGCTTTTGGTGGTACGAGTCTAATATCGTTGATTATATTTTGACGTTCTCCAAGCTACATCGTTGGTTTTAGATTGAATATTTTTTTATTATAGTTATTTTTTTATTTTTCAGACAATGACTTATAAATAATCGGCCCGTATTCGTCCATTTCTTTTAGAAATAGGCTGGTTTTTTATTTTTACGGGAATAGAAACTCTACAAAATCAACATTTATACACGTGTATAAAGGTTGATGTGCCATTCATGAAATAACTGTAATCAACGACTTTTATTTG
This sequence comes from Yponomeuta evonymella, assembly GCA_963969515.1. Lineage (NCBI taxonomy): Eukaryota > Metazoa > Arthropoda > Insecta > Lepidoptera > Yponomeutidae > Yponomeuta > Yponomeuta evonymella. The sequence continues at coordinate 6,666,069 of OZ018353.1, forward strand.
ACTTTTAAAGAAAAATATTGTATCCGCACTCGAAATTTCACTTTTGAAAATGTGGCGGAACCCTTCCAAAGCCATTTTTTTTATCACTGCTCAGTTTTTAGGAAAATTGTGAGCTTTTCAGCTAGCGCGCTCATATCTCTAAAACGGCTGCCGAAAACAATGTTCAATTTAGCAATCATGGCTACAGTGGGCTTTGCCAGTCTATCTCGGGGTTGTGACTGAAACGTAAACATAAACATTTACATACAGGCACATACATTGCTTCTGGCCCCACACTAGGATACTCTGTTTCGTGGGAACCAGAAACAACGACATCACAAACATGTAAACATCCAAGACCTGGGGTTTTTTTTTGTCACCAGCCGGGATTCGAACCCGGGACCTCTCGCATGGTATGCAGATGCACTACTGCTGCGCCACGAGGTCGTCATCATGTGTGTGTGATTTTTCATTGGCTTAAAACTGTATGAAGCGGAAATCGTTCGTCAGGATCGTAGCAAGTGAAACCCTAGTCTCTGCCTGCTCCTGTTTTTTATAATCCACGATACCAGTAAATTACTGTTCTTTGTAACCAAAACTTATGGTAAACACAACAATACATCAACCTTTCGTCCACTCTAACTGCTTGCTTAAGTTAAGGGACATGTCGCAAGGAAATGTTAGTGTTCGTAGGTAATGTGAAGGTTGTTCAATATGAATCCGAAAGTAGCTGGGTCCAATCTAGGAGCAATGTTACTATTAGTGAAACTGCTACAAATTATGTAGGGGTTAACTTAAAGATGTGGTACAGGCATGCTCTACCTGTTAGGGTGCGCATATTTGTTGGTTTTTTGATAGACAAAAATCCTATTTAATATATAAATGAGTTACTAAAAAAAAAAAAATCTAAATATAGGAGGTAAGTAATAAATTTTTCACGGTAATAATAAGAAAACATCATCATCATTATCATCATAATCAGCCGGTGTCAGTCCATTGCTGGACATAGGCCTCTTCAAAGACACGCCACTGAGCCCGATCTTCGGCTCTTCTTTTCCAGTCACTGCCTACCGCTTTGCGAATGTCGTCGCTCCACCTGGTCACAGGGCGTCCTACGCTACGTTTGCCGATTCGCGGTCTCCACTCTAGAACCAGTCTACCTAAACGGTTATTAATTTCCACGTACCTCATCCCAACACACGCCAATTACGAATAATAACATTTAGACCAAACCCAGCTCGTACAAATGTGGGTTAATCTGCACCTCTCAATCATCTCCAGTCTGTACAATGCTTAAGAAAAACCACTTGAACTAGACGTTTACAACGACAAATGTAGTAGTGTGGAGATCAAAGATGTTGAACCGACTTGAATTAGATTTTTGTTTAATTTTTAAATGCTGTTTTTTTCTATAGTCTATTTAAATTTAATTTCAAAAACTTATGATAATTCATTAACGGATCTCACTTTAGTTTCTAAGCCAGATAATAATTAGTTTTGTAAGTAACTGTCAGTCAAGAGTGTTGTTGTATGCCTTTAATTGCGTGTTATGCTAGATTATAAGTTCTATAATGTTTCTGTAATATTTTTCTAACTTAACATCTGTTGGCTGTGTCTATTAAATAAATAAACGGTTATCGGTCCTGCGGCAGATATGACCAACCCACTGCCACTTATTGTGTTCTTCTTAACATATTTATTGCTTAAAACTAATTAAAAAGTCAATTTAAAAGGGCCATTTAAAAAGTCCTTTACACTATAATACACGTGATCTATGAGAATTTTATATAAAACTGTTTTAAATTTTGTAAGAGGTAGATCCGTATATTTTTGTGGTAAATGATAAAATGATTTTATCGCCATACAGTATGAGTTACGATAAACCCATGCCTGTATCCCGAAGGGGTAGGCAGAGACCAGGGTTTGCCACTTGCCATGATCCTGATAAACCAAAATTAAAAATTTATTCAAAATTCAAAATTCATTTATTTCAGGTTGCAAGACCCATATTGACAGTATTAACATTCATTAGTCACTGCATGCACGCTCGCCAGTTTCGGGTACTTTTTCGGTAAGAAAATGACGTATATCTTTTTTGATGTTTCTCAATTAATTGTTAATGAATCCTTTTGAAATCATAACGTAGATAAAAAGTATCTTTATCTCTATAATACAGTAACAAAATGCAACTACTATACAGTAACTTTCTATTTATTAACATTGTTGTAAGAACCGTCACTTCGGCCGTAGATTTTTTTTTTCTTTTTGCCATCAACTATCGCGAAGATTTCGGCTAAGATAATCTGTCAAACGATACTAAAACGACCGACTTGTAATCCTCTCCTTAGGTTTCAGAGTTTTTCACAGCCCTTCCGCTAGCCACGTCCCAAAATGTATCTATTTCGTGTTTTGTTTAGCCATTGTTCGGTCAGCCAAAAAAGTTTGCATTTTCCATTGTTATGCTCTTTTGTTTTATGTGCTTGGATACTCAGTTTCTGCCTGTATACGATGAATGAAGTGTTTTTCGAGCTAACTCTAAAACTTTATTCTCATTTACTTAAAATGACCAGATAAGTCAACCTTGATGGATAGCATCTGATGTATTCGTTGTGATTCGGCTAGTTATATATTACTGTTATGCTTTGGGAATGAATTATACTATGTCAATAAAATGTAGGCGTACACAAGGCATTCCTAACAATATTGTCTAGTCAAAGCACAGAACAATTGAGTGAAATTCTAGCACTAAGGCACCCCGAGGGTTATCCAATCATTCCTACGTTCCGTAATTTATGGTATTTTTATCGTAAATACGTTCGAAAACTGTGACAAATTGCGGAGTGATTTGGAACGGTCTGTGTACCATAGCGTCACCAACTTTATCATCTCTTTTCTATTCGATTCTCAAACATAAAACGAAACGAAAGACTGTCGGAATAACGTAGGTGACAAAATTTAAAATAAACACCGACTTCGAAACACTACAGCACTAAAAAGTTATAAATAATTAGAAGTATGATTACTTGTAGGTATTGTAGAAGTATAATTTGGAGACGGTGCCCAAAATATATGTGCTGGTCATGAAACTGGGCACCGACCGAGCGTCGTCATTATTTTTATGAATTTTTAAAACTTCACTACAACAAATAAATTAGGAATATGAATTCAATATACTTATTAAATATAACTAAGTAAGGTTTTATTTGAGTTAATGAGTTTTGGATGATAAAAATATATAATACCAAAATTATTATCACTGAATGTGTTAGTAAAGTCGTCACAATTGTATTAAGTAGTTATGTGTATTTCTGTGATTTCAAAAACGCCTACTTTTCTACCAACGTTTAACTATTCGCTCGCGCAGTTCAATAAGTTCTATAGAAATCGTGCGCTCGGAGAACTCAGCCTTAAACTGAACGGCACTGTCTTCATTTCCATTCGGGGCATCCAAATCAAGGTATAGGCAATGCGGTGTGAGGTAATGAAAAAGACAATCCCGAGGCATCACAGGTGTAAGCCGTGAACAGACACATACAGTGTGACGTCATCAACTAATGCACTAGTGACGTCATCACCTGCCAGGGAATGAAAGAACCTGCCAACGCAACACACTAAGAAATAATTACTGCCTGCAAATGATGAATAAGCTGCCAAGTGCGAGGTCCCCTTACACGCTGAGGGTCTCACCGTTGGCAGTGTACCACTTTTATGGCTCGTGTAGTGTAGCTGAACATAGGTGAGAGATGACAGAAGCATAAGATAGATAAGATAATAGATAGATAGATAGAATATTCTTTATTGTATGTACACCAGGAATTACTTATGAGAATTCAACAATAATATAGTACAGTACAATTGGCGGCCTTATTACTAAAAGTAATTTCTTCTAGACAACTATTGACGGAAAAAAAATGACGAAGCTAGCTAGACTTAGGAGCTAAATGACGGGTAGTCGGTGCAACTAAACAATACTAAGAAAGATATTTATATATTTAATACACATACATAAACGGTACATAAATATGAGATAAATATAGAATAAACATACATAAATAAAAATTATCATATGACGGGAGGAGATGAATGAAAAATATACCTACATACTACTAGGAATAATATTTTTTATATTTGCATGATGAATCTTAAAAAAAATTCTATGATTTTTGAGCAACTGTATTAAAAAAATATTATTGCGCACCAGCCTTATTAGTACCAGTAATTTAGTCATTATTGGTTCGATAAGAACGCTTGAAACTGAAGTTCGGTTTATTTAAGCGTGAAGAAACAGAAGTTGCCGCACAAGACCACGAGAAATGGAAGTCTTCTTCTTTTTGGAGCCCTATGCTCCTGATAGCCCTATGGCTTTCACGCCGCTATGTAACACAACATGGCGCAATCACATCGGTCCATCGAGCTCGATTTGCTAACATCGCAAGCTAAGCGAGCTGGATGATACGCAGATCTATGTATCGATTTGCTAACATGGCAAGCTAAGCAAGCCTAAGGGACCCTGAAAAGCCGACTGCTCATTATTTAAGATGGTAGGTGAAGTATTTTACGAACGCGAGAAGAATACCTTGCACGGGCCGCTTCGACGCATGGAATGTGGAAAATAGAAAAGATTTTTTCTGCGGTAGTGTTTCTTTTCTTTGTATGGCTTGCGGGTCTTGCCTTACATGCATGAACATGTAGTTGTTTATTGGGTAGAATATTATTGTTTATTCTTATCGCGCCAAACTACGTGGCGTAATAAAATCATAGTAGGGTCTACTTGCCTTCGTATGACTCGAAATCGAAAATCGGCGTGATACTCAATGCCATTCGAAACTAGCACTATATTTTTTTTAAAAAACGTTTTTGTGTCCCACTGCAAGGCAAAGGCCTCCCCTTTAGCCTTCCACTCCTGTCTATCACCGGCCACCTCTTGCCACCACGGCAGATAAATCATGAAGTGGTCCAGCCGTCTCCGCCTTGGTCGATCACGTTTGCGGCATCCGGAGCGCCAGACCCAGTCAATGGCATTATATATGAATATGTATAAATTGATTACCATTCACAATGTCACACTTTTAAACTTACAATCTATAAAGAGGTTCCATGGGATTCACTAGCGCTACCAATTAAAAATAATCATATCTTCTTTTACAGATCGATTTGCAAAAGGTGTCTTTTTATTCTCTGGATCACGTAAATTTTTAGGACCCAAGACGAGAACCTAGAAAGCAAAAGGAACTACATGAGTAACGTAACCTCAGTATTGCTACACACGTAGAGCAAAGTGCCCGCAAGTCATGTCGCCATTAGTTTGCGAATAGGGTAGAGTAAAGTATACCTACTTATTCTTTACTAGCTGTCCCGGCGAACTTCGTACCGCCACAGAATCCGTCTATACGATTCTTGCACAACGCCATCTATTTTTAAAACATAGGTAACATTCGCTCGCGCAACGCCATCTATTTTAAACTTAAAAATAATATCCAACGGGAACGCATTACCTACCGGGTTATCAAGTATGATGTCTCAATTCATACTTGATATCCCGGTAATGCGTTTGTCTAATCTGTACGCCAACTTTCACGTAAATCCGTTCAGCCCTTATTGCGTGATTGAGTAACAAGCATCCAAACATCTTTACAAACTTTAACTTTTATAATATTAATAATATAGTAGGATTGTACAATAGCCGACCTAACATGGTAGGCGTTTTATCTGCGTTTACTGTCCAAGATTTTATTCGTATGGATTATCTGTAGCAAGCGCAGACTACGGTCAAGAACTACCTACGTGTTTTTCTCCAAAACAATCTACGTTTTTTAAATGAACACCTAGTTTAACTTGTAACGTTCATTAAATCGCAGTTTCTGTGCTACTTTGAATAAAATACTTATTTTGAATTTGATTTTACATATCATATTATTATTTGAAAAGGAAAAAAACAAAATTTTATGTTCTAACTTTCATTTTACAATTGGATTATGTTTGGACGCGCCACTGCCCTCGCCAGCGTTGAGGTCCATCAGCTCCTGCACCAGAATTGTGGTGTCCGCGTTAGTGTGTATGATGAGCTCGAAGATCTTCAACTGTTCCAGCGCCTGCCACTGCTCCCTGTGCTTCACTGCTACGTTGAACAACTCGTTCATCACGTCACGAGACTTCTTTATCATGATCATCATGAAGCCGATCTTAAAAGACGGATGGCTCTTGTATTTGTCTTTCAGAGCTGCGATGCTTTTCAGCCTCTCCTCTGCGTCGTGTAATGTTTGCTCGACTATGAGCGCTATCTTCGACTTCATAGAAGCGTCTCTAGCACGCTCCTCGTTAGTTTCTGCCTCATTAGGCGTGATCCCTTCTTTTTCATTTCTGCGTAGGACCCGGAAAGTCTCGCTGTCGGGGTGGAGGTATTGGGACTGCTCCTCCTTTTTAGGAAATGGTTTCAAAATGTCGGTAAGAGTAGCCGGTCTTGGATTTTCGACCTTCACCGGTTGGTTCAGGTAGTTTTTTGCGTATCCGGCGCGGTCCAGCATGCTTCGTTGGTCGGGCCATTTGGCGTATATCGAACGACGATCAGAGTTGAATAAATCCGTTTTGTCAAGTTCCAGATATTTATTAACTGTCTTGTCTTGGTAGCCACTTAGTTCCTCGAGGCCATTTGTTAAATAAATTACTGCGCCTATAGATAAAATATATGATCGGTATTAATAAAGATCTTACCTCTGAGATCAGTTTTGATTGCGCTGTCAAATTGCTATTTTTATTAACAGTATCTCAAATGATTATATATACGGCCCTTAGTGACCCGAAATAGTAAAATTCATGAACAAAAATTATCACCATCAATCAATCGTGAATTGATTATACTTAAGTCCTCTATTCTAGGAATATACGAATAAATTGAAGAATTAGTATAATAAGAAGCAACGTATATACATATAGGTACTTACTTACCGAAGATTAAAAACAAATTCCACATTCCAATGTACATAATACTAACACAGTGCAATACATTTCTATGAATCACAAAATGTAATGTGGTAATGAAGCATGTTTTAGTAGTTTCAATAATTCAATTAAAATGAGGTGTAAAATGTAGAAACTAATTAACAATATAGTATTTCATCACTCATTCACTATTTTAATTTCATACATTTCGGACGAGATCGTTTATTTATTTACATTCGGGTAACAGTCAATAGCGTGGCCTTCTTTTTAGATTATGTTATGAGCAACTTTGCTACCATCTACCATATTTAAAATCAAGAACAGGATTCGATTTGACTGTCTTGTTATTCTAGTGGTATAGGAATGTCACTGAAAATGGCGGCATCTGACAGCAGTACCGTCAGCATAGCAAGCTAGGTGATTAATTTATACCGAGAAGGTATTATTTTTTATTAAGTAGGAAATGAATTCGTTTTCTTTTTAATATTTATTATACCTCCTAAGCACTTCTGGTCGCCTTATACCTTGTGTACCTTATGTATACTTTATTTATATTTATTTATAAGCTGGCTGGAGTAAACTCACAGCTTTGCTACGTACACGTTGTACAATGGCCCAACCATGAGGCTAAGTGCCGAAATCTCAGGTCTAACTAAATATTCTATCTATCTAACTTTCTATATATTTTATGTAGTTGTACGTAGGTGAGTACATTTCCTATTTGCTTTTCCATACCATTTATTGGCTGCAAAAGACGAGAAATTTAAGCAAATAAAGTAAATAAAGTGAAGATAGATTGATAGAATATTCATTATCAAGGAAAATTTCTAATGTTCAGCAATTATTTTTCACTCCAAAAAATTTATATTTAAAACATCTTTTTGCTGTCCATACGACTAAAGACGGAAATATAGACAAGGAGGAGGCTGGGGGACGTCGTACATTGATTTGTACGGATGGATCAGAAAGTGGGTTTTTTTTTCAGTGTTTGTGATATCCCTATTTAGTTAACACTTAATCCGGTGTCCTAGTTTGGTACCCGTTCAAATGATTGTGTAGTGTGTGTGGAAGTCATTTACAAATAGACTACATACTTCCTACTCACTACGCTAGAGATTTCTATCAGAGCGTAGTGAGTAGGACGCTTTTCTATAAGAGTTCCTTATCTTTATTCCCATGCTCTTTCCAAACTCTTGTTGGAATTTATTATTATTAACTAATATGTGATATGGTCTAAACATATATTTTATTGATTTTAGAAGATAAAGGTTCGTTTAAGTAAGATGCCGGATACGACCCACTTCTGTGTGATGAATGACGTCAAATAAGAAAATTTGGAAATAAACGGTGTTATTAATAAAAACATGAATCCCTTAAAACACTCAATAAACGCATTATAAATAATTTTTGGTAAAGTTTTTTCCTTGTAAAGTGTAAATAAAATACAAAATTTAAAAAATAATTCTTTGGCACCAAAACCCGGCCAACGATTTTTTTTTTAGTAAGCCTTGCCTGGGATCATTCTGGTCGCTTTGTCGCTTGCACTTCTTGGTTGAGGACAATCAGTTGCTGAACTAATTTAGAGGCGTCTGAGTTAGTACGGATGATCAGCTCCAAGATCTTGAGCTGCTCCAGGGCATGCCATTGGTCCCTGTTCTTTACCGCTACTACGAACAGTCCATCCAAAACTTGCCTGGCTCTCATTAGCATAATCGTTATGTAGCCTATCTTAAAAATGGAGTCGCTTTTGTATTTCTCTTTCAACGGAGCGATGGTTTTTAGATCGTGGTCGGCGACATGCATTGTCTGTTCAACGACAAGCGATATTTTCGCCTTCATCGACGTGTCTTTAGCGTCAACGTCGTTCTTTGCGTCATCAAATCCTTGTCCCTCCCTCGGATATAAGGAAAGTCGCTGGACGCGGAAATACTCTTTGTTTGGATGGAGATACATCGACTGTTTTTCTTCTTTGGGGAAGAACTCTAAACGGTTCCTGACGTCCTCCAAGTTGGTAATCTCTTTTGAATTGTCCAGCTTACTCCGTCGGGCATTCTCCGTGCGACGACTGAGTAAACCGACATTCAGTATTTCATCTTCTGCCTCAAAGCTATGCATCGACAAACTTACAGCGCCTGCGGGTAAATATGGGTATAGTAAGATTCCAATAATTAATATCCCACTTAATATAGTTTGTAGAGATGTTTAAACATTTAACTAAACAGAAATATCCCCGACACGATCTGTTGCGATAGATTTGTTTCATACCACGCTAACTTGGTCCCCGCTCGCAGCTATCTTGTTATGTGGTCCCAATTCAGTGAAAGAAAATAGGTATGTACCTATGTAGGAAATTATATTTAGATCTTTTTGGCTCTACTCAGATACAGTGCGGGTTCGTGACCTAGGTTCCAAAGGTTCCACATGATTTCATGCAAATAATTTTGAAATAAGTTTCGTTCGACGCGGTATATGTACTCGCTTAGGCTTAGGTCAAGTGGCAAGCCTTGGGCTCTGCCTACCCCTCCAGGATATAGTTGTGAGTCTATGAATGTAGGTGTGGATAGCAAGTGTGAAAACTCACATGATATTAAAAGTACTTTCCACATCCTTATCTAATTGGCGCAGAGCAATACATTAAAGGAGGCCTTATGAAAATATAATGACGTAGGTAGTTGTAGGTAGGCATTTTATTTGCTTGTTCAATCCATGAAACTGCATTAAAAGCGCAAGCTAATTACAATAAAAATCTTTCAATTAAAATTGTATAAATTAGGTACTTACGTACTGATTACACTGCGTTTACGGACTGTTTTAAGGGAATCGTCTGTTCATAAATAACACCGTACGCGTTTATAAGTTTCAGAACTTTTAAATAAATAACGTTGTTTTTTAAAAATGTTATGTTAATTTGACAAAATGTATAGAAATAACGTTGCCATGCGTTTTATAAAAATGTTATGTTAATTTGACAGAATGTATAGAAATTACGTTGCCATGCGTTTTTTAAAAATGTTGTGTTAATTTGACAGAGTGTCAGCCAAAACCCAAAACACATTTTTTCCTGTCTTTCTTTTTATTACAAAGTTTTAGATTTTTTAAATCTATATTTTAGTGTTTAATCTGTTTAATGAAAAATACAAATATTTTTCAAGATGTTCGCTTTAAAGATATCAAAATTATTTTTCCTTAGATTGTCCGACGTTTGCGTAAATGGTGCAAGGCAGTGTCACGGAGTTTTCGGCATAAAAAAGTTGATTAGGCAAGAAAAGGTAAAGATATGTCGATTCCCATATTTTCTGCAACAAAAACAGTCTACAATATATAGGTACGTCCCACTGCAAGGCACAGAGCAGTACTCACTAAACTGTAAAGGGAAACAAGGAAACCTGAGTGTCTGCAGTGTCCACATACCACACCTCAATTCGCCTTTCTGAAAGAATCCGAACAGGCCATCTCTATTTAACGCGAGGGCCAATGGACTATGGTGAATAAATTACACCATTCCCACCAAGAACTAGGAGATACAACAACTATGTATCGAGCAACAACAGGCAGCAATCGAGCTATTGAAAGAGGCATGTTAGAATCGCTATTTAACGCGAGATTTGAATGTTACATACGGGATCTCTACGGGATCGAATCAGAAATGATGAGATCCATAGACGAACGAAGGTCAATTCAATTCAATTTTGTGTAATGGCAATCAGCCGATGGCGACTATTTCTGCCAGTTTCACGCTTTGACATGACATGCGTTTAGCCACATATTATTCTGTGGCCGACCGAATCAAAACTTATTTCCAACAAATTACTTACCTTTTGTAGGCTCTGAAATAAATAAATACTAAAAATACCAATAGGTGTAGGGAGAGCAGCTTTTTGGTTAAATTTTAATTTCATTTTCGAACGAAGGTCGTCGACATAGCTCAGCGGATTAGTAAGTTGAAGTGCCAGTGGGCGGGGCACATAGTACGCAGAACTGATGGTCGATGGGGCCGAAAAGTTCTCGAATAGAGACCACATATCGGCAAGCGCAGCGAAGGACGACCAGCCACAAGATGGACTGATGACCTCAAAGTGGCAGGAAGACGCTGGATGTAAGCCGCTTCCAACCGGTCCTTTTGGAATTCCATGGAGGAGGCCTATGTCCAGCAGTGGACTTCTAGTGGCTGAATGATGATGATGATGATGATGAAGAAGAAAGTACTCCATTCCAGCCTAAAAACTACGAGATACTACAGCTAGGCGTCAAACAACACCAGGAAGCGATCGAGCTATTGAAACAGCACTACTTTCCCTATCATGTGTTGGTGCAAGCTAGACGCATGGACTTGTCTGACGATCGCGCTGTCGACGAGTACGTCGAGGGCTTATTCAAGCAAGGTTGGAATGTCATTGTCTATATTTATACAACCGTAAAGTTAACGTAACGTAGAGTGTATTATATAAAAAAATTACACACCCTTATGGGTAGAGTATAGTTGGTCTATAATTGTATTGTAAAATCTATGTAACCTATGTTCAGGTCAATAAAATTGGTTTAGACCCGTTAAATGTATAACTATTTATGAGCATCGCCATTTCATAAAATATTCACAAAAAATGCTATCGTCCTTTTTTCGCTCGTTTCAAAACGCTAGTAGTTTGGCGGGGAATTCACGGTCTCACGGCATTTACGGGTTTTTTAAATTTTGTTTCGCGGTTTTTTTATATTATAATTTAAAACTACTCGCATTTAAAACAGCATTTTCTTCGTAATTCTTCACAAATGAATAAGAATAATTCAGCCACCGTAAACTAGTGGTATCGACCAAACAATGACCAGTTTTCTGACCGCAAGAATCAGCTGAATAATTCTTATTAATTAGTGAATGATAATGAAGAAATACTGTTATATTGCTGGGAGGTATTTAAAGTAAAAGCAACACAGGGCGCGTTCAGTGCATGGATGGGTCGCCGTCTATGCCTAACGCTAGTGGCATTTTTCCGAGCGGTTCCGTGCTTCGCAAGGCACGTTAAGCTGTTGGTGCCGGCTGCCGTCGATAGATGGGCGGCTTGACAACTTCTGACAGTAGACGAGCCACTAGTCTACAAGCCTCCACCAATCCGGACTTGGCCCCCGTGGTGGAGTATGGCTTATACCTTCCTCAGGGAAGAGACCCGTGCCCCTCGGTGGGGACATAATGGGTTGATGATGATTTAAAGTTATGCAATGATAGCCCAGTTAAGGTACAACATTTGAAAAAAATTTATTTCCCGCCACTCTACTGGACTACAGCCAAATTAGGGGACTTCAAAGCAGTTCGTTTTCGCAGGTAATACCCTGTACCTGAAGGCTAAAAACGGGGAAATGGTCGGACTGTGTGTAAACTATGCGAGCAGTCCTGTCGATCCCAATAACCTTCGCAACTACGCGTTTTACAGACAGGTATATATTGTTTTATTTTTAGATAGAAAGATAGACACACATTTTTTTCATACTTTCGTAGTACGCATACATTGAAATCAGTAGTACAATTGAATTTTAGTGGCACGAAACCAATATTAAGCAGAATTTTGTTTTTGGCGTTCAAACAGGTTCTTTATTTGTGAAATATTTTTCATTACATTTTCACAAGAACAATATTTCACAAACTAGGATGAAAGAAAGCTTATTATTTACTTGCTGCTGCCGGCGACTTCGTTCGCGTGGTAATTTTGATGTGTATTTTTCCGAGATAAAAAATAGCCTATGTGCTTATCTAGACTATAATCTATCTTTGTGCAAAATTTTATCCGGATCCGTTCAGCCGTTTTTGCGTGAAAGAGTAACAAACATCTATCCATACATACATACAAACTTTCGCATTTATAATGTTAGTAAGGATTATTGTTGCAAAATTTGTGGTAAATAAAATATTTTCACTTCCATAATGGCACAGGGCAGGGTATTATCCTAGTTTGGATAATACACGCGTGGGTGCTAAGGGTAGCCAAGCTATTAACGATATGACACATGCATTAACTAAATACACAGCGAGGTACAGCATTACTTTATTACGTAAATAATCAATTATGGTCCCAACTGAAAATCAGTTTTGCTGGTTGGTCGTAACTATAGCACACACCGGTAAACTATGCTGAGTTGGAGCCCCTTTTTTTGTTGTCACGGAGGCAACTGAGGCGTTTGGGGTCCGAGGTGGCTGGGTGCCATACATTACTGTATGGTACCCGGCTGCCTTTGACTCTATATGCCTCACATGTTCTCTTCACGATTGTTTTGTTTTATCTCCGTTCGTGTCTTTTGTTTGGTACCTTTATGTTTACTTTGTGTTTCTGTGATAATTTAAATAAATATCCTCTTTCTTTCTTTCTAAATTAACTGTTACAGAATCCGGACACCAAAGACTTCCTCTATTTTATGGCCAAACTTCAGGAGACTCCTAATCTTTGGAATATTTTCAATGAAACTAAGGTGTTTGAGGTGAGTGGCTATGTAAACTAAAACCGAAAACCCTTTAGTTAAAAAAACCTCTTAGTTAGGAGTAACTTTTTAGCCTTCCGTACCCGAAGCGTGCCAAACTTTGTCTCTGTCTGTCTGTCCGTCATCAGGCTCTATTTCATGAACCGTGATAGCTAGGTAGTTGAAATTTTTACAGCTGATGTATTTCAAATCAAATCAAATCAAATTTTTTTATTCAAAGTAGCACAGAAACTGCGACTTAATGAACGTTACAAGTTAAACTAGTTATAAAAACAAATACTAAAAACAGAATGCAATAAATATTTGAGGGGGGCTTACATACAAACGTAATTTTTTGCCGTTTTTTGCTCGATATTAATAACGGCAACACGTAGACGCTTGAAATATTTACAGAATATTTAGTCCTATATTCGCTTCAAAAATGAATAATTAAATTACTAAATATTTAAGGGGGGCTCCCATACAACAAACTCGTTTTTTGCCGTTTTTTCTCGATCTTTGTATCTAATGTTGTATAGATAATGGTACGGAACCCTTCGTGCGCAAGTCCGACTCGCACTTGGCCGGTTTTCATATCCCTTTGTGTCACATGGCCATTAACCCCCTGTTTCTCGTACACTGATTGATTTGATTTTTAAATTTCTTTATTACTTACAAACATGTGAGGTGAAAACACAGTCAACACACACAAAAAAATCACAATACAATAGTTTTATGAGACTATAGCGCCTTTCAAAACTGTGGCCTGAATAGTATCATTATATCCCAAATAGCATTTTAATCCATTTAAGAGTACACATTTAGTTCCCAGGTGTACTTGAAGCATTATTACAGTTAACTCGTGATGTATAAGCTGCATTATTGCGATTAATAACACCTATACCTGTCTAAGGGACTTATAGGAGTGTAGAGTTATACTTTTATACGATTGTTGGTGTTATAATACTCTAACAACTATCCTTTAGTCAGCCGTCTGACTAAGAGCATTATAGGAGGGTAGAGATACGGCAACCGCTGTTTAACGGCCTACTTGTACGATGATATAGAGCTAGAATTTTAATAGAACACACGTGGTCATTTATAAAGCCAAAGGCTGTTATTTTTACTTGTTTTAGACTGTTATACAGCTAGTAGCTGTAGTAGGACTTGTTTGTGATCATTAAAATAACCTTTTTTTACTATCTGTACAGAAGTGTTTAAATGGTTCGCATGTGCACTGTAGGCTGTTAAAAGGACTATATGTGTTGTCCATTAACATAAATAGCAGTTTATTTGTACACAAGTACTACTCTTATTTGCTGTCAGCGCCGTACGCGCCAAGTCTGCTAGTGTAACCGTATTTTACAGAATTTTAACAGATAAATATCAGAAATAACAGTTATTTATCACATAAGTAACAGGACTAACAGTTATTTATCTGATAAATTCTGCAAAATATGGTTACACTATTACACTTGCCGACTCGGCGCTTACGGTGCTGACAGGTGTAAAAGATTGTAAACAGTGTTTGTTCCTATGGCTGAGTGACAACTATTATTTTCTGTCCTTGTCTGTCGCAGGGCATAATGTAGTCCCTCTTTATTTAGTTTGTTTACATTCTTTTAAATACCTCCTTGAACAGAGTAGTGTTTTTTGTAAGTGTAAATACTCTGACACCAAACTGTGTGTCTCACACGAAAACAAAAAGTGATTTTTGTTAGTTTGTTACAAAATTTGTACTTTAGGTATTCATACTTGACTTAGTACCTGGGCTAGGCGATTTAACGGACAATAATTATTGTTGCGGATCTCTAAAATTTCAGTATATTGAAAGAATTAAACGATGATACACAATTGACCTGAACTACATCTTAAAGCTGTACATAAGTTCACATTAGAATAAATTTATATTAAATATCCATTGGCTCTGTAGTGGTACAAATGTGGGACTTCATATAGATAACAGCATTCTAACAGAACACATGTGAACCTATATATACGCTCACCGCATTAAATTGGAGTTATAACAGTTCACATAGCTGTATTTAATTTCCACCATTTTGTTCTACGTAACCTAAAATATTTACCAAATAAATCTCCAAATTTATCATGCAGATTTATCACAAAATACGCAGATAGAGCGATTGAGTTTTGGTTTCATGTTATTATTAATGACTGTACCTAGTATAATATTATAATGCCAATATAATATCAAAAACTGAAAATTGTAGATTTCCTCTCAGCCAGTTTTAAATATTTTAAAATGAATATCGCTTTTTTACAGAGGCGCGTGAATATTTTAGCTGTAAATATGTATACATTTCACGATTAAGTTGCATTCCCATAGGCTTTAACATTATTAAGTATTTAAAACATGTTATCAAAAATTTTTATCCAATTGATCCGCTTTCTGATGGCACACACAAAACCAATAAAACTAATGAGAAAAAATAAGAAATAATTTAGGACACACGTGAATTTTAGGTAGCACTGGAGTAACTTTTGTCGGGTTTTATAACTCTGAAGGCTGTGTATTTAGCCACTTGTTACTCTTTATTACACTCATGTACGTTGTATGGTTCACACTGCGTCCCACATAGTGCCGTAAGTCAGCCTTAAGTCCGATGTTACTACTTAAACTGCTATTATAATGCTATTATACTGCTAATGTACAGCCATAGTGAACTTAAAGCTGTCTAATTTGTGCCCAAACTGGTTCTATAAGAGCATTATAGCAAGCTATACAGTTCTTATACAGCTGACTTACACAGCTTATGGAGTACATGTGAACAACTAGACATCTTATATAGAACCCCGAATGCCACTTGGGATTATCACCAAAGATAACAACAGCTACATTCCTAATTTTCTAGTGTACATTGCATGGTTGAACACTAATAATCTCTTAGTCTTCTGTTGACAGCTGTCAGTTGGCCATTCAGTCAATCAATCAATCAGTCCGTACTTCCTTCCACTTCTCCACTTCCTTCTGTCCTCGGCCACCCTCATCCAGCCGCTGCCAGCGATCTGCCTCAGATCGTCGGTCCAGCGAGCTGGTGGGCGTCCTACGCTACGGCCAAAGCACAAACAAACTGCGAACTGCTTTGCAGTTGGCCAAAGTGCATGCAAAATAAAACGGTTTACTAATGTATTGCCAAAAATCGTTTCCCAAAGTATTACTTCCCAAACTATTTTCCGCAAATTATCACTTGGCAAAAAAACATTTCTCAAAACAACTTAAAGCAAATAAACAGTTAGCAAAAGTTATTGTGGCAAGTTATTGTTTACCAAATAAATACTTGGTCAAAATTCATTTTACCAAGCATTATTCAGTCAAAAGTATAATTTCACCAAATGAATAAAATGCGAAATGTAAACTAGAACAAAAATTTTTTTGTTTGACTCAAAACTAAGTTTTTTAGTGAAATATTTTTTTTCGCTTTTATATAAAAAAAAAGAACTAACACCCGAAGTTTCAGGCTGGAGCGTCGCTGCGCTCCGCTCCATCCTGGAACTTCGAACCTATTTTTGCTTATGTGTACTGACCTAACAACCAAATTTTAAACACACTTTTTACACCAAATTGCTTTCGTAAGTTTTTTTTTAATCAGAATATAATACTACAAATAAATGTATCTTAAGCTTAATTTTTTAAATTACTTGTATTTATGCCTAATAGTATTTAACCACATGAACAAAATGCGAAATATAAATTTAATCAAACAATTATTTGCTATATAACACTTGCCAAAATAAAACGTTAGCATAATAAACGTTTGTCTTAATAAAACTTGACGCAGTAAAATTATGCGAAATGATAATTTGACCAAATGAATAAAATGCGAAATGAAAACTTGCTAAAGTTTCATTTGGGAAATGAAACTGATGCCATAAGTTTATTGGGAAGTAAAATTTGGCGAAAAATACTTTGGCTAAACGGCGGTATCCCAAATAAAACAACTTGAAGCTGGCAGTAACAGTAAGTCACATTTCGTTTACAGATGAAGATGCTGGCAGTGCGACCAGAGCACCGGCGCCAGGGCCTCGCGGTGATGCTGACGGAGCGAGCCAAGGCGTTAGCGGACGACCAGGGCTACGGCCTCATGAGGATGAACTGCATCAACCCTTACGAGTTAGTCCTAATCCTTGCCAGTCTCCCTCTCCCTTAAATAAAACCCGTGCCAGTAGGTTGACTATGCAAGTGAAGAAGCGGTGCGGTAGCCTTGCGGCGACTTGTGCCTTCGACTATACCTTCTATCGAATAAATCGTAAGGGGCTCCATGCGCCCCTTAGCGCCAGCAATGGAAAAAATCTATATTTTTCACACAACTGACCCAGAAGAAGGGTTATGTCTTTCAGGTGGATGTATAAATGTATACAGATCATTTTTGCATAAAGTGTCAGACCAATCTCTCAATAATGTAGATTTTTAGGACCCACCACAGCATTTATGCCTAAAACGGCAATTTTTGGCGGTAATACTAGGTATCTAGTCTTAGATTTTTTGCCTTAGGTTCACGGCCATTGGTCCTAAAAATCACTATTAACATGATTGAGAGATTCGTCTGCCACTTTTTGCAAAAACGTCTGCAAAATAGATATGATTTTTTTCCATTGGTGACGCTAGTGTTTGTGCACGGAGCCCATTAAGAGTCAGCTTTATCTTCAGCTACAAGATTGCTGAACGCTGCATGCTGCAGTGCCTAACGGTGTTTCCAATCCACCGCCTGCGCGGACCCAACGCACCTTTTGTAAAGAAAAGCTCGAAGCACAACAGGAAGCTGCGCGTCTATGTGAAATGCCCAAAGACTTGTCCACGTCTTGACGAGTCTCAGTTACTAATCGAATAACAAGCCTATTCTTCGCCTCTGCCATAAAAAGGTCAACGGAAAACTTCACAAGCTTTGCGGGTAGGTGAAATTTTATTTTGTATCAAAAATATGTAGGTATCGTGGGTTAAGATGACAGCAAGCAGTGATTTGTGTTGACATATTTTACATGTGTTCTGTGTGACATTAAATATTAGAAATTGACTGTTTTGGCTAGCATCATTCATTAAACTCTTGAGTTTAAATAAAATTGGGGTATGTCGGCTCATGCTCGAGGTACATAAAAGACATTTTTATAATTTATCATAGTTTTAAGTTTATTTAAATACGATAGACAAAATATTGCTTTCCACTATCACAGACCGAATAAACCGATAATTCTTACTTTTAGATATAGTAGGTTTCGCAGACAAATTGATTGAACTTTTTTCATTAACCTTTTGACGAAATCAATCCCACTAAATGAGTATGACGAGTTCTAGATCCGTAGACTTAAGTAATTAATGAGAATTCAATGGAATTAACATCTAAGATAAAAACCAATTGCACTTGTGGCTGTTCTATTCTTTAGAGACTGACAGTAACTCACGTATACCTTACAGTAGGTAAGGTTTGAGTAGATTATCTATAAACCACTCCTCACTGAAGCGAAGGTGGTTTCCCGGGGTCGAGAGGAAGACCAGTTTGCCTGATGCCTCCATATTCTTGAGGCCTAGACGATCCTGGAAAAGGGAGAGGTTTTATATCAGCACATATTACACTTAAGATTAACTTTTTTATGTAGCCTCGTATATACGTCCCACTGCAGGCCACAGACCTTCTCTCAGAGGGAGAGATTGACTATATTGTGACTCAAATCCGTCCACTACTTGGGTCTTCGCTCAGTCATCCTCGTCCAGCCACCACGAGCAATATGCTTTAGATTTATATCGATTTTAAGCATCGTGACACTATCTAAGCCAATGCAAAGGAACATGGTAAATGGCGGTTTAACTACATATCGAAAACCATTGTTTTGAGATTCGGTGGTCAAACGACACTTTGGAAAACTTTTAGTAGGTTCCAGACTCGATAAATCGTATTAATCCACAAATCAAGAGCTCTAGGAATAGAGTGAATAAGATTTTTGTTATTTGAATCATGTGATTTTAAAACAACACAAGTCACATGTGTTTTTAAAATAACACTTGCCCATTTTTTTTTTTATTAAATTATTTACACCTACCTATTGATTTACATTAGAAAAAAAATTATAGTTCATTCATACAGAAATCAATATAATATGCTAAAATATTGCTGTTGTAGATATTAGTATTTGAATAAAACAGTTTTTTCTATTTCCTGCAAAGTTGTAATGAAAGGACATGTGTCGTTTTAAAATCACACGATTCATTTAGGTACTGCGCTTTTAGATTACCCGTATTTCTAAACAGTTGGATCAGATAACATAATACAGATCAGATAATAGAACTATTTTTAACTAAGCATTTTAAAAAGCCAACTATAACTATAATCCAGGATTATCTAGAAGACGAAGATGTCTGGTATTAAACAGTAGATTAATGTTGTTGGGTATTTAGAGGACGATTGTGTTTAATGTTCAACACATTCACGAGTAAAATTTATTAAGTTGAAAACTGTGTTAATTAAGTTAAAACTTATTTTTAAAAAAAAATGTGGAGTTTCTTTGTTAGCTTCTTCTTCACATAATTTGTTAGTTGTGAAACTAACAACCTCTAAACATTTGGTTTTTATAATAAATAAAATATTTTAATTTGAACAGAAATTATATAAACTTACTAGCTGACTCCAAACGTTGTTTTGCCATATTTAATTAGCCTACGACCTATACACAGACCTACCAAATACACACAAAAATCCATAAAAATCAGTGAAGCCGTTTCGGAGGAGTTCGATAACAAACACTGTGACACGAGATTTTTATATAATTAGATAATAAGCGATAAGACCGTCAAATGTAAACCATCGCGTAGATATAAGAACATAAGTATATTCTTTATATATTCTTTATTGTACACCAGAGCGCATGGCATAAATAATTGCAAAAATAACCAATTGGCGGTCTTATTGCTAAAAGCAAATTGTTCCAGACAACCCCATGATAATTTATATCTTAAACGGGTCTAATCGCGATTATTTATTAGGTAAAATTTAATTACCTTAAACCCCTATCACCCCTACCCTTTTTTACGATCCATATCACGACCTAGTTTACAAAATACGTTCAGTACGGTTGACGGTCCTCGAAGGAATGGTCATCCGAATCGTGGAAGGGAGATGGCTTGCCGCACGAAATCGCATCGCAGTCGATTCGTGTCGCAATTTTGCTGAGGTATGTGCATAGCTCAGACACTCAGGTTTCCTCACGATGTTTTCTACGATGCTACTATAACTTCACAGATGTACATAACTTAGAAAACAAAGTCATAGGTACATGCCCGTACTGGGAATCGTACCTGGGTCTCTCGCTTCCGAGTCCAATGTTCTACTCACTAGGCCACCACCGCTATCTTGTCAAATCTTATCGTTACATTTTGTTCTAGGGGGCAGTCGATGACTACCTAGGGCCTCAAGATACCAACAAATCCTCACCTCAGTATAAATAGGCGACTCCTGCAGCGTCATCAACTTCTTATCTTGTCCAGGCGCGTAGAATCCAAACCATTCCGTCTCTCTCGGTTGTACCACGGTGTCGTTATCAAACTTGACCAGTACAAAGTGGTCCAGTCGGCTCAGGTTGTCCACGTAGGTCTGGTTGATCGCGAGCTCGTTGTTGATGTCGGATAAGAAGACACTGCTCTCTTTGTACACTTTCTCGTTGAGCGGGTCATGCCAGTAGGTCGCTTGTACTAAGGAGTTCTGCACCCAGCTGGAAAGAATATTTTTATTGTTAAGTTTGTTTATTAGATGCGGATGGCGCGAAACCACAAAACATGGTACTTTGGGGCTTTACCTCAGGAGTTAGTCTGAGGATGATGAGTTATTATTGTGTTTGATAACCATGACAGGGGTCGTGGATTCTATTCCCGCTGGGAGCCGCCGTACTTTGTTTTTTATACAAATGGCCTCAGTCTAGGTGTTTTCCATGTTTGTATTGTCCTTGTCTGATTACTAGTGGACATAATCCAAGAATACTTTTTACCTTGAGATTACATATTTGCAAAACAAAACAAACAGTGAACTGTACTGTCAACTGTGATATTCAAATGAGCTATTAGCTATACATTTAGTATCTGCCCACTGGTTAGGTAGCATACGTACCTGTTAGATCGATTATTTTCATCAATTACAGATTTGTATGAAGGTCACGTCCTAGATTTGCCGACAGAAGTACTGTCTGCTAAATAACTCGCGACTTTCCGTTGAATTATTAGTAAATAATTCACGAGAAAACCTGAGTGTCTGAGGTTTTTTAAGCCCTATCACACTAGCGATTTGCGAAAATTTTATTAGATTTGAAAGCGATGCGATTGCGCAGCGAGCTGGCGGCAAGCACGCCGCGACGACGCTGAGCCGTCGTGGCGACCTCGCGGCGTGCTCGCCGCGTTTTATACACTCAGTAGCAAAATGGCTTTGTTACTTCGAAGACGCAGAAAAGCAGATCAAAGTCAACGACGAATCTGGCAGGATTCATTATCAAGTAATCAACTGGGAGAGAGCGACTACTATGTAAAGGGCATATATAAAATTTTTGTTATAAATAACTTTGTATCCGTTGTATTAATGTACCTCTAAACGATGCTACATACGCTTACACACGTATCTTTGATTTGACTGATAGGTGTGTAAGCGGGGCGGGTCGGACTGTTGAACGCGATTGTAAAAAATGGCTTCGACGGGCTCGAATGGCGAGCTCGCTGCGCAACCGCATCGCTTTCAAATCGCTAGTGTGATTGGGCTCTTACATACATCAGCGCTTGAAATTGCCAATCCGCGGTGGGCACGCGTGGTAATTAAGACCATATTCTCTCTCGGAGAGAAAGCTTGTCCCTGCAGTGGGACGCATACCTTTAGGATTTCGTAATAATAATACCTTCCACACGATACAATCACTTGACCTGGTCCCAAACTAGGATACCCTGTGCTATGGTAACCAGGCAAGGACGGCAAACATGAAAATACACCCAGACTGAGGCCATTTGTACAAATGTACGGCGGCCACCAGTGGGAATCGAACCCACGACATCTATTTTGGTAGCTAAGCGCCTTAACGGCTAGACCATCGAGGCAGTCTATTAGTAAGTTATGGATCGGATCCAGTGTGAAAGCAGAAAGAAATTAAATATCACTAGAAGAGTGTAAATGGAAAAATATTTCCAGAAAAACCAATTCCAATTCAACAATTTCGAGTACGAAAAAATTTTAGCTCGTGATAAATGGTTGGGGTGTATTCCAAATAAATTTGGATGAGTTTGTAACAAACAAATATAAGTAAGTAGGTAGGTACGAAAGAAGTTATATAGATAACCTTTGTAACGGTCACAGTCTGTAGTTACGAGGGAGTCGAATCAGAGCTGTAAAAATGTTCTAGACTAGCGGTGCCCGCTACTTCTTTCAAGTAAAAGGTACCAAATTTCATTCAAATCAACCGTTTAAGCACACAATATTTTATATCAGATCAGACCACTGTGCCCCAAGATACAATTTAATTTAGTTTGGGGCTCAGAGTTACTTTATATGTTGTTTATTTTTCTTCAGCTCATTAAACATTTGTTTATTTTTGTTTATGTTATTAGTGAAAAGTTTCGTCCAAAATAAAAATAAAAATCGGACAAGTGCGAGTCGGACTCGCCCGAGGGTTCCTTACTAGGTACTTACATATTATAAATAGTTCAGAAATCGAGTCTCGCATTTTTTTTTCGAGCTTTTTCCGAACTTAGAAGACTATTTTTTATAAATGCATAGTTTTCAGATTTTTCCCTGTACTTATAGTATAAGATGATACTACTTGACAAATTTCATAGTTCTAGGTCAACGGAAAGGACCCTATAAATTTTGATTCCCCTGAGTGTAGAAATATACGTTTTTTGCGGCATAAACGTCAATTTCCCGAAGTTTCGGTACTTTTGCAAGTTCCGTGATCTCGGTGAAAAAATTAACGAGTTTGCACGAGAGAAATGTCCGTGCAAATTCAGTTTTTATTATTTTTAGTGCTCGTGTTAACCTTAGAAAATACTATGAAGGTATTACGGTAAGTATATTGCTAAATTGCGTGGCCACCTAAAATATAGTAAAAATGAAGTTGCGTACTAACGGTCTCATTTAATAAAAATACGATTCATTAAAACACAATGGATAAACGCCGATTGACATAGTATGTGGTGCAGATTTTACAAGGATAAGACGTAACCACCGATTAAATAAACTGCCTCTGAGGAGGGCTTTAGAGGAATCGTGTTTTTATAAATAAGGCGGTAAGTCAGTAAAAGAATAATGATTAAAACTGATAACGCAGTCAGCGTCGCAAGACTTTTAATAAAATTTGTTTTGCCATCGACACGCTAAACAGAAGAAGACCGAGTGTAAATTAGGCATTAGAGGCTATGTGATATGTGATTGTGAATCTCATTACCTCCTGATGTCGCAATGCAATTCCAAAGTGTGAGCTAAAGTGGAATGACTGACTAAGTACTTAATTACATAAAACAGTCATAAGACTTGCACTGTGCAGTGCAGTATTCCTTTTAAATTACGTCACATTCACACACTCTCGAAATAATAGTCTTTAATCCATTTGGAATAAAGGACAATATAGCTCAGTTGCTTTTCTCGATGATTGTATCTCCAGAACAAATAGTTTGCCATTTACGCATTACATTGTGAAGTGTATATGTGACTTCCTGTACACCTGATTGTTAGGAATATCTATTATACTGACGATTGAACAACAAAATTGTGCCATAAAAAATTACCAGAAAATATATTGTCTGAAGACGATTACAAAGAAACTGGTAACTATCTGTACCCGTGGCTTCGTTCGCATGATATTCGAATAAAATAGTTTTGTAAATTATTCACATTGGAATGGGAAACCACCTTGAAAAAAATTGTTGGATGTTAATTTACTAACAAAATTTCAGAAGTGATCTCACGAATTCTCTGCATAATCACGAATATTTTATTAAACCTTAATATCTCCAACGCTATCAAGGTTCAAGGTCGCACTTTTTTACAATTGTTGCAGAAATACATCAAATATCGTAAGTAGGTATATCGAGCATACGAAATTTTTTATCTTTCTTTATTTTCTTTTAGGAAACGTATAGTAAATTATAACGCGCAATTTATTCTAAACATAAACTCCGTGCCATAAGAACGCTCAGTTTTACGTCCATTGCGTGTTAAAATTTTTGATGTTCTATAACCGAAAGAATTTAACTGATTACCCAGTAAAATTTTATACATAAAGTAGTATATTTTGATGTCTGCTACACGTAGCTTTATGACGAGCGTCGTTTTTTTAATCCCCCGTATGAACCGATATTCAGCACATAGTCTATCTGTGCGCAAGATTCGTACCTGCGCTTTACAAACAATCCAAACATTTTCATAAAGTCAGGTTTATAATGTTAGCGAGATTGATACCAACGAAAAAAACATCATTACAATAAAAAAAATACAATATATTACTTACTGATCACTTCATGCTAAGAAGAGATAAGTTCTCCTTAAGTAATGGAAAAATGTGGAGAACACAAAAACATCATTATAAATTCCTAGGTGACCATGGCATTCCAAAACTTTCAAGAGACTGCGAGCTGCATTAGGCACTAGCAATAATGCGGAAAAGATCGGTGAAATGACTAATTTTATTAGACACTAGCGCACACTAGCCAAGACGAATCGCAAAAACTTTACTTGTTTCACATTGGCTTTTTTGACACTGCATCAATTAGCTGCGCGCCGAGCTGAATCCCACGGAACAAATTCGATGGAATTCGGCGCGTTTTTGCTCTAATCGACACCAGGCTTTAGTGGATAATGTCTATAATAAATCAAAGTTGAATATTACATAACAATGATTGTCCGAACTTACCAAGATTACCTTTCTAGGGCTCCGTAGTCAAAAACGAACCCTTATAGTATTAATACTAAGTCTTCAATGTCCGTCTGTCTGTCTGTCACCTAGCTTAATCTCATGAACCGTGATAGCTAGGCAGTTGAAATTTTCACAGATGATGTATTTCTGTTCTCGTTATAACAACAAATTCAACAAACGTAATTTTTTTTGCCGTTTTTTGCTCGATATTAATAACGGCAACAGGTAAACGCTTGAAATATTCACAGAATATTTAGTTGTATGTTCGCTGCAAAAATAAATAATTAAATTAAAATAAATATTGAATATTGAATTCCATGTGGCGCCGGATTAAGAATGGCGTCACTCCCTTTCCTACCGTGGACGGGCAGCAGCGTTTTCCTAAGATGCCAACCGCATACTGCGATCGCCAACCCGCCTGCCAAGCTTGGCGATTATGGCAAAACCCCTCATGGTTAGGAAAACCATGAGGGAGGCCTATGTCCTGCAGTGGGCGTCAAATGGCTGATGATGATGAAATATTGAAGGGGGGTCCCATACAACAAACGTGCTTTTTTGCTGTTTTTTTTCTCGAGCTTTGTGTCTAATGTTGTATACACAATGGTACGAAACCCTTCGTGCACGAGTCTATTTGCGAAATATTAAGCTTTAAAGTGCAATTTTTTGTCACAGTGGGGTATTTGTAAAAACACATCTCCTTAAAACACTCCTCAAATACAGTTTAAACAACTTGTGGTTATTAGAGAAAGAGACTTCGAGAAAGACTATTTAAACACTCCATTTGAAGAGTGTTTATGAGAAATCGTGTTTTTATAAACAAGACTGTTAGTTTTTTAAAACCCCTTTTAAACCCAAACTATCACTGGTATTGCCAACATTGTTAATAGCGACACCAAGAAACTCACTCGTAATAGGCAGCATGGTTCAACAGCTTCCTAACATAGTCGCACGTGGCATGCTCCAGGGCTCCGCAGTTGGGGAGTCCGTAGACGCCCTGGTGCTGACCGCCCAGGGAGAGTAGGTTCTTGATGGGAGGCAGCTGATGACCGCAGCGTTGGACTAGCGCCCGCCTGTAATGTTAGGTATAGCGAATAATGCAGGAAATTGTTATTTTATTTTTGTATTAATACTTTTATTGCAATTTAAGTAATCGTACAATGCGGCAGTTAATTGCATGTATAAAAAAAAAGTTACGCACATCTAATGACTGACTTCATGTTAATGTAACATCATTTATATCATTGTTTATCGAACTTTGTAAGATAAGATAAGAAATTAAATTGTACAACCAAGAAAATAAAAACAACAGTGCATTATTAGATCCTGGGCATTTACTTAATAGAGATTGTCTTGAAATTTAAATGTAGAAAGCAATAATGTCTATCAAGTTGTTAGCTCGTGCCTAGGTTATGTTTATCACATTCATTAAAAAAATATTGCCTATTATAAATTTTATAGTTGTGACAGTATTTAAAAAAAATTTGTTTACTTCCAGAAAAAATTAATGAAACGAAATATTGTATCGACGGAGGAAAAAAAAAACACTTGAGAGACACTGGTCGAAATTGAGTTATATATACATATTCGGAATCAGCGTTTATTTTATAATATTATATCGAATATGTATATAACGCATATGCATATTCGTTATATTATAACGAATATATATATAACGTATATATGACGAATATATATATGTTCCGTGTGGCGCCGGATTAGGAATAACGTCACTCCATTTCCTTCCGTGGATGTCGTAGAAGGCGACTAAGGAAATCAATTACCAGGAGACGGGCAGCCCTGAGATTCCAACCGCATACTGCGATCCCCAACCCGCCTGCCAAGCGTGGCGATTATGGCAAAACCCCTCATGGTTATGAAAACCCCGAAGGAGGCCTATGTCCTACAGTGGGCGTCGAGTGGCTGATGATGATGATGATATAACTCAATTTCGACCAAATTGTCGCTTAAAGTGTTTTTCCTTTCCACTGTCAATAGGAATTCTATAGTGGCATTACCACGTGCTAATATTTAAAAAAAACTTAGTGAGGAAACTGAGTCTCTGAAGTGTTCACATATTTCAGCTCTTAAAATTTGCCAAACCACAATGGGCACACATGTCTCTCTAAGACTTCTCTATGGGCACAGGGAAAGTACTACACAGATTTCATCTGCCTGACCAATATCTAAATCAGTAAACTTTATAGCTTACTTTTAATTTCAACAACCAATGCTTGACTGCTAAGAACACTCCACCTTCGATGTGTAGACTTGGCACTCAATTTTAAGTGGAAGGCTTTCAGTCGCTTTCAGAATGGTTAATGTCACTTATGTATGAACTTAATTAAATTTTCAATTTAAAAACTGGCAGTTTGTCATTAAACAGGTTCACTATTTACCTACTACCCAAAATATGGATTGCACTGCTCATTGTAGCTACTATAACCAAATGAAAAATTGAATCAGTTTGAACAAATAATATCGGGGCTTAGAAACTTCTTTTTTACATGTCATATTATAAAGCTTCATCGGACCATCAATTTTCTATGGTATGTAATAGGGGTAGGGATTGCACTGGCTAGAATACTTACAAAAACTGACTGCCTTGTGAGAAGCCAATGGCATTGAACCCATTTTTGAGCTTCGAATCAGCAGCGATCTTTGCACATGCATATTCAATCTGTTTATTGGTCTTCATGAAATATCCATTCTCGAGGTCTTCAACTACATTGTTGCCGATCATCAAGGAGTTTATGTACACTCCAGGAATTTTATGGCGTAGGAACACTCTAAATGCTCCCAGGCTGAACGGAGTGCAACATGTGTCACCTTTAAAAAGAAAACAAAGCGATAAAAATAAAAAAATACTTTGTGCAAACAAGCTGCAAGTTCTGCGCATCTGTCACAGAGGACGTGGCAAACCAGACACAGTCGAGTGAGTTCCTCTGCCCTTCCGCATTTCTGCCCTTTGTGAGAGGAGTGACTGGCAAAATTGGGAGTATTTTGTAACACGCTTCAATCAAAACCATCTACAAGACGCCAAGAAAGATATACCAATTTATGCGAACTGTCAAGCACAGGATTCCCTTACAAGAGGCAGGAGTATACAAGCTTGACTGTGAATGTGGTTCCTCATACATTGGTCAAACTAAGCGTACCATAGCTGAGCGGGTGTAGGAACATATTGTGGATGTGAAACATAAGCACTCTGGTAGATCTGCAGTCAGTGAACATACACTCAGCTGTACCAACCACTTCATTCATTCTGATAAAGTTCAAGTTCTAGCCCGAGAGGACAGTTTCTTTCCTAGAATGATACGCGAGGCAATAGAGATCCCCCAACATCCAAATTTCAATAGAGATTATGGTTCGAATATAGCTACAGCATGGGAACCAGTGCTTAAGTGCATGACACCCCCTTGCTAGTGTTACTGTAGATTTAATTTTAATTTCAATAACAGCTAATAATCAATGGTTTTGAGTTTATATAAAATAATAATTGTTTTTAGATTAAATTTTAACTTCCATAACTAATCATCAGTATTTTTGAGTTTATATAAAATTATTGTAGTGTCAATTTCAATTTAAAAATTTGCCAAAATATTTTTGGAACGTAACTTCTGCCGAGGGTACCTACTAAAGTAACAGTTAATACTTTCAAAAAGACGCCTGTCACCTCAGTAGACTTGCGCAAAGTGTGTCCTTAGAGGGAGTTGTTATATCCCATATCTTTGCTCACCGGGACACACTATATCTGTATCATATCTGGCTCACCACTTGTATCCTAGCTCATACGACATACAATCGAGTGAGTGTGTTTGGATACAAGAGCCGTAAGACACAAGTGGTGAGTGAGTCTAGTTTATCTGTTTCCTACTTTATCCAGCTGACGCGCTCTTTTTTATACTATCAGTCTATTTCAATAAGAGGAGTTCAAACCAGAATCAAAATGTATATGTATTAATTAACTTTTGACACTTTATATAGGTTTTCTCATTAATTAAGTGAACTGTAAGTTCTTTATGAGAAATAAATATCTTTGAACCCAATTAAAACGTGACAAGCATAATATGATTATCGTCTTTACCGTTCATCTTTTTAGTACGAGTACTGCGACCAAATGCCCGATGTTGACCGAACAAGCCATCCGTACCAATAGTGATCAAAAAAGATCACCAAGTCAATACATTTGTAGGAGTCTGGTGACCCCTTTCTCGCCTCTCGTTTATTACTGCGACGAGAAATGCGGCTGAACGCATCCGATTTCAGCCGATCTCGGACTCGCTCTCGCGCACTGTGTGTGAGCTGGATAAAGTAGATGTCTACCGTACTGAGTTGAGAGTATAGTGAGGGAGCCAGATATAGTTGACATCTCTGGGATATAACTGGGACACAGTTGACGGCAAGGGAGATGTGTGTCCTCTCATATCTGGCTCCTGAGTTACCCAAGGCTACACCTCAGTCTACCGAGGCCAATCGTCGTTCAAACGTCGTCAAAACGTCGGAAAATTGTTAAATAGAAAAGTAAACGAGTAAATATCCGTTAAAAATCAGTTTTATTAAATACTTTTTTGATATTTAAACATATAAAAAATACATTTTGAGGAGTTTGTGTGAGGACTGACCTCCATGGTAGCTACCTACTTACGATTTCATTTTGCTTAGATGTAGGTAGGACACCTGAAGAAATTATTTAAAAACAGGGCTTACCCATTCCGTGCCATAGCACTATTGGTGTAGGATCCGCTTTTATTGTTTGGAAGCAAACAAATAGGATCGCCAGAAAAGTTTTCATTTTCCAATTTTCGTTTAATCAATTAAATGAACTGAAAATGAATAAAATAATATTACCTACTCAAACTACCAACGTGTTTACACAGAGCAGAAAAACTAGCACGGACATAAATTTATGAACAGATAGGTAATAAAGACCTACGTTATTTTTGCCGCTGCGCGCGTCGCGTTTTTCTATTTACTTGAATGAATGAATGAAAAAAAAATAAAATATGTCAAAGAAACTGACTGACCAATGTTGCCAGATCGCCCTTTGAATTTCCCCCAAATATGAACAAAATCTCCCCGAAAATAACTATTTTCAAAAGAAGAATCTACACAAAGTATTTTTTTTAAATAATAATAACAGAAAAATTGGTACGTTTATCTCAAATAAAACACAAATTTAATAAAAAAAAAGGATAAATTTTTGCCTTAGCTTATAAAACATCTTCGAGCATGTCGCTTTCAATTGCGTATTTTTTTTCCGAATTAAATCTCAAGGTAACATTTGTGGAGACGGAACAAAACACATGAATCCTTTAGGCATTTAGTAACGAATTCTAAGAATAAGGGCGGCAACTGTCAAAAAATTCAAAATGGAAAATATCCCGTTTTCTGACTAGTTGTATGGGAAAAGCACAATATTTATAATTATGTAAAACCCAGAGATTTCTACGGTCTTTTTTCAAAAAAATCAATGCCTACGCATTTACTACTCAGTTTGCAATAGAAAAATTGTGAAAACCATTTGGAGGAAGTAAATCGATTATCAAGAAGTTTATAGGTTATGATTCTAGTAAACAAATGCTCTGCGTCAGTCCTTGTTAGGCGACTTAATGCTTTTTCCAGGCACCACAAATTATACTTCAACTTCCATAGGGCGGAATGAAACTCGTTAGCACATTAAAGTTCAACTTTGAATGATTGAATATAAACCACGAAAAAACACATAGACCGCAACTCCTCTGACGTTTGAACTTTCACCCAAGTAAAAAGTCTCTCACGTCACCGTCACCACAGTATACTTAATGAACACCCAGTAGGCCATCTTGGCCGTCCGCCGGATTTTATTACCTACGCTCGCTCGATCGGAGTAGGCGCGACAGGGGTGACGCGCTTGTGTTTCGAATTCGATACTACCACATTTAAATATTATCGTCTCATTTACCAGGTATTTCGAGAGTTTTACTCTGTACGTAGATATTTATATTAAATGTGCTTGTTTAGTATGAATGAAGTCTAATAAGTTGATAGGAAATAATATGTCTAGTTTCTACTCACAATGTAACAGAAAGTCGAAGTTTGTAATACATTCTAATGGAAAAAAGAGAATAAAAAATTTAAAAAAAATTAGTGAAGTATGTACTTAGGTACTTACCTTAAAATAGGTAAACTAGTTTAGTTTGGCGTTCGGCAGTTTCCTCAAAACCCTATGCGCATCAATATAGGGTTCACATTTTTATAATTATTGTCTATCCCGTATGTTTATTTCAAGAAATTTCGCAAAAAAAAATTACCTACTTCAAAACAGGATGTTATCAATATTAACTACTATAATACGGATAAAAGCTTCCGTACACCGAGCAATATAGTCTACTTGATTTCGACATTTTTGTCTAGCTAGCTGATCCGAGGCGTCGCCCGTCTGCACTCACGCGCGGTGTACACCGGTCTGCCACCGAACCGGAGCGGTATCGGTCCTCACGTTTCGTAGTTATGTATATTGTATAGGCGCGTTTCGGACGTTAGTATGAAGATGGGTAACTGTTCTTATTTAAACTGTGCCGTCACGCTCCAGAGCCAGTATTCAGTTTAGATCACGGATCGCTGAATAAACTTTTATCGTTTAAAATACGCGAATCTTCCAAACTGTGTCGTGTGTAAGAAAACAAATTAAAATAGAATTTTAAACTCGTATTACAGTACGAAACACTTTGTATTACAGTATAATATATTCCTTTCGCGGTATACAGAACTTTAGTTTTTCAGTTTTGCTATAAAGTATAGCTTTCTCTTTTTTAGTGAAAAGCATTTCATAACGTTTTTATATTGAATTTCCATGAAAAAATCCGAAAATAAGCAATACTTTTAAAACAAAACAAACATTGTCGGGGCAAATTTCAGTGGCGCCGTCTGTAATTAGTTTCGTGTTGCCATCCTCATTGCCTCTACAATTTCAATTGACAACCTATTCTGCAATTTATCTTAATTACATTTACTTGAAAAAAGGCTCTCAACAACTGTTTTGGAAAATTACAGCGACAAAATCCAATTTTGTCGCTGCCACTTTCACAATCAACGAAAAGTAGATTGTAATAATTTGCATGAATGAATTCTTTATAGCACAAATGTGTGCAGTGGGATAACCATTTCAATTATATGAAAAGCCTGTATGAGATTTTTTGTGTGAAAATGGTGTCGTTCAATCATGTGCTTCCTTACTTTGGAGATAAAAGACTATCCTCCAAAAACCCCGAACTCCAGTCTTTCCCTTCAAATTTCCACCTTAAGAACTTCTCTTCCCTAAGCAAAAAAAAACCTCCGAATTTGGAGGGAAAAGCGTTCATCTGGCAACGCTGTCACTGACAGCTGACAGCGTTCTTGGTCTTTGAATGAATGGAAAGAATGAACGGAACGGTTATTAGTCATGTCAGGTCATAGTGGTAGTAAGAAACAATGCGACTACTCGCTGGTAGATGGCGTTGTTGCATAAAATAATAAAATAGTAAAAAACTATTGTCATAAAATGTTGTTAAGCTTTTGGCAGCATTTATCGCGTTCAGCGAGATGATAATAAGTAGGTACTTTATCGTTGAATCTTACCGTTCAAAGGTCTGATTAGCATTCAATAGAATCACAAAAAAAACTATGTTGGCTGGTGACCAACCGATCACAAATTACCCAACACGATTTATTAGATTTTCCTTCACCTACCTCGTGGCGATCCGAAGCTGATGCATTGATTATCCTGTCTTCTGACCTCGAAATAATAATTAGTGGTGCATTGCATTATTAAAGGCAGAAGCGGGGGGTAGATCGGTCACGCACGCCGCTGCATGGTCTCTACATCGGCACTCGGTGAGGTCACAAATTATTAATCACGATACGAAGAAATTCTTTTTTACAAAACGAGCTAGTTTAGTTCTCGTAAACAGGGACCAAAATAGCCATAGCTAGGGATGAAAAGTATTTGAATTTGAATTTGGAATGTGGATATTTCTAGTAGAAATAATAATATTGTTCTTCTTTGTTTTCTGGTTGTGCAATAAAGTGTTCTCTATTTATGCCTCTATCTAGTAAAAGTTTCAATTCCCATCACCAAAGATATCAATCACAAACATTTTATGAACAAGTAACTGGTTGTATAATAAAGAAACCACGTGAGCCCAATTAAAAAAAATGGTGAAAAAATAAAAATACTATTAGGTAGGTACGTTTTTTTATCGTTTAACATGGCCGCTTTGATTACGTTAGGGCCGGGACACATAAACACGATACGACATCGTTTCGTACCACGATGCGGCATCGTTTCACGATGCGACGTCGCGTCGTGGGAATCTACGACGAGCATCGTAAAAAACTACGTCGCGACATCGTAACGTGCCACGATACACGGCACGACGTCGCGTCGTAGAAACTCACGATGCGTTCCTGTGTCAGTGCCACAGTTGTTATTAAAAATTTTCAAAATTTATTTTCAGCGCATTTTTAGAAAATAATCAACTCATTCTGTCTGATTTCCCGTGCTGAGGAAAATTTTAAAAACCAATTTAGAGGCTAAAAATTCCAGTGATGTAAATTACTTCGACCAGATGTCGCTGCCTGTACGTAATACAGAAAAGTTTGTAAAGAGGCTCGAAATTTCGCCAAAGCCTGCACTTGCCCATTAGCTCAGTTGGGAGAGCGCTGGTACGGTTAGCCAGAGGTCGCGGGTTCAAGTCCCGGCATGGGTGGAATTTTTAGCCTCTAAATAGGTTTTTAAAATTGTCCTCAGCACGGGTTAGTGCAACAAAAAGAATATAGTCACTAGTTACTTAATATACCTTTGCGTTCGACAGTTGCACTTATGCTGCGCGTGGTAAGAGCTAGGTAGGTACAGTCGACACCACATTAACCTTTACATGCGTGCAGTACTCTACTGAGTTACGTTCGTTACGAATGACTTTTCATCAAAATATAACGTTGAAAATGTAAACAGCTGTCGACTATAAATATCTTCATAAGACTCAACACAGCCACCCAACGAACGCCAAGTCAAATGAAAAGGTCACTTCTTTATTAATAAGTCTTTATTTAGTGTTTCACATGATGATATTTGCTTTCATTTGTTACGTTTGTTATTGAAGTACTTATTAAAAAATGTCGATCATGAACATATTTGTATTTTTTAATGTTAACACGAGCACTAGACATAATAAAAACTGAATTTGCTCGGAAATTTACTGGTTTATTTTTTCATTTTACAATTTTCCGACGTTACGGTACTTTTGCAAGTCGCGTGGTCTCGGTAGATTGAGGGGACAGGCGTCTTTTTAAAGCATTAACTGTTAGTTTACTACCCTCGGCCAAAATTACAAAAAAATATTAAGCTACGAATGCGTGTGGCACCGGATTAAGAATAGCGTTACTCCATTTCCTTCCGTGGATGTCGTAGAAGGCGACTAAGGAAATAAATTACCAGGAGACGGGCAGCAGAGCGTCTTCCTGAGATTCCAACCGCATACTGCGATGTCCAACCCGTCTGTCAAGCGTGGCGATTATGGCAAAACCCTAGCCTTGCTAGAAGAGTGACGGTCGTTGCGAGCAATATTTTTGAGTTTATATGAAATAATTGTTTTGTAGATTGAATTTTAATTTCAATAAGTAATAATCAATATTTTTGAGTTGATATAAAATAATAATGAACTAATTGTTTTGCCAAATATATTAGATTAGATTAGATTAGATCACTTTATTGTACACACCAGAAAACAAAATACATTAAAAGGCTTAAATGTCAAAATATTTTTGGAACGTTAAGTTAGGCACGTGTAACTTTTGCCGAGGGTAGTAAACTAACAGTTAATGCTTTCAAAAAGACGCCTGTCATATCAGTCTACCGAGACCACGGAACTTGCAAAAGTATGGAAACGTCGGAAAATTGTAAAATAAAAAAATAAACGAGTAAATATCGGTGCATATTCAGTTTTTATCATGAACATTTGATTTACATACGAGATATCTTAGCGATCTATCTGAAATATTATGATAAAAAAGGAAGTCATTATAATCATAAGAACATTTCAGAATGTTGTATAAAACCTAATTCATATTGGAAACGCGTTGCTTTATGAAATCCTTTTAAAAATATAAAATAAGGAAGGAAGTAGGTAAATTATAGCACTCTTCAACAATATGGCGCGTTCTAAAACATTAGGTACCTACTATTTAAGCGTAAACCTACTTACTAAGTGACAAAAATAATTAACTCTTTGATCATAAGTCTACAACTCGAATCACAGTCTCACAGAGAAAAATCACAATTAATTTTCAAGTACATAATATGTAGTTCCATCCACGGTGGGTTGTATGGTCAACTCACGAGTTATGGCAATAATTAATGTTATTTATACGACGGCGTCACACTCGAAAACCCGACGTGGCCTGGTCTAGCGTTTCATGTTAGACCAGTCAGTCTTCGTCAGATCCTAAGAGAACACACAATTAGTTACAGGATCCTCATGGAGTCAGAGTGCTTCATGATGTTGTGCTCTAAGCACCTGAGCTTTCTGGCTGACTCGACGTAATCGCTAGAGTCTGATGATTCGACTACATATCGTCTCGCGTGCTGCCGTCTTGCCCTTGAATCGGAGTCATACATGAGCGTGGGGTTGCTTCCCTTTCTGGGCCGGTGGAGAATTCTGTAGTAGGGTGTGCTGCTTTGTACGTCGGACATGGATCTGATGTGGCGACGGAGTTTGGACTCTTTTGTGAGGGGGGAGAGCTGGATCATCGTTCGGACCGGCCCCGCCTGTTCTTCAACCTCGGACCTGGAAACAAAGAAAGGGTCAGGGTTTAATTTGATGATACTAAACAGGTTATTTACCCTTAGGAAATAATGCAAGTGAAGTGGAGCGGAAAGTAGTTGAGGAAAATGAATGGTCTGAAATTGGTTAGTCAAATGGCTTTTGCCATATAGGTAATCTACCTGCACCGCTACTGTTGATTATATGGATAGAATCAAACGTTGCAACTAGATAATTGGCATCGCCAAAAAAGTGTATGACGGCCACATTACCTAACTACTGTTATAGATAGTTAACATTACTTTTTCAGTTGAGAGGGAAGCCCAGTTTACTCAATCTAAGAATGCAGATGAGTGAGACGTTCCATTTCAATCACAAATATCCAATACAAAACTAAAGTTAAATGCAAAGGCAAAACTTGTTTATTTTAATATCCGCAAATAGATAACTAAACAATGTGATTAAAAGTTCTGGAAAGTTACGTTCTATGATTTGTTTTAAAGCTGTCTGTCATCAGTAATCTTTCAATAACCCAGACATAGCAAAAGATTTTCACACCAATTTAACATTGTCTATGTTTTATAAGTTTTAGTTTCGCTTTTGCCCATTGCACAGTTAGAGTTAAGTTAGTGGGCGCTAGTGTGTGGGTGTAGTTTTTACACTTGAACACAATGACACTTACGGGTACCACATTTTTTTAATCTACTAAGTATATAAGCCTCTGCACAGCTAGCTTTCATAACTCTACATATAGTGGTAACTTGGCTAGGGCCCTATACTAGTAGGTGAATGGCCAGATAAGGTCCCCCCCACGCTAATTGCGAACTCAACATCGAGTAGGTAGACACTTGTGAAAAAGATTTTTTCTAGAAGTTTCTATATCATGATTCTATATCATGATTAAGAAAGTTTATTCTAAGAAATTATCTATTCAAGCTACGTAAATAAAGCCATGTATGAATGACCCTTAATTGCCAAGATAGTAGCAATGTTTTTGCTTGTAATTAGGTGCATATTTATATTTTTTACTGTATCGACATACTAAGGACGACACTGTTGGAAACTCCTGTGTCAGCTGCACATTAAAATATAAATCTGATGATATCGATGACGTGTCGATTTCTTAGTTCATAGTTTTATTCATAAACACATGTCATGTCATAATTATCGGGGTTAAGAGTTGAAGCAAATAAACTCGTGTATGAAAATCATGAGTAGTATTGGGCAATAGGAAACTGATGTCTAAGTAGGACCCACAGATATGTGGTAGAACCTGATTAGGTGCCCAGTAGGTACCTAAATAGATTATGGTCTTGAATTTTCATAAGCAACGATTCAATAGAATAATACCTTATACGTAGGCACCTATATATGAACTTCTTCTTTAATTACCAAAATATAATATAGGTACCTATTTGAGTAGGTAGGTACCTACCGTTAATTCTTGACTTCTAATTTTATTACATATATTATGATAATATGTAACTAAGAAAAAAAAAAATTATCAACGGAACTTGTCAATTATTAATTTGGTAAAAAAACTTATTTTCAATTGAGTCACTAGTTATTATTTCATACAAGCTGTGATACAAGTAATATACATAGTTCACCTGCAGTTCAATATCAAAAACTCTTAATCAGTTTTCCCCAAATCTTCTATGGTGCCCATCCCCAAATTTAATTTTCCCCCATCTTAGTCATCACACAACTTCTCTAATAATTTCCCCAGTGAGCAGTTAACTTATTAATAGACCACAAGTGGTTCCATCATGAATGAATGAATGAAAAATTCTTTATTGCACTAAGACAACTTTGTACAAAGGCGAGCTTAATACTATATAGTATCTTCATCCAGCTAACCCACGATTATGTGGAGAGTGGATGCTAGTACCAGAAAATAATAATGGGAGTGGGAGCGATTTATTATACATAAACAAGCGGTCTAATAAAAAAAAACACGATTTCTTAAAACGCCGATTAAAATAGGTAGTCTGTGGTGGAGATTTTACAAGGAAAAGTCGTAACCACAGAATAAACAAACTGACTCTTAGGAGTGCTTTAGAGTAATCGTATTTTTATAAATAAGGCTGATAGTGTTTAATTACTTACGTAGGTACTATCATGAAATGCATCATCAAAAAATTTAATAACTTAAAGCCCGCCACACACACTAGCGCAGTCGCAATCGCAACAGCCGCGGCCGGCCATATAAATAGCAGCCAGTTTTATGTTTTGTATAAGCCGTGGAAGCTACCGCGACCCCACTGATGTGTGGCATGCTTAAAATTTAAAAAATATCGTTATGAAACGATGACTACAATTTAATCTAATTTCATTATCCTTAGGCCTTTTCCATTAGGCCTCAGGTACGGACCACCTTGTAATAGACGAACACATCTTTATTGTTATTACTTATTTGCTCCGCCAACAGGCTAATACGTGGCACATTCTACCTCTATCATAATATCTTGCACGTGCTGGGAATGTGAATCGCACATGCATTCCCTTTGAAGCAAATCGTTAAGACATCCAATGCGCAGACAGAACGTATTTGCTATTTAGTATGACCACCGTGGCCTCCGAGGGTGTGAACGTAGAATTCCCAGAGCAGACTCAATGTTTGCACGCTTAAATAATTATGTAAACATAACATTGAATTTTAAACAGCTCCATACTCCAAGGGCATCAAATAGAACATAGCAGACTGCCCGAAGCGGCAATTTTTATCTTTTTTATTGCCCCAACCAACGTGGCCCGTTTCATAAATCGTCAATTCATAGTTTATTATGGCAATTCAATGACGTTGCCTAATTATAGTCTTCCCACTTGTTCATCTGTGAGTTAGTCGGCTATTCAATGTAGGTACTTACATCGAATTGTCATAGTAAACCCTGAATTGTAGTTCTATGAAATGGGGTCCAGCCCTTAAAGATGTCAGAAGGCAGACCATGTGAAACAAAAACAATGATTTATATATTCTATCGAAACAGAAATGACACTATAAGAAAGACAGTCTCAAATTGTCGATTATTCGATTAAGTATATTTTTTCATACAATCTTGAAACTTGGCGCGGTCAATTTCCTTCTCTTAGAGAGAGAATATGCGTTGAGGTATATGAATACCTCAGAAATTCAGGTTTCCTCGCGTGTTTTTTCTTCACAGTTAGCAAGTGGTTGCTATTGCTACTACAAATTCCAAAATGTAGGTACTTAACTTAGAAAACAAAGTCGTTGGTACATGCGCTGGGTTTCAAACCAACAACCTCCTGAATGTGAGGCAAGTGTTCTACCGACCGACCGACCACGCTACCACCGCGGTTAATTTGTATGAATAAAAATAATAAAACAAGAAGTCTTACTTTTTATTAAATGGGGTTGGGGGGGGAGTTGGGGGGGGGGTCCAAACAAGTCTTACATGGAAATGAGGGCTACGATCTATACCAACAGGATAACTAGGTAATTTACAACCAAAACATTCTATTAGGGAAAGCCTTTGTTTTTAGGTAAGTTGTAGTTTGTCTTTAATATCTAAGTCTAGCTACTATAACCAGCTTCTTTGCACGAGCGAGTAATCTATTTAACTCTTTAAGTGACAGTGTAGACATTGATCTATTTAATTTAAAAATAGCCACAGTACATAAGGCAAAAGATCGTCAAACATAATTTCTGCTTCTTTCTTATACGTGAACAAGAAGTGGAGATACCTACCTAGTTATGTACCTATTTAATTTGGCCTAAGGGCAGTGGTGAACTTTCTTTTTCCAATTTATGAACATTCAAGGACGCGTTCTCGGTGTTGTAGTGTGATATTAACTTCATCATCATCATCATCATCAGCCATTCGACGCCCACTGCAGGACACAGACCTCCTTCACGGTTATCATAACCTCATGGTTTTGCCATAATCGCCACGCTTGGCAGGCGGGTTGGCGATCGCAGTATGCGGTTGGTATCTCAGGAAGACGCTGCTGCCCGTCTCCTGGTAATTGATTTCCTTAGTCGCCTTATACGACATCCACGGAAGGAAATGGAGTGACACTATTCTTAATCCGACGCCACACGGCTGTAGTATTAACTTACTTAAAATTTTTTATTCACTTGCACATGTTTGTCATTTAGTTACTATATGCGGAAACTTAATTTTAGCTTATATGTAGTTACATTTATAATGTAAGCTGCAAGTTTCCCTAAAAAATAATAACAATAAAAATAACTTTTCTACTAACCACACTAATTAACTAATTACATTAGACTTCCCAGTAATTCCACCCAGCATCTTATGCATGGCTATGCAGGCAACCGCTCGAAAATTATATTATAATCTCAGCCCCTTTACATTGAAACGGTCTCATTTTTATCGAGCGCTTTATTGGGGTCGTCTGGGGTTATACGGATGTGACAATCACACGAAGGTTGTCCCCAAGGTGAGCTTGATTGGTGGCCTGATCACCAATCGAGCCACCTTATCTGTAACTTTACCTAATGATAATGGCTGCTTCAACAAAAAAAGCTATGAGGAAGTTCTATCACTTTGTCCAATAAAGAACGAGGATTAGCTTTCATTGTGTTTGTTGTCGCCTTACCAATCTGACGTCATAGATCTTAAATCCTATGTTGTGCTAAAATGTTACTGCCAATCTTACTCTGGGTTAATGTTAATGTGTTAAATGTGGTTACTTAGGTATAAGCACGTGTGGCTATTCTTAACTATTGTGAAACATATATTATTATGTATTTTGAAAGTAGCCTGGCCACGTGGTTGCGCGTTGGTGTGCTGAGTTAAAGAGGGGAATAACATCCACAAATGACGACTCGCGCTCGGGGCGCCCTACGACTGCAGTATCTGACAAAATGATAAAAAAAAGTACCTAGGATTTTTTTTAAATAAAAAATAAAAACCGACTTCGAAACACTACAGCATTAAAAAGTTACAAATAATTTAAACAATTAGAAGTATTTATACATGTAGGTAGGTATTTTAGAAGTATAATTTGGAGTCGGTGCTATGTGCTGGTCATGAAACTGGGCACCGACTACAAATTATACTTCTACAATACCTACATATATAAATACTTCTAATTATTTAAATTATTTCTAACTTTTTAGTGCTACTACAGTGCTAGTGTTTCGAAGTCGGTTTTTATTTTTAATTTATCATTTTAATTTTTAGTGGGGGAGCCGGAAAAAATAAACAAGTCCCTTATAACCATAATTTACCCTATACATACGAGTAATTCGTTGCTTTAAAATTTTATGTTCTAAATTTCCATCTCCGAAAGTCTTCACCAGAACATCACCAAATTAACTTGGGACTACTTTTACGCTATTTTATGAAACATACGGATATTACTAAAGGGTGGGCCCCATTAGGCCTTATTTATTGCTGTCCAGTGAAGAGTTTCGTTCTCCATCTCTGAAAGTCTTCATCAGATCTTCACCAAATTAAAATGGGACCAATGGGACGTTAGATCTGTTCGAAAAAAAAAGAATTGTCGAAATCGATTAAGATTTGACGGAGTTATGGAGGAACATAGCCAAAAAAATATATACGCGTCAAATTTATAACCTCCTCCTTTTTTGAAGTCGGTTAAAAAATTGTTTTGGCGGATCGTGTTACTACTGTTCGTTTTATAACTGAAGAACTTTCTAAAGATTTCAATAAGGAGTGTTCATAATATAATACATGACTATTTGGGAATGAAAAAAGTCTCAGCTCGTTGGGTACCTAGAATGCTGACGGCCGAACAAAAACGAACCAGGCTGAGAATTTCGCAAAGCTGTTTGGAACTGTTACAACAAGATCCTGAGCGGTATTTGGCTCGATTTTTAACTATGGATCAAACATGGCTTCACCATTACGACCCTGAAACAAAAAAAAAAACAATTCATGACTTGGAAGAGACCATCATCACCGACACCTAAGAAATTCAAGGCCGTTCCATCCGCCGCGGCAAGATCATGGGTTCTCTTTTTTGGGACAGCCAAAGGTTGGTGATTATTGAAGACCTCAGTCAAGGGGCCACTATTATGGGGAATATGTAGTCAGAACAAATCAAAAAGTTGCGTGACGAAATACACGAAAAACGGCGTGGCAAACTCGCTAAAGTTGTTTTGTTTCATGAAGATAACGCCCCAGCGCACAAGTCCAAAGTTGCGATGGCTGCCATTAATGATGCTGGCTTCGAATTGGTGGACCATCTTCCATAGGACCTTGCTCCTAGTGACTTTTATCTATTTCAGAGATTTAAAGATTATCTAAGAGGCCAGAAAATCGGCGACGATTACGCAGTACGAGGTTTTTTTTAAGAAAGAAATTTTAAGTTTAGAATAAAGATATGCTAAGTGTATGCATCTAAAAGATGACTATGTTGAAAAATAAAATAACATTTGATAAAAGTTAATTGCATCTTATTCATTCTCACTACTTATTGAACATTCCTATTTTTGACGTTCTCACTGCACTCCATGGTCTCCACACATGGCTTGATTACCTACAATTTAATTTACGACAGATTTGTAGGTTTTTGTTACATGTTTTTTATCAGAATTTTTTTATATGAACGAACGGTTATAGGTTATCCAACTAAGTATCCCCCAAGGGGCCAATTGAGCCACTCGCTTACTTACCTAGCCAGTTTAATTTTCCAGACTTGACTAGAAAATCAGTTGATATCAGGACAGGGATGCTTTAAGGTCAAGCAAGATCTTCTAGAAACAAAATGGTTTTATTAGTTTTTTTAGAGCCTACCGCTGACGCGTAGGTATAAGTATCTATGTAATTCTTCAGATAGAGTCGGTTAAGTCGGTAAGCAAACAAAGTCCATAACTCGTCTAGTCGGTGTATTATCGCGCCGCTCGGTCCTTCGCTTATCGTTAGAGCCTTGGATGTTCTAGTTCGATATTTCCTGCGACTTTAATAATTAATCTTGGTAAGACATTACCTACTAGAAATCATCGCATGACGCGCGAGTGTCTGTGGTGTGTACCTACGGACCTTGAAATTGTAAATCAGCGGTGGGCATTTCTCCATGAAGAAAGGCATTATCCAGTGATAGATAGATAGAAAAATCAGTTATTTTTGAGTCAGTGACATACTTATATTTAGGTTTGTATATATTTAGGTAGGACGTAGAGCAGCGTAGGAAGACCAGCCACAAGATGGACCTCATCCAAGTGGCAGGAAGACGCTGGATGCAAGCCGCTTCCAACCGGTCTTTTTGGAAATCCATGGAGGAGGCCATGTCCAGCAGTGGACTTCTTATGGCTGAATGATGATGATGATGATGCTTGGGTATAAATAATGATTTCACTGCGTTCGAAGTGCGGGTAGACTGTCTCGGCACCATGCTATCAATGATATCGTCCGGAGGGTTCTTGTCTCTGCCGATATCCCTGCGGTTCTGGAGCCGCCGGGGTTGAGTCGGAGTGATGGGAGGCGTCCGGACGGTCTTACCTTGATACCGTGGGGAG
Source organism: Yponomeuta evonymella (assembly GCA_963969515.1). Taxonomy (NCBI): domain Eukaryota; kingdom Metazoa; phylum Arthropoda; class Insecta; order Lepidoptera; family Yponomeutidae; genus Yponomeuta; species Yponomeuta evonymella. The sequence continues at coordinate 6,709,566 of OZ018353.1, forward strand.
GGGTCGATGCCTTCTGTGGGACGCGACATGTGTTTGCACTTTGGCGCCTTCACACGTCAATTCAACGACTGTCACCCCCGGTGCCGCCGCTGAGCTGGCTGCTAGACAGAAATATCTGAAGTACGGCCAGTTGATGAATAGCTACATCTTCGTGCCACTGGCTTTGGAGACAACTGGGGTCTGGGGTTCACAGGGGAGGGCCCTTGTGAAAGAGATCGGTCGGCGCTTGAGGAACCGAGGTTTTGACAACCGCTCCGGGGCACATCTGATGCAGAGGATCTCCCTTGCTGTGCAGCGCGGGAACGCCGCCAGCATTATGGGGACATTTGGGTCGGATGTGGCTCGGGGTGGTTTATTTAATTGACAGTTAGTTTTTTTTTGTGATTTCGCATGTGACTTTTGTTTTTATTGATCCTATATGTACCTAATAAATAAATAGGCATTAAGTAGGTATTTGAACATAGAATGAAAAGTTCAGCAACAAGAATGTTGCTTTTAGATTATGATTGTTTCAGTTCAGAAATAGGTGCTTGTAGATTTTCTGCAGTAAAAATTTTCCCACCTACAATACGGCAGCTATCTTTCATTTAATAATGTCTTGCCTAACAAACACTAGCAGTCAGCACTATGCTGCTGTATTGTAGATGCTGTTCGTGGACAAAAATTTAAAAATATATATCCACTAATAGCACCTGCCAAAAATATCAATAGGTGCTGAATGTGGACTAGGCCAGGTGCTATTTATGCAGCTGCTATTTAGGCGGGTGCTCAAAGTGGATTACCTCCATTTCACGCTCTCTATGTATGTAGGTGTAGGTAAGTATCATTGAATTTTAAAATTCAATGGTAGTATCTATTTGTTTTATTAAGATAACATCTCAGCACAGCTGCACAGCCCCCCACTTCTGACGTTCAAGGGTGAACTCATTCGCTGTCCTTGAACCTCACAGCTTTTATTGCTCTGAGGATGAAATTATCTCCTTAAAAGTGTATATTGTTGTGAAACTTAAAAAGTAAATGGTAGTAAAATATCTAAGCACGCTTTTGTCGATAATCATTTTAGAGTACAATATTATTTAGGTGCTTACCTAGTTTTGTAACTTTCAGTAGGTTATCATAGTTAACATAGTTACGACAAAAAGCGTAGGGCCCTTTTGGTATAGTTCAACTCGTGGCTCTGCTTTCAATTAATTTGCTTTTTGGCTTAGCCGCTAAGATCTAAATTATATTAAAGTATGTAAATTATTTTCTACATTAATTCGTATCAAAAGCGTGTTTTTAAGTTTTTTTTAGTTAAAATTAATCTTAAATTTTGTTAATTTTTTTTATTTTTTAAATTTCTAGTTACAGTCCAAGGTTTCAGAACAATATTATCGTCTCCAATTTTGCCGAACTACATAGGTTTGATTGGCAAAGTTCCATGTCCATGTTACCATCGAAGGGTGCCCTCATGAGGAGATAATCCTGCCTGCGCGGCATGAATTCGTGGTAATGAACATGTTTAGCTATCAAAATTAAACGTAAGTATGTGCAAAGTGTGTCCGTGCTTGTAACCGTTGTGAAGTGATCTCGTAAAGAGACAACTTTGGCTGCAGTATCAGGTTATTAATATCATTTTAGTTTCATCGGAACTTTACCGGAAGTGGTTCAAATTTGACTTGCAAGATTCAAACTAAACATAAATAAGAGAGTGTGACGTAGTTTGATGTAAGAATTAATGACATTTCAAATCGAAAGTACTTTTTATTGCTACTACCATTGAATTTTAACTACTACCAATGAAGTAAATCCTGACGCTTGCGATAGCAATTAGCATGAAATTTGATAGCTAGACGGTTGGAATCAATCAGGATTTGTAAATTTAATTTTTTATTTTGCGATATGTCCGGAAAATTCCTGTTATCTGGTAACTCTAGTCAGGACTGAAAAAATGATTTGAGAGGCTGCACGCGCTAATTGAAGGTTTTGGCCTAAGATAATCTTTTCTTGACAAAGCGTATGTGTAAGAGTATTCTCTTAATCCTTAGTAAGCAAAGTATTACAAAACTCAAGTGTTTACGGTTTTCAAACTAAGACGTTTTTAATCCAATAATCGTCACGCGTGCGTCATTGTGATGGAATTTGGACTCATGTAGCGGTCATAATTTACTTGTAGGCTTCATAACAAAGCTCCCGCACATCTCAGGGAGAAAGCAGTGGCTGACAACCAGCGCTGTCCGGGACTGACCCGGGTCAGCACCAGCTGAGCCACTACCTTTTGCCTTATTTTATACCATAACCTAGTTAAGCCTTACTTGCCTTGTTTTAAGTTGTATTTTGATGCGGCAATAAATACTTTTTTAACTTTTTTATCTTTGTATTACGTACCGAACATTTAAAAAAAAAAAAAACACATCAGCGTAGATAATTTCCTTTTCAGTTTCGTGAGTTACCTGCGTATCCACTTTACCCCACGTAGGTATAAACGACAACACATCAACCTTTACATACGCGCACTCCAATTGGTAAAAAATATCCTTACGACGTTACTTAAGTCAGGATATTTTTCATCCGAAAAATACGTCAAAACGATCTCCGTACTAGGCTCATATCAAAATAATTCTAGAATTTTTTTTTACAGATTTCGTGCCTCACACACGACTATCAAGCACATTTGAGATGAATCGAGTCAACAATGTTATGTGAAAAATGTCGTTCTGACTTTTTGACTTTTTTCAAAAAGGTTAGGCTACAGGTCAAACCGTTAACCCGATCGTCTTTATTTTAGGCTCAAATTGTCCAGAGGTGTTTTCTCCAATTTTTGATATCATTCTTCGTTTCCAAAATATCGAGCGCCAAAATAAAAAATCCGGAAAAAATTGATTTCTTTTTTCACTATGTCGGCCATAAATTATTTCGTTTTTGACTTTCTCGAATAATTCTTGTTGCACCTTACAGCTCTCGTGAATACGTGAATAATTTTTTTAATATCGTTTCTTCACAATTCTCCGAGATATAAGGGGATCGCACTTTTTCGTGAAATCGGAGCCTACACTGGAGCGAACGAAAAGACATTTATCTACACTTATATCATAATCTTCAAATTAAGAATTCAAAGGTAAACACATATTGACAGGCTTTAAACAATACATAACTTTAAAGAAAATTAAAAAAAAAAGTGTAATATAATAGTAGATTGTGTCTCAAGGGAGCAAAATGATATATTTACGGCGAGGGCGGTATATCAATTGGCGGGATTCAAGTGTTTACGCCCAAGACGGAAATAATTTTGCTACCGAGTGACACATACTGCTTTTCACACCTGCTATAAGGAAAAATTATTTATGTGCCGTGGAAAACAATTATAATAAATAAAAATCGAATTGGAATTACATTTTGTGAAAATCTGCACACGGATCATGCTGAGGGCAATAAAAAAAAACTAGAATATCAGGGAAGAAAAGTACAACTTTGATCCCTCATTTGAGGGAATCAAGGGATCTTTTCTGAATAGCAGGTGTGAAAAGTTACATTAAAGGTCAGATTTTTCACTTTATGTTACAGTTATTTTTTTTAAGTGTTGCTGTGATCACGGAACAAAACTTAAGTTTTTTTTTAATGTCAAAAGTTGACTCTATAAAATACCTAATTTCATTTTCGTGGTACCAAAAGTGCAACTAAAAATACCTAAAATTGCGCGCGCAAAACTGAGTGCAGACGATTGAATGTCAAGATACTTTTGTCGAAATTGCGCCATTTTGTTTCAAAAATTTCATTATGAGTGTAGATAAAGTAGTGTATGAGACTGCACATAACTTGGTATTAAAACACTCGCGAATGCTATTAAAAAACTCGGAAAGGCTCGTTTTTTAAAATCTCGCTCGTGTTTTAATAACCCTCATTATGTGACAGTCACATAAACTACTATGTAAATATCAAAACTAGACATTAAAACTTGACGCCGAGTCGTTGCCTTGATTTTAATGAAGTAACCATCTATTTATAACTAAGACAAACACCCAATCCAATTTTCATTATTATTAAGAGTATAGGCTTCATCGATTTTTATGAATTTTTTTGTGTGTTTGGTAGGTCTGAGAATAGGTCGGTTTTTTATATTATAGTTAACAATAGCCGTTTCCGTCGTTCTTGCCTACGTGGTTGGGTAAGTGCAACCGGAAGCGACCTTCGTGCAGTCAGTCTGTTGTAGTTATAGCAGAGCAGAGGCTCCAGTCATGCATGAGTCATCCCGTGATCTCTCTTTGTTTGTTATAGTCATTTTTACGTTTTGCTTACTGAAGTCCTTCAGTGCCTTCTGTGTCAAACTGCAGCGTTATGCTGGGGTACACCTGTTTTCTACTTATTTTATAGAGGGCATAAAGCTCTCGCCGAAAAGTGAGCAAAGATCTGTCATTATATTCGCAATTCTCTTTTTCATTAGATAAGCCGATCAGCCGAGTGTAGGTATGCATTAGAAGCTAGAACAGTATATTAAAGAACTTTGTTTCGAAGATGCTGCACCATTTGTAAGGTGTATACATACTTATACTCACGCCTGTAGTCTGGAGGAGCAGGCAGAAATAAGTGTTGTAAAATAAACTATATTTTTCTAGCAATAGGTAGACTTTGCGGCATCGAGATATCGCCACAACGCATGAAGAGATCAAGTAAAGGATCTTGAATTCTTCCATATAGCTCATTAAAATTGTAGAGTTCGGAATCGTCAAGTCAGTTTCTTCAGATAGTGGCCAAAGCCAATTTGTACTTAAGTGGATAAGAATCGCAGCCAAAACAGTCGTGATAATGTCAGTTTGGTACTTTGCTTGGTCGAATTAACAATTGCATTTTCAATGACACGCAAGAACGTTTTACCCATGACACGCCATCGCCACCACGGTGTTGGCTCGGTATTGACTTTGAGTCCTTGACCGTCAATATTAAAAAGTGACATTGATAATAATGGAATAATTGGTGTCTGCATTAGTAAGCTTATTACCATTGAATGCTGTGTATTTGGCGTCCAAAACGGACTGGTAGTTTATTATATTGAAAATAGCTTCTTAACAATGTACTTTACTTTATTATATTATAGATACACAAAGAAATAATTACCTACACAACACTGATGACTATGATCTGTAATAAGACTGGCCGTAATCAGGGATAGAAAGTAGGTCCCACAGCAAAAATTACAATAACTATTGATCCTTAATACATGCAAACATACTCGTATATACGGCTGTAAGACAATCCCATATAGGCAGAGCTGACCGATGAGGCGATTTGTCGCCATTTGGGCTACAAAAACTTGCAATCGGCGGCAATTGGGTTAACTCAATTTTTTTTGGGCGACTTTCAGGCTACTTGGGAAAGCAGATATAATTTAAATACCTATGTATTTTTGTCTTTTCGTTCGCTCCAGTTTAGACACCGATTTCACGAAAAATCACGATCCCCTTATATTTCGGAGAGTTGTGAAGATATGCTATTCATAAGACTCAAAAGACGCGCATTTATGGTAGCTATAAGGTGCAAAATTAATTATTCGTGAAAGTCAAAAACGAAAATATAGTGAACAAAAAATTTTAGAATTTTTGATTTTGGCACTAGCTATTTTGGAAACAAATAATAATATTAAAAATTTGAGAAAATTTCCTCTGGACAATTTACCCCAAGTTTCTCGTACACTAACACGCTGTTAATCTACTGTTAACAGCTGTCAATTGACCAATGTGCATGCAAAAAAAAACCACTGACAGCTGTTAACGGTAGATTAACAGCTTGTTAGTTCACGAGAAACCTGGGGTTAGTCAGCTACAATTTGAGCCTAAACCAAAGACGATCGAGTTAAGGGTCTGCCCTGTAGCCTAACCTTTTTGACAAAAGTCAAAGTCAAATGAAAAAAGGTAGTCAGAACGACATTGTTCACATGACATTTGACTCGATTCATTTATAATGTGCTCGATACCTAGTAGTGTGTGAGGCACGAAATCTGTGATTTTTTTTAGAATTATAGGCCTAGTACGAAGATCGTTTTGACGTATTTTTCCAATGGAAAATATCCTGACTTAAATCACGTCGTAAGGATATTTTTAACTAATAGGAGTGCACGTATGTAAAGGTTGATGTGTTGTCGTTTGTACCTACGTGGGGTAAAGTGGATACGTAGGTAACTCACGAAACTGAAAAGGAAATTATTTACGCTGATATGTTAGTTCGGTACGTAATACAAAGATAAAAATGACTCGATTCATTTCCAATGTGCTCGATTTTCTACTGCATTTTCAGATGAAGAGGATTTTGTTACACCTTGTATATTGACATAAACTCATCATGCATCCCCGAGGGGCAGGCAGAGATAAAGAGGTCTGGCCGGATCTTAGCAAGTATGGCAAATCCTGGTCTCTGATCCTAAAAATATTTTTCTTTCCCCATTTTCAGGGTTTACAAATCAGTTCTTTAAGTACCTACACAAGGTGTCTCAACGTACTAAAAAAGATGAATATTTTTTCCGCAATTTCGATAATAATAATAACTTCCACTCAACACAAGGTCTTGGACCCAAACCAGCCCTAATCCTGTGCTATGGTTACCAGGCAAATACATCACAAACTTGCATCACATGCACAGGTATGTGTTGTTAAGAACATTGCAAGGCTGTTAATGAATTAGGACGTTTAGACTGTGGTTTAGATCCCTACAATAATGGTTCTTAAGTATGGGATATTACCTCCTACTTCAGTATCCCTTGACCCAAAACAGTCAGATCCACCAGGCACAGATTTAATACTCTCGAGTTTAATCACAGATTTTGTGTTCTGAGTTTAATACTTAGGTACTTGGTGGGGTTCTGCACCACATTTTGTATCATTACGGACTGAATGTATCATTTGTTGTTTGTGTTTTTTTTTCTTACTTTTCTAGAAGTTCCAAGAGCCGAACAAGAATGCCTCGCGAAGATTTGTTTCCAATCACGAATTCATGATGCAATGTCGTGATGCAAGCTAATTTGGGACGTCAACCAATTGAGCATTCGTTCTACACGGATATCTAGAATACGTAATCGACTGATTACGTGCGTAATAATAAATTCGGAAGGCAGGCAATTATGCCCATATATTAATGTAATTAATAACCATATTTGAACAATTGGCAACGTTTGGTAGTCATTCAAGGAATGAGATAGCTGAATTGGTTGCTGTGCCAACCTCCGTCAGGAGACGACACATGAGAGAGCTGATATACCTAGTTTTACTTCATTTTGTTGTACCTCAGTCAGTATTCGGATACGGGGGATGACACTTTCAGAAATGGATTAACACATTCTCTGAAATATTACGGGGGGGGGGGATATCCTGCGTAGGCGTACTTATTACGTACAATAAATAACAGACATTTTGTACGTAGATAATAATGAATACGGTCGAAACGTATAATTATGTTAAGGGAAACTCAAGGTTTTTGAATATTTAACGTTTGACTTTATCTCGATAATGTAGGTAAACGGTAAATGATAGCCTTTAAAAACATGGTGAACCAAAAACGAAACAAAGCATGACAACACAATAGTACAAATTAACCAACGGTGATATTTTTTTTGGAATCTCTGTTTACCTGCTTAGATAACAGCAGATAATAAATACTATCTATCATCTTAGTCATAGTTTTTATCGCGTAGAAATTACAAAACAACTCCGAACCCTAATCTAGCAATAAAGCACTGCCATGACATTATAAACATTATAATGAAGCTTGTGTTTGAAATCCCCAGTAAGGCTTAGAGTTTGTTTATGTCATCTAATAAGCTGTTTAGAAAGAGTATGTTATCTGAATGGGTACTTAACCTACCCACCACGGATTGGCGATTCAATGTCGCACTTTTTCTTACATTTACAAAATTTTGAAACAGTTCTTTAGACGACACTCCGCAGTGTCGTCTAAAGAACTGTTTCAAAATTTTTTTGTGTTTTTTTTTAATTTTAACACGCGTCGAATTCTAACCATTCGGATCTCAAACAAGCATATCGCTGGTTTATTTATAGATACTTAAATGCTGCCGCAATAACGCGCGTTACGCGTCCATTTTTGATATTTTGATAACCCCCAAAGAAAATCCGTGGTAAAATCTCCCAGCATAATTGAATGGAAACAGTTGTTTATTTTTGTGTCCAGTATATGTGCACAGCTATCAGGCTATCAGAGCACAAGCCTTGTCACCAGATTTTGTCAAGACGTTTTCCTTCACAGTAAGCAAGTGGTATTAATTCACAGAAAATTTGCAACTTAGAAAGAAAAGTCGGTAAGTACTACGCTCCAGGGTAATCTGAAATACCTACGTAACTAACAACCTACATGATTGAAAAACCGGCCGAGTGCCTGTCAGGCCACGCGCAGTTTAGGGTTCCGTAGAAAGAGGGGGTTTTATGTGCTTTACTGATCTTAAACCTTCATCAAAGTAATTTTCAATAGATTTTATACGAAGTTTTTTTTTTTTTTTTTACGTAGCCTCTTTTGTGTCTTTAAAATTTTTTTTTCAAGATTACAGTCTACCGTTTTGTCGGCGTAATAAATATGTATATCTATGCCAAATTTCAGCTCTCTAGTACTTATCGTCTCTGTGCTAAGCTGCGGACAGACAAACAGACAGACGGACGGACATGATGAAACTACAAGGGTTCATTGTCGACTACGGAACCCTAAAAACCTAATCATAGGCTTATGCTTTGGGATCAAACACGCAATTATCGCATCTGAGACAATCCCCCTTCTATATTACGGAATCTTAACGCAATGGGATTTGACAGCTAGACGTTCAGAAATCCTTTAGGATTTGATGCGCATGATTAGGGATTATCTACTGAAGCGCCACTGCCCTCCAGGGTATACTGAAACACCTATGTACGTATTGCGGAAAGGGAACGCGCGCAAAAGAATGGTGTTTTATCCGCGAAGTATTAATAGAAGGATAAAACAATGATGTGGTGCTAACGGCTAGTCGTTGATTGGCGATAAAATAAATAGAGAAACAATAGCGGGCACTGGCATAATAACAACATTGTATTGGAAATAATGTTTATGCATGTAGCCAACTCGCGCACCAAATCCTGATCGATTCCAATCGTCTAATGGCTGGTTTACATTTGCTAAATTTCCGTGCTATTTAAGCATTGATTTTTAAGCATGCTAAATAAAAGAGTGCTAAAAAAAGACGCCGATTTACATTTGCTATTCTTTTTTCATCATAAAAGATAGAAAATGCGAAGAAAGCACTCGCATTGCAAGTCGAAAATATGGAATCTGTAATAATTTTGCAAGCTGTTGAAATAATATCACAGTTATTGGCTGAACGCCTGAAAAACAGGATACTTAACAGATTAAAGTTTTTTCAATTTCTGCATACGCATTGTCTCCTAGAATTTTGTTTTTGTAGCTTTCACTGTAGGAAGGAATCCCACAGGCACTCATGTTTTTCATATTCGTTTATTAGTTTAATTGTTAAATCGCGTGTCCATTTTACTTGCGACGCCATTTTTGTTGCTTTTTTTTTAAAGCACAGATCATGGATAAAAAATCTGACCATCAGTCAGATTTTTTTGCCTGCTAAAAAGGAAAGCGTATTTACATTTGCTAAATGCATGCTTTTTTAGTATGGTCTAAAAAAGCGTGCTAAAAAAGTATAAAAAAATAGCAAATGTAAACCAGCCATAACTGTGAAATTCTGTACTTATTGCTATCGCAAACGTCAGGATTCAAACAGGATTTGGTGCGGATAATTAGGCCCCTGGGCGAGTGATTGTGTTGTGTGGAAGTTATTATTATTATCGTTTGAATAATCAGGATATTTTTAATAAACATCAAGTTTTTTGAACAGCAACAAGTAGTCGACAGAAAATACAATTGAGCATCAAAATAATCAAAGTGAGCAGTAGAAGATTTCTAATCGTTCAGCAAAAAAGTCAAACTTATCAGCTTTAAAATTGTTGTGTTGAAAATAAATTAATAAATGTGTGGACCATAAAATTGTTTTATTTGCTGGTCACTAGTCGCTGCCCATTTATTTATTCTTCTGATTAAAATATTTTTTTGGCTCACCTATTTATATTTTTGATGATTTTGTGACTAATGAATTTACTTAGCTATAGGTAATTCTCATACGAACCTACCTGTTGAGAAATTAATGCGTAGAAGATCAATCGATTCGGATGAAGTAGAGCAATTTTCTTGTCAATTTATGATGAGTTATTCTCTCTCTGCTTATACCTTCGGGATACAGGCATGAGTTTAAGAGTTTATACTTCTTAAACCACGCACCAGCACCACTTCTTAAATGTCACTTAAGTTGCCATTTTTGTTTGAAGAATTTTAGTTAAACGCTGTTTAAGCCGCATTTAAGAAAGTAGCAAGTCGGCTGTAGCTTGTTTAGGCTCACTCTGTCTCTGATATTTTTACAGACTTCATAAGAAGAGTAGTTTTTCAATTGGTCCATACCTATATTTTTATGTGTGTGATTCTTTACGTTATCCGATTTCATTGATTCTTTTTTTGTTAGGCAGAAAGTACTTAAACGGTGGTTTAATATAAATTTGGTCAAGATCGATTGATGAGATTCATGAGAAAATCTCGAACACTTCTTGAGAGCGTGTTTTTCTTGAAGACAGTTTTTTTGCATTCTGGAGGTAGAATCACGTTACCAATGGCGCCTTTGTTTCTTAAGGGACCTACAGTTTTCATGACTGAGTGTACCGAAAGCATAAATAAACCCTGTTATGATAAATATTGATAAACGTAGATACCTACTTAGGTACTATATTATCTTTTGGGCGAGATAATAAGCTCGCCATGTACACTTTAATTTTTTTGGAAATGATGTGTTTTATTTATGTGTTTTATGTGTGCAATAAAGTATAAAGTAGGTAGGTACCTAGGTACCCAGAATGATTTGCAGGTACTTACCGAATTTTATTATTGCGGGAATGTGGATAAAGTTTTTAATAATACGAGTATATTTATCTTCTTCGATAACAATACGCTATTTTCTATTGGTAAACCCGGTATTTTACAGCTAACTACCATGTCCATCGAATGGAAAATTAAACGTTTCCTTCAAAAAGTAGGTAGACTAAAGATTTAAAGACTTCAAATCATACCGCCCAAAAACCGTGTGCAAACAAAACAATACGAACTAAAAATACACCGAGACAAACTACCTAGTTTCAGATCGAGGCAATGTTAATAATAGCGATAAGGCCTCGCGTTATGATAACGAACTCTTACTGATAAGTCGCACTCACTTTTCCTTGAAATAATTCGATATCTGGCTCATCTTCCAGAATATCTGCAGCAGCAGCATTAGGATCGCGTCGTTTATCCAAGTATACAGCTTGTAGCAGCTCTCCATGATGGTAAACTCGCTGTTATCCCACCCGCACTTTGAAAACTCGCTCATACTAAACTGTCAGCTGATTGACAAACTGTCAGCGCAGTCCGGTGAAGGCGTGCGCGCGCCTCGCATACAACACCACTTGTCGACCGAGATAGTTTATCGCGCAAAAGCAAAATGAAACGTGACAGCGATTACGCGATAAAGGGAAGCGAATGCCAGCGGAAAGGTTACGCGCGCAGAGCTCGCTTGTTCTGAACTGACTGAGTGACTTGGCTTGGTTGGCTCTTGGCTGGCTTGGCCGAGTGCGGGTGTACCGAGCGGATGACGATACGATGACTCACACGGCCGCTATCAAGTATTTATTTCATATGGTCGAAGCGCACAGAGTAGAAGCGTAGAGGGTCTGCCTCGTAGAAGGTGGTCATCTTTATCCAAATATATTTTTTACCCCTAATTAACCCAACTACCCTAACCTAACTACCCTTTTTTTCCTCAAGGAAATCCTCATGGATACCGTCTGGCGACAGGGTTATGCCGGACTCTTACCAGCTAAAACCCCATAGTATTCCTTCTCACGCCATTCGACGGAGCCGCAGGGACGCTAAGTTAACCTAACAAAAGGCTGACTATTGTCAATAGCAAAACTTCTGGATCCAGTTTATTTTGTGTGGCACAGTGTCTCGAGCCGGCCGCACCCGCAGCCGGTCACAACACAACACAAGAAGCGATAGAAACGACTCAATGTCAATAGGACTGACTCGAGATGGTCCTCTTTTTGTGATCCCTATTGGGAACCGCGACGCAGGGTATTATTACTTGAAAAATTATGGAGTTCTAGGGTGACAGTTTAAAAATGGTATTGCGGAAAATGCAAACGCAGCGTAGGACGCCCAGCTCCTAGCCCAGCGGCTGGATGAGGATGGCCGAGGACAGAAGTGGCGTGCCTTGGGCAGGCCTATGTCCAGCGGTGGATGAGTAAGGATTGATTGATTGCGAAAAATGAAAATAGAAAAAGAAAAAAGTACTGGCGTCGCTGCACTAGTGGAAGTGTCCAGGCGATTCTGTTGAACCTCGAGTTTTTACGGCGTGTACAGTCGACAGCACATCAACCTTTGTAAAGCTTGACCTGCTGTCGACTACAATTTGGTTATTTATAATGCCTTAAAAGTTGTCTCGAAGAGATCGCTCTTAGCAATAAGACCGTCAATTGTCAACGTAGATTAAGAAATCATATTGTGTAATTATATTACCCTTTTCTGGTTGTGCAATAAAGTGTTATTTATTATCTATCTTATACAACGTGCTACAAAAATAAAGCAAAAGATGAAAACCGATTCATCAGTATTGATAGTTCCATAACAGTTGTTTTTTCAGGACATCAGTTTTTAAACATCTTTGCATGTATTGCCAGCCTTTCCTCGCAAGATATCCTGGCTGTCCCAAAAGTAAACACAATAAGGGACATTTTTTTTCAAAGCCGGCACTTTTCACGTTTTGTTACTAGTTGGTTCCAGTAACCAATAGTGGTAACAGTGGAACAAAAAATTCCCTTACTGTGTTTATTTTTGGGACAGCCGATCTGTTTTACCCTTGGTTTTACCCCTCCCTCATAGGTTCAAAACCCCGGCCATGGATCATTTGCTTGACAACTAATGTGCTGTTCCTTGATAGAAGAAATTGGTCGTTGAAGAGAGAGTATCGAAAAGTTCCTTGCGTTTGTTATGCACAAATCATAGAAAGTACAAAACATTTTCGACCTTATTTTTTGACATTTTGCCCACAACTGTTGTAAAGCTGTCTAAAAATTACGACAACATAGCCTGTCAAACGATACAAAAAAACTTGCTATATCCAAAACTCGACATTGACATTCATTAATTAAGAATTGAATTGAATTGAAGCGGGCTTTCACTCAGCTGTCGTAGGGTAGGCTGTAGCTGTGATAGAGTAGATTGAAATATCCACGTGAAGTAAGAAACTCATGAGACAATAACACACAAAAACGGAAATGAATGACTGATTAAATACCCAGAAATGGTACCTTGTTGCATTAACGATGAAACATTAGGTAAGAATGTAGGTAAAAGGAGCTCGAATGGGGTTGACACGGTCACAGCTTAAGAAAACACAGAAGATGCTGTCTGGCCAAAAAATTATAATAAAATAAATACTTTAACAAAAAGCAGATAAGTGCCTACTGTTGGCGATTACCCCCTACATACATACATATAAACTTACAAACTTTTCCTCTTTATAATATTTTTATAGGCAATATAGGCGGACGTGACATGGAGAGCACATAAACAAATCTTACGTCCCCTTTGGAGGTAGGTCTCTTACCTATCGTTGCGTTTTAAAAGCATACTTCTAGTTTTAACCAGAGCATTTGCAGACCTATCATGTAAGTCATTCGAGTCCAGTCTAGACCACCTACCTACCTAGCCAGACATGTTTTACAGACCTGTTTCACTACCCGAGTACTTAACTTTAGCCTCAAGATATATAAGTTTCTAAGGATCTATTTCAACTAAAAAAAAAATGGTAGTTCGATTATTGAAAGACATGTAATTATATATTACTAGAATTGGATTAAAATACTACCTGTACTATTCCGTGTGTACTTATGTTCACAATTTTATTACAGCTTTTAGTAAAATGTAGAGTAGGTAGGTCGGTAGGGCGTGCGTTATTTATTTACACGGCATGGCTGTGTCACTAGGTCTGTGGGAATAATAGGTCCCTTAGAACTATCTACCTGTCTACTATTCATAGAATGTAAAAAATTCGACTTCTTTTTTATACAGTCAGTCTGTTGTCCATATTCTGTATCGAATCAAAGTTCCCTTGATGTAAACACATACCCAATTCTTTTAAATGTGATCAAACTCATTAAAAGGTATGCTACAATTACTCACTTATTTCTTAAATCATGGGCAAATAAAATTCACGGTGTTATATAAAAACACGATTCCTTTAAAACACTCCTCAGAGGCAGTTTAAATAAGCTGTGGTTGCGTCTTTCCCTTTACTACAGACTATTTAAACTGCCCCTGAAAAGTGTTTTAACTTTATGGATTCATGTTTTTTAGAAATTATAAGAGACCGTTAATATTTGCGTGTTATTTGCCTCAACTTTGTAGAATAAACACTTCATTATTTTATATTACTGTAACAACATTTTTAACAGTTTGTATCGATAACATCACTATGAAAATTTAATTTGGCTCAGACATTTTTTTGTAAGTCAATACCGTTATTAATTTTTAACTACTTTTGTATTTCCATTGTTTCCTCTAAAAGCATTAGGCAAAACAATGTTACACGTGAATAAATTTGGTAATTTCATGGTCATTGGTAATAGCCCAAACTGTGAGCCCAACGGTAGAACGCTGGCCTCAAATTCGGGAGAAGTCCTGAGTTTGAATCCCGGCATGTACCATTGGTGCCGGCATGACTTTAGTGTTTAAGTTACGTTCATTTGTGGATTAGTAGTAGCAATACCTCTCGAAACCATCTATTTTCGAGCTGTTTATCACGAAAGTCAAAGTGAATTTATTGCCAAAAACACACTTTGGCGACTTTGTTGCCAGATTTGTTGGGAATTATTTTGGGGTTGATGGGGTTTTTTTATTGCAGTATAACAATTATTTTCAAAGTAAAAAGTAGCATATATTATTTATGTTACAGCCATTATTTTATATAGGTAGTGATTTCTATTATTTTTAAGGAGCCTTTAAAAGAGTCACCTTTTTATTAGTTATTAAATTGATTAAAACTGCAAACGATGAACTATCGTAGGTCTCTTCTATTTTGGCAAGTACATCGTTCGAAAACATTATCCATTACTATGATATATCTATGATTAGCATTCAAATGTGCGAGGAGTTCCGTAAACCACAATCAGCTGAAAGCTCAAAGAAAGCAATTCACTTTAACCGACTAAGGCCGGTCAATGCTCTTCCAGAACGCTACTCTATCGAGTCCATATTAGTACAACGCTATTTACTTGTGTATTACTACACATACTATATACATGGTGGGTATAATACCCGACAATTGAGTTAACCAAATACTTTGACTCGCCTGTATAGATATCACGACGGCGGCGTTTTATCAGAATTTCACCATTAACGTCGACAGCAGGTCAACGTGATGTCAACCTTTAAATACTTGTTGCAAAGTCATCCGTAACGTAACCGAGCAGAGTGCATGCTTTTAATCGATGGTCGGTGTGCTGTTTGTTTTGTCTTTACGGCTTTTGACGATAGTAGACGTAAGACGACTTCGCGGTCGCGGGATTTGTCTTGGAATTCTATGGTTTTAAGCATCATTTATCAAACATCGCCACAACAATAAAAAAAAACGGCGCAGGATTGTTTTCTCAAAAATATAAAATTTTCAAAAGTCGAAGAACAAAAGTGGTTGTATTTGTATTCGTTACACCTTGTAATGGCATTCCTTTACCTTCTGTTAAATATTCCATCGCTAGCCTTACGAGGGGACACTGAAATCTTCAGCAAGGCCGCTTACCTCTGAAATTAGGTATTATTTAAACGGCGGCGCCACGGGGAGCGAGCAAACTACAATACAAGATTACCAACACATTCTATGCGGGAGCAGCTGTGTGTGGCTCTTAAAAATAAACCCACGCATTATTTGTTTAGCTAGACGGCGATTCGAGAATTTCCACTTTACAGCTTTTCAGATTTACGGAAATTGTCACTTTTCAACATGCAAAAAATAATACTAGGTTCTCATTGTAGAAAACATGTTAAAAGGTAAATGCCATTAAAAACATAACTTGAAAAAAAACCAAGTCTCGCAACTTAGTCTTTCTACCGTTAAAAGTTGTGGGATCCATGTAATACCTACCAAGTCAGTTAATTTATGTTAGGTAGGTAATAAAATTATAAAAGTGTCGCTGACATAATTGGTTGTAAGAAATATTGAATTTTTAAGACTCATAAAACTAAGTCACTTAAATTAAGTAGGTAAATCAATAAGACTTGAAAGAATTGTAAAATTAACTAAGACAGACACCCCTCCAAATTGAATTTTTAAAGGCAACCTCAAAGGTGCCCAGCAGGGCGACCCCCTCGGACCAGCAATTTTCAGTTTCAATACATCCGACCATGAAATCAAACTCAACAAAATCATAATTTTTTATTCAAAGTAGCACAGAAACTGCGACTTAATGAACGTTACAAGTTACTTTAACTTGTGTCCATTTCAAAATCTAGATCATTTTGGAGAAAAAATGGACAAAAAACCTTTAAACTTAGTCTTTTCAAGTCCTTAATTTACAGGATTTATATAAATGTTCTAAAACTCATGCATTGAACTGGCTTTAATTCCAGACATCATTGTCATTTAAATAATCTTTAATGTTATAGTAGCTTTTTTGGCACAAGGTGTGCTTCACACATCTTTTGAACCGCGTTTCTGGCAAGCTTATTATATCCTCAGGGATCTTATTGTAGAAACGTATACAATGCTCCATAAAGGATGTATTAACCTTTGCCAGCCTACATTTTGGGAACGAAAGTTTATGTCTATTTCTAGTATTTACATTGTGTTGGCTACCTACAGTTTTAAAGTCACTGATATTTTTCCTAACGTACATAATATTTTCATAGATATACTGACTAGCAACTGTTAGGATGTTAGTTTCTTTAAAGAAATCTCTTAAGGAATCTCTATTGCCTAGCTTATATATGAATCTGATCGCTCTCTTCTGCAGGACGAAGATGGTCTCAATGTCTGCTGCTCGACCCCACCCGATAGTAAGTTAAATTAAAAATTCAAATATCGACCAGACCCGATAGTAGGTTAAATTCAAAATTCAACCTTTGGTATTTAAACGGTACCATTGGAGGTGAAGCAGACACAGTTCTCACAGACTTGAAACACCTTTCGAAAATAGGCCTAGGACTAAATTACTCCAAAATAATGCGAACTATACATACCCGATACGATAGACGTAAATCAAGAAACCAAATCACAACAGATTTCAACCGTACAGCACCAAACATAAAACTTCTCAGTAAAGGTAACGAGTCGCTTCACCTCCTTGGTGCCCCGATTCTAGAAGAAGTGATGCGTGGCTTCATTTAAAATCCCATCAAACAGTTTGAATCCTCCTCTTTTCGATTCAGAGAAATAAACACTCATATGGCTCCGTATATAATCCGTTTTGGCCTTTTCGTCCCTAAATTTACTTATGTTTTACGCTGTTCCCCATTTTGGGAACACAAAGACTTTCTGGAGCCCCTTGACAAAATTATAAAACAGTCCCTCACTGAAATTCTAAATTGACAGTTTAAAAGAGTTGGTGGCAGGTATCGCTGCCGATCCGCACGGTGGACTCGGCATGAGAAAAAAATCCAGTGTGGCCCTCCCAGTATTCCTGTCCTCGGCTTACTCGCTGTGGGCATGACCGCCTGGGTACAGGCCTGTCCGGATTAACATTTACTGATCGTGCTTCACTCACAAAGGCTGTAGGATGAGCCGCTCTGCAAAGTGGTTAAAAGAAACTGCTAGATAATGCAGAAAGCCCTGCAGAGCGTTGTCGCCTCGTAGTGCCGGAATCAGGATTATCCTTGCCTTGCCATCGCCAATGGCATTGGAACGATGCTAGACGACATTCAGAGTCTGACGCTAGCCGTAGGTATGCGACTCAGCGCACAACTGACTGTGTCACATCGCTGTCTCTGCAGACAAAACGTCGACCGTCTGGGTCAACACAGTCTGTCATGCCAGCGGAGTGCCGGTAGACTTCCTCGCCATGCGTCGATCAACGACATCATCCGGAGGGCTCTTACCACTATCAACGTCCCGGCCATGCTAGAGCCAAATTGTGTAGCCCGGAACGATGACAGGAGACCAGATGGGATGTCGTTGCTCCCATGAAAAAATGGGAAATCCCCGGTGTACAACATGTGCGGACACCTTAGTGCCGTCCTACATCCGGGCCACTTCCACAAGAGCTGGCGCTGCGGCATCAAGTGCAGAAGGTATCAAGCGGTGCAAGTACGGGACTCTAGCACAGAGTCACGTATTTGTGCCGTTTGGTGTCTAGACACTCAGACCTTGGGGGCCTGAGGCGCGACTGTTCCTCAAAGAACTATCGACACAACCAGGAACCCCAGGGCTGGCTATTACCTCGGGCAGAGGATGATAAGTCTCGCCATCCAACGAGGCAACGTAGCCAGCATACGGGACCCTTCACAGAGGATCGATCTGGGCACAGTTTTCTATATTTAGTTACATTTAATTATAGGTTAAAAAATAATCAGTGAATAATATTTACGATTGTAGCATTATATACTGGTCGTATAAATATTAAATAAAAAGGATCCTGATCGGCACCTAATCACAAAAAAAAATCTTTAAAAAAGTAAAACCTGACGAAAACGCTGTCGGCCATGATGTTCTTTAGATTATTACGTACGTTGTCATCATGACATCACATATTTTGTAAACAAACACACTGGAACGAGGAAAGCGGATTAAAAGTACTGATAGTAGACAACAGAGAAACTTTGTATATTGCTTGTATGAAATTGTGACCAGAGGCACCTCCCTCAACTAGAAATAAGTAGGTATTTTTACATAAATATAAAAAATACATTACATAGAAATATATTTTTCTCTAAGCAATTGTCAACTGTTTGAGAAAAAATTATGTCATCTAAAATGTCAACCCAAATGTTAAACTATGCCCATAGGTATCTTGGAGGTCAGTGAGATTAGTAAAAACATAATAAGCTTGTGACAATATGCTTTCATTTTACGCGTGTACCTACTAATAATGTGCGACGTCACTACCATGGTGAACAACGATTTTGGCGTTTCAAATCAAAGATTAAAATAATAATTTCCACAGCCATCTTCTACGTTAATGTGCCTTTTTATATCTGTATAATATATATTGGGTCGTTAGGCTAAATACTATATATTAACATTTTTTTATGATTTTTTATATGAATCATCTTGCGTATTCTGCTTTAATCGAGTACACTCGTAGTGGCGTTGCGGTTTATTTAAAAATATCTGAAATATCGTTTTACCGATATAATACGACTATTGACGTAGGTAAAAACATTGAAATTTACGAACAACCGCCGACGAATATTTTACCCATAACATAACATAACTAAATACACACTCTGTTTGAATACGTAATTTGCCTAACTTAATTGTAGGTACCTATTATGACTGCCTCGTTGGTCTAGCGGTATCACATCTGATTACCGTGCCGGAGGTCGTGGGTTCTATTTTCCAATGGGGGCCGCCTCACATTTGAACACATGGCCTAATTCTGGGTGTATTTCCATGTTTGTGATGTCCTTGCCTGGATACCATAGCACAGGGTGTCCTAGTTTGGAACCAGGACAAATGATTGTGTTGCGGGGAAGTTATTATTATTACGGAAGTTATTATTTTCATATTTTCATGCTCTATGTGAGCCGTGCCGTGCAATAACTTTACAACGCCGACTTTTGTAAGCATGGTAGAGAGACTCCCAAATTCTCGACTACCTTGCTTGCGTAAACTTCGTGCGAAACGGACTCGTGCAGCGAGGGTTCCGTCAATATTATATTTGTCTTATTTAGTTAAAGAAAATCTATTCAAAAAGAGCTAGTTTAGTCCTCGTAAACAGGGACCAAAATATCTCTTTGATACCCAGGGATGAAAAGTGATTTGAATTTAGAATACTTATGTATATTTCTAGTAAAACTTTCAATCACAAAAGAGATCATCACGCACATTCTATGAACAAGTAACTGGCTGTATGATAAAGAAACCGCGCGCGAGCCAAATAAAAAAAAAGTTTGTGAAAAAATAAAAGACACCACGCTACACTCGCCATTGGGTCGGGATTCTACTTTATAATCCTTCGCTCCGCTCTGGATTCACTAAAATACTCTCGCCTTAAAAAATGTTGTTTGCTTCCTAGGTAAACAATCTACCATTCTTTCATTCAGTTCGGGACCTTTAGCGGGAGTCCAAATCGTTGTTATACCTGCCATAGAGACTGCACTATAATCACGCCAAGTTAAACACTTGTGTAATTATGTATATTACTGACCGTATTCACGATAGTCCAAAAAAAACATAAAAACGTTCCATGCTCATGCATGACGAACCTTATTTTTAATAGTCTATTGACAATCCGCTATAACAAAGCATTTTTTGTGACAATTTAAGCTACCTACCTATATAATATGATGGCTTAAGAGATAAAACCCTCTAAGGTCAGACGAACAGTCAGAGAGACATAGTAAGGATATTAGTAGAGCCCTGTTTACGTTTATGTTTAACCCTTTGTGTACGGAATACTAAAAACGAGAAGTCAATAAAATCTCGGTACTATTGGCCAATTCAGGAAGTGGACATGCGGCTCTCACTTGTTGACCTTATAGCGTTACATCAGCAGAATATTACTAAGCTATCACAAATTATTTATTTATTTATTTTCTGTAAAGTCATTTCTTTTCTATGGATGCGATACATGGTCCGTCAGAAAAGACCTATCAAACCAAGTCGAAGTGTTTGCTAACAAATGCTTGAGGTAAATACTACAGATCTTCAGAGCAAAAAACATCGCACATCAAAAACTCTGGAGAATTACTGAACAGAAACCGATAGAAAAAACTAGAATTAAAGATGAGAAAGTGGCTTTGGATTGAGCACACAATGAGGAGATCCCATAACCACCCATCCAAAATGGTGCTCCACTGGAACGAGAAAGAGAGGACGTCCTAAAATCACCTGGAGACGCTCATTTCAGTAGGAAGCAACCAGTATCAATCAATACAAAATTAAATTTGGACGAGCTTTAATTGAAGGCACAAAATTGAACGCTATGGAAAGTTGTTTTAAGAGCCGTAATGAGGGATAACAGGAACTGATCATGACTTATTTATTTATTAGCTCCGCCAACAAGATAATACATTATGCATTAAAAATTAACATTAGTACAAAATAATAATTATTATGTACTGCGCAATTACAGGCAGTTATGACGCTCACTCTATTCATTGAGTTGGGTGCAAAAACGTTATAACATGCCTCAATTTTAATTTTGACAGTTCGAATTAGAATTAATAAATAGACCTATATAAATATAGTATATATAGTGGGACGTATATACGCTGCGTCCCACTTTAGACCAAACTGCCGGACATAGCTCTGTTAATTCATAAAATTTACTGACTTAATATTGTTTTCTCGCCCACACAATAAAGATGGTGTTTATTTTCCATATTGTACTTCCTGCAATGTAGGATATATGCGTAAATCCACATGCTGTGGATTAAAGCAAGCATTTACGAGAAATAATGTAAAACTGGGATATCGGCAAGCGCAGCGTATAACGACCAGCCACAAGATGGACAGATGACCTCATCCAAGTGGCAGGAAGACGCTGGATTCAAGCAGCTTCCAACCGGTCGTTTTGGAAATCCATGGCCTATGTCTACTGCTGACTTCTTGTGGCTGAATGATGATGATGATGAATGTGAACACTCACAGACTAATAAAGAATTGATCATCACGTAGTTGCAGCAACAAAAGCATTTAGCACGTATTAAATACAATTTCTTTATTTTTATACTTATTTTTTGCATATCCACAGACAATGAATGAATCTGTGAATGCAACTTTTTCTAAATCATAAAAAAGTCAAAACGCTCTATGCTTATAAAACTTACACAGAGTCTTACTAAAAGAGCCTCTGAGAGAGGCTATAAATTTAAATAAGACTATTAGTGTGCAGTACTTACGAAAGTTGTAGTTCGAAAATTATAATCACGGCTTAGGATTTTTTTATGTTGAATCATCAACAAGATAGAGATTTCGCCCGCGTCATAGACTGAATTCACAGAAGTTCACTAAACATAATCTAAGTTTAAAGCTCCTTTATAGAACGGTGCTATACTTTTTTGGCATATTTAAGTCCACTTAGAGATAAACTAGGTTTATTTGAATTATGTAGGTACTTTGGCGTTTATTTTATTTTATTGAAATTTACCGGTATTTTTTTAATTAAAAAAGCTAACGTGTTTTCTCTACTTGGTATTGGTATTGGTGACGATTTGGGTTTCCGCAACTTGATTGCATATGAGCCTATTTTACGTAAATGAAGGTACCTATCATCAAAATAAGGAGGTTAGTCCTGCTACCCTAGGTCATCTAGGAAAGCTAGGAGCTTTCCTTGAATGCCTCCCGCAGTGTCCACGGATTTCCGAAGAGAGCCGTCTGTTGTGTGGCCAGCCCCGTGCATTCCACTAGCACGTGGTTGGCTGTTTCTTCCGCGTCCATGCGTGCTCTGCATAAAGGACTATCTGTAACACCTATTGTAAAGAGATGTTCGTTGTAATGATCTTGACCTGTGAGAGCCCCCGTTACTAGGCGACAGTTGTGCCTTGGTGAAGCGAAGGAGGCCACGGGAGAGACGAGGATTTCTGCCTGGCATTGCTGCCCTGGCTTGTCAATTTAACTCAATTCATGTAGCTTACTAATAAACTCAATTTATTAACACCTCATCGATCATGAGCCAAAAGTGCTTTGAACTCACGTTAAATTAAAACACGCAATAAACTTCCAAATGTTACGAAGTCTGATCACATCATGGAAAACTGAGGAATACTGAGTGAATACAGTCAACAGCAGCCTGACCTTACATTTCAGTTCCAAAGTCCCCTGTAACGCAGCTGTTAGTTAGCCCTGAGATGTCCTTGCATAGCCTCATAATTGGGCCATTGTACGTAGTAGCAAAGCTGTGAGATTACTCTAGCCAGCCTATCTCTTTGCAGAATTACGCCCACAAAATCTTGAAGGATTCCAATAGTCTAACCTGTCGCACCCCATACTAATTTCTGTCTCAAACGTCAGGATTCCGGCAGGATTTGGTGCACATAACCAAGTTTATGTCACTGCAGGCCTCCTGAAAGGATCCCAATGATGCAGTCAGCTTCCCAATCATGGCAGCCCGTTACTTTTCCATCCACTTAATGGGAATGGTGACGTGGGCGAGTGTTTTTTTTTCGGCTTTGAGGCAGAGCCCAGGCAAAGCGGGCTGTTTGTTAGTCTTACTGTGTCAGACTGCACGCATGTAAATGGTGATGTGTTGACGACTGTACCTAACCTAATCTAACCTTGGCAGATGGAAATCAAGGCGCTCGAAAAGTTTCGGTGGAGTTTTATACAAAAACACTATACCTAGTATCCTTGAAGATCATAGTCGATATTATCAAGATTTTTCGACAACATATTTTATAAACCGAGCTTGACTCACGAAAAGGCAAACCAATGACGCATTGTCAGTCGCAATAATTCTGAGTATGGTCATAGAATCGATTCACGAGCATTTTGTTTATCAACGCGATATAGCACGTGTTACATTGTGTAGAGTCTATGCGTAGGTTTATTTGCTTGGAGATAATTTTAAACATGCCAAAACAAATTCTGCCAAAGTCACGCCTTACACGAAATGGGCAATTTTTAGATTTTTTTATTTACCTAAATTCAAATTTCTTTGATAAGACTGAACTAGTGTGGACTAAATGCAGTTTCTATCTACAGCAATTCTGAAACAATATGCAAATAACAATGATAATCCAGTACGTAAACTGAAATAATACACATTTTTATAATTAAGAATGTACTAAATGCTACTATACAACACACAAAACTAAACAAAAACTCTAGCTATCTATAACTTAATATCATTTTCCCCGATGAACTTGATAAATAATACATAAAGGTCCATGGACGATGATACTCGTAAATGTGTTAATAATAAACATGTGAAATTAATTGGTAGTGGAATATATATAGATAGAATACAATTATACAAATTTATTGATCTATTATTTTTACGGCAGTGGTCGAGATCACCCTCCTCAAGACCATACTCACAAATCGAGTTGTCACGCGCTCGGATTTTATTTAAGAAGACAGGCGTACAACAGTGGCCAATCCGGAGACGTGAAATTACCGACACAACTCTCTTACCAACCTTTTTGAATTTGAAAAACCATGGTTTGGGTCTGATAGTTGATTGAATGGCGAAAAAGCGAGAACCCTTGAAGCGACTACTCTCTTCCCTAAGGGTCGACCAGGAGTCATAGAGTCGTTTTTTTGACAACGCCAGTAAGTCATAGGGTAGTGAGAGTAGTGCCTCCGGTCCACTTCGTGAATACAGGCATGTTTAACAATAGGATCCGCATTCTCATTGCCCGCTTTACCTAAGTGGCCAGTTGTCCAAACCATGTTGACCTCGAGGTTATTCCTAGCACAATTTAGAAAAGACGTTTTAATATCCAGAGCTTGAAGTTGGCTTGAAGGCAACTTAACGAGTCAGTAAAAATAACCGCATTATTAATATTGTGCGATTAAATACAATTTCTTTATTTTTATACTTATTTTTTGCATATCCACAGACAATGAATGAATCTGTGAATGCAACTTTTTCTAAATCATAAAAAAGTCAAAACGCTCTATGCTTATAAAACTTACACAGAGTCTTACTAAAAGAGCCTCTGAGAGAGGCTATAAATTTAAATAAGACTATTAGTGTGCAGTACTTACGAAAGTTGTAGTTCGAAAATTATAATCACGGCTTAGGATTTTTTTATGTTGAATCATCAACAAGATAGAGATTTCGCCCGCGTCATAGACTGAATTCACAGAAGTTCACTAAACATAATCTAAGTTTAAAGCTCCTTTATAGAACGGTGCTATACTTTTTTGGCATATTTAAGTCCACTTAGAGATAAACTAGGTTTATTTGAATTATGTAGGTACTTTGGCGTTTATTTTATTTTATTGAAATTTACCGGTATTTTTTTAATTAAAAAAGCTAACGTGTTTTCTCTACTTGGTATTGGTATTGGTGACGATTTGGGTTTCCGCAACTTGATTGCATATGAGCCTATTTTACGTAAATGAAGGTACCTATCATCAAAATAAGGAGGTTAGTCCTGCTACCCTAGGTCATCTAGGAAAGCTAGGAGCTTTCCTTGAATGCCTCCCGCAGTGTCCACGGATTTCCGAAGAGAGCCGTCTGTTGTGTGGCCAGCCCCGTGCATTCCACTAGCACGTGGTTGGCTGTTTCTTCCGCGTCCATGCGTGCTCTGCATAAAGGACTATCTGTAACACCTATTGTAAAGAGATGTTCGTTGTAATGATCTTGACCTGTGAGAGCCCCCGTTACTAGGCGACAGTTGTGCCTTGGTGAAGCGAAGGAGGCCACGGGAGAGACGAGGATTTCTGCCTGGCATTGCTGCCCTGGCTTGTCTGTAGTCCATGCGTGAGGTCCCGTCATAGTTACACAACTATTGGTGCGTTTGCCTGTTGGTGTGTTTGCCTAGTCAAGTAGTCATGTCTTCAGTTGCCAGAAGGGTAGAGGGGCGATGGGCTCGGGTCCCTCCACTGTAGCTCCTAGTGAGCTTATCAGCTGCGTTGTTTCCCCTTGAGCCACTGTGTTCTTTGATCTACTGTAAAGCAAGGTGTTCGAAGATGACTTTCTTGGGTCGGTTACCGGGGATCAGAATGCCGCAGTTCATTCTCCGGGGAACATCCTCAGGTCGTACGACTGTAAGTTTATCGTGATCTTGGCTACTTCTCCCTTTAGCCTCTCAAAGTCCTCCTTATCGAAGAAGCGAAGGTTCCCTTCGTGGATCATGGGCTTCCCTCGGAACATCCGGCCCTTGTGGTTATTGTATAGTATTTCTTCGATCATCAGGTTTCCATTGCGTTCAGCGCCGTATTGGCGTACTCGTGGTGATTATGAAAGCCATGTCCGCTTTCGCTGTGTCAGCGTAGCTGGTCTCAGCGCGTTGCTTTTTATGTTCTCCCCGTGAGGAGATCGTCTCATCGAGACATGCCTGCTTCGATGGTTCCGCCCTCGGGTTATCAGTGGTTTTGGGAAGTAGACGGTACCGCTACATTGTCTTTTGTCCTCGGTTTGGCGATGTCTGACATGTCTGCCTCGGCAGTGTTCGTCGTGGTGTCAGCGGTGTATTGTAGGGCGGACCGCCTTGCTACCAAACTTGTCACCGTCGTACTTGCGCTGTTTATTGCGCACGTAGCGCCTGCGCTTGGGACGGTGTTCGTCCTCCGTCCGCGGTAGTAGTGATGTCAGTCCCTAGAGGCGTCAGGTTCCTCCGCAGCAGGCTGTCTGTGGTATTGGTTCTTGCTTTGGTTTTGGTTGGGTCGATACTCCTCCATCGTGCCCCAGCTGTTACTGATGCTGCGTAGACCCGGTTGTTCCTCTGTCATAGTCGTCGGGTTCTTCGCTGCGGTTGGCGGTCTAGGTTGACGGTGATCTGATTGTTGGTCATTCGAGTGCCCCTGATCTCTTGCATTTGGGGGCACAACCCATGGCGGGCGGCTCCTCGGCGTATTCGATCGCGGGCGATGATATCCGGAGCCTCAACATGGGTGGCTCCTCGAAACATTGGCCATTTTTCCCCACTGTCTCTTCGAGCTTGGTGGCAACCCGAGATGGGCGGCTCCTCGGCTCTACAGGAGCAGGTTAGATCCTGGCGGCGGACGACAGTTGTTCCATGGTTTTTTCCTGCATGGTTTAAGTTAAAATGAGTACTCATGCCTATTATGTCCTGGAAGGGTTGGCAGAACCACCATGATTCACCAAAATGGAGAAGTAAACGAGTAAATATCCGTTAAAAATCTGTCATATCATGTCGACAAACTTGATCCTGACTTATCTACTAGCTTTTTAGTAATATATATTTTTTTCTGAATTGCGGCGCACCGTCTTTCACCTCTTTCTTTCGTATCTACACCGAGACTGATGGCTGATGCTCGTTAGTCAGCCTTCCCTAACTAAGTTTGTTTTCCTATGAAGGCTGGCATTCCATCACTTCTACCTAACATTACCATCTGTAATAGCCTTTTAATATATTTCGTATGATTTACGCAGCGTTTTTCAGCATTTACGCTCGTGTCTAAAGAGTCTTATTTTACTTATACCTACAGTTAGGTATATTACTTACCTCTCTTTTCAATTTAACTCAATTCATGTAGCTTACTAATAAACTCAATTTATTAACACCTCATCGATCATGAGCCAAAAGTGCTTTGAACTCACGTTAAATTAAAACACGCAATAAACTTCCAAATGTTACGAAGTCTGATCACATCATGGAAAACTGAGGAATACTGAGTGAATACAGTCAACAGCAGCCTGACCTTACATTTCAGTTCCAAAGTCCCCTGTAACGCAGCTGTTAGTTAGCCCTGAGATGTCCTTGCATAGCCTCATAATTGGGCCATTGTACGTAGTAGCAAAGCTGTGAGATTACTCTAGCCAGCCTATCTCTTTGCAGAATTACGCCCACAAAATCTTGAAGGATTCCAATAGTCTAACCTGTCGCACCCCATACTAATTTCTGTCTCAAACGTCAGGATTCCGGCAGGATTTGGTGCACATAACCAAGTTTATGTCACTGCAGGCCTCCTGAAAGGATCCCAATGATGCAGTCAGCTTCCCAATCATGGCAGCCCGTTACTTTTCCATCCACTTAATGGGAATGGTGACGTGGGCGAGTGTTTTTTTTTCGGCTTTGAGGCAGAGCCCAGGCAAAGCGGGCTGTTTGTTAGTCTTACTGTGTCAGACTGCACGCATGTAAATGGTGATGTGTTGACGACTGTACCTAACCTAATCTAACCTTGGCAGATGGAAATCAAGGCGCTCGAAAAGTTTCGGTGGAGTTTTATACAAAAACACTATACCTAGTATCCTTGAAGATCATAGTCGATATTATCAAGATTTTTCGACAACATATTTTATAAACCGAGCTTGACTCACGAAAAGGCAAACCAATGACGCATTGTCAGTCGCAATAATTCTGAGTATGGTCATAGAATCGATTCACGAGCATTTTGTTTATCAACGCGATATAGCACGTGTTACATTGTGTAGAGTCTATGCGTAGGTTTATTTGCTTGGAGATAATTTTAAACATGCCAAAACAAATTCTGCCAAAGTCACGCCTTACACGAAATGGGCAATTTTTAGATTTTTTTATTTACCTAAATTCAAATTTCTTTGATAAGACTGAACTAGTGTGGACTAAATGCAGTTTCTATCTACAGCAATTCTGAAACAATATGCAAATAACAATGATAATCCAGTACGTAAACTGAAATAATACACATTTTTATAATTAAGAATGTACTAAATGCTACTATACAACACACAAAACTAAACAAAAACTCTAGCTATCTATAACTTAATATCATTTTCCCCGATGAACTTGATAAATAATACATAAAGGTCCATGGACGATGATACTCGTAAATGTGTTAATAATAAACATGTGAAATTAATTGGTAGTGGAATATATATAGATAGAATACAATTATACAAATTTATTGATCTATTATTTTTACGGCAGTGGTCGAGATCACCCTCCTCAAGACCATACTCACAAATCGAGTTGTCACGCGCTCGGATTTTATTTAAGAAGACAGGCGTACAACAGTGGCCAATCCGGAGACGTGAAATTACCGACACAACTCTCTTACCAACCTTTTTGAATTTGAAAAACCATGGTTTGGGTCTGATAGTTGATTGAATGGCGAAAAAGCGAGAACCCTTGAAGCGACTACTCTCTTCCCTAAGGGTCGACCAGGAGTCATAGAGTCGTTTTTTTGACAACGCCAGTAAGTCATAGGGTAGTGAGAGTAGTGCCTCCGGTCCACTTCGTGAATACAGGCATGTTTAACAATAGGATCCGCATTCTCATTGCCCGCTTTACCTAAGTGGCCAGTTGTCCAAACCATGTTGACCTCGAGGTTATTCCTAGCACAATTTAGAAAAGACGTTTTAATATCCAGAGCTTGAAGTTGGCTTGAAGGCAACTTAACGAGTCAGTAAAAATAACCGCATTATTAATATTGTGCGATTAAATACAATTTCTTTATTTTTATACTTATTTTTTGCATATCCACAGACAATGAATGAATCTGTGAATGCAACTTTTTCTAAATCATAAAAAAGTCAAAACGCTCTATGCTTATAAAACTTACACAGAGTCTTACTAAAAGAGCCTCTGAGAGAGGCTATAAATTTAAATAAGACTATTAGTGTGCAGTACTTACGAAAGTTGTAGTTCGAAAATTATAATCACGGCTTAGGATTTTTTTATGTTGAATCATCAACAAGATAGAGATTTCGCCCGCGTCATAGACTGAATTCACAGAAGTTCACTAAACATAATCTAAGTTTAAAGCTCCTTTATAGAACGGTGCTATACTTTTTTGGCATATTTAAGTCCACTTAGAGATAAACTAGGTTTATTTGAATTATGTAGGTACTTTGGCGTTTATTTTATTTTATTGAAATTTACCGGTATTTTTTTAATTAAAAAAGCTAACGTGTTTTCTCTACTTGGTATTGGTATTGGTGACGATTTGGGTTTCCGCAACTTGATTGCATATGAGCCTATTTTACGTAAATGAAGGTACCTATCATCAAAATAAGGAGGTTAGTCCTGCTACCCTAGGTCATCTAGGAAAGCTAGGAGCTTTCCTTGAATGCCTCCCGCAGTGTCCACGGATTTCCGAAGAGAGCCGTCTGTTGTGTGGCCAGCCCCGTGCATTCCACTAGCACGTGGTTGGCTGTTTCTTCCGCGTCCATGCGTGCTCTGCATAAAGGACTATCTGTAACACCTATTGTAAAGAGATGTTCGTTGTAATGATCTTGACCTGTGAGAGCCCCCGTTACTAGGCGACAGTTGTGCCTTGGTGAAGCGAAGGAGGCCACGGGAGAGACGAGGATTTCTGCCTGGCATTGCTGCCCTGGCTTGTCTGTAGTCCATGCGTGAGGTCCCGTCATAGTTACACAACTATTGGTGCGTTTGCCTGTTGGTGTGTTTGCCTAGTCAAGTAGTCATGTCTTCAGTTGCCAGAAGGGTAGAGGGGCGATGGGCTCGGGTCCCTCCACTGTAGCTCCTAGTGAGCTTATCAGCTGCGTTGTTTCCCCTTGAGCCACTGTGTTCTTTGATCTACTGTAAAGCAAGGTGTTCGAAGATGACTTTCTTGGGTCGGTTACCGGGGATCAGAATGCCGCAGTTCATTCTCCGGGGAACATCCTCAGGTCGTACGACTGTAAGTTTATCGTGATCTTGGCTACTTCTCCCTTTAGCCTCTCAAAGTCCTCCTTATCGAAGAAGCGAAGGTTCCCTTCGTGGATCATGGGCTTCCCTCGGAACATCCGGCCCTTGTGGTTATTGTATAGTATTTCTTCGATCATCAGGTTTCCATTGCGTTCAGCGCCGTATTGGCGTACTCGTGGTGATTATGAAAGCCATGTCCGCTTTCGCTGTGTCAGCGTAGCTGGTCTCAGCGCGTTGCTTTTTATGTTCTCCCCGTGAGGAGATCGTCTCATCGAGACATGCCTGCTTCGATGGTTCCGCCCTCGGGTTATCAGTGGTTTTGGGAAGTAGACGGTACCGCTACATTGTCTTTTGTCCTCGGTTTGGCGATGTCTGACATGTCTGCCTCGGCAGTGTTCGTCGTGGTGTCAGCGGTGTATTGTAGGGCGGACCGCCTTGCTACCAAACTTGTCACCGTCGTACTTGCGCTGTTTATTGCGCACGTAGCGCCTGCGCTTGGGACGGTGTTCGTCCTCCGTCCGCGGTAGTAGTGATGTCAGTCCCTAGAGGCGTCAGGTTCCTCCGCAGCAGGCTGTCTGTGGTATTGGTTCTTGCTTTGGTTTTGGTTGGGTCGATACTCCTCCATCGTGCCCCAGCTGTTACTGATGCTGCGTAGACCCGGTTGTTCCTCTGTCATAGTCGTCGGGTTCTTCGCTGCGGTTGGCGGTCTAGGTTGACGGTGATCTGATTGTTGGTCATTCGAGTGCCCCTGATCTCTTGCATTTGGGGGCACAACCCATGGCGGGCGGCTCCTCGGCGTATTCGATCGCGGGCGATGATATCCGGAGCCTCAACATGGGTGGCTCCTCGAAACATTGGCCATTTTTCCCCACTGTCTCTTCGAGCTTGGTGGCAACCCGAGATGGGCGGCTCCTCGGCTCTACAGGAGCAGGTTAGATCCTGGCGGCGGACGACAGTTGTTCCATGGTTTTTTCCTGCATGGTTTAAGTTAAAATGAGTACTCATGCCTATTATGTCCTGGAAGGGTTGGCAGAACCACCATGATTCACCAAAATGGAGAAGTAAACGAGTAAATATCCGTTAAAAATCTGTCATATCATGTCGACAAACTTGATCCTGACTTATCTACTAGCTTTTTAGTAATATATATTTTTTTCTGAATTGCGGCGCACCGTCTTTCACCTCTTTCTTTCGTATCTACACCGAGACTGATGGCTGATGCTCGTTAGTCAGCCTTCCCTAACTAAGTTTGTTTTCCTATGAAGGCTGGCATTCCATCACTTCTACCTAACATTACCATCTGTAATAGCCTTTTAATATATTTCGTATGATTTACGCAGCGTTTTTCAGCATTTACGCTCGTGTCTAAAGAGTCTTATTTTACTTATACCTACAGTTAGGTATATTACTTACCTCTCTTTTCAATTTAACTCAATTCATGTAGCTTACTAATAAACTCAATTTATTAACACCTCATCGATCATGAGCCAAAAGTGCTTTGAACTCACGTTAAATTAAAACACGCAATAAACTTCCAAATGTTACGAAGTCTGATCACATCATGGAAAACTGAGGAATACTGAGTGAATACAGTCAACAGCAGCCTGACCTTACATTTCAGTTCCAAAGTCCCCTGTAACGCAGCTGTTAGTTAGCCCTGAGATGTCCTTGCATAGCCTCATAATTGGGCCATTGTACGTAGTAGCAAAGCTGTGAGATTACTCTAGCCAGCCTATCTCTTTGCAGAATTACGCCCACAAAATCTTGAAGGATTCCAATAGTCTAACCTGTCGCACCCCATACTAATTTCTGTCTCAAACGTCAGGATTCCGGCAGGATTTGGTGCACATAACCAAGTTTATGTCACTGCAGGCCTCCTGAAAGGATCCCAATGATGCAGTCAGCTTCCCAATCATGGCAGCCCGTTACTTTTCCATCCACTTAATGGGAATGGTGACGTGGGCGAGTGTTTTTTTTTCGGCTTTGAGGCAGAGCCCAGGCAAAGCGGGCTGTTTGTTAGTCTTACTGTGTCAGACTGCACGCATGTAAATGGTGATGTGTTGACGACTGTACCTAACCTAATCTAACCTTGGCAGATGGAAATCAAGGCGCTCGAAAAGTTTCGGTGGAGTTTTATACAAAAACACTATACCTAGTATCCTTGAAGATCATAGTCGATATTATCAAGATTTTTCGACAACATATTTTATAAACCGAGCTTGACTCACGAAAAGGCAAACCAATGACGCATTGTCAGTCGCAATAATTCTGAGTATGGTCATAGAATCGATTCACGAGCATTTTGTTTATCAACGCGATATAGCACGTGTTACATTGTGTAGAGTCTATGCGTAGGTTTATTTGCTTGGAGATAATTTTAAACATGCCAAAACAAATTCTGCCAAAGTCACGCCTTACACGAAATGGGCAATTTTTAGATTTTTTTATTTACCTAAATTCAAATTTCTTTGATAAGACTGAACTAGTGTGGACTAAATGCAGTTTCTATCTACAGCAATTCTGAAACAATATGCAAATAACAATGATAATCCAGTACGTAAACTGAAATAATACACATTTTTATAATTAAGAATGTACTAAATGCTACTATACAACACACAAAACTAAACAAAAACTCTAGCTATCTATAACTTAATATCATTTTCCCCGATGAACTTGATAAATAATACATAAAGGTCCATGGACGATGATACTCGTAAATGTGTTAATAATAAACATGTGAAATTAATTGGTAGTGGAATATATATAGATAGAATACAATTATACAAATTTATTGATCTATTATTTTTAGGGCAGTGGTCGAGATCACCCTCCTCAAGATCATACTCACAAATCGAGTTGTCACGCGCTCGGATTTTATTTAAGAAGACAGGCGTACAACAGTGGCCAATCCGGAGACGTGAAATTACCGACACAACTCTCTTACCAACCTTTTTGAATTTGAAAAACCATGGTTTGGGTTTGATAGTTGATTGAATGGCGAAAAAGCGAGAACCCTTGAAGCGACTACTCTCTTCCCTAAGGGTCGACCAGGAGTCATAGAGTCGTTTTTTTGACAACGCCAGTAAGTCATAGGGTAGTGAGAGTAGTGCCTCCGGTCCACTTCGTGAATACAGGCATGTTTAACAATAGGATCCGCATTCTCATTGCCCGCTTTACCTAAGTGGCCAGATGTCCAAACCATGTTGACCTCGAGGTTATTCCTAGCACGATTTAGAAAAGACGTTTTAATATCCAGACCTTGAAGTTGGCTTGAAGGCAACTTAACGAGTCAGTAAAAATAACCGCATTATTAATATTGTGCGATTCAACAAAAAGGGTGGCCACCAGTATTCCAATACACTCGCCAGTAAATACAGAGGACTCCGGAGGACATTTAAATTGAATAACCAATTCAGAGTTTTCTAAAAATACCGAAACATCTACCGGGGAGGACGATGATAATTTCGACGCGTCAGTGAAAAATCTTTGCCAGCCATTCCATCGTTCACTTACAGCAGCATTAAAGTTGGTGTTAGCTGAAGGATCATCTTTACCTAGGCTTATACTGTAACACATCATAGCTGTAATCAAAGATCGGCACTTTACTGGCTGTCACCATAGAGTTCCCGAAATTCCCAAGCCATCTGAAACTCTTAACAATTTGAGGAATTTCATTGCTATTCCAGTAGGAACTTGTACGGGTGAGGGAATGCAGTTCTTATAATATTGGAGGGAGGATAATTATGAGACGTTCGGGAGGAGACTTTGGTTATAAAATGGTCCGAAAGAAACTGGCGAAAAAGAAACTTGAAGGGCATTCATTAGTCGGTGTCGATTTCATACAACACAAAACCAGTCGTAAACATTTGTATTGAATGCGGTCTAACTTAACTATTCATTAGCTCCAGGGCGAAACAACCGTAATGGATAACGCTTCTAATCAGAACATTATAAACTAATTTACTAACTAAAGGGGTGAGCGAGCACCCCACTAAAGCCCAGCAAGGACGCGCAGAATGGTGTAAACACGCTCACAGTTTTTAACTAGGTGTTCAATATGATAAATGCCGCTTAACCTAGGATCAAGATAAACGCCTAAAAACTTCACCTTCGACTTCAGAGGGATTGGAATATTTTCAATGCTTACTTCGATTACGATATTTTCTAGAAAATACTAATAGGGAACTCTTTTGAGCTGCCACGGAAAAGCCATGAGCAAAGAGCCAGTGACTAAGGGGAATTGTATTCCAAATTTGAAGCTTTTACGTCTGCTAGAAGTGCCTTAGAGTTTTGATGATCGGTCAGTCAGTGAGTGACAAAATTAAGAACTTTGACTAGTTATTATTCTTAAACTACTCGTTCAATTTGAAATATACCATGTTTATACAATGCCTGCTTGACTACTGAAAATTCAGGCTTCTTGTTTTATCCACAACGAAGTTATAGGGGGTTGAAAATGGCCCGAACTGCTTCGAGAAAAAGATGGTACGCCCGTGCCACATTTTTGCTCGACTTGATATAAGGTGGAGTGAAAGGTGTATACATAGGTACCGGGGATCTTGGAAAACCATGAGGGAGGCCTATGTCCTGCAGTGGGTGTCAAAGGGCTGATTATGATGATGATGAAGAGGTACCTAGATATAATTATGTTTAAAGGTAACTTGCAAAATGGTCAAGGAAAAAAAAGAAGGACGATCTATAAAAAGAAATGAGTTACCATCAAAAATATAACTTGTAAAAAAACCAAGTCTCGCAACTCAGTTCTTCTACCGTAAAAAGTTGTGAGATCCATGTAATACCAAGTCGGCTAATTTATTCAGTCCCTACTTAAGAGTCCTTCTGTCTTTAGTAATTACGTAATTAGCCAACCTAACAACATCTTATAGTGACCATATCAATATTGAAATTCTTTTATGTTTTAAATAAATAGATTGACTTGGCAATATAAAAGTAGGTACCTAATATCAGATTAAAGGCTTTGTAGATTTTTTTACATATGTTTCAGAAGGCTTTTCTAAAAACTCTCCAGGCAGATGAACATCTAAAGTATGTGTGCTTTTTTTGGAGAATTTTTTTTTAATATTTAGGCAGTGATTCCAGCGGGGCCGCTGAAAAACTCACCCATGAAGAAATGCTCAGAAACAGTTTCCGTTTAAAAGTTTTTTGCCTCTCCTGTAAAGTAACGAAAAATTACTTGCGCCGAGTTCTTTGCGAAATGACGATAGGAATTATACGTAATTAAAATTTTCCTTTTTTTTATTACCCGATGTTTACCTCCAGTAAAGTTTAAAATAGGTTTATGAATCATACCGACATCGATACACTTGAAACTCAATCAAGTAAAAATATTGCGTAAAGCGGTGAGCGTAGTCTAGAGTTTCTAGTCCTAGATTTCATAATATGTTCGGAAGTAAATCGATTATAGGACGCAATGTGAGACTGCTGCGGTGCTTTTAAAAAAATGAAAAAAAGCCTATAACAATCGTTTTTTTCTAGTTTTTTTTCTTCAGAGGAGTTACTGTCTTAAGTTACTATACTGTTACACAACAGTTGATTTGAGGAGGTTGTTGAGGTACTGTTAAGTCATTTCATTAACTGAAATGGACATTATTAGGAAATAAATGTCGTAGTGCCGGGCTTTGGGAATAAGAACAATAATAAATAATAGTTTATCTGCATCTGTATTGTTAAAAGCTTACGCGAGTGACGAAGGATTTCTTCCGCTTCGTCTCATCCGACGCACGATTAGGTTTCATCAGCGAGACGTAATGGGCAATTCTTCACCGGTGCGCGTCGAGTCCTCGGAGGTCAGCCGGTGTTTTAGCACTTAGAACAAATGTAGGTACTGTTCAAAGCAATCGGTTGGAGCTCAACTCGACTTTATTATTTTTAAAAATATATTTACTTTTGTTAGTCTGCAACCGACATCATGCTGCGTCTACAATCCAGCACTTCACAAGTAGCATGACGATGCGTGCCGCGTGTTTGAAAAGTCGCCACTTTACAATACATATCAAATAATTCGCTACAGAATGCGCGACTTGCGGAGTCATGCTACCAGTCTGTCTTACAATACAATGACACTCGCCTTCGTCCCCTCATTGAACATAAACGTTACAACCTCGAGCGTGTATCGGTGTCGAAATGTTGACATGGCACGGCACCGAATCACTTATCTAGTTAGCGGTAGCCGCTTCCACGGTCGGTGCGGCCAGTGCTAGAGCACCGGACTCGTGACGTCACAGTGATTCGGTGATTCGATGATAAAGGCATGTGGAATCGATACTGCGCCGGCTGGTATAGAATATAACAAATTAATGTGGATTAGGACCGGTATTAAATATCAACAGCTCCGTAGGCTAACATATCGTCGACCTTCTGGCAGCCTGCATGTATTTACTAAATAAATGACTCTGCAAACTCTTGTTTTGTCATATCAATTAGCCTACGACCTATTCTCAGACCTACCAAATATGTATACACAAAAGATTTTATAAAAATCGGTGAAGCCGCTTCTTAGGAGTTCGATAACAAACACTGTGACACGAGATTTTTATATTAGGTTTCCGTAAAAATCGTTTTCTCTCATGATTCGGTCTGAAAAGCAGCGCCAAAGCCCTGATTTGACATTATGCCGAGTGAGACTGGCTCATTTTTGACAACTTTGTATTTCTAAAGTTAAGGTAAGTTTAGGCAGTATTTGCTAAAATATGTTCTGTTAATTTTAATTATTAATAATATTACGTACCCATTGCGTATTATTACATTATTCTTATATATATATTATAAATACATAGGTGCTAATTATTAGGTAGGCCGGAACGCGTGTACTCTTACCAAGTAGACGGCACATTTCGGAAGCTTTAAGTCTCAATATAAAGTATGTTTACTTTTTATTTTATGTAAGTAATGAATGTTGAGGAGGCGAAAGTGATCTGTCAGGATCGTGGCAAGTGGCCTAACCTAACCTAACCTAACTCCCTGAGATACAGGCGTGAGTTTATGTATGTATGTAAGTAAATAGGTGATTACTTTTGTTTTCTTTCAAAACTTCCCCGCGTGCCCTTTAGTCACCCTTAAACTCCTCCAGAAACTGGTCTCGTTTGGCTCTATTTTGTTCACATGAATCAGCCACTGACACTAGGACAGCAGTCTATAGCCGCCTCCACCACCAATCGCTAGCCTACGAATATCTACTATCACTGTCGCTAGCCAATCAAACGAAAGGACGTTGCACTATACAGCCTTATCGTAACGACACAGAGACAAATTCGGATCACCAATATTATAGCTCAGAGATCCCTTTGAAATATCTAGTTCCAAGAAATTCTGGGTTAAAAGCTCAATCAATGTAAGCCTGGCACGTATATCTAAGTATTAGATATACTTGCTTATTGTGTGTTGCTCTTATGGTACCTACATACATACATAAGCAGCCTATATATGTCCTACTGTAGGGCACAGGCCTTCTCTCAGGGAGAAAGTATGGGCTTAATCACCACGCGTGCCCACCGCGGATTGGCGATTTCAAGCGCTGAGGTATGTGAATAGCTCAGACACTCAGGTTTCTTTACGATGTTTTCCTTTACAGTTAGCGAGTGGTATAATTGATACTATAACTTCACAAATGTACATAACTTAGAAAACAAAGTCATAGGTAACAAAGCCCTCACTGGGAATCGAACCTGGGTCTCCAGCTTCTGAGTTCAATATTCTACCCACTAGACTACCACCGCTTTACTGTCCATCCATAATTCCATGGTTTCTGGAACTATGCAATTACTCGTCATCGTCACCCTGAGGGGTCACCACGTTTTTTTGTCACAAGAGGACATTTCTCAAGGAAGCTTGTATCATAGAGGCATCACCTCCATGTTCTAAGCCACAGAAGAGAGTAGGTACCCTAATCTGTGAAGTTATTCAATAACAGTCTGATGTCACTGTTGACCTATGGCAAAAATAATTTATAACAGCAAGCTCTATTTTGTCTGTGACAGCAAGCTGTGGCAAGCATCAGCCGTTTTTAGATTTTCAGGTAATTCAGAATTGAAGTGACGATTTTTACTAGAGTTTATCAGCACGATTTCTTTCATAACCTTAACGTTTTCAACCAATTTTATCTTCATCTTAACTCTAATTTCTATTTCAGTTGCCGGCATACCAGACGAGTTGTATGAATACCACGAGCAGTTTCACAAAAGGTACATACTCAAGTCACTTTGGGCAAAAGCTTCTCAGAAAAGTGTTTGCTTTTGCGACCAAGCCATTCCAGGCAGGTTTTGAGCGTTGCCAGACCAGTAGACATCCTAAGTGACTCGGGTCCTAAAAAGCCATCCATAGATTACGTATGTTAAGCGGGATCCGAGGGACGGGGACAACAAAGTGTATTGGGTGTTAAAACCCAAGACTTCGACTCTAACAAAAAACCAACTAGTTTATGTAAATGTGCTAGCTTGCCATATTAATTAGCCTAGGACCTAATCTGACTTACCAAATATACACATTTTTTTTTATAAGAAACGGTGACGCTGTCTCGGAATAGTTCGATAGTAAACACTGTGACACGAGATTTATATTATAATGATTTCTGCGTCTATTTACTATTACTTTTAAGTATAGATGTAAATAAAAAAGAGTTAGTTGAGAAATCTTGTTCTGAGTTGAGAAAACTTGCTTTAATTCGTTTTTCATATCTACTGCAATTTATTTAAAACAGAATAAATTTTGTTGCAAAACCGGCCTATCCCCAGTTTCACCCATGGATAACAGATGGCTTTGTAAACAATCTTTTTGCGCGTATTGTTTTCGCCTACGAAGCAGACTATGTATTCAATTTAAATTATTGAAAATTTATACCTCATTATCTCCATACTATGTTAATATGGGTATGTTAGCTGCTTTAGCGCTGACGGCCTCAATTAATACTGCATCTCCGTCTAACAGAACCACAGCGCGGCACGCACGCACCGCTCTGAATGACTAGTAACGGCTCTAATAGATTAGAGTTTCTGTCGAGTCAAAAATATTTTGAAAAGTTTGAGTTTTTATCGGGCACTTTCAATGCAACATTAATGCAGTATAGCAGACAGAAAAATAAGACGATAAAACTTTAAGTTTGTAACACTTTGTAATTTTCTGTGATATTTTCTAAATTAGATTTTATGAAAGACTATTTTAAATAGAAATATGTAAGTATTAATAATTTTGGAAGCCGTGTTTCAATTTAATAATTTCTGAAATATTTGACGTCACACCAGGAGAGGGGGAAGGGTCGTAAAAAAGACAAGAACTAGGAGGGGGTCCAAAAAACATGAAATTCATGTGATAGGTATATTGCGCTTCACAGAGAGGTCTCCACAACCGGATCTCTATGTCAAAGAAGAGACTGGATTCCACCGTCGTCCCCGAGGAGGAAATAAATCAGGCACCTCTACTCCTTCACCGTCTTCGGTTACAGCGAATGTCTCTCAGGCAGAATATGATGACGAGCCGGAAGCACCAAGAGTGCCGTCTAGGTATGAACGATCCAAGTTAGAGATGGCCTTTATTCTACATGATTCTACAATCGAATTGGGGTGCAATTACAATAAAAATAAAAGAAGTTAGAAGGCCAGCATATATATGTTGGGCACCGACTCTAAAATATATTTCTACAATATGTACCTACATCGAATTTAAAAGTCATATTCGTTTAAATTATTTGTCTGATTTTAGTGCTGTAGTGTTTAGAAGTCTGTTTTATTTTTTATTTCACGATTTTTTGTAAATATCAGTACGACTCTGCCAAATTGTGTTTTCCGATGCAAATGCAAGAGTGACTATAAAAAACAACCAAATCGATTCAAGTGTGCCTTTAAAATTTGAAGAGTTCCCTCGATTTCTCCAGGATCTCACCATCAGATCCTGACTTGGTGACTATAGGACCACTTGTGAAGTGTTTGGAAAATTCTTTTTTTGTACCCTTTCAAACAAAAAAAGAATTTTCTAAATCGGTCCACGCGTCTTCAAGAAATCAGGGAACATACATAAAAAATTAAAAAATAATAAAAAAGTACCCGATGGATTGAGAACCTCCTCCTTTTTCTGAGCCGGTTAAAAAGGACTTGTAAGGTAGAAACAATGGTTTCTTTGACCTACTTTACAAAAAGATCTGCATTATTAGAAGACTAGCTGGCCCAGCAAACTTCGTACCGCCCGCCTCAGAAACAATAAAAAAAAAATCGCGTTTTTCCCAGTTATTGTGCCATTCGGGGCGGAGACAAATCTAACAAACCAAAGGCAAAACGTCATAAAAATCGGTCCAGCTGATCTTGACTTATTATGGTGTAACTAATCCAACATTATAAGATAATATTAATAAATAACTATCAGCCCTATCAGCATTTTTATATGTATAATATCAATAAATATTATAGCCATTTACAATACAGGTGTAGGGGAAAACTTCCGAATCACGAAAAAAATAACAGCCGTTCCATAGGTACCCAACAAAATTAACACCTGCGGGATTAAAACCCTTCATTTCAGTATGTAAATGGGGATTTTATTACACCCTGTATACTTGCTGCTCGTATCCGACCTGTTTTCAAAGCGTTTTTTTTATCTCTGGCTCTAAAGATATCTATGACTTTGAATTGTTGACTTCTTGGAGATTGTCAGTTGTCAGGCGATATCTTGTTTTTTAACTATTTTTTTAACATCAGGCAGAATTTAATTGAACTGATCTTTGTTTGAAATGCACAGATGTCCCCGGATCCCACCTGTGAAGAAATGCTGCTTTTACATACCCGATCTGAGGATAGCCACGGCTCTGATATGCGTTTTTGCCATTGTGAGTAGTTCTTAAAAAAACTTTGAGGATAAGATAAACTCGGTTAAGCTCACGTGGTGGTCATACTTACTCTCTTTGTCTGAGAGGTAGCCTATGGCCTGTTGGACGTGGGTAGGTACATATTATGCCGATTCTTGATATTATACTGTGAAGACAGTCCAAAAAAACTGACATAACAGTTACATTATTAGGTTGTTGAGAAAAGTTTTGATTATTTGTACAGTCGACTGCAAAAACTTGTGTTGTAGAGGAATCGTTTTCTGTCATTGGGTTTTTAATTCACTGTCATGTATTTCAGTCAACCAGTCCTTCGATAACATGGCTGTTTGTAAGGCACTCGTACTCTGTACAACTGACTTGTTACTTGGACTACGATAACAAAGTGGTGAGAAGACGTTAATATTACCAATGGGATTTTGCCTCTGTAATTCCTTTAGTAGGTTTGCACCGACTATGCTTAGCTATTTTTCTTTCAGCAAATTCTCTAATATGAGGTTGCCTGGAAGAAATTGCTATTAGCAATAAGGGCGCCAATTGTATCTATTCTTTAGTCGTAGCTGTTTCTGTAGCATTTTTCCGGCATACCATAAATAATATTCTTATCTTATCTTATCTAGGTTTCTATTCCAGTGTTGATCTTTAATTGTTTGCACTATAACATTACTGTACAAGTAGTTTTGAAATTGATATGTTTTTTTTTACAAGTAGCATTATTTATGTTAAAACTAATATTTTTAAAGTGACTTCCAATATTCTTAGAGTGCGTTTAAATGTCTCCTAATAAAGAGTTCGCAAGAAATGGGTAGTTGCTTGTAATTCAATCTCGTGTAAACCTTTTTATTCCAGCTAAGCATTGGCATGGGTTTGAGAGACATAGACTCCATAAAATTGAAGAAGAGTAACTCTGACGCCGCCGGAAAAAAACCAGATGACGGCGCAGGCTTAAGAATCAACCCTCAAGCTATAACCCTAGATTCCGACACCTTGAACTTGAATTTTAGCACCGCAAGGCCAAGTACTGATACTGAAAAACCGAGTACAAGCACTACAAAATCAAATCCCGTCACTTCCACTCCAAAATCTGTCACCACAACTTCAGACGCCCTTCCTGTAAATTCTACTTTTCAAAGAGTTCCTAGAGCCACTTATGTCTATAGTGACTTTGAAAGTGGAAGAAGTGAACAGAGCTTAAGCTTCATAAGATTGGAGGATACGTCTACCAGCAGTTCTGGCAATAGTGCCTTGAGAATCATGGCCTTGATAAATTTTCTCATCGACCTTGCTTTTTTAATCTGTGCGATAATACTGCTAACGAAGATATTTAGGGTATGAATTAAGTTTACATTAGCCGAATATACGTCCCACTACGGAGGACAGGGATATAGCGCATGAGTTTAGTCACCCACTGCGTATTGGCGATTTCAAGCGCTGAGACATTCGCACACCTCAAGTATTCAGGTTTCCTCACGATGTTTTCTTATACCATAAGCGAGTGGTATTGCAACAAAAAAATCATCATCATCATTATCCCCTTGACGTCCACTGCAGGACATAGGCCTCCCTCATAAAAAAATCATAAATGTATATAAATTAAAAAACAAAGTTTTTGGTATAATGGTTGGTTGAAATTGAAAGGACCCTACGACCACCGCTTTGACCCAAACATTCATAATATTATTTGTTGTGCCTGCGTCTCCATTAGTGTGGGATGAAGATAACCAGGAGATGTTTGTGCCAAGAATCAAAATCCATTTAGCATAATAAGTACTTAGCGCGGTTTTTAAGGTTCCGTACCCAAAGGGTACCAAACGGGCCCCTATTACTCTGCTTCCGCTTCTGTCCGTCTCTCTGACCTTTGTCTCTATCTTCGGAACCGCAATAGGTACCTAGCCAGATGAAATTTTCACGGAATATGTGTTACTACCGCGGATTCCGTAGAAAATAATCAAATTCAAAGAATAATAAAAAATAAGGAGGGTTTCCATACAAAAAACATGTTTTTTTTGTTTGTGCTCTATCGTAAAAACAGTAATACATTCAGGTAACTTAGCGTAATTGTAGGACTTATAATATTTTCTAACGAAAAATATTAAAAAACGGCCAAGTGCGAGTACGGCACCGAAGGTGCGCGAGTCCGACTTGTACTTGGCTGGTTTTTAGGGTTCCATAATCGACCAGGAGCCCTAATAGTTTCGCCATGTCCGTCCGTCTGTCTGCCTGTCTGTCTGTCCGTCTGTCCGTATGTCTGTCTGCGGCCTAGCTCAAAGACGATTTGTACGAGACAGCTGAAATAAGGGTTCCTTCCTTATAGTTTCACCATGTGCGTCCGTCTGTCTGCCTGTCTGTCTGTCCGTCTGTCTGTCTGCGGCCTAGCTCAGAGACGATGTGTACGAGAAAGCTGAAATTTGGCAAAGACGCCAACAAAACTGTAGAATAAAATCTAAAAACAATTTTTTTTGTGTACCCTTACACCTAAATTAGGGATGTGGAATTGCTTTTTCTCGCCTATACCATAGTGTGTGGGGTATCGTTGGATTGGTCGTGTAAAAGATTCTGGGTGTAGGAAAATTATTTTTTTATTTAGGGTTCTGTTTGCGAAATATTAATCTTTAAAAGCGCAAATTGTCCGAGTAGGGCATCGTCCCCCGCTTCTTTTTCTAGGGAACCCTACACTGCGGGTGGCCCGATACGCACTTGGCCGGTTTTTTATTATTAGTGGAGGGACAATTACAGGGTCAGCAAACTAAAGCACAAGTTGTCATTAAATTATTGTTCTATACAACAAATGTAATTAAAATAGTAGTTTGCTTAATATTCGTAAAAAACCATTAATGTTCAATTAATTTTTTCATGACAGCTCTCCGTTAGAGTAATAAGATAATAAAAATGTTACTAATAGAGTAATTTTATAATAGATTTTTTTTACTGCCCCATAAATTTTGGACTTATGAGCTTTAGGACCGCCGACCCCAGAATTTATGAAATCTATGACGGGAGCAAAATCGAATTTTGCTTTGGCTCTATGTTTTGTCAACTATTTTAAGTACCAAATTCTGATCCAATCTTTCGAGATATCAAATCCATCAGCCTATGTTCGTTCACTGCTAGATGGGGCTCCTACAAAGCACGCTTTCTGTTCTCGGGCATCCTGACCCCGTCGCAACCCAACGACTGGCCTCAGATCGTCGGTCAAGAGAGGTGATGAGCATTCTACCCTTTTTAAAAATTTGTATCTCCTAAGAAGTGATAGACCAGAATACAAAAAAATACGCATCTGTAAAAGTATTACCGAGCATTATTTTTATTTCAGAAACCACACAGGAAATACATCGTACCGTTCATGATACTAGCGTTACTCTCCACTCTTTTCTCTCTCTCGTACGCGTTAATCGACTTCGGAATGAGTAAGAAAGAAGAGGGTAGGTTTCCAGTCTGCGTAATTTTCTTTACCGCATTTGACGTTGCATGTAAGTTGTATTTATTTATCTAGGATAGTTCGATCGATAGACTCCTTTATACAGGTAGTTCTT
Organism: Yponomeuta evonymella; assembly: GCA_963969515.1. Lineage (NCBI taxonomy): Eukaryota > Metazoa > Arthropoda > Insecta > Lepidoptera > Yponomeutidae > Yponomeuta > Yponomeuta evonymella. The sequence continues at coordinate 6,754,443 of OZ018353.1, forward strand.
GGACAGCTTATGGACTATGTGGACTCAATGACTAACTTCCACTAACTTTCCAAAATGGGAGTGTGGGATAAGGCTGGATATCCAATTAGCTATACTTTTTATTCAGGTAGTTATTGCTTTTGAATGTCTTGTTAATTACGCTGGATTGTAAACGCAAGGGATGTGGGTTCGATTGCTGCTGCGGGCCGCCGTATTTTAATTTGCACAAATGGCCAGCGTGGCCAGTGCGCAAATAGCACAAACACCCACGCTAAGGTGTTTTGAATGTGTTTGTCTGGTAACCTATTTTGGATATCAGAGCCCTGATTCTAAGTATAACTTTCCTCTGGGTGGATTCTTTTATTTTTTCTTAAAAAGTCCAGTCTGTCATAAGTTTTACGTGAGTCGATTAAAATCTTCCCAAAATGGTTACGCGATTGTGACTGATTGCATAAGCAGCCTATATACGTCCCACTCACAGATATCTCAAGATTCCACTGTAGGGCACATACCTTCTCTCAGAGTATGGGCTTAATCACCACGCGTGCCCACCGCGGATTGGCGATTTCAAGCGCTGAGGTATGTGAACATTATAGACACTCAGGTTTCCTCACGATGTTTTCGTTCACCGTGACTGCTTAGCTACTGCTTAATAATGATCATTATCTATTTCCTCTGAAATTATTTCTTTGTTTCAGTGTGGTTATACTACATAGTAGTGGTTAACTCTTACTTGGTATCCATTAAGCGGCCTCGTGTTCATACGGAAGAAACTGAACCTAGTCAGTCTTAACCGAAGGATTAGTATTCATAAGTTATCTATTTGGTTTCATCAATAGGTATTTGAACCGGGTCTGCTTGGGTTTGCTAAATGCCAAGGGGCTAATTAACACGTTAAGTAACGACTAATGGCGTGGGCCACACAGAAAGGACATGGGACGAGGGCGCGAAAAAGACGTAATGGCAGCGGCTTAGAAAAAGAAATATTTCAAGACAGCTTCAAATCATCTTCAACACATCCAGACTCTGGCTGAAATTAATTCGATTTAATTAATGTATTTATATTTTTAATAGGCTTACGTGTTTTTTTCTTCACACTTACCAATTTTTGTTACTTAAATATTCGTCGAAAATATTGGTGGTAAAACTTTGGTATTTATTATTAAATGAGAATACTGAAATAGGTACCTACCTACTTATTAAAAATGTAATTTGTAACTCGTCGTTTCCTTTTAAGTTTCCTTAACACATAAAATAACAGTTCTGCTAAGCCCATCGTGTTATATTTAAGTACAATTGTGCAGTCATCAACAATTAATGAATACAGTTCACGCATGTAAAGATTGATGTGCTGCCTACTTATATCCCAGGGCCACGTTTCATAACTCCTAAATTACACTACTGTAGAGTTTTCGTGAAACATGGAAATAGATGCAAAATTTTCCATCGGTAAACATCTTCGAAAATGGCTCTCATTTTGGTCATAAGTGGCAGTAATTAGCCGATGTTTGAGGCTACATTGTGAACCTTAATTCTCATGAGCCTGTCGATAACGACGGCTATGCTAAAAGAGTTATGCTCAGCTAATTGTTACCTATGCTTTTATCACTCATGAGTAACTAACTACTTAGGTTTGTAAAGTAGGTATACAATTATTTGTAATAAAAAACACTGTACTTACAAACAAAAAACCCAACTGCTAAATAGATAGATAAATTAAAAAAAAAATTGCGCTTTGAGACATCAAATATAACACAAACAATTGATTACTATAAAATTATTAGATTTATGAAGATAATAAATCATTTCAATTAATAAAAATAGAATTCCCAAATTACATTCAGCTTAAATCATAACAACTAATAAAAATAAAATTCTCCAATTACATTCCATCAAATTACATAATGTTACAGTCCGTGGAATTATATGGCACTAAGTACTTGGTCAGATATGGGTGTGCCACAGCAGCCCAAAAAGGCCGCATCTCAGCGTTATTTAACTAAATACCCGCTTTCATAAAGCAAATATTTTGTTGATTTTCAGCTACGGCCGAGGGATGTGAGAACGGAATTGACTATTGTCAATTTAGGTAGGTATACAATTTTACCCATAGCAAGAAAGCAAATTGATGTCGCTCTGTAAATAAAGTTATAGTAGATTTTACAACAAGTGCACAAAACGAACCATTTCTATCCGAGACTTTTAGCTGATAGTAATGTCGAGGATAAAATGGTTTTGTGGACGAGCTATAAACTCTGCTTTTCACTTCGATTGCGAGGAAATAAAACAGTAGGTAGTATAATACTATATTTTCACTTCTCATGCTCTGAAAGTGCTTATTTTTGCAGGATATAGGCTGCACAAAATCAAATTTTGTGCATAAGTGCATTAACGTATCTACTCATAAATGTATCTGTATTAAGGCAAAGAAAATGAGCCATACAGCCAAACACAATACGAAGTTCATAGATAGAATTTGTTATTTTATAATATTTACTTTAATTTATTTGCCTTATGTGTTTTTCAAGACATAGAAGATATTAAAATTTAAATTCAAGTACGGTAGGTTATTTAATTAATTTAAGAAAATTATTATTACAAAATTAATTTAATAGTAGGCTGTATTATGTAGGTCTGCAGCCCAAGCCTAATATCAATGTCGTAAGATTAAAAAAAAATAAAGCAGCGGGAAACTGCTCTTGTTTATTCGTGTGTTTATTAATTTCTTCAATTTGCTAAATTATACTACTGTTTTATTTCCTCGCAATCAAAGTGAAAAACAGAGTTTATAGCTCGTCCACAAAACCATTTTATCCTCAACAATTACTATCAGCCCTCGCCTTCGGCTCGAGCTGCTAAGTCTCGGATTACAATGGTTCGTTTTGTGCACTTGTAAAATCTACTAATATTATCTATTAAGTTAAGTTTACCAGCGTATCATATATATTGTGTATAGTGTTACGTATTGTATAGTGAATTATTATTTAAGCCTATTATTTTAATTAACGCATAAATATTAATATTATCAATTTTCCCTTTTTTAAAATAAATATAGTTAGCTGTAGTTTCACTGTCATGAGACTGCCAACTTTTGCAAACTAAGCAAGTACCTAGGTAGGTAGAACTTAATTTGTTTTTTAAAACTTAATTTTGATGGTATTTGCCTGATCGGGGGAGGAAAATTGTTCCAGCACTTGGATGCGTGGTAGCGGAAACTGGCAATAAAAGCTGTTATGCGTTGTCGATGGACCTCGAGTGGCTGCCGTGCTGATATAGGATGCACAGATACATTTCTGTAACATTTTTTCCGGTATACAATAAAGAATATTCTTCTCATCATCAACCCATTATGTCCCCACCGAGGGGCACGGGTCTCTTCCCTGAGGAAGGTATAGGCCATACTCCACCACGGGGGCCAAGTCCGGATTGGTGGAGGCTTGTAGACTAGTGGCTCGTCTACTGTCAGAAGTTGTCAAGCCGCCCTAAGGCCTCTGACTTGGCTTAACGACTGCCATCTATCGACGGCAGCCGGCACCAACAGCTTAACGTGCCTTGCGAAGCACGGAACCGCTCGGAAAAATGCCACTAGCGTTAGGCATAGACGGCGACCCATCCATGCCCTGTGTTGCTTAACCTTCGTGATCCTTTTTTAAGATCACTCAGGCAGCCGGGGCTACGAGCGATTCTATCAATATTTGAGCAATATTCTTATCTTATCTCATCTTATAGAGACAAACCGAGAAAACTTAAATTTTTCAAAAAGATAATTAGGAGGTTTAGAGTGAATAACGTCAAACATAAGCGAGGCAAGATGCAAAAGCCTTCGTGAAGCCATATTTAGCATGGATGCTTAATTTAGATATGGAGTCACGTGATTATGCGGAGGGATGTCGAAACTGTATCTGCAGCATGCGTTCTGTACTCGCTGTATCAGCCGTTGGGATATGTGTTTAAAAGTCGTGGCCCATAGACTAACCCCCGGTTTCTCGTATACTAACAAGCTGTTAATCTACTGTTAACAGCTGTCAGTGTTTTTTTTGTATTCACTTTGGTCAATTGACAGCTATTAACAGTGGATTAACAGTCCGCGTAGTTTAGCCTAGATAAAATCAGACTCACATAGAGTAAAGAAATTCGTGCTTTCTCGCTAATAATTAAATTATTTACGAATCTTGTATATAATTTTTAATCTGTAGAAGCAGTTCTTCATAACACGTTTAATGTTCTCGCCTTTGTTTCGATCCACAACGGTGGATCCGCGCTTGGCTCCAATGACATTGCTAGTAACAATATGGTTAAGAAATCATCATGGGACGCTAGTGTCTGAGGTGTTCACATACCTCAGCGCTTTAAATCACCAATCCGCGGTGTACACACATGGTGATTTAGTCCATAATATCCCTCTCAGAAACAAAGGCGCCATTGGTAACGTGATTCTACCTCCAGAATGCAAAAAAACCATCTTCAAGAAAAATACGCTCTAAAGAAGAGTTCGAGATTTTCTCTCGAATCTCACCAATAGATCTTGACTAAATTTATATTAAACCCCCGTTAAAGTACTTCCTTCCTAACAAAAAAAGAATCAATTAAATCGGATAACGTTGTAAAGAATCACACACATAAAAAATATTGGTATGGACCAATTGAAAACCTACTCTTCTTATGAAGTCTGTATAAATATCGGAGACAAAGTGAGCCTAAACATGCTAAAGCCGACTTGCACCACTTTCTTAAATGTGGCTTAAACAGCATAAAAGTCGATTTAAATGGAGACTTCAGTGACATTTAAGAAGTTGCACAAGTCGGCCTGTCAGTCTTATTTATAAAAATACAATTCCTTAAACATTCCTCAGAGGCATTTCAAATAGTCTGTGGTAAATTATTTAAATTGCCTCTGAGGAGCGTTTTAGAGGAATCGTGTTTTTATAAATAAGACCGTAAAGACCTTATAGGTCTCAAAGCTAAATATAAAAAGATTCTCCTAGAATCACAGAAGTTGGTCCCCCATTAGCCAACTACCTTTTCAATCAATTGTCGTTTCACGTTGATACGTACTTTCCATCAGTTTACACAAGTTACCCAATGGGGAACTTGCGTCTAACTTAGATTGGAGTGACTTTGCTTTTATACCATCGAAATCGTATAAAAACCTAGGAAAATTTAAAAATAAAACAATAAAAATATTTTATCGTGGTTTTTGGGGTCACAAAATATACGAAAAATAAGACACATAAGAAACATAAGACTTATTAGATTTCGTTTTGTCATTGAATTCTGAACGTTTTCTTATAAGGGTGCATAAAAACATTATTTTACGAGATAACTCAAATATTGATAAATGCTTCATACATATAAGGCGTTACGTTAGGGAGTGACGTCATAGGTAGTCTAAGGTCGATTTGCATGGCGCGTTTCAGTACCACGTGACCATATTGACTTTTCAATTAGTTGTATTACAAAAAGAAACACAAACATTTTTTAGTGCATGTTCTCCATTAACATATTACTTACGGCATTTATTTGTTTCGTCATCAGCCATTGTAAGTTCACTGCAGGACATAGGCCTCCTCCGTGGCTTTCATAACCATGAGGGGTTTTGCCATAATCGCCACGCTTGGCAGGCGGGTTGGTTTATTTGTTTAATAAAATTTAAATATAATTCTAATATTTTTTCACATGTAAGTACCTATTGACATAAACAGCAGTTTTTTAACCATGACCAAACACAATTGTTGTGAATTGATTCATTGTCTCGAAACATGACACCTCAATATTATGCTGAATCAAAACTATTATTATAATCACAAAGACATTTCTACGTGATTATAAGATTCTTTTTGTTGCACTAACCCGTGCTGAGGACAATTTAAAAATAATCCTATTTAGAGGCTAAAAATTCCACCCATGCCGGGACTTGAACCCTATTTAGACCTATCAAACCTATTTTAACCTATTTGACGGTTAAGTCCCGGCATGGGTGGAATTTTTAGCCTCTAAATAGGTTTTTAACATTTCTGCGTGTTTATTTAATATCATCAGCTTGCATTACAGAAAATCAGCTATCTGCTGTACCTACCTAGGTGTAGAAAAAAGACAAAATAAAACAAGCGATCACGACAAAATAGATTTTATACTTTCTTCAACACGAATGGAATCAACTATAATTAAAATACTAAGAGTCAAGTGTAGACTTCAGTGTTCAACTGAACACCATATAGACTGCATTACATTTTCTTAGATGCAAAATTAACTCATACTTATAATAAAAATCAATACATACATACAACTAGGTAGGTACGTCATTAAATTACACTTATAAGTATAAAAACATAAAGTACCGAAGTACTATGAGATGGACCAGCAAGATAATTTTGTAAAATATTTCAATTCAATTAGTTCGAGCAACATCGAAGGTGGTAATATCTAATATCGGAGAGTAAGTGTTTATTACCAATAAATAAAACGTTATAAATAGATAGAGTAAAATTAACGGCTCTACCTAAATGCGAAAAATCTGCCATTTGAAACATTTTAACTTTGATCAAACAACTAAAGGGTAAAGAAAGCTTTACCTTCCTAACAAAATTTATTTGATGGCGGTTTCATAGGCTCCATTTTTGTATGCAATTTTTTTTAGCATGACTGCCGTGTAAAGAGCTGTCCGCCTAGCTCGAGCACCAAGTCATTGTTAATCCAGTGGTGTTATAATGTTTATTAGATGTTGCAGCCAGTCCAGTGGCTTAGTGATACCCATATCATTTCAACTTCGAAGATCGATCAAAAACACAAGAAATCTCTTCAAAATAAGTTTTTACGGTGAATTTGCGAAACGAGTGCTCTTAAAACAACCTTAATAAGGAGCTCCGTCCGAAAAAAATCATATATTTTGTCACAGATCGCTTTTGTAAAAAGTGTCAGATCAATCTCTCAATCAAGTGATTTTTAGGATCCACCATCGAAAACCTAGGATCACGAACCTTGGACTAGATAGCATTTATGCCAAAAACGGCCGTTCTTGGTGTTAAGCATTATCTAGTCCTAGGTTTTTTGACTTAGGTTCATGGCTACGGGTCCTAAAAATCACTATTAACATGATTGAGAGATTGTAGAGACACTTTTTGCAAAATCGACTTGAAAAAGATAATATATATTTTTCCCTTGGTGACGCTGTCACTCCCTGAAGCTCTTTAATGCTATTTAGCCCTAAGTTTTTTGCCTTAGGTTCACGGCCAAGTGTCCTAAAAATCACTGTTAACATGATTGAGAGATTGATCTGACACTTTTTCCAAAAACGATGTGTAAAAGAAGATATAATGTTTTTTTTTCACTGGTAGCGCTAGATAAGATCTAAAAGTAAATGGTCTTAAAGACCATTTACCCCAGCCGGCCCGTTGCAACATGGATGAACTAGTATTATATGCGTGTGGTGTTAGGGCCACTTCTTTGAAAATGTGCTAGGGGAGGGGGGGGGCGTACAACGAACTAACAACCCTCCAACCGAGAGCCCAACTTTACAGTCCATAAATCGCTTATTTCTTTAGGAATGTTCACAAAATCCTAAGCACATTTTCAAAGAGTTTTCACAAAGTGATCCCCATACCACAAGAATATCCTTTATTTTAACATTCCCCGCTAGCAGGCTAGTCCGCCTCCCTCGTTGCGTTCGAGCTCGTTCCGCACGTATTCTGCTTGCTTCTCACTTAGACCCAGCTGTGCCACCTGCATCATAATAGAGAACAATCAAGAAAGGAGAAAGAAGACATTTATTCAAATTGTCATAGAAACACGTAGGTGAACAAATAAAATACACGAAAGTCGACAAAACAAAAATAAAAACAAAACTATCGTGAAGAGGTTACGTGAGGCATATAGAATCGAAGGCCATACAGTAATGATTGGCACCAGCCACCCTCGACTCCAAACGCCTCAGGTGTCCGTGACAACAAAAAAACGGCCAAATGTGAGTCGGACTCGCGTTCGAAGGGTTCCGTACCATTATCTTTAAACATTTGAATATTTGAAGCGTCTACCGTCGAAGTTATTAATATCGAGCAAAAATCGGCAAAAAAATCACGTTTTTTGTATGGGAGCCCCCCTTAAATATTTATTTTATTCTGTATTTAGTATTTTTTGTTATAGCGGCAACAGAAATACATCATCTGTGAAAATTTCGACGACATTATGACGACAATCAGTGCGCTCGGACCGAGTGCATCGTCATAATGAACTAAAACTGTACGCACACGATCCGAGCGTACTAAGACCGTCAAAACCCGGCTTAAGTAAATATCCTCTTTCTTTCTTTCTTTCAAGTATTCGGAAAGCAAAACAGTCTGCAATTAACAGCAAATTATTGTGTACTCCGGCGAATCCCTAGACCTACAAATCAACGATGAGCGAATTTTGTCGGATTGGTCTATTAATAAAAGAATTACTCAACTCTGAATGAATCACAATTAATTAAGTATCTCCTATTCGAACTGCGTGACCCTTGACTCTTTTACAGAATAACAGCGAAACATTGTTTCGTACTGCACTTATCCTGGATCTATTGACAGAATGACGGTACCTCCTGTTCGAATTGCCTGATACCGCCAACCCCCACGAGGTATCCATTGAGCCTTGCGGCCAAGTGCGAGGTCTGCAGCTTGGCCGAGTCCAGTCCCAGGCTGCGGCACAGGTCCTTGTGGCCCTGGAGCCGGTACTTCTGGTGGTAGCTGGAACGTTCATTCGGAAACTGTAGCTTGACGCAACTGGTTAAGGGTCATGCTAAGATTCACACATATTTTTTTCTGTTCGATAATGACAAACTTATAAGATTTTGAATGAATCAAATGAGTCATTGTTGAATTACCTAAACAAATATTATAAAGAGCTTACAACACTTTTGTAAGTTTGGATGAAGAAGGTAATCTCCGAAACTATGGGTTTAAATTACACATATTTTGTATTTGTAGTGAGGAGGGCGAGTCCGAAAGTAGTTCAATATTGTTAGGTAATAAATAAACACTACAAGGCGTAGAAAGACGGTAATCGTGGAAAATAGAATTTCGCAGAGTCGAAGCAAGGTCCCTGGGGCTTAGTTAGAGCGCTTGCACGATTTGGGAGAGGCGCCGGGTCGAATCCTGCTTTGGCCCCTGAAGTTTTCTTTCCATGTCAAGTCGGTTTATAAAGGTTGACTCACTCTTCAGCAGGATAGAAGGGCCCAGCGCGCGCGATCTCAGTCCTTAGCTGGCCTTTGCAGCGTTCCTGCATCACTCTGTATGAGGCCTCAGCCGCTGCCCGCTGCTCCTCCGTGTGGTAAAGGATCATGGATTGGTACTGGAATGGGCAAGAGGTGGTTTGCTTATTAAAAATAATAATAATGATGATGATGGAGATGATGATAATGATAATAATAACTTCCACACAACACAAACGACTAAGTTTGGAGGTTTTGTCCGTTTTTTTTCCAAATGATCTAGAGTTTGAAACGGACACCTAAGTTTTCTTGTAACGTTCAATAAGTCACAGTCTCTGTTTTACTTTGAATATTTTTTTTTTTACTTTGACTTTGACACAATCACTCATAATAATATTCTGCAGGTATGGAACTAAAGATTGATTATGACTCTCGATTTTATTATGACTAAGAAGAGATTCCATTTTATTTTAAGAATGTATGTGTGTTGTGGGTACTCTAATAAAATGTTTTTCAAATTAAAAAAAAAGAAGATTGAGAGACCATATTCTCTAGTAGGTATGGGCTTAATCACGATGCATGCCCACCGCAATTTGGCAATTTCAAGCGCTGATGTAAAACGTGGACAGTGGACACCTAAGACACTCAGGTTTCCTCACGATTTTAGCAAGTGATACTGGTACTACAAACTTACAAACGTTACATACACTTGTGAGTTTGTAGGAGCAGTTACAAAATAAAGTCACTGGGGTTCGAAGCTGGGACCTCAAGCGTACAAAGCAAGGGGTTCATCCACCGGGTTAGGTACCATCTTCGCTCAGCTTATGTCATATATGCGAACGGTTGAAGGCACTAGTGGTCTTTTTTATTATTTAGTTTCATACAGGCACAAGGTAAACTTAAATATCTTATTCTACCAGCAGCGGGCGAAAACCACAAAAGGTTTATCTGCCGCTACAATCGCTCGGTTGGTAACTTACTTTAGCATGCGGTTTAACGCCCGCATTTATGCACCCGAGGTTGACATTAAGTGCCCACAATTGCTTGATAAGACGGATTTGAGAAGATTTGCAGATACTTTGAACGTCCAATGTAGTAAGATTGTATTGGTGCTCAATAAGGATATGGATGTATGGCTGCAGGCATTGCAATTTCAGAAAGTTTTGTACACTTCTGAATAGTATTTTAACTGCAATGGCAATGGAATTTTTAGAACAATAGATTCGGATTCGAAAAGAATTTTGAAGAAAAGCTCAACAGCCTTTCTTAAGTAAATTGTGTCACTGAATATTATGGCTAAAAAAACAGTGTGAGTAATACCAGACCTTCGTGCGTCAAAGAAATAGACTTGTGAGCAGTTTCTTTGATTGGTAAATTTATTTGGTTTCTTTACGATTCTTTATGTTATCTAGAGGTATGCAAACAAATGCTCCATAAATATTTTTTCATAACTGATGGCCTCAAGTATGTGCATAACTATTTTATCTCACGCCTGCATCGCTGAGGGGTGGACAGAGACGAAGACACGTCACTTACCACCGTCCTGGTTAGGGCTTACCTATCGCTATCCAAAAAAGATATGGAAAAAATGAGATAAGAGTATCAAATAGAGTAGCCACCTGTCTCTTCAGTTTAGTCGTGAGTCCGTACTCGTGGTTGGCCCAGAACATGTCGAGCAACTCTTCGTAGGTCAACTTCTTCGGGTCGAAGTCCAGATTGATCACCTCCGTGTGATCGCCACTGGAAGCAAAGAAAGGATTTAATAATAATGACTTCCACATAACACAGTCTCCGGTTTGCACCCCTATTATGTAACAGTCCCCTAACTACCTCGTTGGTCTAGCACCAAAAGAGAGGTCGATTGAATAAAAACAAAAATGTTTTAACAACGTTAATTAAATGTAGGTAATTCAAGTCAAGTCAAGTCAAAAATTTTTATTCACTATAAAAACAAAATGTTTACTTAATGAACGTCAAAGCTGTTAGTTTCACAATTAATAGATTATGCGGAGATGAAGAACACTACACTAGATACTATCGTTCCTGTTAACATTATTTAAATAGCAGACATCCCTGTCTTCCAAATAATCCTTAATGTTATAATAGGCTTTTTTGCACAGAGTATGCTCAATACATTTTTTAAACCGCGTCGGTGGTAACTCTAATATATCTTGAGGAATCTTATTGTAGAACCGTACACAGTGCCCCAAGGATGTATTAACTTTTGCAAGTCTAAAACGTGGAAATGACAATTTATGTTTATTCCTAGTATCAATATTGTTCTATCTAATCTATCCCCCAAGGGACAGGCATCGCCTAGTGTGGGGGTCTGTGCATCTACATTTTGTAATAATTTTATATGGCAATAAACGCTTTAACTATCTTTATCTTTGTTAAATTGAGTAAATTGAAGCACCCTATCTTTATTTTATGGACTAGCTCGTCCACATGCCGTATAAAATTCCAAGTATAATTGAATCGTGTGATTTTAAAACGACACATGTCCTTTCATTACAACTTTGCAGGAAATAGAAAAAACTGTTTTATTCAAATACTAATATCTACAACAGCAATATTTTAGCATATTATATTGATTTCTGTATGAATAAACTACAATTTTTTTTCTAATGTAAATCAATAGGTAGGTGTAAATAATTTAATTTAAAAAAATGTACAAGTGTTATTTTAAAAACACATGTGACTTGTGTTGTTTTAAAATCACACGATTCAATTACGATCACAGTTTTACTTAGTGAAATTATGTGAATGTCGTTATAAATAGCTATGGACTACTGCCAAGTAAACGTCCCTCTAAACTCCCAAACTATTAAAACAAATGAGTTTTTTTATGCACTTCGTGTTAAAATGTTCACACTGACCTTGAGGCTTTTACAGCGACTTTCTACTACGAAAGCATATTGCACTGTCTCTACAGGGTGGCTTTGAATTCATTCACCGTATTTTAAGGGGACATTCTAACCATGATTTAGAAACATGGTGCTAGTTTTGAAAAAAAAATAGTCAGCAAAAAAAAATTGTTGTTACCCAAAGTTACATCACTTAAGCATAATCAAACAATATCAGGATGACAAGAAATAAAAATCCAAAAAAACTATGTTTTGAACGTCTTATAGTCGGCGCCGGTCAACTCAATTGTTTTTACTAATAACTTAATCCGAAATCACTCTAGTGACCCCCACGACACGGGCTAGGCCTAGTGTAGTGATCACTGTAATGTTTTCTTTAAAATCGAGTAAGTAATAAAATCTATTCTTCTTCTTTTTTAATTGTTTACGGTTAGTCGGAGTTTGGAGCCAAAGGTCGGAAATCACTAACATTTAAAAACATGTTTTATCATTACTGATAAATCATTAATAATACTTTTTTCACAATGAAAAGAACATTCCCTCAAAATACGGTGAACGAATTCAAAGTATCACCATCACCATTCTTCTATTGTGTAAGTGTAACAAATAAATGTAACTTTATAATAAATCACTCGTATTTCGTTGTGCAAGTTCACCTCAATATAACTTGAGCAGCAAACGCAAAAACAAACTTAAACTAAGAACACCACGAACTGAATAAAATATGGTAAAAGAAATGTGATGTATGTATGAAGGAGTCCAACTTTATAACAATTAATACCGACTGAAATAAAGGACATAGAAAATATGAATGCTTTTAAAAAGAAACTTAAACTACATGTCTTAAATTATAATTAAGCTTAATCTTATCTTAATCCATGCCATATAAATTTAATCTAATTTTAAGTTCAGTTTTCTCATTAATTAAGTGAACTGTAAGTTCTTTATGAGAAATAAATATCTTTGAACCCAAGTGTACAACAAAGTGGTTCAAATCTATAAGTATAGATAGTTTATCTCAATAGTTAATTTCTTAGCGAATCTTTCGGGTCATCATATTGTGGCAAGTGCCCAACCCCGATCTCTGCTTACCCCTCCAGAATACATGCGTAAGTTTATGTAGTTTATATCATTGCCACAAAACGCGTGACTCGTGCCGGCAAGCTACCTTTGCAGCGTGATACGTACCAAGAGGGCATTTTCGTGCTCAATGTCACAGTTAATTTTTAAAACGTACGGTATTATAGCAGGTACAATTAGTGTGCAGAATTTGACAGTACTTAGCGACGTTTATATAAGTACTGTTAAAGTAATACAAATACATATAATTATGTAATGTAACTAAGTAAAAGTAATAATAAAATTATTATGTAAAGATCGATGTTTTGTTGATCGTACCATATTGTTGTTTGCCGATGCCCTTGCTGGCTCGGCCTGTGCTATGTAGCTGTATAGCGGCAATGTCATCGTCTCGATTAGGTATAAGCTGCGTAGATACGTGCCACGTGAAGCGTTATTAAGGAAATCTAATATTAAAATCTCGTATCACAGTGATTGTTATTGAACTCCTCCGAAACGGCTTCACCGATTTTTATGATTTTTTTGTGTATATTCGTAGGCTAATTAATATGGCAAAACAACGTTTGCCGAGTCAGCTAGTCTAGATTTAATATCTACGAGTGTTTAAATGCACAGTCGACCGCACATTGATCTTGACATGCGCACCCTCTACCCAGTTACGTTGCGGACGAATTTACAACACAAATGAGGTCGGGCTGCTGTGAACTGTACGAACGACATTATAAGGCATCACGCAAGCCGATTTTATGTGCGTGCGCATGACATAAGTGCGTGCCTTATGAATTAAAAATCGCAAGCTTCTTTGTGTTGCCTACTTGGGAGGTAAAGCTGATGGGACCTGTGTTTTAATATAGTATAATAAAGTATGGGTGAAAATACCTATTTAAGCAGTGGGCTTGGTGAGGCGTAATTTATTATCATGAGTTTATTATTATTATTAAATTGAAATTAAAAAACCGACCAAGTGCGAGTCGGACTCAAGCACCATTCTGTACCATTATCTATAGAAAATTTGAATATTTCTACCTATTGCCGTTATTAATAGCGAGCAAAAAACGGCAAAATCACGTTTTTGTATGGAAGCCCCACTTAAGTAATATTTTATTCTATCTTTAGAATTTGTTGTTATAGCGGCAACAGAAATACATCATCTGTGAAAATTTCTACTGTCTAGCTACCACGGTTCATGAGATATAGCCTGGTGATAGACAGGTCGACATTGGAGTCTTCGTAATTAACTATCACAAAAAAATACAAATATAACTTAATAGGTTTTAATTAGTAGGTTTATTGCACATAGGTTAACAAAAAACAATGTGCAATGTAGCGGAATTAATTCTATAAGCATTTTCTGCCAGTCAACCACAGGGGGTGCATAAATTTGGGCGTCGGCGCGTTTTATCACTTATACCTCCTTATACCTAACTAGATAGATAGATAGATAAATAATTTATTCACATAAGACACACACACGTATACCAAGCAAGGCAATACAAATCCATTTAAAATACGAAGAAAGAATATAGTAAAACAATAACATACAAAAAAAAGCAAAAACACACTGGAAATTAGCCGTACACGGTACGGCAGGAGTACAAGAGTGACCAACGTAGGTGTGGCAAATGTGACTAACTAACTACATAGAGAATTGTATACAAATTAAATTATAAATGTAATGGTCGATTCGCTGCCGACTGTACCTATATGTCTGTACCTATACGTACACTGTATATTAATGTTTGAAAATTATTTTTCGATAAGTTAGGATTTCCGGATAAAATACAGTCGAAAATGCGGTATGCAACCTTGAAACGGACTTTTAATAATAATAAGTACTTACTTACTGGTAGAATCTAAAGATAAACAGTCACGATTTTGATAAAACAATCACAAAGATAAAATTTAATAAACTTAAGTCACTTTCATAGCGCAAAACTGTTTACATTTTACCTACAGGTAAGTATACAGAGTCACCTCAAAATTCCTGGAACGTGTCAAAATTAACTTTCACTTTATTAACGAATCCCTTATGGCCTTATTTACAAAAACGCTAAATCTTCAAACACTAGTCAGATGCAGTTTAAATAGTCGGTGATAAAGGAAAAGACGAAACCACATATAATTTAAACTGACTCTGAGGAGTGTTTTAGAGGAGCCGTCTTTTTATAAAAAAGTCTTGATTCGATTGTCGTTTCAGGGCCGCGTTTATTATGACAAATCGATATATGGATGTACGTGTACATTGCGTAGCCGATTAGCACAATTAGTCTTTCTACGTGTTAATCTGTGGTTTAATCGGCAACGCAATGTACATCGAACTTTAAATCATGAACTATAGTTCTATGAAACAGGCCCCTGGGTCGAGTTTCATAAAACTACATTTCGTAGTTTATCATCACAATTCGAGGTACATTGCGTAGCATAGTCTACTTGTTAATCTGTGAGTTAATTGACTTTGCAATGTACATCGAATTATCATAGTAAACCATGAACTATAGTTGTAGGCCCCTGGTCACCTCTTTCAAATGAACCAAAACCACCAAATTACGCTTAGCGCGCATTCCAGTCTCAACTTTCACGTGTAAAGCATAGATCTCTCACGTTCTAGCGCAGCCCCCGTTGAACATACAAACATACATATACTCACGCCTATATCCCGGAGGGGTAGGCAGAGACCATGGTTTGCCATTTGCCACGACTTGAACTAGCCCTTTACCTAATTGGGAGATGACTAGCAATATTTTATTGCACAATGTTAATCAATTTAAATACGACGTCTTTCTATGGATATGTCTTTGAAAAAAAAACATACTATCTGTCTCATGATAACCTTGATAACCTTCCCTAATAACGAATGCATTGTATGCTCTACCCTTGCTTTACCTTAAAGAAAGTATTGATCGTTAACTCCGACCTTGTAGCAGAACACAAATACATCGTAAGCACACGTCATACTTTTGTAGTATTTATGGACACTATGCAAAATTAAATAAAGAGTAGGTACCTAAGGAATCTACAAACGTACTACTGAAAGTGACCACGAATATTGAAACAACCTCCTAAGTGAAACATCAGGATTAGGCATTTGCACTTAACCTCCAAGAGACTGGTGTAGAATTTCATATAAGTTAATAGGTAAATGCTTGCTTAAAATACTACGTTAGATTATGACCTTGAAAAGAACAATTAAAAACCATTGTCATGGTGGTCCTATCGGGTCATTTGGAATTCTACAGATTAAAGCTTAATTTTGATGCGTCACCATTAACTTACAATATATCATACACATATCCGTGATAAACTGTCAGTCGTCACGATACACCTAGATGTTTATTAATGCCGCTCTCAAATTAGTCCACCTCTCTGGACTGATAATAAATTATAGTATTTTCCAGAATATGTCCAAGTGGCGCCGGATTAAGAGTAGTGTCACTCCATTTCCTTCCGTGGATGTCGTAGAAGGCGACTAAGGAAATACATTAACAGGAGACGGGCAGCAGCGTCTTCCTGAGATTCCAACCGCATACTGCGATCGCCAACCCGTCTGCCAAACATGGCGATTATGGTAAAACCCCTCATGGTTACGAAAACCACGAGGGAGGCCCATGTCCTGCAGTGGGCGTCAAATGGGTGATGATGATGAATATTTTTTGAAAAATATACCTAGCTCATAAAAATATACTAGTTCTTAAATTCACAAATCCTGGTTCATAAAAATATAGGTAGCATTATTTTTAGAATGAATACATAGGTAACGCGAGGGATTTAATTTGAGTTTGTTGGTCCGCTAAACTATGTAATACATATTATGTGAAAATTTTAACAGGCTCAGTTCAAAAGATAAGAAATAAATAGTAATTAATTAAGGACAGCCAGACATACGGAACACGGATAGATTAACGATGGAAAGACGGAGTTGGCTTTGCAATAGATCGCCGTTGGCACTCTTCGAGTATGAACCGCAACATAGATTGATCCGTCCAACCGAGTATTTTGTATACTATTATATTTCTACAACAGTAGCTATATATAGTACAAAGACCCGAAATAGAGCACAGTGCTATCTATACTCTAGCAAGACTAAGCGGTGGCAGCCCAGTGGGTAGAACAATGGACTCGGAAGCGGGAGACCCAAGTTCTATTTCCAGGTACCTATGACGTTTATTTTCAAAGTTACGTAGGTACATCTGCAAATTTGTAGTAGCAATACCTACCACACGCTAACTGTGAAGGAAAACATCGTGAGGAAACCCGCGGCTTGGTTGGCTCCGCACGTATTGACTTGTCTTTTCTGAGGGCTAGGCCGACTAAGCTGTCAGGATGGTATAGGTCCATCTAAAAAACAATGTCCTAGGCACTGCAGCGTCCGAGTGGTCCCTTCAGCCATCTAGTGTGAGTGATGGTGTAAATAAATCATAAATCATAATTAAATCATCTCATTACGTAGATGCAAAGGCCAAAGTTTTTTTGCTAATATTATAAAGAGAAAAGTTAGTAAGTTTATTATTATACTCTATTATTGCACACTAAACATTTAACAGGACATGACATAAATAATATGAACAAAGAAGTTTATATGTGTAAGTTTGTATGTAGAGTGTAATCTCCAATAAGACTAATCCGATTTAAAAAAATCTAAAGACTTGGGCTAAAGGCTTATTCAACTACCACACGAACGAAGTCGCGGTCACTGCTAGTATATTAAAGTAAAGCACTATAAAGTATATTTTGTTGCACAATGTTAACTTGCACAAAATATGTTTTAATATAATCAAAGAGAATAAGAGAGCGGAAAGAAAGAGGATAAAATTTATTTAAATTGTCACAGAAACACGAAGAGGCCATTTTAAAAATTAAAAAAACGTGGTAATTTAATTTTTATTTTTTTCATAAACTTTTTTTTCTTAATTTGGCTCGCGCGTGGATGCTTTATTATAAAGCCATTGACTTTTTCATACAATGTTCGTGATTGATCTCTTTAGTGATTGGAACTTTTACTAAATAGATAGAGAACACTTTATTGCACAACCAGAAAACATAGAAGAACAATTAATAAGGTTGGCAACCCTCCTGATACAGATGACTGACGAGGTGTGAGCAGCAAGTCTACTCTACATAGGTCCTGTCGTAACACAAGGAAGGCTCTCGACGTGCTACCGGCGTGTCGGACTCTTATCTCTTGATCACTTTCTCTCGATTTTGCCTTTGTCCATCAGTTTTTACAAGACTGAAAATGGTTTTTTTTCTAAACTCCAGGATTATATGGATCATAAATAACTCCATACAAAATATAATAGAGTCTAGTCTAGATTTTGAACCAGTCGAAATATCAAAATAAAATACCTGGATATTATAGAGCCTGTTTGTGAATTTGTAGTACCAAGAACTACCTCTTGCCAAGACCTAACTCGCTAACTGTGAAGAAAAACATCGTGAGGAAACCTGAGTGTCTAATGTGTTTAAAAACCTTAGCGCTTGAAATTGCCAATCCACGGTGTGAGCGCGTGGTGATTAAGCCTATACTCTCTCTCTCTAAGAGAAGGCATGTGCCCTAAAGTGGACTGTATATAGGCTACAACCAAAATTATAGATAGATAGAGAACACTTTATTGCACAACCACGTGAAATAATTACAAATAGTAATATAACACTACATAAAAACTAGACAGACATATACTATACAGAATTTTATATAAGAGGTCATTTCGGGAGCTCACGATAACCTAAGATAGTTTGCAGATTTCTTAAGAAGCTATACTTACATATTTCTGTATTGTGGATTGCGCGTGGTGCCGCCGGCATAGCCGACCCTGGTCCGCACGACACCCAGCGTGGCGCCAAACAATGAGTCATTGGACCAGAAGCATCCCATCCCGAAGGTTGCAGTCTGCGTGGGAGTGTCCACATCGTGGAGCAGCGTGGTCTGAGACTGAAGTGAAATGAGGCGTCAGAATCCGGCTGCACGACTGAATGGTAGCTACGAATTTATCATATATTCGCATTAGTTTTTGCCTTGTGGAACTACTGCGAGTTTATTTTCGTAAGAAATGGGAAACAGTTGTTTTTCCAAAAAGAGGAAAAGCCAAAGTTCAAAATATGTTTTCTATGAAGCGCAGAAACTGTGAACGTTGCAAGTTCGTCATGGTGTTCATTTGAAGCTAGAACGTTTCGACGTAAAAATGAAAATGAATAATAAGAGACGCATGAGAAACAAAAGCAGAAATTACTTAGGTTTTAACATTTTTGTTCAGCATACGTTGAATCGTAGTTCAGTTTATGAATACAAATGTAAGGTGTTCACTTGATAAAACCTTTATAATGTCGACATCTTTGAAAAGAAGCCTTTTATATAAGTCGTGACGAAGAAAAATCACCAAAAATCGTGAAAAAGCGAGACTGGGTTATTTAGCTACTATCAGCGTTAATTCTGGTTAATTAGAGGACCTCCAATAGGATAAGAGTACCATCCCTGGGGGTTTAACTACGCCATATCTTTTTGACACTGACCTTTACTGATAAACTTTTGAACTTCTCCCAAAATATATTCCAGTCATTGTTGAGCGTTGCTATGGCATAGAGCAAAACCTGTTATTAGTATTGAAACCAATTTGAGATTTTTACCCGGCGACTTATCACTATAACAAAATTTTGGATCATCGATTAAAAATATCTCTTCGGGATCTTGCGAGGAAGATATCTTATTGTTTCAATGTAAATATCTATTGTTTCCACGTACAAAACAAAGATTAAAAGCCACCTTAACCGTTCCCAAGTTTGTAGCTAATTTGTGGTTAACTGCTCTTCAACAATCTTCGGTTACTATCTTTGGTGACTAAAGCCAATTCTATTGCCGTCACTACAATCACTCAGTGAACTGACCGTGGCATAGTTTCAATGGGCATTGTCCTGAAAAAAATTGGTTCTGTGTTTATACTTTTTTTTTCGAGAAATAGGTGAGTTTGAGAGCCTGGGCTTGTCGATTTGGGCTGCTTTAATTAAATTTGAAAGCGAAAAAAAGAACCAGCCTACGAAACCGTAAGTACATCAAATGATTGATTGATTGTTGAAATGTTAGGTTTGCTGCCATGCCTACATACGTACCTACCTATTAATTTGCTATTAGCTGAGTATATTTTACGGGATGTCATTACCTAACGGTCGTCTAGGTGAACAAGTTACTATAAAAAACCTTCCATTATGGTAAAGAAATACTATAAATGGTAAAGACCAGTTTGATCCAATCAACTGCAAGTCGCGATGTCGATCAACCCTATATACTTATTTAGTAAGAACGACCTACCTATTTTCACTCTACATAAACTGTTCGCGGTTGTCAGGTGTTTATGTAGGTGTACCAAAATTTATATACAAAAACTACTGACAACCGCGGACAGTTTATGAGAAACCTAGAGTTTAGGAAAGCAGTTTCAACTTTAACTTTTTTTTCTTACTTAGATTTGACTGCTGTTACTGAGAAAAAATTATTAGATACAAGGTACTTATAACAAAACCAGCTGTCCCGGCGAACTTCGTACCGCTACAGGATCCGTTTATACGATTCTTGCTCATCGCTATCTATTTTTAAAGCACAACGTTCCGCTCACACAACGCCATCTATTTTAAACTTAAAATAAATATCATCCCGCGGGAACGCATTACCGAGATATCAAGTACTCTATGTCTTAATTCAGGTCTTTGTATATCTCTACGCCAAGTTTCATGTAAATCCGTTCAGTCGTTATTGCGTCATTGAGTAACAAACATCCAAGCATCCAAACATCTTCACAAACTTTCACATTTATAATATATTAATATATTGTATTAATTGTATATCCGAATATGGAATGTTCTAGGTACTCGTCAACACAAACAGGCGACAACGTCGAATCGCCAAAATATTATCAGTTGTTTTAGGTATACATTTTAATGCCGCAGCGCAGGTGCCGTTTATGGGATAATTTTGTTACACCCTGTCTGATAAAAAATAGATGTGTCGCGTTTCCTTCCTAATTTTGATCGTAATTAGACAACACATCCGACAGGTCTGTTTACAAACAAACAATGTAGTAGACAAACTACATTATCTAACTCTACCAATTAACAGGTAATTTTTATCTTTTCTCAGAGGCGTCAGTATAACTACCTACAGATTATCAAGCAAAGTACCTGTGAGTTTTTTAGTCTCATTGCGCCTAAAATATAAACTTGGCACTCGTTTGGTGTAGTGTAATCTCTTTGAGAAATTCAGATCTAGGTTTTGCAACATATTTCACAGCTCTACGACGCTTTTTCGGCGAGATATTGGCGATTGCGCGGCCACAGGCTGTTTGTCTCACACAACCCCTAAAATGTAATCGTAGGATTTTTTCTATATTTTTACAAATTCAATCTGTTGTTTACCGAAATTTCAAGTCTCTGCAACACTTCATTTTAATTTGTAATCAAGTCTCTGCAACGCTTAGTTTCAGTTTGTGAATTTGTCAAAGCAATGGCTTAAACATAGGAGGATTCGAACTAGCCGCGCTATCCAAACGCGGAGAACTGCGCTGCGCGGCCACAAGATTTCCGTCTCCGAAATGTTCGTTGATGTTATAGTAAGCTTTTTTGCAGATTGTGCCTAACACGTTTTTTAAGCCTCGTCGGAGGTAACATAGGTAACAAGGTAATATATCTTGAGGAATCTTTTTGTAGGACCTTCTACAATGCTAAATAAACGATGTATTAACTTTTGCAAGTCTAAATCGTAGAAATCACAATTTATTCTTATTTCTACTAGGTATTAATTATGATGGGTATCAATTTTTTCGGACTTTTTGATAATTTTTCTAACGTACATAATATTTTCATAAATGTACCGGCTTGCAACAGTTAAAAAAATCTCTTAGAGAGTCCCTTCTACCTAGCTTGTAAATAAATCGGATCAATTTCTTCTGCAAGATGAAGATAATCTCTCTCTGCTGCCCGGCCCCATAGTATATACCGTAGGATAATACACTATGGAAGTAACTAAAATAAACAAGCCTAGCAGTTGCAAACTCAGTGAGTCCCCAAAATTCTTTTTACTGCATATAAAATAACATAAGCAGCCTATATACGCCCCACTGTAGGGCACAGGCCTTCTCTCAGGGAGGCTACCACCGCTCTGCAAATGCACTTCATATGCTGCACAGCATAAGTCTTTGTGCTAATTTTACAATATGTGGACCCCACTGTAATTTTTTATTGATTGTGATGTCCGGACAGTATCTTCTACAAATTCTAGTCTTTCATTTCCAATTTTCCAATTACAATGTTGTTCTCAACAAATTTTACGTTATATAAGGTAAACTTTATACTTTTTTTTTTAGAATTTAGCAGCAAATTATTTGCTGTGAATCAATCTAAGGCCCGAGACACCCAGAAAGGCACGTCCTTCGGGCGGGGGCGCGGAAAAGACGCAATACTATAGAAATTGCGCCCTCGCCCCGTCTCTTCGGTGTAGGCTTCATCCCGTTCCTTCAGTCCATTTTGTTTGAAAGTGAATTGTATTAACGACGCGACTTTGCCGCGTCCTCGCCTCACGTCCCTTCTGGGTGGCCGCTAAGTACTTGCGAGAGAGCATTATTTGCTTGGTCAAGATTATTTTGTTCTCCTCTTCATTTAAACATAAGTGACGTGTCATCAGCAAATAACACAATCTCAGACATTTGTACCAATTGCACCATAAACGGTAAATCATTAACATAGACTAGGAAAAGGAACGGCCCTAAGATAGATGCAAGTGAACAGAGGGAAAATGTATCTACCTACAAAGACGGCGGGCAGTCAAATGACTCCTAAGGTCGAAAACCACAAGATTTTCCTGATTATCTCGTGGCCGCGCAGTTCTCCACGTTTCGAGTGCGCGGCCACATTCAAACCCTCCTATGTTTGAAACCATTGCTTTGACAGATTCACGGTTTTGGGAATCGACTTAGACAATTCTTTGCAAAAAGACATATAACTTTTTTTTTTAAATTCGCCGTAACCGAGCAGTCAAAACGCACATTGAAATTGATTGGAGATTGGCGGTAAATTCAAAAGATTTACTGTCGTGCCTTCTGCAGTACATATTTTGTCTGCAAAATAATAAAATACTTAAGGATGACATGATGCCCATATTTAATACTAATAATAATATAGTTTAAAAAACAAGAAGCTCTCTGTGACTCAACAGACTCAATTCTCAGCTTGTTGGAAACTTGATCGAAGTGTAGTTACATCAGAAAATTTGGAACTCACCTTAAGGCCAGGTTCTCCGAGCGCACGGATATATAATAAATAGGACTTTTTGAGCTGCGCGAGCTAATAGTTGGGAAACATGTAGGCATGTTTAAATTACAGAAATACAAATCCCATTAATGGAATTTTGACGACCGACGTCACTAACGCTAACATACTCTCTCTCTGAGAGAAGGCCTGTGCCCTACAGTGGGACGTATATACCTAGGCTGCTTATGATGTTGACGTCACTAACAAATTCAGTAATAGTAATTTTGGTAGGTATATTTTTTATTATTCAAAACTCACTACAGCTCAAATAACACCATATCTAGTTATAATTTGGACTCATGTTCGCGTTTTTTATGCAATAAAGAAATCATAAAAATAATGACCGAGGCCCCAGATAGGACATTAAAAAGTAATAAGTATATATATTTTTTCACATTTTAATCACAAATCTCTCCAATCTCTACCGGAGAGAGTAAAATGTATTTTAAAACACAGGATTTAGGGGTAATGTCAAAGAACCCAGTCTTAGAGTACGGACCGAAAGTAAATTCTGCCTGAATTTAAGCGCCAAACTTGCAAAAGAATATCTTAAAAGTTCAGAGTATCCACCAAACAAACAACAAAACTGCAAAATCGATAGAAAAAAAATTTTTACTCACGTTCACTGGTGGCTTCATCTTCGAGAAGTTTCTCAGGAATTTCAGCATGCAATCTAAGCTGACTCTCTCCCTATGGCAACTCCGGGAGTGAAATCTACTCTCGCCTATCCGGGGATCGTGTTGCGGGCAGGCTGGGTCCGTCACGTGTGGAAGGGGTGACGGTCTGCCGAGCACTGCGCGTGTCTGCACTGCAGCCTGCTGTCGGTTGTAGAGTTACCATCAGCGGAACTACGGGTTATTCCAGAACGGTCTAGGTGGTAAGCGGTTTTTTATATTATGGCAAAACCCTGTTAGGAAAACCATGAGGGAGGCCTATGTTCTGCAGTGGGCGTCAAATGGCTGATGAGGTGGTAACTGAAAGTGATAAAGCAGATAGGCAGATTTATAACGATGATAAACAGACAAAAGTGAATAAATACCTTATTAAAAATGGATAAGCGGCGGCAGAGGTTTTTTCTCTGATACGTATTCTCAGGACAGTAAGATTTTAGTCCAATCTGTAAAACTACTGCGGCCGAGGAAAACTCACATCAAAGGTTTATCGACGTTGGCAACTTCAAATGTTCTCGAGCAGAGATGGAGATGGTGATAATTTAGGTGGTGTTTAGAAGCGTTCAGATTTCACGATTTTTCGAAGTCACTACAGAAAGGGTCGGAGTAGAACAGCCCAGGGTACCAACTGCGCACGCGCGCCGCTTGCAAGTGTGCGTGAGCGCATGAGAGCGTGTGCGCGTGCGTGACGTAACAACCTTGCCCGCGATGACGGCCACCGTCTGCTGCGGTGCCACGACCGGTTGACGCAGGGTAACGCTCGCGACGCTACACTAAATATCTTTACGAAAACACTCCGAATTTAAGGGGTTACTAAGCTGTGATTAAATTTTCTACCTCATGTGTGGGTTCTGGAAGTTCCAAGCAACATCAGGCTCGAAAATTGTGACTCTAGGTTGCTTGGTTTGCGAGATATTGAAGGGTAAAGATTTAGCGATTTTTTTAAACAGTTTTTACCAGCCAAAACCATTTTGCTCTACATTAAATATCTTTCCAAAATAGGTAGGTCCGAATTCAGTATTTAATAGGCTCTGATAAAATTTTCTTTTTCATGTGTAGCAGGCGTTCTAAAGAACATTAGACTTAAAAGTGTGACTCGGCGACCGGCGTTGCTAAGTCAAGGGCAAACTTTTCGCCAAGTTTTTCTTAGGCATAAGTGGTCAATTCAAAGTGTTAATAGCACTTTGATATTTTTTTTGTGACTAGATTCGGGGCGTTTCAAGCAACGTTGGGCCCGAAAATCGTGAGTCTACTTAGTTCGCTTGATTCGCTAAACATTGAAGGACAAAATTTGCACAAAATGTTTCTTAGGAAAAGTTGTTGCCGACTTGCTCTACGTTAAACCACATTATGCCTTTACGTGCCATAATATACGATACACGATGCATTTCGTATGTGTTGCTGTGTTGATTTCCCAGGGATGAAACCTTTGTCAAAAAAAATCGCAATGATGTAGACTAATGTAGAAAGGTGGCTAAGGGCGTATTATAGACGGAGTTTACACGATCAGTCTGGCGTCGTCAGTTCAGTCCGTGACCTTGATCAAGCTCGGATTGACGCCAGACTGATGTAGCTAGGCGAGGTATTACACGGTCACTCAAGACTGATGGATTTTGCATCAGTCCGAACGAAAAGACCAATACGACAACACCAAGCACAGATCTTTATCTGTGACTATAGATAAAAAATAAGCAGCCTATATACGCCCCACTGTAGGGCACAGGCCTTCTCTCAGAGAGAGAGTATGGGCTTAAGATTTTTCCCTGTGCCGATGACCTTGAGCGTTTGACACAGGTGTGCAGCACTTCAACATTTCACCGCTAGATGACACGACTGAATTAATTCCTAGTAGTAATCTCCATAGAAAGACGCGCGCGCGGCCGCACACACACAGCCTCATTCCCTTCGCGTAAGCACACGCCGCCAAACGCACACATATATAGCCGAATTTCGAACGCGTCGAGCGAGCCGAGCGGTTTCTACTTTTCTAGCCGGCTCGCCAGCCCGCCCGCGTACCTACGCGTAGATTGAATAGACTTCAATCTAATGCTTTCTTGTATAGCATGCGCCATTACAAACAAAAAAGATAAAGGTAGGTACATCTCTTCAAAACTTATCTATGCTTTGTAGAAAGAATAGCTTTCAAACAAAAATCACATGTTTAGTACGTATTTGTTTACCTACCTACTTACGAAATAGTACATGTTTTTTCACAACAGGTTTTTATGTCAAAAAGTGAAAAAAAATTATCTTATCTTTTTTCAATAAAGTGAATTTGACTTTGATTTCACATGGATGTATTTCGGGACTCAGTGGCAAAATTGGAACGTAGGAAGCGACTTCCCCATATGAAATAAAAAATATATTTCAAATGCCAATTCCATGGAAAGTAGAAATTACGACCATTTTAATTGTTATCCGGATTTTACGTCGTTAGGGTTGTCACGCTCTCAGATAGTAATTTATAATCCGGATCTGATTTGATTTTGAAAAAAATCTGTAAATACCTGGTGCCATTATTATTGATATATTAATTAAAATAGTAACATGATATACATCGCATATAACAACTTTATGTACACGGTGTGACGTGAAGAATGTATATACCTACATAAAGTTGATCAGCGAAAAACAGCTAGATAAAATTGTTGTCCCATTTTGATGTTACTAACTTGAAATTTTCTATACGATTAGTTTTTTTGCTAAAACTGACGGAGAAAATCGAAAACTTGGAGAAGCTTCTTTTTTTTTCAACGGCTTGGGATAATGGTAACACTTAGGGGTGGTCTTTTAAAACAACATAAACTCGTTGCATAAACCCTAGATAGGACGGTGACGTCAACAAATTTTTATGGCAAATTTAATAGTGCCGATTGAAAAGTAAACTTGCTTAAATTTTCAACCAACACCTAATGCAGGTTTTGCCACCGGGCCCCGCTGGTCTAGCGGCTGGACTAATATTGTATCAACTTTATAGTCACACAGCATTTGAATGCTAAAATAACTAGACGTGCGAAAATTCTTGAATTTTTGGTTGTTCTAATTTCGGTCTTATCAGGTGCTAAAAGATTTTCAAGTTCCACATATGGTATAAACTTGGAATTTTCCATCCTAACAGGGTGATCCCTCAATCCGATAAGAAAAATCTGACTTGGAAAATCCGGTCTTTACAGCTTTTTTGTCAAAGCCTGAGAAAACGGTAACATAACGGGGTAGTCTTGTCGAACAAATGTTGAATAAGACCTTGGGTTGGATGACAACGTTAACTTACTTTTTACAAAATGGCGTAAGTCGAATTTCAAGCTGGCTCCTAAAAATTTAAAAATTCTGATTTTTATCTCTGGCTCCGTTTTTGTATGAAAATTAGTATTGGAGGTTTTTGTGGTTACTGATGACTACTCTGCGCCATGTTTATAAGCTGTTTTCGAGGGTCCTCACGAATCGTCTTGAACGTAGGTTTGATGACTTCCAGCCTCCCGAACAAGCCGGTTTCCGAAAGGGCTTTAGTACCATAGACTACATCCACACGTTGCGGCAAATTATACAGAAGACTGAGGAGTATAATTTGCCATTATGCTTTGCGTTTGTGGACTATGAGAAAGCCTTCGATTCGATCGAGTTATGGACAGTGCTCGAGTCTCTCCAGCGTTGCCGTATTGACTATCGGTATATCGAGGTGCTGGCTGAAATGCTTGTACAACAGTCCACTATGACCACAGAACCACTATGTCGGTCCGAGTACAGGAACAGAGTTCGGAGGCAATTCCATTGAAAAAGGGCGTAAGACAGGGAGACGTTATCTCTCCAAAAATGTTCACAAACGGACTGGAAGATACCTTCAAGCTTCTGGAATGTCAGGGACGCGGCATCAATATCAATGGCGAGTACATCACTCACCTTCGATTTGCCGACGATATAGTAGTCATGGCAGAAACGATGGAAGACCTCGGCATAATGCTCGAAGACCTCAGTCGAGTTTCCCAACGGGTGGGCCTTGAAATGAACATGGACAAAACGAAGGTCACATCGAATACTCGTTTCGTGCCCACCCCAATAACATTGGGGAACTCGACTCTCGAAGTTGTAGACGAATACGTCTACTCAGGACAAACAGTCCAACTAGGCCCGTCCAACTTTGTGAAAGAGGTCAATCGTTGAATCCAACTCGGCTGGGCAGCATTCGGGAAACTTAGAAAAGTCCTTTCGTCTAATATACCTCAATCGCTCAAGACAAAATTATACAACCAGTGATGACTTATGGCACTGAAACGTGGTCTCTCACTATGGGCCTCATAAGAAAGCTCAAGGTCACGCAACTAGCTATGGAAAGGCCTATGCTTTCTCTACGATATCGAATCAGAAATGATGAGATTCGTAGATGAACGAAAGTCGTCTACATGGCCGAAAAGTTCTCGAATGAAGACCACATATCGGCAAGCGCAGCGTAGGACGACCAGCCGACAGATGACCTCATCCAAGTGCCAGGAAGACGCTGGATGAAATCCGCTTCCAACCGGTCTTTTTGGAAATGCATGGAGGAGGCCTATATCCAGCAGTGGACTTCTTGTGTTTCCATGACTCAAGAGGTTTATTTACAAAAGCTGTTGAAAATCTTTAAATATAGTGTAAAAATACAGAGGATTATAAATATTTTAAAAGAGTGGAAATTTTGATAAATTTGAAGCTTGGATTAAGATTTTGGCTCAAAATCTTTGAATTTAAATCATCGACTTTACGCAATTTTTTATTTTATTTTACACTACGCGCATTCACTGAAGCGGTTTTAAAAGGGTGAATATGTGTCATCGCTTCCGTGCCTGTGTGGTCACATAGTCCATTAAGCGAATCTGACAGGAGTATTTTTTTTCTATGGTATAACACAATCAAAATAATAAAAATTTTAAGAACAAAAGCAAAATAATTTATTTTTTACAGAAGAAAAAAAAACATTTCAAAATGGATATTGACCAAAGAAATAAAACAAAAATTATGAAAATGGATAAAGACTTCGTTGCTAAGGATGTTGGCAAAAGAGCTACAAATGGATTTGAGTGCTTATTTGGCCTGCATCCTTGTTTCAGCACAAAGACTGATAAATATAATTATTAAGATTTTTCCCTGTGCCGATGACCTTGAGCGTTTGACACAGGTGTGCAGCACTTCAACATTTCACCGCTAGATGACACGACTGCATTAATTCCTAGTAGTAATCTCCATAGAAAGACGCTCGCGCTGCCGCACACACACAGTCTCATTCCCTTCGCGTAAGCACACGCCGCCAAACGCACACATATATAGCCGAATTTCGAACGCGTCGAGCGAGCCGAGCGGTTTCTACTTTTCTAGCCGGCTCGCCAGCCCGCCCGCGTACGCGTATATTGAATAGACTTCAATCTAATGCCTTCTTGTATAGCATGCGTCATTACAAACAAAAAAGATAAAGGTAGGTACATCTCTTCAAAACTTATCTATGCTTTGTAGAAAGAATAGCTTTCAAACAAAAATCACATGTATAGTAAGTACGTATTTATTTACCTACCTACTTATGAAATAGTACATGTTTTTGCACAACAACAGGTTTTTATGTCAAAAAGTGAAAAAAAACATCTTATCTTTTTTCAATAAAGTGAATTTGACTTTGATTTCACATGGATGTATTTCGGGACTCAGTGGCAGAATTGGAACGTAGGAAGCGACTTCCCCATATGAAAAAAAATATATATTTCAAATGCAAATTCCATGGAAAGTAGAAATTACGACCATTTTAATTGTTATCCGGATTTTACGTCGTTAGGGTTGTCACGCTCTCAGATAGTAATTTATAATCCGGATCTGGTGCCGTTGTTATTGATATTAATTAAAATAGTAACATGACATACATCGCATATAACAACTTTATGTACACGGTGTGACGTGAAGAATGTATATAGATACATAAAAGTTGATCAGCGAAAAACACCTAGATAAAATTGTTGTCCCATTTTGATGTTACTAACTTGAAATTTTCTATACGATTAGTTTTTTTGCTAAAACCGACGGAGAAAATCGAAAACTTGGAGAACCTGGTCTCCATGAGTTTCTTTTTTTCAACGGCTTGGGATAATGGTAACACTTAGGGGTGGTCTTTTAAAACAACATAAACTCGTTGCATAAACCCTAGATAGGACGGTGACGTAAATTAATTTTTATGGCAAATTTAATAGTGCCGATTGAAAAGTAAAATTGCTTAAATTTTCAACCAACACCTAATGCAGGTTTTGCCACCGGGCCCCGCTGGTCTAGCGGCTGGACTAATATGGTATCAACTTTATAGTCACACAGCGTTTGAATGCTAAAATAACTATACGTGTGAAAATTCTTGAATTTTTGGTTGTTCTAATTTCGGTCTTATCAGGTGCTAAAAGATTTCCAAGTTCCACATATGGTGTAAACTTGGAATTTTCCATCCTTACAGGGTGATCCCTCAAACCGATAAGAAAAATCTGACTTGGAAAATCCGGTCTCTACAGCTTTTTTGTCAAAGCCTGAGAAAACGGTAACATTACGGGGTAGTCTTGTCGAACAAATGTTGAATAAGACCTTGGGTTGGATGACAACGTTAACTTACTTTTTACAAAATGGCGTAAGTCAAATTTCAAGCTGGCTCCTAAAAATTTTAAAATTCTGATTTATATCTCTGGCTCCGTTTTTCTATGAAAATTAGTATTGGAGGTTTTTGTGGTCGCTGATGACTACTCTGCGCCATGTATTGAACGCAGGTTTGATGACTTCCAGCCTCCCAAACAAGCCGGTTTCCGAAAGGGCTTTAGTACCATTAGACCACATCCACACGTTGCGGCAAATTATACAGAAGACTGAGGAGTAATGTTACAATAGCTCGGATGGGAAGAGGCGTCCCTTGAACGGCAGAGAGCTCTTGGTTCGAATACTAGTAAATGATCGGTTTCCTTTTTACTTTTCTTTTTTAGTTATTTACTTAAATAAAAAAATACAAGAATTGGGATTTTATATTGTATGTTTTTCTAACGATTGAAGCTCGATCACTACTACAAAAATCAGTTGCCGTGCGTTGGTCTTGCAAACACTCGAAAATGTCTCCACCAATTGGACTAATAGCTATATAATATTTTTTTGTTTTGTTCGGACATGGGACGTGGGGCGAGGGCGCGGAAAAGACCCATCCCTTCAGGATCCTGTTTCATAGAACTACAATTCATTGTGACTATGACCGAAAGCCGATTAACCCACAGATTAACAAATAGACTCTGCTGCGCAGTGTACCTCGAATTGTCATAATAAACTACGAAATTATAGTTTTATGAAACTTGACCCAGTACATTTTGTACGAAAGTGAATTGGAAAGATGCGGCGTCTTTTTCGGTCCCTCACCCCACGTCCTTGGCCTACAATCGGTAATTTTGTATGAGAATTGCTACTTTGAATTAATTTCACTATATGGCGCTCGAGGTGAACTTTGGAAGGTTGATTTATGATTGATGAATCGCTTATGAAAAGTTACAATCAAATCAATGGTGATGCGAAGAGCGCCTGGTCACAGACAACATGCAACGAGTAGCTGGGCTTTTCCTCGTAAGGCGTAATGTGATAAATTGATGAAAACGTTTTTTCTGAATGAGTAACTATTGTTCCTGTTAGTTTTAAACGTGAACATACAATATTTTGATATTGCCCGTAAGACTGTATAAGCTTAAACGTAATCCACTGCGCATTTAAAATGGCACATAAATTCTTAGGTTTGTTTTAAGCATTCTTACGGAATATATTTACTCATAGAAGGCGTAAGGTTATGACAGTTGTCATACATGCCATAGGGAATCGAGGAGTTAAATTATATCATATATTAATTTCAAAGGTCTGCCATCTTCCTAGAGGATGTCACAAGCGATTCAAAAGCGTCTTCCAGCCAGTTCCAGCACACTGTAGCCCCTTAATCACCACGCGTACCCACCGCGGATTGGCGATTTCAAGCGCTGTGGTATGTAATAGCTCAGACACAGGTTTCCTCACGATAACTTCACAAATGTAGATAACTTAGAAAACAAAGTCATAGGTACATGCCCGCACTGGGAATCGAACCTGGGTCTCCCGCTTCCGAGTCCAATGTTCTACCCACTAGGCTACCACCGCGTTCCGTGTGGCCCCGGATTAAGAACAGCGTCACTCTATTTCCTTCCGTGGATGTCGTAGAAGGCGACTAAGGAAATCGATTACCAGGGGACGTGCAGCAGCGTCTTCCTGAGATTCCAACCGCATACTGCGATCGTCAACCCGCCTGCCAAGCGTGGCGATTACGGCAAAACTCCTCATTGTTATGAAAACTACGAAGCAGGCCTATGCCCTGCAGTGGGCGTCAAATGGCTGATGATGATAATAGGTTTAAAAAAAAACAGCGTTGCAATAATAATAGCTAAGGCGATGAAAAAACGCCAAAAGAGGAAGTGGTGTAAACATAAGGGTTGTTAAAAAGAGAATCCTCCTCCATGCTGCCTCAAGATTATAGTAGGTATGCTGCCTAAAGTAGTTACCTGAGTGTTGACCTAGCGTTCCTAGCGTTGACTGGCGTTGACTGATATGATAACACATTCAGACGATCAGTCTGCCGTCAGTCTGTGACTGACGTCGTGACTGACGAAAATTATCAAAATATTCGAACATCCGCATATCCGTCAGTCTGGTCCATCAGTGCATCGATCCATTGAATAGACAATCAGTCTGCCGTCAGTCTAACCAGACTGATGGAATTGACTGACGCCGGACTGAACGTGTAAATTCCGTCAATAGGCAGGTGTAATAAATATGGTCATGTTTTTTTTTTTGCTGTGAGAACAACGCCATCTATCGAAACCAACAAGATGCGTTTAACATTGACATTTAACGACATGACATCGGCGCTGTGAAGGTTGATAGATAGATAGATGGCCGCTAGATGGCGAGCCGTGTCTTTAGACAACGTTTGGGAGCCCCCCTTAAATATATATTTTATTCTGTTTTTAGTATTTGTTGTAATAGCAGCAACAGAAATACATCATTTGTGAAAATTTCAACTGCCTAGCTATCACGGTTCATGAGATACAGCCTGGTGACACAGACAGACAGATGGACAGTGAAGTCTTAATAGGGTCCCGTTTGGCACCCTTCGGATACGGAACCCTAATAAAAAAGATAAGATAAAAACGCTCTGACACGCTGCGACCCGAAAGACGTGTATCTTTTTACCCGAATTCGGCGGAACCCAAAAGGAGAGTTATGTGTTGGTTTCTTATGTATGTCCGATTCTGTTCCCTCCAGTGTTGCCAACTCGGATTTTGAAAAAGGCGTAGGCCACATTAGAAAATTACCTAGAATTAGTAAAATTGGCGTATGAAAAGTTGGTAGATCTACGTACTTCTTTCTGAGAGTAATAAAGACAGGTAAAATCATAAGGATAATAAGCAGGAAGCTGAAAAATATCGAAATTTGATCGAAACCAAACAAAAAAAAACAACAAAAAAACTTTTAGATTAAGTTCCCATTTTCATGGCGAGACGTTTCGTTTTACACAGTCACAGGTCTATGTTATGGGAAGTTTTTTTTTATAAAAATTCATGACGCGACTTGACGTGAGTGCTGTATGGCGAGGCAACTGTGCGATAGTATGAAACGGAACGTTTATTAACTTTTTTCGCGAATGAAAACGAAGTTATTCCCATTCAGCCTAATGAGTTATAATATTTTGCAAATTTGTACAATTTGATAGAAAATACGTAGATTCTGGGACTGAAGTTCGTAGGTTTGCAGGAAAGGTCTAAAGTACGTAGATCTACGTAAAAAGACGTAGATGTGGCAACACTGGTTCTTGAGATACAGCCTGGTGACAGACGGACGAACAGACAGACAGCGAAGTCTTAGTAATAGGGTCCCGTTTTTACCCTTTGGGTACGGAACCCTAAAAATAACCAACAACCCGACTCCTAAACGTTAACTAC
This sequence comes from Yponomeuta evonymella, assembly GCA_963969515.1. Classification (NCBI taxonomy): domain Eukaryota; kingdom Metazoa; phylum Arthropoda; class Insecta; order Lepidoptera; family Yponomeutidae; genus Yponomeuta; species Yponomeuta evonymella. The sequence goes on from OZ018353.1 coordinate 6,788,497, forward strand.
TAAGCAGGCGGGACCCAAATTCAACAAAGTAACTCCTTACGAGGTTGGTCCCGTCTGCTTAGTAGTTATTAATGCTCAGCAGTCGGGTTGTTGGTTATTTTTAACAGACTTCAAAAAAGGTGGAGGTTATCAATTCGACGCGTAAATATATATTTTTTATTTGGCTATGTTCCTCCATAACTCCGTCAAATCTTAACCAATTTCGACAATTCTTTTTTTGTTCGAACAGGTATAACGTCCCATTGGTCCCATTTTAATTTGGTGAAGATCTGATGGGGACTTTCAGAGATGGAGAACAGAACTCTTCCATGGACAACAGTAAATAAGCCCTATTGGGGCCCATCCTTTAGTAATATCCGTATGTTTCATAAAATAGCATAAAAGTAGTCCCAAGTTAATTTAGTGATGTTCTGGTGAAGACTTTCGGAGATGGAAATTTAGAACATCAAATTTTAAAGCTACTTAATAGTAGGGTAAATTATGGTTATATATAAGGGACTTATTTATTTTTCTCCCGCTCCCCCACTAAAAATTGAAAAGTAAAAAATTTAAATAAAAAATAAAAACCGACTTCGAAACACTACAGCACTAAAAAGTTAGAAATAATTTAAATAATTAGAAGTAGAAGTATTTATACAAGTAGGTTAGAAGTATAATTTGTAGTCGGTGCCCAGTTTCAAGACCAGCACATATATTTTGGGCACCGGCTCCAAATTATACTTCTACAATACCTACATGTATAAATACTTCTACTTCTATTTATTTAAATTATTTCTAACTTTTAAGTGCTGTAGTGTTTCGAAGTCGGTTTTTATTTTTATTTAATTTAGTTTTATGTATTTCCAAGTGGTTTTCCTTCACGGTCGGCAACTTTAAACCCCCATGTATTCGACTGAAATTACAGGCAACAATTTACAAGTAGTTTATTTAATAAGTAGGTACTTACACAGTTACTATGATGAAATATTTTCATTTTGTTACTTACACGAGAATTTCAATGTATGTGAAAGTACTTTCCTTTGCAAGCGCTGATTTTGGGAACGGGTCACGATCGTGGTAATAATCAGCTTGGCAAAAAAGAGTAGAAATTACAGTTTAATGTCTTTGTTAATTTATTTTCATGTGTGCGTTATTTCTTACATACCTACCTAGAAGCACAAGTTATAAAAATCGAAATAAAAATAAATTTAACAAAAACCTTATTGTACTTGAATAAGGGGAAAAATTACAAAATTATTGATACAATAATTATTCAATGCCAATAATTATTTAATTATACGACTTGCCACTGAGTGGGTGCCACAAGGCGGTCGTCGCAGAAGAGGCAGGCCAAGAAGACGTTGGCGAGACGACCTCGACCGACACATGCCGGAGTGGCCTGAGGTGGCACAAGACAGAAACATCTGGTCTGAGTTGGGGGAGGCCTTTGCCCAGCAGTGGGACACAAACGAGGCTACGTAAAAAAAAAAAAAAATTATTCAATAATTTGTTAAGGTTTTACATCCCATTTCTACTCTTTTTTGTAAGCTGTATATTTTGTAGATTTAGCTAGTTCGACGGTATTAAAACTGAGACTTTTTAAACGAATTATTTATTGTTTTCACAATTTAACAAATAAAATACTCAAAAACTACCACTTAAGCCTTGAAATAAAAGGAATAAGAAGAAATAACTGGAATGCAGCACGAAGCAAATATAAAAATGTGACTGTTAACTAGTTGCTTTGTTAATTTGTACCACAATTTTGCAAGAAAATAAAAATGCGTACTTCCGTCACGGATTGTTAAATTTCTTATATTATTATTTTAAAGAGCGTAACATATTTGCGTATTAGTTGAAACGTGCTGAAAATCGTCATTCAACATTATTTATTCACAATATAATAATCAAATCAATAGTAGAATAGTAGAATCAATACGTAACTTTAACAAATGAAGCATTTACCTGCTGTTTAAAGTAAAAATAAGTAAATATATTTTTACTTTTTTTTACTTATAAAGTAGGCGCTTGCAAAGCCACGGTTATAAATTTTTTTTTGTTTTCTAGATATTATACTTTTAAACATTGAATCACATATTATTGCACTATATAACATTGGGAATCCGGAATTGGACACTCATTTAATAAATGCAAAATAAACGCTTGGAGTAGCTCTAATCAAAAAAATTTCGAGAACTTGAAACCACATGAGCTCCGCTGCTATATTTTTATGACTTTAGTATGAAACAGCAGCTAATAAAGTTGTTTGTTCTGTAGACCAACCTCCAGAATATTTCTACGGCAGTTTTTAGACAGGAACATTAATGTGACCAAATAATTTGTGCAAATCATAATACACATTACGAGTCCTAGATAATACAGGTATTATGGTGAACTAGGATTAAGCTTGAGGTCCACTGATTACAGATAAGCAATCATAGAATACTAATTCAGGTGGCAGCTCAATGTTTGAGGACTAAATCGAGAACCAATGTCATGTCTCCTGTTTTGTTGGGCAATGACGTCAAATTCAGTTGCATTTAAATGTAACGGCACAGTGTGAAATTTAAGTTAAAAAATTCAAAAATCACTAAATCAATTAAATTGGTTCCTTAATACAGACTCACAAAAAATACAAAGCAACCACCTTGCATCTCAAATTACGTTACGAGTCAGTGTAAATTAATACTTTTACAGGGCAAGATGGCGGTTGGCAAGTTAGACAACAGATACATTTCCAAAAAGTAATCACATATACTAATAACGTACATTTCAAGAACAACGTCCGAAGTGAACGGAATATAATGGCAACATTATATTTCGTACTAGGGCAAGACTTACGATACATTCAAAGAATGGTGTAGATTAACTATGTTATTTTACACCATCAGAAAACAGGCAAGCTCTCACAACCGCCGAACTTTACTGTAATCACTTCGACATTTAGTTAAAATAGGATCAATAGGACCTATAAAGCAGAATATTAAATTGTACGTGAAACAAGGGGTGCGTACCTCAGTTCTCCAAAATATATACTTAGGAAAAACTATACTTAGAAAAAAATATTTGTACATAGACAAAAAAAAAATCGTACAATAGTTACAGAAAAAAATTTTGAATAAATTTGTACAATGCGCGTTAACTATATAAGAGGTGAACTTTATTGTAATACAAATACAAATCGAAAAGAAAAACAACGGAGCGTCTGCGCGAATTTGAAGGCCTTGGATATTGCTTGGTTTCTTACCACTATTAATCAAAATTTACCCATTATTTTATTTTGTTACGCGTATACAAGAACAGTTACTATTTAAACAGTTGGAGAAAGGGCAAGTGGTAATACATAACTGATTCATACATTCGGTTCATTTCCAAGATAATCTCTTAATTTTTCTCTCTAAACCTACATTTGACTGATTAAATTATGCGAACCTGTTCAGATAAACTCTTAATGTACTAATTTACCACAACATTAACACATTTTATTAAGCTTATACTGTACAAAGTAGAATTTATTTCCTTCTAAGAGTACTTCTGAAGTACCAAAATATAAGTATCTTAATTTGTAGTGATATATTGGATGATCCTACTCTAATGACTAAGATATGGACGTATTAATTACTACTGGATGGGAAATATTTCAAAATTACAAGGTATAGATATCTCCAAAAAGTATAGGATCTATGCTGCTATTTTTACCCCGAAAACACCACAGACTTATGAACACAGAATTATGGAAAAATACAGACACATAACTATGTGTAAAACAAATACAAACCTAACTAGGTATTAAACTTTTCTTAGTGACGTTACAGGGGTAACCACAAAGGTTATGTTAAATTGTCTAAAACATGACTAAAGAAGTCATATAAAACCTACGTAACAATCAGGTATACGGAATAAAAAGTACAAATGTCTTTTAAATACCGGTGAAAAAACCTCACGTTAGAACTAATAGTTGCCTTTTTAACAGAGCACTCATATTCAACATTATTACTTGCAACTTATGGTAAAATCAATGCTACGACAAAAATAGGTGATATGCGATAGTCTACAACCTAATTCATCAGCAAATAAGAAAAAAATATTATTTTGGTCCGTTGAGTAAACTGCTAAACGTTGCTGACAAATGATTGTTGAAATTTCTAGTTATTTTACCATTTTTCTAGCAACATTGAACCCAAAAGTTGCTACAAGTTTGTGCTCAGAATTAGCGAGGGGTGATAGTTACTGATAGTTACTAAAAACAATCGAATTTTTCGACTATTGCGTTTATTTGACAACATTCGAATAACAATTGAACAATCGATATTAGCTGGCCGCTACGCCCGGTCACACTAACCCTACGGCCACCGTGCGCGTATTCCATCGCGCATAATTCATTATTAGAATACATATTGAAAGGTCGAAGTTTTTACCTACATAATAATATTTTTATTGACACCGTTCACTCATACCAACTCAATCACGTGCACAGCCAATACTGTAACTTTGAAGTTGCGGTAGCACCTTCGCTTAGTAGCATTGTAGACACCATCTAGTTATGCGCTAATGGCGCAGCGCTTAATTTCAGTCTATTGTTATTCGAATTGTTAATCATTCGGACCGACTAATTATACGCATTAGCGTTTTATTCGAATCAGCCGATAACTTTTTTTTAAACAATCACCCATCGCTCAGAGTCACGGTATACCTACATTGGCACACTTTGAGTATTCCATTTAGCAATTAACGAACGATATAAAAGGCACTCGTATTACGATACATTTCATTCACAACTGAAAACAATGCAGGAAAGTGTTACAAGCACTTTTGTAATTTCAGTTGTTATTGCACTCTATTTAGAACGAAATAAACATGCAATTAATATTTGGGGTTTTGTTTCAGGCTATTGGCAATATTTAAAGCAATAAAATATACTCAATGACTTTTGCAACCTTTTGTTTAAAAAAAATATAATGAAATGTATTTATTTAAGATGTTCTATAAAATATAAATCTTTATTTATTGACCTACATGCTCTATCCATTGCAACATCGTTTCAGTTGTAAGTAGTGAAACAAACTAACAGCGTCCATGCTGGCCCCCTCAAACTCTCAACAAACAGCTGCATAGTAAGACACGACTCATAAGGTGCAAATCTGAGCTTTATGGACGAAACGGATTTGTTCTCAAGCATTTAGCCAACGTCCGGTAAAATAAAGGTCAGTTTTGCCCCTCGTCACCCCGACTGCACCCAACTAATGTTTAAAAGAACCCACATAACGAATACAGTATTTATTTACCATCCAATTACCATGGTCGGAAGTACCTTCGAGGATGAAACACATTAGAAAACTTTTTGTATCTAAATTACTACTTATGGTTTTAAGGTTTGTTTACAGTTAAGGATGTTAATTTATGTATTTATGTTGATTTATAGTGCATATGCAATTCGGCTTAAAAGTTTAGTCACCCAAAAGACTTGAAGTTTACAAGATTTTACGTAAAATATTGGTCAGCGTCATTTTGCTTTTCAAAGGGATCTATGACCACGCGACTTCCAATGTAATAAATACTGCTTCCACACGTAGGAGAACGCTATCACATTCAAGCTCACGAATTGGTAGTGGTCACGAGCGCATGTGCCATAGTGGTACAGGTGACTGACAGCACATCAGCCTTTACATGCTTACACTCTAATCAGATACGATCGATGTGCTGCCAACTGCACAACGCATGCGCTCGCGAATGTTGAAACCACTTTAGCAACGGATGGTTTCCCATTGGACAAAAACGGTAACGCACGATTTTTTTCATACAACGTTCGGCCAAGGCCCTTGTAAATGTATGAGACTTGATTTGGCGTCGTTACGGTTATCATACAATGTGAAACCGCCCAAGACGGAGGTCCATCATAAGTCATGGCGCGTTGGCCTATCGTCCGGATACAGCATTATGCGACGTTCTATTCGGTGGCCGGATACAGATAGATACATTTATTTTCTTGCGTAGTTTCGATGTTGCCTGACATTATTGCATTATTATTATGATTCATGACTCAAAATTGGTCTACAGTTTAAACGTAAGGCTTATTAAAAATATTAAAATAGTATTATCATGAATTAGCTTTGTAAGGCAGTCATCTCAGTTATGTTTAGGTGATATTTTTAAAGATCTTACTTTATTGCATTTCATATTATGATTTTTTAACTACTCAGGAAAAATAAAATTAGGCACTTAGATATAGGTTAAATCACTTTTTACAAACTATTACGTTTTCATAGAATTTAAATACTTTTGATATCTTTATAATTCCGATTGTACACTCTTATACTATTCATTGAATAATAATTTAAGGACATAAATACTGTTTCACATTAAGTACACATTTCAAAAATCACAATTTCACAAATAATATAATAATTTGCTCTAAATCACTTTACATTGGAATGTTGAAAGGGAGAAACACCTAGCATCCACTGAATTAAGCTATACCGCCTTTAGCGGATACCGTGTCTAGGAACTTTTATAGATTAGCTTTCATAATCTGAAAGTACATAAAAGTCTTTTCGAGAACGAGAAGAAAATATATAAATACTTTAAAACAGTGAGCCCTTTTTAAGTTCCCCTGACTATGTTAAACGTAGTTCAAATTCGATAGCAGTGTTAGGCTTTTCGAATCCACGGGAGTTTTATGAAGATTATTGTAACTTCAAATACAGTACAGCGACCTCAACGAGTACAAGATCCTTCTTGGGCAAAGCGAAAGGCAATAATGCTGACCATTAGGCATAGGTTTTTGATTTTGTTTTTGTTTATACCTCACCAAATAGGGGATGTATTACCAAAAGGCAAGGTAAAAACTAACCGAAACCGAGTAATGTATGTTGATGAAGCGAAAGAGATCTGTCAGGATCGTGGCAAGGGGCAGACCCGGGTCCTACTCCACTGGCATACAGGCTTGAGTTTATGTTATGTTACATAGGTTTTTGGCCTTGTATGGTCATAAAAATCATTGATCGAGACCACATTTTGCAAAAAGTTAACTTAATAATAAAATCAACACAATCACTAGTCTTCCTCCCAAACTAGGATACCCTGCCGGTACCATACCGGTGACCAGACAATGGCATGATAAATATAGAAATACACACAGACCATGGCCATTCGTACAAATCAGTGGGAATCGAACCCACAACCTTCGTCATGGTAATCGAAGGTTTTACTGCAAGACCAAGGCTTTGACCGCAAGAAAAATAAGTTTCTTTTTTCATTGGTGCTAATTAACCCCGTGGAGCCTGAACCTTACACCCCATCTACGTTCACAGACTACCAGGTAAATTTGAAAAGGCATAGTAAGCAATGATTCGTCAACATATAGCAGGCAACAATTTATTTCTTATTTCTAGGTAAATGTATAACTGTTGAGCTCGTCTAGCACTATCACACTGGTGCTCGACACACTGGCAAGCCCGTTATTTTGTGAGCAATAAATGGCAATACCCGGCACGGCTCTAAAGGACACCTTACACGTTCCCAGTTCATGACTCGCCGGGAGGAATCCCATGGAAGAGTAGTTTGGTTTCAATTTAAAAATCGACATGGCAAACAGAAGATTGTTCTTAACTTTAAGTTTGATTTAAGGACGTTTTTTGTATGGACATAGTTTTTATTTGAAGCTTACACTTCATTGCAAAATAAATAATGAGTCTTGTTAGCGACATAACGTTTTGAAAGAAAGAAAGAAAAAAAAAAGAAAGAAACCATTTATTTACATTTTCGTAGAAACTACATTAAATAGATAAATATTACAAAAGAAATAACATCTACAAAGAAGAGCTAATTGAAACTTGCGTTTTTGTTCTGTAACTTTTTTCACTATAAAAAAGTTACAGAACACAGCAATAAAATTAGGAACATCAAAATATCTCATTATATATTTCCGAACTAACCACCGATGCCGTTCATAAATTAAAACCAAATTGCGTTTTAGTGTCTAAACACATTGTGTTAAAAATAGTCGGCGTGATTACGCCTGCAATGCTATTCGAATTACAAGAAAGGAGCAACACATTTGCTTTTTCCTTACTGCGCCACAATTATGTCCCGTTTTAGCGTACAGCTGAACTTCGGTCGAGCGGATGTTTGTTTACTTCGCATTCGTCCTTTTTTTTGGGAACCGACTCACCATGTCGATATACGGGGTTGATATACGCGGCCGCCTGTTCCTCAAAATTCAAAACTCGTTGTTGAGTTTTTCCCGTTCACTACAATCGCTACAATAAAAATATCTAACACGGATTTCTTCGACACCACACACCACGGGCAAGTCTATATCGACACACTGAACCGAAGTCCATTCGGCAGAAGCGTAAATTACGACGCGCGTATTTTTTGCTTTTTAGCGTCATGTCAACCGAATAAGCTGGAACCTAAGTTCCGCCGCGGAACGTAAGCCGCGTAATTTCGGCACACTGTGTTCGTGCACTTCATATCTTACAGGGTAAACGGCGAGAACCTATGCAAATTTAAAACAACTCAAACTGGAAACGTGTAAACATGCCATATAGCTGCCCCCTTTCATCCGATATGAACACTACCTAAGACAGAAAAAAAGGGAAGAATTTTATTAGCAGGAATAATTTTGTAGAATCATTTCAAAACGCCAATTGGTTAGAAAAATACAATTACTTTTTAAAAATAAATAGTTTTTGGAATGACGATCAGACTTTATGCTTATATGCAAATCCCTACAATGTTCTTTATAATTTGTTCCGACAGAGGCAGGACCTTGCTTTTACAGACGCTATTGCACGCACTGTTACGCCTTGTCACACTCGTAACACACTTTGTATAATTCTTCCTCATTACAAATACACCCACAACATCGGGTTAACACCTCACACACGTTAATTAAACATTTCACAAATAATGTGCCGCGCTACCACAAAAATCAACCGACAGCGCTTGAATACAACGTTCCACTGTAAAAAATATGTACTTTGATTGACTGCAGTCCCTTTTGGAGAACTATTCACATGATGATACAGCATCTGTGGGACCTCGAGTCGCCGACGACGTCGCTGGTGTGGCCCGAGAACCTCGGAACGGTACCTGAGCTGGGGGAGAGTGCCAGGGGGTTGAGCTGGACTGGCATAGCCTCTGCGGCTGCGGCGAGCCCCTCGGGTAGGGAGTTCAAGCTATGATTGTTGGTCGACGCCACGCTGCTCTCGACCGGACTGCCGTTTGTGCGTATTTGCGAACGCTGCTTTTTTAGGTCCGCCAGCGTCCCTGGAAGTTGATTGGTGAGGGGTTACTGTGATGCCTTATGAATTAATGTAGTTGTAATGTATACTTGGGTCACCGAAAAAAATTGGCTTTGAGGAAATGTTACGATTTAAATTGTAACAGTTTAAAAGTTTATATAACGAAGTGAACTTTGCTGCACTAATACAAGTAAGTAGGAATCGAAACAAAAATTCACGAAACAGTTTTATCGGCAGCCAAAGAATAGATGCGCTAGTTTACAGTGCATTATTTTACTGTAGCAGCGAAACGTCAGAACGACCTTTAATTAATTATGCTTATCGTCATCAGAGCATAGCGGAACAAACAAAAATAAATGTAACAACTAGCATTAATTAATTATATTTTCAAAATATAACTCTATTAGCAGCTAAAGTAATAGGTAATTAGGACAAAACTAGAAGAGAAGTTAGGCAAATATGTGCAGGAAACCCACAGTAATATCACAAAAACAGTTAGGTTAACGAAGTGTTATGAAAAATAGCATGCATATAGATCCAGAAAGGAAAGAAAACATAACAAACATACAAATATAAAACTATAGCCAACTACAGAGGTCCTACCACGAGGCAAATGCAACGATAACTATTATAAAACTGGATGTAGTGATTCTGTTTTTATTAACATACAAAACGCTATTATGATTTTTTAGTATCCACTTTACTTATCTAAAGTCTAAAAAATCAGCTGTAGAATAAATTAGATCATTGGATTCGACTAATCTAATAGTTAACAGATAAGAAGATCATCACTAAAGTCACAAGTCATCACTAAAGACCTTGATTTTGGTCGTCGTGGCGATTACTTCTCGGTAGAGCCTCGGAACAGAACATAAGAGACCGAAAATCACAATACAGAGCATGCTCTACAACCCAGGAGACATCTTGCCTCATAATATGCATCCTCGAGATCGCTAGACTTCCATTGAGTCCCAACACGCTTTAAAACCATCACTGCTGTGCAAAAAACTGTTAGAGATATGTTTACAATAATGTTAAGACAATGTGCAATAATGTATAAAACTCGTGTACTCGTAAAGTCTATAAGGATGCATATAATTACCTGCGTTAATCATGACGGTGACATGAACATTGATTTTACCATTATTGTCTGTGGTGTAGGTGGCAGTGCCGCCCTCAGTTATGGCGATCTGGTTAGCGCTCACGACGGAGTCTTTCCTACCGTCCACTGCGTCTTCCACCTTGTGGGGCTCGTTGTCTTGCCCTTCTGGTGCTTTCCGGACACCGTTGGGAATGGCCCGCTCATAATGCTTGGCGCTTTCATCTTTTATAGGCGCCGGGGCGTAGTGTGATGCGGCGTTCACGCCAAAAAGGGGGTTGGTGATCTTCTGGTTGTAATAGTCGGTGTCTTCGTTTCTGCTGTTGTTGTTGTAGGGTGGTTTGGGGATTGCGTACTCGGCGGTGGAGTCGTAACTCTGGTTGGAGGTGGTGGAGCTGGTTGAGAGACGTTTCAGGGGCAGCTCGCCGGGGTGGAGCTGGTTCGCGGTGTTCTGGTCGTTCTCGACGCCGTTTGACAGGCCCTGGAGACGAAGAGGCGGGTTTTTTGAATGGCAGTCCTAGCTAGTAGGCTTTGCATTGAGTGTCTTTCCCGTTGGTAGATTTCTTTTCTAAACTGAGAGGATGGTTTAATTGCCGGCTAAGTCTACAGTTGACTTTTATTGGGAGTTGCGATTTGGTCGCCTAAGCTGCTAGAATGCTGGGCAAGCATAATGCATTAAAAAAAAACTGTTCCAGGTATTACAGCATCTGAACGGATACTTCACCTAGTTAGTGTAGGTGGATGGACACTGTAAAGCTAGTCTTGACTGTAGCAGCGCTAATCAACATCTAAAGTTTCTCGGAGCACTAATATAATACATTAATAAAATATTAATTGTTAATTTAATCAAGTCCAGAATTTCAGCCCTAAAGACCTGAGGTGCTATTTTCATTTTATACGATTATAAATACTTACAGAGGCTTTTTGAGTAATTACTCACTATTTTTTATTTATTACTAGTCTTGATTGTTGCTAAGAGGATGCGCTAAGTTTTCGACACAAACATAGTTGTTGGATCAAAGTGCGGGTATCAGGGTTGGACCTTTCAGTTTTCGTTTACATGTACGCATTTTTATTAGCTTGAATAAAAGCCGAACGCAAAGAGAAAACTAAATTCCAAGAAGAATCGAATTGGACTTGAAAATATTATGGTTCTCAATAACTGAAGTGCAGCAGCGATCCCAAACGTACCCGATATCGGAGGCCTAACACTTCGGGCTCCTTACGCATCCTTCGCAAATTGTCGTTGGTCAAAAACATTATATCCAGGGACATCGTCAGTCAATATAATGCACAGAACATTTCACGGGACAACACCGAACAGCGGTTCAACGATTTCAATAACTATCCTGTGTCATTACCACTTTACGTTCATCGCCATAAAGGAAGAGTCACGAAAGGGAATCTGCTGAATATCATAATGCATCATCGAGAGGGTGTACGTTTCGCGTTTCGCGGGCGGTTGGGACGCGCGCGCGCAAGCCCGAGCGCGCGGCAAAAACGAGTGAGGGAAATCGCAGGAAAACTTCGCTACGATGACGTGTCGTCAAGCGGCGCACGCGCCGGAACCGCGCACGCAATCCTTTATTCAACACATATCATAAACTTGATGCGGTCAGGCCTGGGTTTGATGGTCAAGTCGACAAAGGGTCCGTGATTGCTTTGATGATGGTGACGACAATGCGCTGACGAATGGTTGAGGTACGGAATTACAAGATCGAAGTGTGGTTATCCGGAGGGTATTCACATACCAATATTGTCACACACAATACAGTCTTATTGAAATTTAACAATGACTAGAGTCTAACGCCCACCAAAGCCTGACGAAAAAGTAGATTATTCCTGCGATAAATTAAAAAAATAGCAAATGGCCCGTTAGGTTTCCAACATTAATATTATTTCTGTTATTTAAAGGCTGTGTTATTATTTTATATACTGCGGTAACTCAGACACTCAAACTGTTATTGTTAAAGTAAATTATAAGGCACTTGCTATTCGAATACGACACACTGCATCCAGATCTTTCAACAAACTGCAGATAGAAATCAAGAAGCGCACGCAAAATAAAAATGTACTACAATAATAACAATCACGCGCGCATTAATAGCAGACGTGTAATAAAACTAAATGTCGCAAACGGTAGCCGCAATTAGAGAGTGCCCAAGACAGAGCGGTTCTTACAAATCGATCGCTCTAATAAGCATAGAGAGAGAAGTGTGATTAGCGCTGAGCACGGCACACCGTCTAGCATGCATGGTGGACGGTGGATGCAAGCGCCATGAGGCTGACCAGGAATAAAAAGAAAGTTGTCTTGATAAATCGGCTTCGGTTGTGTCTAGCGGCATCACGTTTCATTACAAAGTCAGAGGTCGTATGTTCGATTACCGATGTGAGTCGCGGTATTTTATTTGGACAAAAGGGCTCAGGCCGAGTGTTTTTTATTGTTTGTAATGTCCGTGTTTGGTTACCATATCGAAGGGTACATACAAGTAATTCATTGTGTTGTGTGGAAGACATTTATTATAGTATTACTAGTAATATGTGCCGCGGGCACAGCTAGCTTTGCTCACGGCTTCAACCGCGTGGAATTCAGCTTTAGTATAAGATAGCCTATGTCCATTCTAAAGGACACTTCTAAATATAGGTAAGCATTTATTAAGAATCACTAGTAACATTGGAATCCTTATTTTTTGGTTTATGTACATATTATTATTGGAAGATATCTAGTCCAGAAGAAATTGTTATCATCAATAAGGCTGTTTTTTTAGATTGTTTTTTTTTATGTTTTCTGGTGCGTCTACATTGGAAATTCTTTCGTAAGTATGTAGAGCGGAAATAACACTATCACTTAAGTTTCTTCACATTTTCCGGAGCTGGAAGTAAGTACATAAACCCATAACTGTACCCTGGAGGGGTATACAGAGATTGGTTAGCCACGATACATAATCTTTGTTATAGGCCCTACCTTGAAATCAAACTGTAACATTACTGTTTGGATAATATATGAACGGGCACCGGTCATGAATATGAAAACGGGCCCATTAGAGTACGTTAATTGCATGTAAGTTGTCGAATACGTTTACTGGCTGTCCATTACGGCACGGTCGAAGGAGTGCAGTATCCGCTGCATTTTTCGAATCGCAATGTATACCGTTATCAATCACAGTTGCGTCTTCGTAGATAACCTAGCATTCAATTTTATATCGAAAATATTTTGAAACCTCTTACACACGGGAGCAGATGAAGCTTTGCACCAGCGATCTGATTTCAACTCTTAAATGTTTACTAATATCTCTCTTTCTCTCAATAAAAAATGGGCCAATCCAAAAGGTTGTCCAACCTTCGTGTGTACCTCGCGAAGTCTATACACGACGGTTCTTTCGTGTGTAGAACGTAAGGAATTACTTATTAGTCCATGAGCTCCATTGTTGCAGGCAATATGCCGTCTGAGCGGTCACTTCGTATAAACTAATGTACCTACGCGAATTAACGTAAATGGCAACTGGTCTAAAAGCCACATTGGCCTTAGAAATCAATTTTAGGTGATTTATACAGCGTCGACGTCCACTTTTACCTAGAATAGTTAGGCCAAATGGTCACATCTGTCAGTACTGCTTTACTACCTACCTATAGACAAACGTCCATTATTAACAGCATATCACGGATATGTCAAATGTTATGGCATACGGATGTCACAGATCCATACTAAGATACGGGATAATTTTCTGGGGTCATGCAACTAACAGGGAAGTCGTTTCTAAAGCTCAAAAACGATGCCTGCGACAAACTGACAGCTCTGCTGTAAGACCCACTTTATCTACTAGTTTGAGAATTACCACGTTTCCATGTCTCTACATATACGACGTGGCAGTATTTGTTAAAAGCAACCCACAAGTTTATGAAAAATTGACAAGTAGACGAAACAATAAGCGTTTCTTTGCAATGGTCTCATTTTTTTTTAATTACCAAAAACCGACCGAGATGTTGACAATTTGTCTAGCTTTAGACGCAAATTATTTAGCTGGCTTGTGAAGAAAAAACTATCATGAGGTAGACGAATTCCTGAATGACAATACATTTTGTCATAAGCCAACTCGCCTGCCAAGCGTAGCGATCACGGCAAAACCCCTCATGCTTAGGAAAACCATGAGGGAGGCCTATGTCCTGTATTGGGCATCAAATAGCTGATGATGATGAATACATTTTGAGGTCCGACAGATTCAGATTCTATTCTAACAATCTATCCGCCGGTACTACTGGTTGTCGGTAGTACCGAAAGATAGTGTGTTTTTGATATAGTAGAGTAGAGTACGTTTAAACAGCTTGATTGCCAAGACGACACCTGTCGTGGGTATTATTCTCGCGGGCGGGGGAGGGGTCGCCGTATTTTGCTTTCTACAAATGATCTCAGTTTGGGGCTTTTTTGAACTTCGTGACGTACTTGTCTTTACAAAATCACGAAATGCCCTACCTTTATTTGTACTGTGACCCTACTTTGCCACCAGGACAAGTGATCGTGTAGTGTTGATGTTATATTTATGTTATGTTTATGAATTGTTTTTTTTAACATTTTCAATAGCAACTATGCCAAAACATAGAGTGCGTTGCAGAGTGTCTCACTATAGGAATTGTTGTGTGTTCCGAGATAAAAATAAACAAACTGTGAGAGAAAACACGCAGTCACGCTGCGATTTCAGTTGGTTCTAGGCAAATTGTTTGCTGCTTTCAGGCATTCAGACTTCACTTGTTTAAAGCCCAGCGTAGGTACAAAGCTAATATTTTTCTCGATATTTTGGAGTTGCTTTAACGATAAAAGTTGTTACATACAACTGAATACAGTATGCCCCTTAAGTGTCACCGGACCTTCAGAAACACCCAGTCAGTCATTCTAGTCAACAATACAAACTCCTTGTCTGTAAGAGACAACTTGTACTTGTATTTTGGTTGTCTGGAAGAGACCACTTTTAGTGACAAGGCCGCCGTCTGCACTTTTAGTTTAAAGATGTGTTTCCTTTTTAGGGTACCGTACAAAAAGGGTGCCAAACGGGACCCTATTACTAAGACTTCACTGTCCGTCTGTCCGTCTGTCTGTCTATCTGTCTATGTGTCGTCTGCCTGACTATCACCAGGCTGTATCTCATGAACCGTGATAGCTAGGCAGTTGAAATTTTCACAGATGATGTATTTCTGTTGCCGCTATAACACTAAATAATGAAAACAGAATAAAATAAATATTTAAGGGGGGCTCACATATTAGAATCTTGATTTTTAGGGTTCCGTACCTCAAAAGGAAAAAACGGAACCCTTATAGGATCACTTTGTTGTCCGTCTGTCCGTCCGTCCGTCCGTCTGTCAAGACCCTTTTTCTCAGGAACGCGTGGAGGTATGAAGCTGAAATTTATATCAATTACTCAGGTCTACTGTCCCTTGAAGCTGTGAAAAAATCAAACTTCTAAGCCAACGCAATCAAAAGATACAGCCGTTTATGCCGCAAATTTTCGACACTTGCAAGGGAATCAAAACCTACAGGGTGCTTCCCGTGAACTCAGAATCTTGAAATTTGGTACGAAGCAACGTCTTATAGCATAGATAAAGGAAAAATTACGAAAACCATAAATTTTTAGTTACATCACATAATATATATTTTTTTATAATTTTAAACTTACTACCCATTTCCTCATAAACGCGTAGAGGTATTAAATTGAAATTCAAATAAACGAACTTTGTAAACCTTGCAGGTTTGTACGGAACCCTCGGTGCGCGAGTCCGACTCGCACTTGTTTTTGCCGTTTTTTGCTCGATATTAATTCGCTTCAAAAATAAATAATTAAATTAAAATAAAATAAATATTTAAGCTCTCAATATTAAGGCTTTCATACAACAAACGTGATTTAATGCGGTTTTTTCTCGATCTTTGTGTCTAATGATGTATAGATAATGGTACGGAATCCTTCATGGGCGAGTCCGAGTCGCGCTTGGCCGGTTTTTTATGTGCAATGCGGTGTTCTCGATTTATATATCTACCTTTACCGTGGAGAAAACTTCGATTACAGTACCTTAACACCGTAGGATTTTTCGATTTTTTTTTTAAACCTCAATAAGGATTTTTCGTATCGACGAGTAGAACCTCTCCTTTTCGGATAGACATGTGGATTTCTTACACTCTGTAACCGATGAACTTAGACCCATTTTCTAGAATAGAAATTATTTCAGTTACATTATAGGAAAGACAACAATAAGACTGAGCTAAAAGGTGCTACAAAAAGGACATGTAGGATGTAGCCCGAAGTGGGACAACCAAAGGTTTACTGCGGGCATTGATAGGACACTCTGTCTAGCAACATAAATGCCTCTGTAAAACCGTTTACCATTTGAGGTGAACACGAACCTCTCGTAAAAGAAAGAGATACAGATATATGAAATAGCTCGCATATTGGGCGATTAGTTTACCGAAACAATTCTAAGAGCGCTGTTGGTTTTTACGACGCGCACCGTACTTTCTCTGCTTTCGAGATGGCAATTAGGCAGCCATTGCTAATTAATAGTGAACATAATGCATTGCCTTGCATCATCGTATATCATCCGGCAGTTGATGCAGTAAGGTACCTATTAGTGGACACGATTGAGCTGCCTTGATCTTGTTCCGGCGTGAAACAACCCATCAGAAAGTATCAAAAGAAAGTGTCTGTTTAATTATTTCCTAAGCTTTCCTGTAAGTTGCAGTGGAGAAACCTAAATCAAATATTAAGCTTATATTTTTTCTTTTCTTTCAAATGATATTTGATTTTATACTCATTAGTTTTCGGGTACTTTTTATCTTGCTAATACATCCTCTAGGGCGTCCCTTACAATATAAAAGCCTAGTGTGAGTCCCGTCCGAAGCGGCTTGATAATTATTTGGACAAGTGTACAAACATTGCCTTAATATCAAATTCATCATCATCATCAGCCATTTCACGCCCACTGCAGGACAAAGGCCTCCCTCATGGTTTTCCTAACCATGAAGGGTTCTGCCATAATCGCCACGCTTGGCAGGCGGGTTGGCGATCGCAGTATGCGGTTGGAATCTCAGAAAGACGCTGCTGCCCGTCTCCTAATATTTTTTTTTCCTTAGTCGCTTTCTACGACATCCACGGAAGGAAATGGAGTGACGCTATTCTTAATCCAGCGCCACACGGAACGATATCAAATTATTTTACTGGAAATTAAGCGGTTGTAGCCGAGTGGGTAGATCAATAGGCCTAGGTTCAATTCCCAGTGCGGGCATGTACTATGACTTTGTCTATTTTCAAAGTTACGTACATCTGCGAATTTGTACCAGCAATACCACACGCTAACGGTGAAGGAAAACATCATGAGTAAATCCGCGGCTTGGTTGGCTCCGCACGTATTGACTTGTATTTCCTGTGGGCTAGGCCGATTAAGCCGTCAGGATGGTATAGGTGCTGGGCAAGCCTTCTTCATCTAAAAAACAATGTTCCAGGCACTACAGCGTCCGAGTGGTCCCTTTACCCATCTAGTGTGAGTGAAGGTGCCACTGGACGCTGTATAAATCGTCTCATTATGTAGATACAAAAGTTTTTTTACTGGAAAAGGTCTAAGTTTGTCTAACAGCTGAGGTTATTGGATATTGGATCTCCTCAATTAATAAAACAAAACTCATTACCTAATTTAAATTTTTTTTTGTAATTCAAAATAGACTAAATTGTGTGATTTTTGGGCTCCGCACCTCAAAAGAAAAACACGTAACTTGGTTGTCTGTTTTGTCTTTTAACCTAACTCATCGCAATGTAACATTATTCATCCAACGTTTTTGATCCAATACACAAATAAAAAATGTTTTTTTTAAAAAGAAAAAGCATAACACGCATGGTTTGCGTTGGTTACCACAGTAGACGCGGAACACAGTCCACGGTGGTCACCAGGAGCAAGTTTTACATTGGCGCTTTCCGTTAATGGTTTGTTCTAGTTACATCTTAATCAAAGACTAGGCCAAACTGCATGTCTTCAGTAAAAAAAATCATAGTATGTAGTCCTTCGCTTCAAAATCTGAGTACAATATACCAACGCCTACCTAGTAGACTACTTATACAAAGGAATCGCACAACAACGCATAGCATTTATAAAAGCATACCTACATATGATGTTCTCTTGATGTTCTATTTCATTGTGATTCTTGCACACGCGGCCTTGTAACCAATACACATCACGACTAATGGTGCATCCTATTGAACGCCGACAATCGTTTTGCAAACAAACGACAAAGGGCCCCACCTCAAATAGGTAGGTAGATAACATGGTAATAGGTTGTAGACTACTTAATGTGCGAATATTGCAAACTATTTACTTAATTTATACATAAAAAAATATTTGTGGTAACCAGGTGAGTATTAATTCAATGCCAGCTAATCGGTTCTTAGTCTGGGTTTTATCACCCGCTGACATCGAAATTGAAGATAATCGATAAAAAAGGGGCCTGATTATAGAACTACAATTCGCGATTTTCTACTACAATTCGACGTTCATTGCAAAGTCGATTAAACCACAGATTAACAAGTAGGGAGACTCGGCTACGCAATGTACCTCGAATTGTCAAAATAAACTATGAATTGTAGTTTTATGAAACTCGGCCCCGGACGCATTCAAAATGTGGTTCTACCGCAGGATGCTCAGCGTTAGGTCAACATAGTTACGAACGAGAGTCTACTACGGCGCATCAATTAATCTCAAGAACTTATGCAAGATGTAAATAATTTATACACTGACCATTTAACAAGAAGAAGATAATTTGCAACGACTAATGAATGTTGAGGGAGTGAAAGTGATCTGTCAGGATCGTAGCAAGTGGCAATCCCTGATCTCTGCCTACCCCTCTGGGATACAGGCGTGAATTTATGTATGTGTATGTATGTATTTAAGATAAGTTGCTTGGGTCATGAGCTCATGGCTCCATAAAATCAGAGAGTGGACTGGAGTTGCCAGCGTCAAAGATCTATTTCGCTTGGCAAAGAGAAGAGAGGAATCTGCAGAGCTGACACTTAACTTCCAGTAGAAGAAAGTAACTGAAAGAAGATCAAAAAACTAAGAGATAATGCGATCCTTTCGGACGAAAAAATATACCAATTTATACCATAGATGGTTTTCGTGGAGTACTCGTAATACCATACATAATAGGAATAAAACTGGACAAAACGTAGTATTCAAAAGTGCGATGAAAATCAGTCATCAGATTGCCAATTGTCGCATTAACATAAAGTGTATCATAAATTAATGAAGATTTACAAAAGAAATATATCGAGCGAATGTGGCGGGAAGGGGCGGTAATGTAATGATGTAGAAAACTAGGCAAACAATAGCAACGCCAAGATTGTAAAGTATAAATTACGCAAGTGATGTTCGTATGGTTAGTTATTGAGTACGCCACGGATGTGACAGGCTAGCATAGCACTATTTACCAATACTAGAACTTCATAACCGTAGCAATCTACAAGTAGGATACCCTTTATGGGCAGCTTCCTCCAGTATTGAGAAACCGTTTAATACGAAAGGCCTAATTATCACAAAAAGAGTACTATTCCCGATTTCACAAAGTTTTAATGCGAAGGCTTTAACTCGTTTTAAAGGCTACTTCACAGTTATTTCGGTGTCACCAACGTTTATACGGCACTTACGACCCTAGGACAATTGTGGCATATAACTGCCGTTATTAGCGTAAATCGATTTAAGTATTATTTCTTAACTGTAGGCTGTAGGTCATAGAAATTTACTTTTTTTTTTAAAAGACGGATTATAAAGATTTTTTTTTTCATTCAGAATGAAACTTAAAATAAGTGTTTTCTAGTTACGAGGACATTAGGGTTTGTTTGGTGAAAACGAGCGTTGTCAGATCATAGGACTAATCCAACGAAGTTTGTTCGAAGTTAATATTAGAAGTCCAGTAGTGTGTGAATATCTCGAATAAAAAAGTACTTAATCATACTCGATGTATTTCCAGATTTGTTATCGATTGCGTGGCTGTGGTCTGTATATCTCTCTCTATCTGAAGACAGAGTCATGCGTGAAATTACAAGCTTATAATTACCTTCGTAGGACATTAATCGTAATGTGCGTATGGACTTGATTTATGTATTGCGGTGATTCACCCGTCTATTTAGCTTTTTTAGGGTTCCCTACCTCAAAAGGAAAAAACGGAACCCTTATAGGATCTCTTTGTTGTCCTTCCGTCCTGACCTTCCGATAGCCGTCGTCTGTCACGATCTTTAAAAAATAAACTTGTATTGATGTCCACATAGAGTACGTCCACAAATGTAATGGGTTGTGTTGGTTAACGACCCCGTCACACGTCAAAGTGACATTAGAACTATTTACCACCCCTATTAGCTACACTTTTCATCTGAAACTTCACTATTTTAATTTCGAGATTTTGTTAGACATCGCAGGAGAACCGAAAGGGCTTTAGGTAAAGAGAACCCAGAGAACCCTTCTGTACAAATCAAATCTCCCACATATAAATTGTTTAATACGAGCTGCCAGTTTAGGTATTAAACAGAACATTCTAGTGAGGATAGCAGGCTATTTTAACGACTATTTCAAGGCAGTAGGAAATGTTTGGCTACGATATTTAATTAAGATAACTGCAATAACGACGTGTAATCCACACCTCGTAGGTACATATTAATTGCAGTAGAGGAAATTTCGAAACGCATATCCAACTATTTTAAGGATTAGTTATAAACTGTAACAAAGAATTACCACCTACTATGAAATGTATTGTAAATCATACATTTGTATTGCAAATTGCGCTGAAGACCTTTGGAGACATTGTCATATTTATCCCGAACTATTTCCGAGACATAATGTAGCTTGTTATCTTTTCGTTCATAAAATTTAATTAACCCAAGATGCATTACAGCACTTTCAATCAACAAAAAGCATTTTAGTCGTAAATAGATGCAGTGATGAATGAGAGGGCGTGATTCAGATACAGATTGCGTGACACGAACTGATTGACGAGCATTAACATACATATAGACTAGATACAATAATGTTCACTTAATTATTACGAAATGTTGCATCTGTTTGTCTGTCTATACCTAGCTCAAGAGTAGAGATAAAACTTACTTGAATATGTTTGCACTTTGCACTCTTAATTGAATTAAAAATGTATTTTATTAAGTATAATTTTTTGTTCAGGTTCGGTTGAAACTCCGTGATATTTTTCATGTTCAATTGTTTGTCTGTTTTTAATCATTATTATATGTATGTGTTTGTGGTGTTAAATAAATGTTTTTCATCTTCTTAACTGATTTTTGTTAAAACATAACAATTAAATTGACGTAAAGTAATTATTACGCGACCCGAAGTAGAACATGCTACCTATTGGCATCTTTCGTGATCAAGATGCAAATAGGTAGTAGATAATTGTAAGATAAACTGTATTCATTAATTAGTTTGTCTCATAATTTATTCTACGCGAGCGCATCTTAAAAACGTGACTACGCGAGCGAAGCCGCGGGTTATAGCAAGTTTTTCAATAAAAAAAGAAAATAAGTGATGTGCATATCGGACACTGTAATAAGCACATAAGTCTACAGTTGTGATGACTTTCAACTTTCTCGCGCTAAAATAATTTATAGAAAAAAAAAACAACCATATACAAATGGTAATGTCGGACATCTACAAATCATTGCATTTAATTGTTATGATTCTAGTCTAGTGAATTCCAATTATTTTCTTATTTCTAAGTTAAAAATAATCTGAGCAATATTTTTATACGAATCACGAGTAGAGCGAGGTTATATCTGGAAAGTTGTTAAAAACACAACCCATAATCACCAACCAAATCCTAATAATAGTGATAACCTTAAATAATATTCTCCTCCTCATGTCTGATTAACATGTCAAAGGTCGTGGGTTCGATTCCCACTAGGGGCCGTCGCAAGTACAAATGACCTCTGTCTGTGTGTATTTGCATGCTTGTGATGTCCTTGCCTGGTCACCATAGAACAGGGCATCCTAGTTTGGGACCATGACAAGTGATTGTGTTGTGTGGAAGTTAAGTGGAAGTTAACTCGGGAATCCTTGTGAAGTGACTTCCTGGAATGTTAAATAGCGCCACCAATAAAACATATATAAATCTTCTTTTATAATACGCTTATGAAAAAAGTGCCTAGCATAAATTTCAACCGTAGGTTCTTGCGTACGGATATTTCAAGCAGGACTTAAAGTCCAATTCGAGAGCTGCAGGCCCTGCAGTACAGGGCCTTGCCGCTCCCAAATCGGATGTTTTTATATGCATGTAGATTACAGGCGTTTTTGGCAAAAAAACCGAACTGTCATCATGATCATCATCAGCCATTTGACGCCCACTGCAGGACATAGGCCTCCTTCGTGGTTTTCATAAGCATGAGGGGTTTTGCCATAATCGCCACGCTTGGCAAGCGGGTTGGCGATCGCAGTATACGGTTGGAATCTCAGGAAGACGCTGCTGCCCGTCTCCTGGTAATTGATTTCCTTAGTCGCCTTCTACGACATCCACGAGTGACGCTATTCTTTATCCGGCGCCACTTGAACTGTCAAGTAGCCTTTAAAACGAGTTGAGTAGACTTAAAGGCTAACTTGCACCACTTCTTAAATGTCACTTGTGTCGCCATTTAAATCGACTTTTGTACGAAGAATTTCAGTTAAATGCTGTTTAAGCCACACTTAAGAAAGTGGTGCACGTCGGCCTAAGAGTGTAACGGGATTATTTATGTAACGGGTTTATTAAATCTGTGGCTACGTTTTCCTTGTAAAATCTCCACCATAGACTATTTTAATCGGCGTTTTTGAAGTGTTTTAAGGAATCGTGTTGGTATGAAAAAGACCGCAAGTCTGCAAGGACTGGACCTCAAAATACTCCAATAAATTTTGATAATTAATATTGCTTATAGTCGTGTTAGCCAAAAACATGTCTTTTAAAATGTAATATTTAAGTAATTAAAATGTAAGTTATAGCGAGTGAAAGTAAAAAGCGAAATTATTTCTATACATATCTAATAACAGAGATTTTTTTAATAATTAAAAAATGAGTCCAAAACTACAATTACATTAAAATAGAAATATATATAATTGACTGCCTTGTTGGCCTAGCCGTTAAGGCGCTTAGCTACCAGAACAGAGGTCGTGGGTTCGATTCCCACTGGGGGCCGCCGCACATTTATACAAATGGCCTCAGTCTGGGTGTATTTTCATGTTTGTGACGTCCTTACCTGGTTACCATAGCACAGGGTGTCCTAGTTTGGGACCAGATCAAGAGATTGTATTGTGTGGAAGTTATTATCATTATTATATTATCAATAATATATACGAATAATAAAAGAAAAAGATCCCATATGCCAACCAGGTAAATATGAAAAAATAATACCACGTTGTATGTGTTTGTGTGTGTGTGTTTCTGCGTGTAAGTGAGTGAGCGCGCGTGTAGTACCTACCTACGTGATAGTGTTAAATTGTGAGTGACTATTTTTGTGCATACGAGCGAACACAAAACGGGTTCTTTTAAAAACAAGGACAAACACATATAGCGAGGCAACTATAGCGAGGACTGATTGCCCAAAAGTAATCTTTTATAGTGAAGCTTTAAGGCCAATCAATGGGACAATCTCCCGATTGTTCCAATATTTAGTCCCTGATCGCGAAAACTACCCTAAATAGCTCTTGTTTTGTGGTAAGGCGCTGCTGAAATCGGTCATTGTGCCGTGGGCGATTTAAAAGAGTTATGGAAGCCAATAAATAACTTAGTTACTTACTATCTGGATTCCACGCATAGGAAGTCACGGGCACAGCTAGTCTTCGTCATCACGCTGTATCTGTATCCGATATTGCTCTTAACGTATACAAAATAAACAAAAATGTTTTTCTTTTGCCAGAATTCTGGAAAAGGGACACCGACAACGCAGCAGGCCAGGGCGAAGACGTCGGAACGACCTTAACCTCCTTAGTCTCAGGACAGGGAGAGATGGAAAGCAGGAAAGGAGACCTTGGTCAAAAATGTATAATGTGTACACTGTAAACTATGGGTACAGCTAGTATGTAACCCAGATTGTGAAGGTATTTCTGCCTTTTATTTGGTCAGTTCATCTTCCCTTTCAACAGGACTGAAATTCTCGTTTCTATTGGCAATTAACGTAAACCATAAGCAGCCTACATACATCCCACTGCAGGACACAGGCCTTCTCTCTGAGTTACAAATGAATCGTGTGATTTTAAAACAACACAAGTCACATGTGTTTTTAAAATAACACTTGCCCATTTTTTTTTTATTAAATTATTTATACCTACCTATTGATATATACATTAGAAAAAAAAATTTAGTTTATTCATACAGAAATCAATATAATATGCTAAAATATTGCTGTTATAGATATTAGTATTTGAATAAAACAGTTTTTTCTATTTCCTGCAAAGTTGTAATGAAAGGACATGTGTCGTTTTAAAATCACACGATTCAAATGTACGTAACTTAAAAAAAAAAACTAATTGGTACAACATGCCATTGACATAAAGGCAGTGTAATATATGTAAGTATAAATGTTACCTGCAGATCTTCGTCCACAGCAGAGTCGAAGGTTTCCCGCAGTCGGGCCTCGCCTCGCGCGTCCGCCTTTGCGGCCATCTGCTTCTCGCGTAACGATGTCCGCCGCACCGAGCGGACTCTGGTGAAACGTGGGACTGTGTTAGTTAAGAGGCCTTTTAGGTCCCAGATTTGGAGCTTCATTTCTAGGCTGGTTCAAGGACTGAACATATTAATAGAAAAAATTCGCGAGTCTCCCCGACTTCTCTTCCTATGTGTGCTATGCCGTGTTTGCCACGGTCAAAGGCTTGTCCGACTTTAGATCGCCGAACCACCCAACACAAACAAATAAATAATGCGCCGAGAGAGATTGCTGAGGCGCCACTAACTCCTGGTGTACATACAATAAATAATATTCTATCTATCTATCTAACTTCAGGATTCGTGAAACCGTGCTCATGACGTTCTATTTATATTAACCACGAAAGATACTTTGCTAGCGCGCTGTAGAATTTACCGGCTGTTGCTGGCTGTGGAGGAACGACGCGCGTTTCGACTTCTCTTGCTATGAGCCCTTTCTGGCTTAGTCAAAGGCTCGTACTAAGTTTAAGCTAAGCTGGCTAAGCCAGCCAGCCAAATAAATGCATTACGATCAGTTACTTCAATGCTTTAGTACGATCGGCCGACGGTCGCTGTCAGGTTCAGGATCCGTGATCAATGCTGATTACATTCTATTTATATTGACGTCGAAAGAAACTTTGCTTGCGCGATGTAGAACTTACCGGCTACTACTTGCTGTGGAGGAGGAGCGGCGCGCGCCGCGTAGACGATCGGAGCCGCCGGAGTGTCGCGCCGCCGCGGCCGCCGCTCGTCTCCGCGACTCTTCCTGCTCCGCGGCCAGCCTTAGGATTCGCGCACGCATCTCGCCGTCTTCGCAGATGTCTGGAGAGGATAACTTAGCTACAGCACGTTGTTGTGAAACATTAAGGTTCACCCTAAATGGATCACGGTGCCCCAAGATACAATTTCATTTAGTTTGGGGTTCAAAGTTACTTTATAAATATTCTTAAGTTTCGTTCTGCTCAATAAACATTTTTGGTTTGATTTGAGACCAGCGACTTGATTATGCATTTTTGAACGGGAATCGTAACTTGGGACCAGAAACAGTGATTGTGTTTTGTGGACAACAAAAATATTACACGCTTGTGTGCAAAACATTCATGAAACGCATTGTCACTAGTTACGAGACATGGGTTAACGAGTTTGACATGCAAACTAGTCAACAAGCTTCGGAGACCGAAAGAAAACCACGACAAAGTCGATCAAAAGTCAAAGTCATGTTGTTTTCTTTGACTATCGCGGTTTTCTGCACTCGGAATTCTTGCCGGAAGGTCAAACGGCAAATATAGAATATAATTTGTGCGTTATGCGAGAGCACATTCGACGAAGGCCAGATTTATGGCTAGAAAAATCTTGGATTTTGCACCACGATAACGCGCCTACGCACAAAGTCATCATTGTGAACGTATTCTTGACCAAAAACTCAAGAAATACCATCAAGCAACCACCTTATTCACCGGATATGACCCAGCCGACTTCTTTCTCTTTCCTAAACTGAGATAACCACTTTGTGCCACCAGTTTTCATTAGTTAGACATAAAGGAGAATTCGCGGCGAGAACTGAACTCAATTTCGGGAAAAGCGTTTTAAAAAATGTCTCGATGATTGGATTATTCGTTGGCGTTAGTGTATCGTTTCTGAAGGAGCATACTTTGAAGGCAATAAAATACCTAAATTTGTATGAATAACGAACATTTTGTGAATTAGTGGATCTTTTCCCGGTACTTTCTTGACAGAGTAGTAAGGTATTGAGGTGAAGGTGTTCAGAAGAGTGTCTCTGGTACTTTCTTGACAGAGTAGTAAGGTGTTGAGGTGAAGGTGTTCAGAAGGGTGTCTGGTATTTTCTAGACAGAGTAGTAAGAAGGTGTTCAGGTGAAGGTAGTCAGAACGGTGTCTCTGAGAAAGTGCCACAGGGCACCGGCGACCGGCGGGGTCGAGTTGCAAAAGTAGTTATTTCCTTTTTTCTTTTCAATGGCTCCTTGATTCTCCACCACCTCACAGCGAAACTCTGGGAGGATGACCGAAAGGCAGTCACAGACTAAATCAAAATTAGTTTTCACCTCAGCAACAACAGAGTCAATTGCATTATTAATGTCGTAAACTTATATTTCACAGGCTAAACCTATTAAATTAGAGCGATCCATACCTGCAGGCGTCTCGTCGTGTTTATTTCGCACGTTCAGATCAGCTCCGTATTGTACTAATAGCTCTAATACCTCCAACTGAAACAAAAAAAAAAACAAAATTAATAATTTTCCAAAATGTATCCCTCGCGGCTAAAGTTCAGGCGGCAAGGCAGGAAACAGTGACATTCACCGAGTTGATTCATTGTATGTATTGTACAATACGTAAGAAGTCCTCACTTATACCCCGCCCGTCACCGGGACATACGGCATTCATAAAAGATCTCCCACTTGGTACCATCCTAGACCCAATGTTGCCTCTAGCGTCACTGAAAGACACCAAGTGGTTTTCGTTCGCCCTCTTCCGGCGAACGTAGAAAGAAAGTACATTACGAAAGATATATAGTTCATTCAAGATCAGTTTGCTGACAGCGACAGACGGTAACATGAGGAGACTAATGACCCCAGAAGCAAAGGTCCTACTAAAACGAACTGAAGCGACTGCAGCGCTTTTGATCGCTGTTACGCACGCCAGCTGATTGCAGATGAACTGTACGTAGAAAGTCATCATTATCATCATAATCAACCGGTGTCAGTCCATTGCTGGACATAGGCCTATCCCAAGACACGCCACTGAGCCCGATGTTCGGCTCTTCTTTTCCAGTCACTGCCCACCGCTTTGCGAATGTCGTGGCTCCACCGGTCACAGGAGGACGCCCTGTGACCGGTGGAGCTGACGCTACGTTTAATAATAATATTATAATAACTTCCAAACAACACCATCACTTGTCCTAGTCCAAAACTAGCCCTGTGATATGGTAACCAGGCAACACATTACAAACATAGAAATACACAGCACGGCGGCATCCAGCGGAAATCGCAACCATGACCTTTGTTTAGGTGCTCAATCGTTTTACCGTTAGTCCAACGAGGCAGTCTCAGTTACCAAAACTTGTCATAAACATAAGTAGGTAGTTATAAACCTACATGTCCCCAGCAAGCGGCCGCGTGGACTGGCTGCCACATGTCGTGATCGACGACATCGGTAGACGCACGATTCTCCAGCAGGAACTCCACCACTTTGATATACCCGTTCGCCGATGCTATGTGCAGCTGAAACAAAGGCAGACCGTGTGTTATTAAATAAACTGTCTGTTACCTTTGAGGAAAGTATTCGAATAAGTGATAGGTCAAGCAAGCTCAATACGGGCATGAATAGTGGGTAGGTACGCATGTAGAAGACGATTGAATAGACAAACTATAACATATATCCCAAATGCACATAACTTAGAAAATAAAGTCAAAGGTACATGCCCGCGCTGGGAATCGAACCTGGATCTCTCGCTTCCGAGTCCAAAACATAATTATTTCGTCCACGACATTAAAATTTAACCAACTTTGGAATTCAATATTTTTTATGACGCAATGGTATCAGATCGAAACGAAAGCGTTTCTCTCGAAACTTACTTAATGTAGGTTGGAATTGTTTTGCGTAACACGGTTCAATTGTTTTTGTATCTGCAAGGCACCTTGCAGACACAGAGACAATTTCGGGTCGATCTGATACCATTGCGCCACAAAAACATTGACAATTTTTTTTGGAGTACTTGTATAGGCTGCGTATGTTATACGCGTTTACATTGTGTTTGATCACTTCACAGTCAAAGTAAAACCGGCCCTACTCTCTCACCAGCGTGGCGCTCTGATTGTCTCTGGGCTCGTCTAAATCGGCGCCTTCCTTCGCGAGCTCAGCCACGTCCACCAACATCCTCATTTCGGTCGCGGCTCGCGTCTCGTCAATGAGTCGCTGCGTCACGCCGCGCGTAGCCATCTCACTCTCTATCGCGTCCAGGGTTCGCTCCTCTTCGCAAATGTCGTAGGGCATGTTTCCGTCCCCGTTGACTGCTAGTAAGTTCGCACCTGGGGGTTGAAAAAGTTGTTGTTGAGATGCGGAGGTACGGTGATATTGTACGCTTGCATGGGTTTAGATATTGAAGGGTTTAAAAGATTTCGTTGTTCGGTTTTTGTTTTGTTTTGAAAGTTCGGACGTTGTGCTACTCAGTAAGGTAATTAAGTTTACCTAATAAACAATCGCGAATAGACTCGTAAAACGTTTAACTATGTATAAACATCGTGAACCATTAAAAAATACTATATTTTAGGGTTTCGTACCCGAATGGTGCCAAACGGGACCCTATTACTAAGACTTCACTGTCCGTCTCTCTGTCTGTCTGGCTCTCTGTCACCAGGCTGTATCTCATTAACCGTGATAGCTAGGCAGTTGAAATTTTCACAGATGATGTATTTTTGTTGCCGCTATAACAACACATACTAAAAACAGAATAAAATAAATATTTAAGGGGGGCTTTTTGCTCGATGTTACTAACGTCAACAGGTAGATGCTTGCTACATTCACAGAATATTTAGTTCTATATTCGTTTCAAAAGTGAATAATTAAATTAAAATAAAATAAATATTTAAGGCCGGCTCCCACACAACAAACGTGATTTTTGCCGTTTTTTCTCGATCTTTGTGTCTAATGGTGTATAGATAATGGTACGGAACCCTTCGTGCGTCAGGAGCCTGGGTGACACTCGAGAATCAACAAAAACAGATAATTAATCAAATAAGCAAAAAATACAGCAAATACACAATTATACGAGTCCTTAGAACAGGTTTACTAATGTATTGCCAAAAAAGTTACTATAACATTAAAGATTATTTAGATGACAACGATGTCTGGAATTAAAGCCAGTTCAATGCATGAGTTCCAGGTTTTAGAATATTTATATAAACTCTGTAAATTAAGGACTTGAAAAGGGTTTACTAATGTATTGCCAAAAATCGTTTCCCAAAGTATTACTTCCCAAACTATTTTCCGCAAATTATCACTTGGCAAAAAAACATTTCTCAAAACAACTTAAAGCAAATAAACAGTTAGCAAAAGTTATTATGGCAAGTTATTGTTTACCAAATAAATACTTGGTCAAAATTCATTTTACCAAGCATTATTCAGTCAAAAGTATAATTTGACCAAATGAATAAAATGCGAAATGTAAACTAGAACAAAAATTTTTTTGTTTGACTCAAAACTAAGTTTTTTAGTGAAATTTTTTTTTTCGCTTTTATATAAAAAAAAAGAACTAACAACCGAAGTTTCAGGATAGAGCGTCGCTGCGCTCCGCTCCATCCTGGAACTTCGAACCTATTTTTTAATCAAACAATTATTTGGTGTATAACACTTGCCAAAATAAAACGTCAGCATAATAAACGTTTGTCTTAATAAAACTTGACGCAGTAAAATTATGCGAAATGATAATTTGACCAAATGAATAAAATGCGAAATGAAAACTTGCTAAAGTTGCATTTGGGAAATGAAACTGATGCCATAAGTTTATTGGGAAGTAAAATTTGGCGAAAAATACTTTGGCTAAACGGCGGTATCCCCTTAGAACAAGCTACAGTTTAGTTTAATAAAGTATACTGTTACGAATTATGTGTTATTACTATTATGTGTGTGTAGTGTATTGTGTCTTCTTTTGTAACTTTTGTCTCTGTACATATTTGTTTATAGTGTGTACAGCTCCTCTTTCAACGTGGCTGCTGAGACATACTTCGTAATACTAGTATCCAATTTTAACATCCCAACTACGTTTTGTGGCCCAGTGAAACATTAGAAGCAGCGCAGCGTAACGAATTCAATACCTGTAACTCAATACCTGCAGCTGGACCATCAAGATAGTTTTTTTGTGGCACAAATATTTCTCCTAATAGGCATAAAAACTAGGATACAAAATTAGGATACCCTGTGCTATCATAATCAGACAAGGACATCACAGACATGGGAATATACCCAGACTGAGGCCATTTGTACGATTGTACTACGGCGGCATACGGCAGCCTCCAGTGGTAATCGAACGACCTATGTTTCGATAGTCAAGCGTGTTAACCGCTAGACCAACAAGTTACTCAAACGTCTCACCTCTCTGTATTAGTATCCGCACCAGGTTGAGGTTCCCGCACGTCGCAGCGGCGTGGAGAGGCGTCCACTTCTCGCTGTCCTCCGCGTTAACGTTGGCACCGTGGTCAAGAAGCAGCCGCATCATAGCCTCGTTATTGTCGATGCAGCACTGGTGGAGGGCAGTCAGACCGTCCTCGTTAGTCGCGTCAGGAGTCACGCCGCGCGATAGGAGGCGGCGCACTGGATAGAAAAGTTACAGAATTAAAAACGGATTAGTACATTTCTTTATGCTTACTCGTCCACTGCTGGCCACAGGCCTCCCCCGAGGCACCTGTTTCAGTCCTCGGACATTCTCATTCCCATCCGAATAAGGGCTGATTGATTGAATATTTTCTATACGTCGATGACATTAAGAAGGCGGCAGGAGGGCTGGGGAAATTGGCGTGCCGGTGAAGAGGCCTAAGCCTAACAGCGGACGTCTTTCAGAAGCTGTATTGATAGATGTTTTGTGACGCTTCAAAATGCCTACTACACTATATATAAATATATTGATTAACGAATGGGCCAGAATGAAATTGATTCGTCAAATATTGTTTTAAAATTACACAAAAGATTCCATCAGTTGTACCTATGTAAAAAAATGCCGTGCACAATAAGACTGCATGATTACTGTAAGCTATACTTAAAATTTCAGCAACAGTTTAATTTAAGTTTAATTTCGCCGACGAATTTCACCTCAGCGATCATAAAGTTCGCCGAGCTTATTGCCAGTTATTACGTGTACCATAAAACAAACGCCGCGGTAGAAATCGTTATTTGATAGCGTTCCGATAATAATGAAGCAATGTAATACCAAACGACATAGGTACACGCAATCGACCGAATCAGAACGTGGCATATCCAAATTATCGACGTTTGAGGTATTTCTCCCGCGATACAAAAAAGATGCTGCAGAAGAACTAACTGGCTACAAAACCGGGCTGAAAAGTTTCAGATAGGCACCATCGATTTGCTACGAGCCGCCATATTACGGATCACAGTGGCCACATACTTTGCATCTACGTAATGAGATGATTTATACAGCGCCCAGTGGCACCATCACTCACACTAGATGGGTGAAGGGACCACTCGGACCCTGCAGTGCCTGGGACATTGTTTTTAAGATGGAGTAGGCTTGCCCAGCACCTATACCATCCTGACAGCTTAGTCAGCCTACCCCACAGGAAAGGTAAGTCAATACGTGCGAAGCCAACCAAGCCGCGGGTTGCCTCACGATGTCACTATGGCCACAATGATAACGGATATCTGATAGGAGTACCACAAAAAGAAGAAGATATGCAACTGTGCTTTACTTGTGAAGGTACACTACACTACAAGACTACTAAATGCCTTGTTCTACAACAAAGTGAAAACTGTTACTGACACTATTTTTTATAGTCTAGTAACCCTATTTGCCTCTTTATGGCAAACCCTGGTCTCTACCTACCTCTCCGCGATACAGGCATGAGTTTATATAATGTAATGTGAAAGTATATAGTCCACTAAATAATCGTACTGTAATGTCATTCCAATGGCACACGCTTAAGGATTTACTTAGTGAATTTCTCAATTCATAAATCGGCGGACAAAACATCACATTGTCAAAAACATCTCACACGAACAGAGACCTTAGGTTATTATTAGCGGGTTACCCCTAATTTACATTGCTATCTTGTATTAATGAATACAAATCCTATTAATAGAATTTTGACGAAAGACGTCACTTACACATTCAGTGATTGTTATTTTGGTATTATTTAGGGTTTTGTACCCGAAGGGTGCCAAACGGGACCCTATTACTAAGACATCACTGTCCGTCCGTCCGTCCGTCCGTCCGTCCGTCCGTCCGTCCGTCCGTCCGTCTGTATGTCTGTCTGTCTGTCTGTCTGTCTGTCTGTCTGTCTCTCTGTCTGTCTGTCTGTATGTCTGTATGTCTGTCTGTCACCAGGCTGTATCTCATGAACCGTGATAGCTAGGCAGTCGATCTTTCACAGATGATGTATTTCTGTTGCCGCTATTAAAAAGAACACACAGAAAACAGAATAAAATTAATATTTAAGGGGGCTCCCATATAAGAAACCTGATTTTTTGCCGTTTTTTCTTGATGTGTCGTATAGATAATGTCCGGAACCCTTCGTGCGCGAGTCCAGCTCGCACTTGGCCGGTTTTTTTATTATCCGAAACTCAGAGCAGCTCAAATAAAATACATGCCATTTGAGATATAATTTGGATACCTAAAGCAATTATTAAATTATTTTCATATTAAATTGAAAGGTAGATCAGAGTGATGATTTTTGATGAGTCTATAATCTCTTTTTTGAGTTTTACCAGACCTCCCTGCACCACCCTGTATAACCTCGTGGTGCGGACGACCAACGGCAACTAACCTTCATCGATATCATTCCTCGCAGCGGCTTAGAACAGCATGACGCTGTCGTTGAAGTAGATATTGCGCTAACTGCCTTTCGCCATCACTCCTTGTTAAGTTTATAACCTTCTCAAGTTTCACCGTACCTTTCTGCAACACTCTGTACACCCTCACGGCACTGACGACGAATGGGAACCAACCTTCATCGATATCGTTTCTCGCAGCGGCTTCCAGTAGCATGACGCTGTCGTTGAAGTAGATGTTGCGCTTGGTGCTCTTCTCGCGTTTGCCGCGCGACCGCGCCCACTCCTTCTCGCGCTGTTGCCATAGCTTCAGCTGCTGCATGCGCCGCCTGCAATACGGTGGTCGATTTAGAATTAGATCGAGGTGAAATTGTATTAACACCATAGAGGGCCTACAAAAAATCACACAAAAATATTTATTCCGGGGCAAAAACATTCGATAAATGCTGATTAAAATAGTCTGTGGTGGAGATGTTATAAGGAAAAGACGGAACCACAGGTTAAATAAACTGCCTCTGAGGAGTGCTTTAGAGGAATCGTGTTTTTATAAATAAGTCCGTTAGTTTCTGGCGAGCACATAAACTCTACGCGCGCACTACATTCTCCGACATTCCTGCATCGCGCAGGCAGTGTTTTACGCATGACACACGGATCCGACGAAAAAAAGTCGGACCGGCCGCCCTCAGGCATACGATCTGCCTAGCGGGAAATTTTCTTTATAGTGGAAGAGCACGATCACCCACACTTGCCTATAAGTTAGGAAAGACATTTCCACACTAAGCCTCATAGTTGGACTATTGCCGTAGCAAGCGCTGAAGTATGTGAACGTTTAAATTATACCTATTTAAATTTTGCACTTCGATCATCTCGAACACTATGAAACATATGGGATGTTGGTATTTTAATGGGACGCTTAGTACGTTATTAAGTCATCGTAATTTGGACTCGTTTCAGATATTACCTATATTAATAGCTATTTAGAACTCCTATAAATTCCAGCACTACAAGAGATGTAACCATTTTTTTGCACTTTTTTATTTGTATGTACATAATGTCATTATGAGTTGGCTCAGCAACCAGTCGAGCCGAAAGGTCGCAGATTTAATATCACACCAGTAACAAATAACAAGAGGTTTATGCGCAAAAGCCACACGTGATTGATGAAACAAACGCTCGAAGTATGCTGAAGTAAAATGTTGTTTTGAGTCACCCTCATAACAACAGTATAAATGTCAAAAGCATATGCAGCCTTTATACGTCAGACTGCAGGATACAAGACTTCTGCCACACTTATACCGTTTCTCGCACACCAAATATGTCAATAGTTGTCAGTTGGCCAAAGTGGATAAACAAACAACAGACAGCTATTGAGATTAGATTATCAGTTACGAAAAAGCGTCGGATAGAGATAGAGCTATAAAAAAATATTATTTTTGCAAAGAGTTAACTACAAAGTCTTAACAATGGTAATCGCTATTTTTATTAATAGCCAAGGATGTAGGTTCTAAAAATTTCAATTATGTACGTACCAACTCATTTTATGGGGTATTGCAGGAAGGTTTGGTAGAAGGGGTAGGGGAACGTAGGGGTATTTCTACTCATCAATGCAAACTTTCACAGTAAGAATTAAATCTTAAATAGCGAAAAAAATATCAGAGGTTCCTTACAAACTGATGCTTGCTCTAACCTCTACCAGACCTTTTTGCACACCACCTTCTAAAGAATTTTCATGTGAAAACAGATGGACTTGATTTTGACTTGATTGACGACTGACAAAAGCATTCCTTTAAAGAATAGAATGTGACAACAGCAGCAAAGAATTTCCTACAGTTTGTGTCGACTAGTGCGTCAATTTGCACTCCCGGAAGAGAACCTCAATAAAGGAAACACACCTACTTAATTAGCAAGAGTGTTTGTAAACAATTAGTTGAACACACCTAAGATTTTTATTGGCTTCGTGTGGATAAAATTACTATTAGTGAGGAAGCGGGGAACTCATTGAACACATAAGCTTCTGAGTTGTACCTACAGGACTGAGAGGACAGGTAGTAGGTACCCAAATAGCAACAGTAGTAAGCAGCAAGAAAGGTAAGTAGCAATCAGATAATGGCGGTCGTGAGCCGAAGCGGCGAAGGGTCGCGTCGCACCACTTAAAATCAAAATCATTTTGTTCTTATTCAAAGTAGAACAGAAACTGCGAATAAATGAACAAGTTAAACTAAGTGTCCATTTCCAAATATAGATCCTAACTTATTCTTTTCAATTTTGGTCCTCAATTAACGTTGTTTAACCAATTGTATGCAAAGCTTTATAACTATTTGTATGCAGAGCTTTCCAATGTACGCGAAACACTGTCGCCAGGCGACAAGGTTGCGCTGCCTATATCATCATAAGAAAGAGGTACGATGCGACCTCGTCGCCATTCTTGGGTCGCGGCAGTCGGATCGGCACAGATCGGAAAGTAATTTATTTAGCAATAGAGCGCGCTATGGAGCCTTTCTGTTACCGCTGAAGCCCTAGGGTTGCGCCTTATGGACCTATCGGGTACAAGGGGGCGCTGCATGGCCAGTATGGCCACCCATATTACAATAAATTCGTCAAAACAAATAAATACGTGCGTTTAAGCGCTCCTATCTTGCAATCTTAGTTATGCATTTAAAGGGAGCGTTTAATTGCATAACTAAGCTTATACGATAAAAGCGTTCCATTGATTGACAGATATAATAGATAATAATAATATTTTCATACGCTAAGAAGATTGATAATATATATAATAAGAATCGCTCGTAGCCCCGGCTGCCTGAGTGATCTAAAACGATCACGAAGGTTAAGCAACACAGGGCGCGTTCAGTGCATGGATGGGTCGCCGTCTATGCCTAACGCTAGTGGCATTTTTCCGAGCGGTTCCGTGCTTCGCAAGGCACGTTAAGCTGTTGGTGCCGGCTGCCGTCGATAAATGGCAGTCGTTAAGCCAAGTCAGAGGCCTTAGGGCGGCTTGACAATACTGATAGTAGACGAGCCACTAGTCTACAAGCCTCCACCAATCCGGACTAGGCCCCCGTGGTGGAGGATGGCCTATACCTTCCTCAGGGAAGAGACCCGATGCCCGTGCCCCTCGGTGGGGACATAATGGGTTGATGATGATTATAGACAAACACACTTTTTGATATTGTCCTGGTAGTATTAAGAAGTGTGTTGTTTATAATACATAAAAACTCATTTTTTAACAAAACAAAAATACTATAGAAACGAAGCGTGATAAACTTATCATGTCAGGTGTGTCACTAAACTTATTTGCAAGATTTACTTGAGCAAGTTGTGTGTTTATTCCGTTATCGCATCCGACACTAGTACGGGATAGACGCACGAATGACTTCGTCATCGGTTAGCAACTGAAAGTGTCGATTACTTACTGAGTACGCTTGAGGTGAGGTTTCAAAAAAAGCTTTACCTTTGTTTATTCTGACAGAAAAATATCTCATTCAAAGTTAAACAAAAACACCTGAATGTTTCAGGAATTGCGCATTTTACAAATAACCTTGCATAGCTTAAACGTTATTTGGAAGAATTACTGAATAATTCTCGGCTTTACTTTTACTTATTCTAAGAGAAAAACACTTCAATCAAAGTATGGAGATTTTTTTTAAGTAGAAGACCAAGTTACTGCATAATTGAAGAATTTCAATGCGTGTAAGTAATGTAAATTGCCGGTAACCCAAGACAAAAGTATTCTTACGTCTTTCTCTCAGCCCGTACCTGATCTAATCGTCGGGCTACTTTAGAGCTAGGATTAGCTCAACTACAAGGTACACGTGTGTGTACCTAATTCATGTAGCCTTGTCACTGTGTTAGCGATTATATTTCTGGACATGTTAACTACATTTTTATATTGGACTATAAGTCTTGTAATATTTCCTTTAGTAGACGTATGAGTAAACAATTATCTGTGTAATAAATATATTTTAAGGTTCAGATTTTTAGATAGGATCTCTAGAATTCGAGTAAATATTGCTCAAGATTGAAAAATGGCGGAGAAATTATTTTAAATTTAGTTCAACAACGGTACTTGTGTCAATGTAAATCGAGAAAGTAGACAGGTAATTTGACTGTGACGAAAAATTATGGCAGTTACAGAACACAAAACAATAATGTACAGAAGGATGTTGAAGCTTCGCTTTTGTACGAATTTAGTCTTACCGATACGTCAGTTAACACAAAGATGTGCCGTAATTTCACTATCAATCAATTATGACAATAAGGCCGCCCATTGTACTTTTTACTGTAACTTTCATATTTTATGTCTCGCTTCTTGTGTGCAATAAAGAATATTCTAATCTTATCTTATCTTATCTTATGACAATGGCGAGACAAACGCAAACACAATGTTTTATATTGAATGTTGTTTTCTATGTTTTATCGACGATCTGCCTTACTTTCAATATGAAATGCCTATCAGGTAATTCCTTTTCTTTTGTCTGGGTGTATTTCTATGTTTGTGATATCCTTGACTGGTTACACAGGGTACCGGGCATCCCAGTTTGGGACCAGGACAAGTGGTTGTGTGGTAGTCATTATTATTCTCATTATATATCTTAACCCAAACATCTGCAAAAACGAAAGAATGACTTTATTTTTTCATACAACTATGTGGCTCAATTTTAGTGTCACGTCACAGATACATAGACGGATAGATAACATAGGTATTCATTAAAATTACGGCTCATACAAAAATAATACATAGATAACCAAGGTTCTGTTCTTTAAATTAGTCGATGCAAGGTAACAAGCTACGTCTCAATCTTTACTCAGTTTCACCATTCTCCAGTTATATTGTATCGTATGAAGTAATCGGTCCAGCGTGTCGGACTTTTTGCCCGTGGTCTCTTCTCTTCAGCAGCTCAAGATCACGCTGAAGGTGCTGAACAGTAAGGGCCAAAAGGCACATACAAGATTGCACGTGTTTACTTACACGGAGCGGTAAGTCTGTACCACTGCTGTGGACAAAACTTCACGGCTGGTTCTCTCGAGCTCGTGATCTTTGCATTTCTCAAAGGTCGAGCGTCACGCACCGCGGATTGCGCTGTACTCCGATTAAAAACTAGTCCGCAATAATATCATACAGCTAAACCGTCTGAGCTGTAGGGTGTAAAAGTTCCCGAATTGAGAATCGATAGCATGTGTAAGGAATTTGTAACACTCGTGTCGAACGTAGATCATTTAACAACCAATATCGATGTCGATACGACCATCTCTGACACGGACTGGCCGGAAATACCAAGCCAATTTTTATATTCTAGCCTGACTTGGTACTAGAACCGGGGGACGCGATAATTATATAAGTATAACGAAATATGGATAAGGAAGGGCAATAATCGACCGACTATGCAGCCTCAAACTAGGAGAGATTAATTTGAGATTAGAAGAACAAGAAGAAGAAGAAAGACATTTATTATACCAACAAGATACATCACAGAAACAAAATAAGCACATAAGTAACATAATATGCACAACCACAGAAAGAAAACTAAATACAAAACAGACAAAACGAATAAATAAAACAGGACCATAGATGTAGCCTGTGGTGTATCTAAGTTGCCACAAAAGGCAGCTGACTCAGCGTCATTAGACAATTCTACAATTTGGACACGACGTCCTTATACACCTCGAGCAATAATTCTAAGAGTTTGTCTGTCAGAGTCAGGGTCAGGTTAGTGTTGCTAGCAGCAAGGAGGTTTTGATACTCCTTCCTAGTAGGTAGTAGCAGTAGTACCTAGCTACCCAATGGTCGAATAACGTGAGATCGGCAAAACAGTAAAACATGGCGTAGTCGCTGCAACATCAAGTGTAGAAATAAGAAGTGTATAAGTAAAAATAAAACTGTCATTCACAGAGATACCTCGCGCAATAATCCGAATCGACTGACAATAGGTTCGACAACTACTCCAATACATCACGCTTTATCTGTGAGTGACATCTCAACCGATAAAACTAAGGGATATCAGGACCGCATTTGGGAGTTTCTAATAAAGCCACGTTTGCTCATGTTGTGTTCGTAGTTGACACGTCAAGGTTTGTACAAAATGTTTTTTGTTTCTATTAGCCAACACATTACATTGACAGTACAACGACTTTCGGAACACATTTATATCACTTATGTAAATAATAAATGATCTTATACCTTTTATTTGCATTCCTCATTGCTGACATATAATTCAATGTTTACCTGTTATCTCCGGCGCGACCCGATCCACTTTGGCGAATACTCGGGGGATATAGAGCGATATCAGCGATCGTTATTTTTTTTGGGTCCCTTTGAAATCCTAGTCCGCGCCCTCAAGATACTGTACGAAATAAAAGTATTCAATCTAATAATTATTTGATGTATTAGATACTTACAATAGAGTACATTCTGTCATTATACTATTGTAAATTATTCTACTTACGATTAAGTGATTAGCTTCATTTTTCTCAGAAAAAACGAGGCAGAACGATACTTTGATATTTTAGGGTGAATTCAGAACCAGAAGGTAGAAGGTAGGTAGTTAGTACCTACCTAGGTAGGTTTCATTCAGAAGGTAGGTAAGGTACCAAAGGGTTCCTATTTTATTATAGGTAGTTACTGTAGTGTTAACATTTCGATCGTGGAATTTCCAAAATATTTGCTTGTACATTAGGGACACAATATATCGCGTCATAAGCGGCGCGGTGGTAGCCTAGTGGGTAGAACATTGGACTGTGAAGCGGGAGACCCAGGTTCGATTCCTAGTGCGGGCATGTACCTATGACTTTTCTTTCTAAGTTATGTACATTTGTGAAGTTATAGTAGCAATACCACTTGCTAACGGTGAAGGAAAACATCGTGAGGAAACCTGGGTGTCTGAGCTATTCACATAACTCAGCGCTTGAAATCACCAATCCGCGGCGGGCACGAGTGGTGATTAAGCCCATACTCTCTCTCTGAGAGAAGGCCTGTGCCCTACAGTGGGACGTTTATAGGCTGCTTATGAATATATCGCGTACTGAGCATAAAGTCGGATAGTGTACCACTAGACGCTGTATAAACCATATACCTACAGGGTTATTTCTAAAATGCTCTATTCCTAAAGCATGTCGGTTAGTCTGTCGTTCAACAAGTTTTATTCTACTGTTGAAAATTTTTTGTTTAATTTTCTACTTAATTTGAAAAATAAATTATGATTTTTTGCGGCTTTTAGGGTTCCGTACCTCAAAAGGAAAAACGGAACTCTTATAGAATTACTTTGTTGTGCGTCCGTCCGTCCGTCTGTCTGTCAAGACCTTTTATCTCGGAAACGCGTAGAAAACGCGCGGAAACCGAGTTGAAATTAAAACCATATACATACTCAGGTCTACAGTCCCTTGAACCTGTGAAGAAATGAAACTTCTAAGTTAAACAAAACAAAAGTTACAGCCGTTTATGGCGCAAAAAAGTATATTTCGACTTTCGAAATCAAAATTTATAGGGTACTTTCCGTAGACCTACAATTATGAAATTTGGCAGGCAATATCTTCGTACACTACAAGCACAGGGAAAAATCTAAAAACTATACATTTGTAATTAAGTCATAAAAAAATATCTTTGTTCGGGAAAAGCTCTGAAAAACTGCGAGACTACGAATATGTTCCGAACCCTCGGTGGGCGAGTCCGACTCGCACTTGTCCGGTTTTTCTGCTTGGTAGTAAAATATAGTTAAAATATATAATGCTTAAAACCATATTATATGTATTGCATAGAAAGGACATTGCTTTATGTAGAAAAATCATTTACTGAAGGCTGATACTGAGTCACAGAAAAATAACTTGTGTTCTTTTTATTTTACTTAATGCATATCTGCACCGTCGTAAATAAGAATTAATGGGTAGTGTTAGACGAAATAATGACAGAGACAGCGTAGTCGTATTGAGAACCAAGTCTCGTCGAAAGCTTTATCTCTTCATTTAAGGCTCCTAATTCGGATGAATAAGACTGTTACCCCACAATGCTAAAATAATAAATTTATAATCCGTTTCTTGATACTAACAAAGTTATAGTACGAAATCTGATCGTGTAGCCCACATCTTCAATACTTGTCTCCTTGTCGCACCGCTCTTTGGACCTTTGTTTTAACGTTGTCGGCTTGGTATATAATAATAAAAACCAGCCAAGTTCGAGTCGGGCTCGCGCACGAAGGGTTCCGTACCGTTATCCATATTTGAAGCGTCTACCTGTTGCCGTTATTAATATCGAGCAAAAACGGCAAAAAATCAAGTTTGTTTTATGGGAGCCCCCTTTAAATATTTTATTAATATTTTTAGTATTTTTTGTCATACAGGCAGTAATACATCATTTGTTAAAATTTCAACTGTCTAACTATCACGGTTCACGAGATACAGCCTGGTGACAGACAGACGGACCCTTACACTTTAGGTACGGAACCCTAAAAAGGAACGAGCAGAGCTGAACAACCTTTAGCAGTAAAGTCTTGATGATAGAGTATTGAAGTTACTTTCAATACAATACGATACCGAATATAATATTTAACTATCTATACCGATATGTTTATGGCAACACAAGTATTTTGTCATGTTTTCTTTTTGAGCGCCTTAAGGTGGTACGACTGAAGTCGTATCTCTCTCTATGTGACCGAATCCATGGCGCGTGTGTTGTGTTAATCAATAATAAATTATCTGGTTCCTAGTGCCGCCTTTTATGTCTACAGTCCACTTGCTTCATTCTGAGCCATCTTTTAACATGGTCCTTAGAGCCGGATATGAACCAGCGACCGAGCGAGGTAGCATGACGCGCTCAAATGTCAAAAGCCGCGGCTCTCCAGTCCATTAATCTAATGTTAAGAATTATAGTTCCGTGTAGCGCCGGATTAAGAATAGCGTCACTCCATTTCCTTCCGTAGATGTCAATTACCAGGAGACGGGCAGCAGCGTCTTCCTGAGATTCCAACCGTATAGTGCGATCGCCAATCCGCAATAGTAATGAAAACCACGAAGGAGGCCTATGTCCTGCAGTGGGCGTCAAATGCCTGTTGATGAATTATAGTTTCTTAAGAAGAATGTTAAGTAGAACAATGAAGGCATAGAAGGAACTAGTTGAAAAGCACGAAGTTTGTCACTATCGTGTCCGACGGCGACCATTACGTAACATCTGAACATAGAAACTGTTACTGCCAACTTGCACCACTGCCTTAATTGACAAATTCTGACATTACAGCGAAAGAAAACGTGAATACGCGACTCGAGCCGTCTGCTACCTATGCGGATGAAATGAAACGGTAACGATCACACGGAAACGCCTAGTCTCAATTCGTTCCATTACGCTTTATCAAAGCGTTCTCTCGAATCCGGCCGGACAATAATAACGGTAACATCTTATGCAACCGGCATAACCATCGGCGACACGCAACCGCGCCGTACAATACACCGAAAGCACTCCCACATTCATTGTATGAGAGCAGGCGATGCCATTTGAGTGAAAGTCTTGCCGAATTCCGACTAACTGCGTTATAAAAGCATCCACGCGTAATAAGGATAACTTGAAGATATTGGCTCGGTTTTTTGACCTAGTTTTGAAATTTTGCGGTTAAGCAAAACTTTGTGAGGAAACCCGAGGCCTTTGTATTGACATTGTTTTCCCTGTGGATTAAGCCAAGTAAGCTAAGAAGATGGTATAGACGCTGGGGATGCCTTCTCCGTCTAAAAATATGGTCTAGTGCCTGAGCATTTGAGCGGTTACTTCACCTATCTATCTACCTAGTTTAGGTAGGAGATACCACTTGATACACACGCTGAATGAATCATTTAACATATATATAAAAGGCCTATTATTTTGAAAGGAATTTATTGGCCATCAACATGATTTAAATTAATATAACTTGAAATGTCGAATTTTAACTTTAAGTAACACAATATAATATTATACTGACATTTACGGTCTCAGAGGCGTTTTGGGCACTAAGCTCTTTCTAACCAGCCCGTCCTTTTCTCACTTACGTCAAGCCATCCGATTATTATAATTATGCTAAGTAGTTGTATCTGTGCCGATAAGACCCTCAAGAATTTCTGCGTTTACAAAAACTGGTAATGTAAATAATTGTACACTCATCATAACAAACACCGTATGCTTTTTCTTTTCAACTATCAGGCAATAACTTCCAACGACTGTGCACAACGTTGCAATTTACCACCACTTCCAAAACCACCACTGAAACTGAACGCAGTTTATCATTAAACCTCGTTTTGGGATCTTTATAAAGAGTAGTTATAAACGGCGTTCATCATAAATGGTGAAAATGGCAC
This sequence comes from Yponomeuta evonymella, assembly GCA_963969515.1. Classification (NCBI taxonomy): domain Eukaryota; kingdom Metazoa; phylum Arthropoda; class Insecta; order Lepidoptera; family Yponomeutidae; genus Yponomeuta; species Yponomeuta evonymella. The sequence continues at coordinate 6,832,319 of OZ018353.1, forward strand.
TAATAGTCACAACAACCAAAAAATTAAGCGTGATCGACTTAAGAAGTATGATTAAACGTTTCTTACGTTAAAAAATCCATTTGGCGGAATGATACTTATACACTGACATCACAATTAGCGTAAACAAACAATGATAAATGACTGAGCGAATAACGATAACTCAAATTTGTTTCTACCTATCAGAGGTGTGTGGCGATAATTAAAAGTTAATCAAATGTTTCCTTTTTCACTCGAGATTAAAGGTTGGCAAATACTATGTGGTAGTTTAGTCACCCATTAATCAAGTATTTAACGTATTACATATCAGGCACGCAAAATGACACGAGTAGCAATATTTAGAAAAGTAGTTGCTGATTTATCGATTTTCTACTCAGAAGTATATGTATCCTATCCTATTCAGACATCACACCATCCCGGCCGTAAGAAGGATTGACCGAAACTTCAGAAGAAGGAACACAATCCGCTCCAGAACCAAAATCGTTGATATTGCAGTTGTGACCGCAAAACTGCAGTGAAACAATTAGGCGGCGTCAGTCGTGTGGGCCTACACAGATGGGCGAGATTTGCCACTGAATGGGTTCCACGCGACGCATATTGCAGGCATGCATGGGTAGTACGAATGACACGAGTCACGCGTGGCGCTAAGATGTCATTATTTAACAGTTGATGTACTGAAAAGTCACGAATTTTAATTTGGTGAGTTAAGCCGGAGATGGCGGGACGGTCTCTGAACCTTTTTGCTTGGAAGGGAGAAGAGAGGATGGCTCAAGACAGAGAGGAGTAATCCTGTCGGAATCCTGACGTTTGCCAGATCAATTTATATGCAATTTGACAGCTAGACGATTGGAATCATTCAGGATTTGTTGCACGTAATACCTTTATAGGGGCATGGCGGCGGCCTTTGCTAAGCAGTGGGCTAAAAACACGGCTGACAAAAAACTGAGTCGACAAAAATGTAAAGGAACGGGATTTATAATATCCCAGAAAGTACGATTTATGCTTTATGCTCTGATCTGTGACTGATTGTCTAAATCTCAGCCAAACCGGTCCCTTTCCATGATACTCATTTTATCCACCAGAGAGTCAGACTATTGGCGAAACGAACTAAACAAGCAAACTATAATAACAGGGCTTGGAGTCAGCCGAGACACAAATGTTGACACGGTTTATAAACACCAATACCCCAGGTTACATTTCCCTAGACATAAACAATCATTTTGAACTACCTAACAACAATCACAATCAAGAAATAAAAGATTCGATCTGTATTTTTTAAAGAAAGAAAGTGGGCATTGTATGGTGCATGTTTTTAGCGTTCCGTACCTAAAACAAAAAAAAAACGGAACCCTTATAGGATCACTTTGTTGTCCGTTGTCCGTCGTTCGTCCATACGTCCGTCCGTCTGTCTGTCAAGACCCTTTATCTCGGGAACGCGTGTAGGTATCGAGTTGAAATTAAAACCATATACTCATGTCTACTTCAAGCTGTGAACAAATAAAACTTCTAAGTTAACGTAAAAACAAGATAAGGCCGTTTATGCCGCCAAAAACGTATATTTCGACACATAAGGGAATCAATATTAATAGGGTACTTTCCGTTGACCTAGACCTATGAAAGTAATTCCTGGAAAGTAAGACCTTGCAAGTAATATCGTCTTATAAGGTTGGGTCGCCTAAGATTGGATGTGACGTAAAATCGGATGCATGGAATAACTCACAAACTAGCCAATATTTTCTACTGCTGGCAAAACTACTAGATCCGCCATTTTATTCTGCCCCTCTCCTCACACTGCGGCCGGCCAGCGACCAGACGGGACGTGCACATAGGTGATCCGACAGAAAAGGTGTATTTTGTGGGAAAAATCGTCGATCCGATCTTACCTACAAAACTTTTACGTCTCCTTGTGGTGAGTACTTTCATTGAATTAATGTAATGAATTATTTTGGGGCAGAATTAGCGAATTAGCTTTCGATCTTTATACTTTGATTAGGCCTAGGATGTTCACAGCCCAAGATCCGGTCTTCCCTCCCCATGCCGAAGATCGGACTGTTCTTAGGATGTGAAAAAATAATCAGTGGTTCTCAAGTGTTCAAGCTCACAAACTCGTATACTGAAATCAGTTCAAGGTAACTACGAAGTCCCACTATCCCACGAATAATATAAATGTGAAAGTTAGTGTGTGTGTGTGTGTGTGTGTGTGTAAGTATGTTACCTTTGCACATTTAAACGTCCGAATGGATTTAAATTATACACACAGATAGAATACAAAAGATATTTTTTATCGCTTTATCACGTATTTATCCCTACATGGTTCTATCAAAATCCAAGCAAAGTCGCGATAATAACAATATTATTTGCATTTTGATTGATTTTATCTGCTTGGGACAAATTTTGTTTGAAATGCGATGGATTTGTTTTAAATATCAAGTTTATAGTTTTTGAAGTCACAAACACTTTTTTACGCTTTATTTGTCTTTTTAAAGACAAATAAAGATATTTTTATCTTCAATTTAAAATTAAAATTGTTATTTACAGATAAAAGATGCCTACGAAATACGAGAGAACTTCGCTTCGGGCGACCTCTTACACTGAAGAAGCCTTAAAAGAAGCAGTTGAGAGAGTAAAAAACAAAGAACTGACAAACTATGCAGCATCCAAAATGTATGGTATAATGAAAAGACTGCTAATTTGTTGAGACTGATCGTTTTTCCTGACGTTTTGTTTTGGACCAAACTTAATACAGGCTGAAAAGAGGTAGTCAATATAGGTATGCACTGTTGAGACTATAGTATTCTGTTGTATGTTAAGACCACAGACTGATGCTTAAAAGGCAAGAGTAATAATTACTTGTTTTTTTTTTGAAAATTCTCTAAATAAAATTGATTAACCTATAGGATAGTATTTTTTATTTATTTATACTATCCAATGACGCTATGACTATCCGATCTTAGGTACCTTTTCATTATTTAGTCCTAGGACCGGAAGGCTAAAAGTTTGAGAAACTTAATTAGCATGAGGAGGGAAGACCGGACTATAAAAACATAAAAAAAGAAAAAATAATCATATCTCTCATATCTTTTGAGAAATTTCGTGACCGGCTCAATGATAATGTATAGACGTAAGTCCGGATGGTTTCCTAAAGTGTACTTTATTATTACACGTTTAGAAGTGAAGATACTACATAGTCCGATCTTCGGCCGAAATGTTATTTTCTTTACTATGGTAAGTTGAAAAAAGTCTGCATTTTAAACTATTTTTTGCTTATATAGATAGCATCTACGCAAACCAAAAAATTAGGGGTTAAACAACATTTCTTTGTGATCAATTTACAGTAGAACGTAACAGAAAAACGACATCGATTCATGAAACATAAAATAAAAATGCAGTACGTCTAAAATTTTCGACTGATGCGTCCGATCTTAGGCGACCCAACCTTACTGCAAGTACAGGGGAAAATCTGAAACTATACATTTGTAATTAAATCATAAAAAAAGTCTTCGAAATTCGGGAAGAGCCCGGAAAAAACTGCGAGACTCGATTCCTGAATTATTTATAATATGTAAGTATCTACAAATATGTACGGAACCCTCGGTGGGCGAGTCCGACTCGCACGGGTATCATCGGCGGGCGGATGCGATGTAACTTAGATTTTTTGGGCTTTAGTTCAATCAAATTTACAAATAATAAAAAAATGCCTTCATGTCCATCCCAAACTCATCCAGACTTCAAGTTATCTGCTGTATTGACAATAATAGTACTGCCGCCATCAATTTACGCATGAAAGAGCTAATGAAGGGCAATTTACCACTTGTCCTGAAGCGAAAGCTCATTGACTTGTGTATTCTGTCCATCCTAACCTACGGTGCTCAGACCTGGTCTCTGACCGAACATCAGAACACGAAGCTCAAGGTTTGCCAACGGGCGATGGAGCGTAGCAACCTGGGCGTCAGATGGATGGTCCGACACCCCGCTCCGCTCCAGAACCAAAATCGCTGATTTTGGAGCTGTGACCGCAAAACTCAAGTGGAACTGGGCAGGCCACATCAGTCGTATGGTTCGAGACAGATGGGCAAAAAATTGCCACTGAATTGGGTATTTGACAAAATATCAAATGAGTTACTTTTAAAACGGAATTTTGTATGAATATTCTTGCTTATGACGTCACATTTCAGAGCACTCTTTTTATGTTTAACCTATTTAAAAATTGTAATAACTAGTAATTGACTAGAATAGATACATTTTCCAAGATATTTTGTAATTCTTGTTTTAATCGAGCATATGAAATAATTTATTGTTGATCGTGTCAAATACCGTATTGGGTTCCACGCGACGGATATCGCAGACGTGGTCGGCCAAGGCGGATATGGCGGGACGATCTCTCAACCTTCTTGCCCGGGTGGGAGATGATAGCTCAAGACCGGGAGGAGCTTTCAGTCCTCAAAGTGTTTATGTCCCACAAAGAGCAGTGGGACACAAACACGGCTAACTAAAAAAAACTGCCGGGAATATGCTTAGACAAAACATTTCCGTGTTCAAAGGATTTTGTTATAGGTTTGTTTACCTGTACTAATTTAAAATCTGGTACAGAGTATACCTTTGGCGTAGCTGCCTCGCGAGGCCACCTAATTAGCTTAAGCCATGATTACCTATTCGTAAAAACAACTATGTATACTCTACTAACTTATAACGATGAGAAGTTGAAAAAAAAACATAATTTGTAGTACACGCTCATTATTTTTGCCATTAGGAGATCAATGTCTAAGAGTCATGGTCGGCAGAAATGTTATGTCATGTAGTACTAAAAGCCTTTATTTTTCTGCCTTAAATGAGCAGTAAAATAAATAAAGTTATGAGTCTTATCACTGCGTCATTTCGGTTGGAAATGGCGCGGACACCCAATGTTCATCCAAGGTCTACCAGTTAGTGCAAGCATTTAAAACCAGATGGTGAACTGGTGTGAGCTTCAAGTTGAAATCGTACAAAGTAGGAGCAATAAAATATATAATAAGAATAAGTATAAACTACATACAGTAAGTACATAATAAAGTTAATAACCTTACAAAGAATTACAAACAGAAAATACATAATTAAGTTAGTAAACCACAGAACATATTTTAATAAATGCTGTACCTTTATTTGTTGTTAAGATATGCAAACGTATGCATTATGTTCAATGAACTATCTCGGTGTTCTTTGAGAGTTGGAAGACCAGCATTGGGGCAATGTGACTAAAACGAATTTAATATATTAAACAGCCTTTATACGTCCCACTGTGGTCCCACTGCAAAGAGATAGTATGGGTCATGCGTGCCTACCACGGGTTGGCGATTTTAAGCGTTAAGATATGTTAACACCTTGGACACTAAATTTCTCGCAATATATTCCTTCACAATTAGCGAGTGGATTGCTACTCCCTATTTTACAAATGTATGTAACTTAGAAAACAAAGTCATTGGTACATGCCGGGATTCATACCCACGACCTCATGAATATAAGGCCAGCGTTACCGTTGAGGTACACCATTACCACACAAATTGTGCAATTAGACAGGAAATATTCTCTATAAATGCAAAAAACTCTTGACAGAAATAAAATTGTGGATGCATACAATATGCTCACATTCTACACAACAATGCTTCAATCACTGTTATTACAAGAAATTGGTAGAGCACAAATTGTAATAAGCTAGAGGAACCAATAGATGGTCAAGGTTTTACCTGAGTTATCCAGAACATTCTACTAATGGAAAACCTATTGCCATTATCCACTAAGTACAATGAATTCTCAGCAAGTTATAGTAAACTTGCACGGCCAACTAGGTTGCGAGGATGTTAAAAACCGGCCAAGTGCGAGTCGGATTCGCGCACGAAGGGTTCCGTACCATTATCTATACAACATTAGACACAAAGATCGAGAAAATCACGTTTGTTGTATGGGAGCCCCCCTTAAATATTTATTTTATTTTAATTATTTATTTTTGAAGCGAGAAAAGAACTAAATATTCTGTGAATATTTCAAGCGTATACCTGTTGCCATTATTAATATCGAGCAAAATACGGTAAAAAAATACGTTTTTTGTATGGGAAAATAAATATGTAAGGGGGGCTTATATATTTATTTTATTCTGTTTTAAGTATTTGAAATACATCATCTGTGAAAATTCCAACTGCCTAGCTATCACGGTTCATGAGCTACAGCCTGGTGACAGTCAGACAGATAGATAGACAGACAGATAGGCAGACAGATGGGCAGACGGACAGTAAAGTCTTAGTAATAGGGTCCCGTTTGGCACCCTACGGGTAAGGAACCCTAAAATGTGCCAAGCACTATAGCATCTGAATGGTCACCTCATCTATCTAGTGCAAATAAGAGTTCCTACTAGATGGTGTATAAATTATTCAATATAGATGTAAAAGGTTGATATTATTATCGCAAACTTATTACTTAACAGTAAAGTTTTCAGAAAACCAGAAATCAGAAATTTATTTCATGTAAAGCAGTTACATCCATGCTGACCATCTTATCTTAAATCATCTTAGATCTAATACATAAGTTTGTGACAGTACCTAACCTATCCTAACAAGATCCCATGAGTGCAATGTGCTCACAATCAACAACTTGCAATGCTTAAACATTAGTTACTATTATTACAAAAGTATGTACGAAAACACTAATGCTGCAGTCAGAATACTGAACAACATAATATAAAAGCTCTGTGAATCAGAGCAAAACCTGGTCGGACTCTTCTGACAAAAAGTCAAGTAAGTAAGTGAATTCGGAATTAAGCTAATAACATAATATAGATTGAAATAAACTGTTATCACAGAAGCATTTCCTGGATTAAAACATAATCTATATAACCTAAGTAATGCGTTTCAATGGTATAAAGTTCTTATTCAACATGGTTTTCTTGTTGGCAACAGATTTTATGAATGCATGCAGAATCCTGTGTTTCAGGACACCAGCACGGAGGGGGAAATAAGTAATTTTCATAACATTATTTGACATTATTTATCATAATTAAATAAAAATAATAGAAAATCATAAGGGAATTTTCAAGGACAAGAAATCACTAAGAAATCTAGGGTTTTTGACTAGGTTGTTTGACCATAATAATAGAAAGGACAATAGGTTGTGTTATTGTGGAAGGCTTTGGAAGGCCTACATCCAGCTGAGGGTAAATAGTTTCACGCTTGATAAGTAGAATTGTTCTCAGACTGTAAAGTACAAAAACTCTCCATAACAATATATAGTTTGTAAGACTATTTGTTTAAACAGATTTGCTAGAATAAATTATTTGTGTTTTATCACAAATTATTGCTCTTTAATCACATAACAATGCCTGTGAATTTCTTATTTTTATTGATTTGTATTTATTTTTTTATTAAATGTGAATAAAGTACATACAAAACATACATATTACATTACATACATTTGTTATCTTAGGGATTTTGTACACTAATTTTATTGTAATAGATGATAGATTTAGAAATTACGTTCAGAAATGGTCACATCCATGATGAGAGCACATCATCCTTTACACAAGTGCACTCTACTCATTTAAGTTATGGACAACTTTCTACCAAAAATATAAAGATTCATTGTGTGTATTGTATCTCTCTAAGGAGGAGTAAATGATTAAAAGCATGTGTTACCTCCGTGCAAGGTGGAGTCTCTCCTGTGTGGTGAGATGCTCCACCTGCGCCATCTCGGCCACCAGGTCCGAGTGCTCCATCTTGTCCGCCAGCTGTAAGCAGTTACACACTGTTAATACATTCACAGACATTAACATTTAGTCTATCGATCTATTTAGATGCTAAGCTTTTGCCAATAATAACATTCTCCTATGTACATTGTGGTCTCCTAACAAAGGTAGGCAAACCATTTGACTGCCTTATTTCTTGTGGCCCTTAACCTCAGTCAATGAGCATGAACTTGTTGACTGCTAGACTCAGGCCTCTTTCGAGATATGGCACTTCTTCAAGTACTACTTCTATTCTAGATTATTTTATTGCCTTTTTTAATTTCTAATACATCCTTTAAGATAAAAAAACTCACACTCATTTTTGGTTATCTGATGTAACTTGAAATTCCACAAGCCAACTGCTGCACTGTCCAAAATAAACTCTGAAAGTCCTAACAATGATCACTCCACAATTTGCCTCAAATAAAATATTTGAGAAACCATTTATCACACGACATTACGCACAAGAGTTTTTTTAGAGACTGTCAAATGTTATAGCATCAAAATTTCTAAGATAAAACAAATACTCAATCAAGATTATGCTTTTGGCCACTCAGAATTCACCTACAGCAGCAATGTATTTTTTCAGTCAGTGGTTATTTTGTGTTACATTTTTTAACAAACAGACTAGATGAGACATATTGAAGACTAATTTTATCACAATATTAAAACTTTCAAAACTTATCCAACACAATTAAGCCATAGAATAAATCTATTCACAGATAGTAAATGAATACTACATTTCGTTATCAGGTGGCTGATAAGATTAACAAAGGAGTAGCCATTTAGGCAAGGAAAACAGTCCAGCGTGAGTCTCATTGACCGAAACTTTAACCTTTGTAAACAATATAAAAGGGACTGTCGCAAAGCGGTTATGAACGTAAACGTAGCCGAACGAATACAAACTGTCAGCGAAATTGAAAGCAAGCGGCCGCGATCAACACCGCCACTCGGCCACTTCACGGGTCGCCACTAATGCAATTTGTCACACTTCTCCTCGCCACCTTGCACCGTAATATTTACCTTTAACAGACAGCAATTTTTACTTACCGCTATTCTTCCCAAGTTACAGGAGATCGGTATGTTTCGTACACATTTCAGATGATCGGCCACACATAACGAGAAATTCGTTAGTTTCAACTATTATGAAGATGTATACTTTGTTATTTGTACTATAAGATTAACTCAACACGTTACACACAGTTACACATAATTTTCCGTTACTTTTCATGAAAGAAAAGTAAAGAATGGAAAGAAAATCACAAGACGACGAAACAAACAAGCGAGCCGAGCGGAACACACCACAGATTAAAAAACAGACTGAATGACAGCAGTCGTGAGCGTTCACAGAATACTTTCTGCTGGCGTACCGGAATTCATTCGTTTCGTTCGTTCACTACTCTAAGCCGCGAACTCAGAACAGAACACAATGTTCTGAGCCCGCGAAAGTTTGACATTATTTTGTTAGAAGTTTTGCTAAGTTTACATTGAGTTTACAAACTGCTTGGGTAAACTAAATTCTCAAAATATGTGCTTTTTTTACTATAAATTATTATTATTATTAACAAAACAACAAAAAGGAAACAAATTGAAATAAAAAACTGGACTATAAATATCATAAATTCTATATTGACAAATAAAACAACTGCCCAGGTCACTGTCCCGCGGCAACGAGCCCAGAACGCCGGCGAGCCACGTTGGCTCTTTGGATCGCCAGGCTTACCCTCTGGCCGAGGTACGCGCCAGCTCTCTAGTCTCCCGATGCGTCGATTAGGCGCCCAGCTAGGTCTTTGAACATCTTTTTTACTTGTATATTGTCGCTGCTAGTGCCAATTGGTTGCATCAGCCCTTGAATTAACTACCTAGGACGTTCACTATGTGGCGGCATACAATTATATGGCTAAAGGTCTTGTGATTGACCTGTTGAAGGTGGCTAGCCAAGTGATTATGTAATTAATACCAGTCTAGTTGATGTCTTCATTGGTAGGATGACCAAGGTTTGGCAGACTGTATTTTTACTCGATAAAAAGAAACGCAGGTTGTAATGTATTTATTTATTTTCAAAGAGTTTTTACATTACATAACTAATTGATTATTTTTAATAAGTAGGTACAATGATGTTTTAATTTTAACAATAAACAAACAATGAGCGGTGTAGACACACCATTAGAATACTAGGCACTATTAATGTTCACTTCAATTGACACACCGTATTATTTGAAAAGCTGTTTACTTGTGTACTGTAAGTAAATAATAATCCTATTTTGGGTAAAAACTTTTTCTTCATACGGACTCAACGTTGCCTTTAAAATACGTATGCAGGTAAGTAGTACTTTCCCAAACATATCATAACGTCAAGATCACCATAACCTCTGCTTTCACAGTTAGTAAGAGGAGGGTTAATTCATTATTGTTCGGCTTGTCGCCGATAGAACAAAAAAAATCTATGCATAGGGTAGGTACTTACAAACTGTAATTATTTATAGGTCAGTAAACTCAAAAAGGGTTCTATGTAAGTTAATCTTGTTTGGGGTACCTCGCCACAATTTGAATAATAAGATACAATATTAGCGGCGTTTAATCTACTATTATCAACTATCTACATTAGGTACTAAGATAACAAACGAGTTACATCAACGCTATTGTTTATGTAGTACGTTAATTTTAATTAAAATTTTACGTAATTTCTCCAATCTTCAGAAGAACTAGCAACTTTCATCAGGTACCTACCATGAATTGGTAGGTGGAGTATAAGGGACTGTACATATCACAACTCGCATTGTTGGATCAAAAACCGACCGTATCTAATAATAGGTATTAGAGGCGTAATAATAATAAAGAAGAACCTAATACGACCTCATTATTTTCAAGGTCACCTGATACTGATAAAACCTCAAGCGTAATTGGACACCATAAGTTACAGTAAACAGCAGATTAACCTTTACTCACTGAAATGTTGCCCGTAACGTAGCCAAAGCTTAATTAAAAATGATTACGTTCATTTCCTTCAAAGAAATTGTTCTTCTTAACAGTTTATATAGTTCACTACCCTTCACGAGATACGCGAGCTGGAATTAAAACCCAACTCTCGTACGTAGCTTTCGTCTTGTGTTAGTTCGTAAATGACAAAATTAGTTGTTAAATTAATGACTAACAAATATAGTCCTAAGATGGTGGACGGATGAACGTTTATAATTTTAATTGCGTAGATTAAAATTTTGTTACGCTTTTTATACACGTTAGTAAACATTAACAGCGAAAGAACGACGAACGGCGACAATGAAGAAGTTCCATGAGTTACTGGATTTAAGGACCTTACCAAGCGACTTCGTTTGTGGCACTACATTTGATAAAATAGGTGAAGTAAGAATTATTAAGGAAATGGCGATACAATGAGATTATGTAGTAAATAATAGAATGTGTTTATTTACGAAGTTAATTCATTAATTTGCTAGACTTCGCACGTGTAAAGGTGTATGTGCTGTAGACTGTAACTTACTTATTTTATGACTGTAACTGATATTTATCTTATTTTTTTCTTGAGATTACCTTCAAAAACTTAAGAAGTTACGTAGATTGGTTTTTCATGGGTCAAAAAGTAGGTAGGTAAGACCTCCACATGGTAATTATCAGTCTTTTAAGTTTTCCCAAAACTTCATATCACGCATATTATTTGTTGATTCTCCGTTGAGGTCCTTTTAAGACAGTCACAAAACTGAAAATGTAATTTTTAATTATTTTTCACAGCGTTGTTAGGTACCTATCACATTATTATGAAAGTGTACTGGCTGAACAGAATTTTTCTATAAAATTAATCTATTCTATTCTATTTTTTTACTTAGGTACATACACTACTTGTAAGTAGGTAGCCTAATCTATTATTGTACTAACTGTTATACGCTGCTACTTCATTTACATAAACAGTTCATTATTAACAATTCAACATTTGCGTTTGGTGTGTTTAACCGTAATACAAGCGATTACAATTTCACAAGCTCATCAACGAATCTTTAGAAAAATGCTAACCCAAACTTTTGAATGAAAGTTTGGGTTTATCATCTTTCTAACGATTACGTTTCTGATCTAACTGTACTCAAATATTGTATTGCCTACTTTGCCAAGGTTTAAAATGGTTTTTTTACGTCAGTACCTAATAGTAGAGGCGGACTTTTCTTAGGCCGCCTAGGCTCGGACCTAGGGTGAAAGGGCTATTCCGTTAAAGCAAAACTGCAATAAACAATTGTCAAGCCAGATGCTTTTATCGTTTGACAGATGCTTTTATCGCATTGCCTGGTCTAGTTCAAAAGCAGAAATGCGACAAATCTTTGTGACATCAATGTATTTAAAACATCTCTCTAACTTAGACATGTAACCCCCAGTTTCTCGTACACTAACACGCTGTTAATCTACTGTTAACAGCTGTCAATTAACCAAAGTACATACCTACAAAAAAACCACTCACAGCTGTTAACAGTAGATTAACAGCTTGTTAGTGTACGGGAAACCGGGGGTAAGCCTTTTAATGTATTTTGTTTTCTGGTGTGTACAATAAAGTGTTCTAATCTAATCTAATCCAATCAGTGGTTTTTCACTAGCTTACAAGAATTATATTCTTTTTGTTGCACTAACCCGTGCTGAGGACAATTTTTAGCCTCTAAATAGGGTTTTACAACAATTAAGAACAAATAAGATGATTATGCGGGCAACACACTGAAAAGTCATAGAAATCAATAGGGACTATCGAATTCCCTACTAGTAGTACCTACGGGACTAGTACAATAGGTAGGTACTGCCAGTCCGCGTCTGTGTTGTGGAAACTACCTATAAAAGGTTGTCTTAGTGTATATTTCAACCATAATAACAACTTTATCCTCACTCCTACCCTTTCTGTCTGCAAATTTAGTTTAAGTACCTACTTAGACAAGAGACTACTTACAGAGAGCATATTCTTACAAAAATACTCATCGGATCGATTAAAATTTCTTAACAGTCATTTCTGCATTCTGTTATTTACATTTTTTAAAACTTAAGTACTTCAAAGTTGTATTATTTTACTGCTACAGAAGAAACTACAATACTCTACTTTTTAACAGCCTTTAACATTTATCTATGCCACTGTCATATTTAGTCGTCGTGGATAAGAAAGTTCCTTGAGAGCCAAAATTATTATACCGCGGTAATAGGCTCTTCAAACCTGCTCTTAACATGTAACAATCTATCAAGTAATTTATTTACTATACACAAGAAATTCTATCTAAGCATTCTCTAGTTTGGCCCTGTCAAAATAAATAATCCTGTGGTACCGGCATCACATTTAGATCAGCGCAAGTAACGAGCTACATACGTTATATACTATCTACTCGCACTCTCGAGTGTGCTGAGCTAAACGAAATGAAGTTATTATTCTAAAGTTTGAATCCTAAATCTGTCTTCTTGGTCACCATGAAACACCCACAAACACTTCCAAGTTTTTCTCATTTACATTATGGCTGTTCCTCGCACGACAACTTTTGTTACGAAACAGACACAACTGTCACAATTCTTCCTTCACACCGACACTTCCAGGCGCGTATAATTTTTATAATTAAAAACGAACACTTTTATACGCGACCCTCTTCTTACAAAAAAATGACAGGTCCCCGCGCATTACTCTAGCGTTCTGTACTTGAGCAGTGGCAACCGGTCGTGGTCGCCACGGCGGGGCACTCAGATGTTCTCGTCGGACGAGTCATCTGACGAAGAGCTGGTAAGGAGTGAGGAGGCTAAGGTTAATTGCCTAATGAAGGGTTCCCGCGGCAGGCTTTGCTGGCCGAAGGGCATACGGCGCACCCCCATACGCTCGCTCTCAGGCAGAGATTTGCTACACTTCTCCTCGGTGATAGCGTCCCGTGATAACGAACTGAAATTGTAAACGTGTTGTTAGTTATACATTTCTCGCACCCTAAGTAGTTTTGCATCTACTCTGAATCTACTCTGAGGTAATTTGAACTGTTCTTACGTAGGTAAATATCTGACTTTTTTATTGTATTGACTTCACTTCATCAGCGTACCATTGTGTACGGAGATCATTTTAAGAGAAATGGAATTCTTAGGATTATGAATTTATTTCAGTTAATTCCCGATATTTTTGCACCATGTTCGCTGGAAGACTAAAGGTTTTGCAAGTTTATAACCATGGTAAGAACTCTGTTTCTTATACAATAATTTCTGTATACAACCACAAAAGTTTCGAAACGTAAACGTCTACACACGATATATAAAAAAAACCCACCCAGTTAACTCCAACATAGATCCTCTTCGGCACTGGCCTCTATGTGGACCCTGCATGATGCTGGCTGGTCTACTGGACGCTCCCAAGGGATCAGAATGTGCCACATCCTCCATCAGGAGTATAGACGGCCCTCCGAGACTTGTACTTCTCTTCGAAAGGAGACTGTGGCCAACCCTCGGCTGGCTGAAGCTGGTGTCCTTGGCTCCATAGTCTAGCCTGATCGAACTGACGTCATGCTTCAACGATCCTTCTCCATCTGACGTGCCGGCTTCAGGAGCGCCTTGAGTGGAACTAGAACTCTCTCTCCTGAACAGACCTATGATAGATTTAGGGTGTTTTGGCTTCTCTATTCCGCCTTTTGATTCGGGATTGTGGTGGGTTGCGTAATGGAGGTGGGGAAAAAGAGAAAAAACAAATGAGAAACGCTGTATTACATGGCCATACATAATAATATACAAATACATAGTTGTGTATTTTATCAGTGCAGGCTTGTGATACGAGTACATATTTTGTTATCAGGCAATAACTAATTAATGGTTAGGATTTTTTGGTATCTAACGCCTACTTCTAAATCTACTTTAGGTACTTATAATATACTAAAATAAGAATATATAATACAAATCTGTACATATATCTTTTAACGATAAGTAGATAGATAGATACATATAATATTCTTTAGTGTACTACACCGGGGAGGAGAGTCAAAAATGCATACATAGGTCTTCAATAGTTCGCCATAGTTCGTCATATTACTAAGGTAATTGGTTGTTTCATTGACACTGGTGGTAGTCTAGAAACCAATCGCATACCTACCAATGGTATAACTCGGGCAACTAAACTCAGCGCCTCGCGCGATTCGATCTTCTTAGCGAGAGATGCTTATTTATTTTGCGCGGGTTATACCATTGGAATGACAGTGTACTGCTATTGTTTATTAAACTACGAAATAGAGCCAAATAACAGCTATTATGTAGTTATATAATTCGATTGAAAAACTGTATGTGTATTAGGGTCTGAACACGTGACATTACATAGGTACCGAAGAATGGTTGTGTTTTGATTAATAATTACTAAAATAATGTTTAAGATCAATTTTGGTCAGTTAACCATCATCATCATTCAGCCACAAGAAGTCCACTGCTGGACATAGGCCTCCTCCATGGATTTCCAAAAAGACCGGTTGGAAGCGGCCTGCATCCAGCGCCTTCCTGCCACTTGGATGAGGTCATCTGTCCATCGTGTGGCTGGTCGTCCTACGCTGCGCTTGCCGATATTGTGGTCTCCATTCGAGAACTTTTCGGCCCCATCGGCCATCAGTTCTGCGTGCCATGTGCCCTGCCCACTACCACTTCAACTTACTAATCCGCTGGGCTATGTCGACGACTTTCGTTCGTCTACGGATCTCATCATTTCTGATTTGATCTCGTAGAGAAATTCCGAGCATAGCCCTTTCCATAGCTCGTTGCGTGACCTTAAGCCATCTTATGAGGCCACTATGAGAGACCACGTTTCAGTGCCATAAGTCATCACTGGTAACACACACTAGTTGTATAATTTTGTCTCGAGCGATTGAGGTATATTAAAAGATTTTTCTAAGTTTCCCGAATGCTGCCCAGCCGAGTTGGATTCGACGATTGACCTCTTTCACGAAGTTGGACCGGCCTAGTTGGACTGTTTGTCCTAAGTAGACGTATTAGTCTACAACTTCGAGAGTCGAGTGGGCACAACACGGGCGTTCGACATGACTTTCGTTTTGTCCATGTTCATTTTAAGGCCCACATTTAACCATATTAGCATTAAAAGCTATCAAAACAATAATACATCGATGCTTTTGAATGCAACGCAATATTGCCTAAGTAACTAAGAGTATTAGATGAAATCAGAAGTGGAAAGTAACGTATTTTAACCATTAACGGTATAAAGCATTAGCGAAAACACAAGAGTGTATTACATCAACGTAGATCGATAAGCTTTTGTGCAGCAAATAACTACTGTGTGTGATAAGGGATAACGCAAGGCATACAGAACGTGGGTACCTTTCTTATTTGGTCAAGCCTTACGCTTTAGTAGCAAAGAGAAAACCTTCGTTATTCCTAATTAATGAATACTAATCTTACCAAGGAAGGTGGCAGACGGTGAACTATATGCCAGGTACTCTTTGTTGGAAGCCCACGCAGGGAACTCTGATTGTTTAAGAGCCCCAGAGCACCCCTCCACTTCCTCTCGTTTCCATGGCAACATGGTCTCCGTCGCCGTAGGGGTCGCGACCCTGGCGTGCTCGGGCACTGTGGTGTAGGAATCTGAAAAGGATACAAGTAAAGATTTTTTAATTTTGAGTACTGGCACCTAACAAAATAAAAAAAACCGGCCAAGTAAGAGCCGGACTCGCGCACGAAGGGTTCCGTACCATTCATTATTCCCACAACATTAGACACAAAGATCGAGAAAAAACCGCAAAAAATCACGTTATTGTATGGGAGCCCCCCTTAAATATTTATTTTATTATAATTTCATGATTTATTTTTGAATCGAATATAGAACTAAATATTCTATGAATATTAAAAGCCTCTACCTGTTGCCGTTATTAATATCGAGAAAACATTTGTTGTATGGGAGCGCTCTTAAATATTTATTGTTAGTATTTTTTGTTATAGCGGCAACATCATCATCATTGATCTGCGAAAATTTTAACTGGCTAGCTATCACGGTTCATGAGATACAGCCTGGTGACTGACAGAAAGACAGACGGACAGAGAAGTCTTAGTAATAGGGTCCCGTTTGGTATCCTTCGGGTACGGAACCCTAAAAAGTACCTATTGTTTTTCAAATTGTTTACTCGATTTCAGCCAGTGTTTACACAAAAAGTATGAAGAATGGCAAGCATCCAGTCCTAAACCTATAATTATGACGCCGATTGTGAGATGTTATAGTGAAATACATGTCGTTATAAAAACTTACCGTTTTCATCAGACATTCTCCTTTCGTCCTCTTCCAGAATATCTTCATTAGGGACTGAAATATAATTTTTATTGTTATTATTAGTTACTCCTTTCAAATAGTATCTTTCGACAATTAGGTAAGTTAAACTAAGTACCTACAGAAAAATATTTCACAGAGAGTTGATAAGTAAAACAACAATTTTATTCTAAACGAAATGATCAACCAACATTTAAGTGAGTACCTAATTACATTCTACACATGCTGCTGCTAACATAACTACGCGGCGTAGCGAACTTACATGGCTCTATGAAGATCAACAGCCAGGTTTTGCGAATCTAATTTCTATCTCTAGACAGATAAATTTTGTTGAAGTATATTTGGCCAGGATAAGATAATAATTGTGCAAAACATACAAACAAACATTAGCACTTTGTAATTTGTTTGTCGTGCCTAAGCTTTAATTGCTTATTTCATGCCCATGATATAAAAAAACAATCAAGTCTGTCACTGTCAAAAAAAAAAGGTAGGACTTATTAAGTATCTACGATAAAATATCTTATAAGCTTATCACTACAAACAATGCCAGAAATGGTAATAAGGTATGTATCTATCTACGTGAGTGCATATACAAAACAAGCATGCAATTTTCATGAGCACCTGCTTCCAAAATCAAATCAGATGAATTCAAATGTTCAAAACTAAAAGAAAGTTCGGAAAAAATCAAAAGCAGAACAAGGACGCATTGATTGCGAGGTGACAAGCGGGCTCCATGAGTTTGTGTGTAACCATCACGCTCATACGCTTCCTATGCCTTATAAGCATGCAAACACAAAGCTTACTGCACCTCGCAATCGGTCTCCGAATGCGAACTAAGCGATCCAATTATCGCGATAGCTTCAACACATACCGAAGTTGTACGTGGATCGGTCCCGTCTCCACGGTAGGGACTTCTCAACGGCTGTCGGGAGGATTTCTTCAGGCGTTTTAGCGTACTGCTTTACAATCCTAGCCTTCAGTGGATTGAACCCCGGTAGGCTAGCCAGCTGATTTATTAGCGAGCTACTGTTCTCTTTATGCGAGGACGTCGGACTCACTTCGTTATAGCCAGCTGCTTTTTAGTATTACGTTTTTTTGGGTTTAGTTTGCGGTGCCACATGAAGATAGCCAGAAGGGAAGAAATCGACAATCAAACACAAATAGTAAGTTGAACAAGCGGAAATTATAGAGCAGTGGGACTGGTTGGGAACATCGGCTCTGCCCTTTAACTCATACTTTAAATAAGGCTGGGTATCCAGTACGTGCAGACCGAGAACGTTTTACCCGTTCTCGGTGAAAACAGATAGCATTGAAAATTGTTGCACATCTGACGGTTGCTTTTTGTTTACATAGTAAGTGGATAGCCACCTTTAGTGTGAGCTATAGGCTGATATTTATGTCTCTCTATTTTAATTCCAGTGACAGAGAGTGAAGATAGTGTTGGGTAACTCTATAAGTTGTTAGTATAGGAGGTTTGGAGCGTTAGCACTGAAATAATACTTGACAAATTAATAATTACTGTAAGATAGCACAAAATAATGGAATTTTCGGATCATCAATTAAAATTAAAGTTAGTAAGTACAAGCAATATAAAATTATTAAGAGGGCAAAGTAAAGATGTTGTTAAAACATGCCATCACAAACGTCAGCATGGTTACATGGCCCATAAAGCATAGGCCGCTTTATTATATTTGTACTTAGCAATTTATTGAACCTTTGCCTTTGTTTTGAGCAAGTTCAAATCAAAGAGCGAAATAAAGGAACGGTACATTTTTACCAAGACTCGACAACATCAACATACTTTATATTGGTTAAATCCAAGTTAAAATACATGGTTATAAGGCCTTATTAAATCTGGACAAGCACAAACGAATGTTTTCTATTTGTATAAATAGCTTTATTGAGTTTAACGGAAAATATTTATACGCTGATATTATTATGGCAATCTTGGTTGCCGGTTCTTACCCAACAACTTTATGCTTTATCCAAATCTAATCAAGGTATGGATGTATGGAGTCAAACCCAGGTGGGGTCAGCATGCAAAATACCTACGTGGGGATTTGGCAGTAAAAGTTATACCGCCGTCGTCTGGAGCCTTGGGATCCCGCTGGTCTTCGGTATCTTCCTGCAGGACCTCGTCTATGTAGTCTGTGAAAAAAGTCCCGGTGATCAGGGAAAGAATACAAAGATATGGAAGAAACCTGTGCTAAATTTAAGCGCAAAGTAACTCGGTGATTCGCCAAAGTTATACATGCATTCTTCCTTGCATAGGTGACATACACTACGCGCGCAATACCGCGCACTTAACGCAATTTCTTCCTCCATACTGCAACTCATCCTTTGATTCTTTGAGAGAAGGAGAAAGGAATCACGTCTTTTGCGCTGAAAAGCACGTATACCTAGTATAAAAGCTGCTAATAGCGCTAAGTTAGCCCTAGTCACACTAAATCGCTGTGAAATCTATGATGATGTTATTGCAGTATTTGGCATTTCATTTTACAAATAGAACGTCAATATTTTCATAATTGTGCGGAGATAGATACGATGGTGAAGGTAACATGCACAATTCTAGTGCACCATGTCTGTGTTGCTGTGTTAGGAACAAAAACATTGCATGAATAACGAAGCAATGTGCTTTGCAAAAAAATAAACCAATGAAACTTTTTAATGGCATGACCTTTTTGGGACAAAAAGACAAAATAACGAACTAAAAACATAACCAGACCCACACGTGCATGCCAACACTCGTGATAATAGTAAAGAATTAAAGTAAGTACCTAATCTATAATACTTTTTTTTACCGTGCGTGAACTGTTTTGCCGAACCGTTTTGCTGGAATTCGGGGAAACTGACGTGGTTTTTGCCGTCCTGGAAGAACATAAAAATTACTAAATAGTAAATGAAATGTACGATTACCTCGTTCGTTCGTTCAGCTTCGTTGACACACCACAAATAACTTTCACGACGTCATTTATTTGTACTAATCACTTTCATGCTAGGTGAGGTAGAGATATGAAATGATGCCTCCTACCAAACCTATATATATATGCAATCTTCTTATACTGACCTACAAAACAGTACCTGACTAAATAGGAACTTTGACCAGACGACATAGTCCTTGATTTTTTATAGTCTATCCCTAAAGAGGTGAAAAGCGATGTTGAAGTTTGTCTGAAGAATCATTCATTATCTACGCAAAGCTTTTGCCCGTTCGTTATTTATAAATCTATACTAATCTATCTTCTATACTAATTACTTTTATACTAATACTAATATACTAATGTACTAATACTAATATACTAATAATATTATAAAGAGGAAAAGTTTGTAAGTTTGTATGTTGGGGATAATCTCCGAAAATACTTATCCGATTTCAAAAATTCTTTTACCAGGGTTTAGAATGGATCTTCAGGGTACACATCTCAGGCACTGCTAGCATCACAAAAAGT
The DNA here is from genome assembly GCA_963969515.1 of Yponomeuta evonymella. Lineage (NCBI taxonomy): Eukaryota > Metazoa > Arthropoda > Insecta > Lepidoptera > Yponomeutidae > Yponomeuta > Yponomeuta evonymella. The sequence goes on from OZ018353.1 coordinate 6,852,759, forward strand.
CTGTTTACCTACAAAGCAGAAAGTCAATCCATATCTATAAACCATTGTCAGCCCACCTTGTTACCACGTTTGCTCCTCTTGTGATGATGCTTTCTGTCGCCGACCAATCTCCGGATGTTCATGTGAGTCTTGAAGTTGACCTGAGTTCCGAGGTCCTTATCATTGACTGCGTGACGGCTGTAGCTCAGTCGCCGATGCTGTTACGCAGATAAGGGGCAATATGTCAGTGGGGATGAGCGTATGTAAGTACAGGATGCTCTTTAAATGTACTGGAGAAACTATATGTATACGCAAAGTATATTTTATGTATGTATATGTATCCCCACAGCACACACTCATTGCCAGCACGCGCACACACGCTCACTCATATCACACGAACATCCATAGTAAATACTAGCATTTAAATCTGATATATAAAAATCTCATATCACAGAGTTTGTTATCGACCTCCTCTGAAACGGCTTCACCGATTTTTGTGGTGTATATTTGGTAGGTCTGACTTTGGCGAGTTAGCTAGTATTATGAATTATGATGTAATGGGTGTTAACGATTTTTTGTGTTACAGTGATGCCGGTCTATGTATCTAAGTTTTGTTTTGTGATATCCGCTGAAAACCAGCGTTGTGGTTGCTATCGGCCACGGCATAAAGCTGAGCGGAGGCCATTATTGTGCCAATTCCTAGCTTTTTAACGTTTAGATGATAATTTTTATTAGCATAATGGTATCAAATAAACATTCTATCTATCTAATAAACTTGTCAATAGAAATATGAAAACTACTCGGAAATCGCGAAAAATAGTCAGCTGTGCCATCTTCTTCTTCAACCCATAGCCACCCAATGGACGGTTTTACAATAGACAATAACGAAAGGCCTTGGCCGGCCGTTGTATGAGAAAAACACGGTTACCGTTATTGCACATTATTAGCCTAATTCCGGATTCACTTACTTGATTTTTTGTCGGAAAAGTCCGACCAGGTTTCGCTCTGCTTCGCAGAACCTCAATCATGGTGAGTAGAGATGAGCTCGCGTCGCCGGTACTGGTAAAATCAAGTGAATCCAGTATTAAGCTAATAATGTGCAATAACTCATACAACGGCCGGCCAAGGTCGTAGGAAATGTATGAAAGTATATGTCGAGTCGTTACGGTTATCGTCCGATGTGAAGACATCCCATGCTTAAGATTTTTCCCTGTGCCGATGACCTTGAGCGTTTGACACAGGTGTGCAGCACTTCAACATTTCACCGCTAGATGACACGACTGAATTAATTCCTAGTAGTAATCTCCATAGAAAGACGCGCGCGCGGCCGCACACACACAGTCTCATTCCCTTCGCGTAAGCACACGCCGCCAAACGCACACATATATAGCCGAATTTCGAACGCGTCGAGCGAGCCGAGCGGTTTCTACTTTTCTAGCCGGCTCGCCAGCCCGCCCGCGTACGCGTAGATTGAATAGACTTCAATCTAATGCTTTCTTGTATAGCATGCGCCATTACAAACAAAAAAGATAAAGGTAGGTACATCTCTTCAAAACTTATCTATGCTTTGTAGAAAGAATAGCTTTCAAACAAAAATCACATGTTTAGTACGTATTTGTTTACCTACCTACTTACGAAATAGTACATGTTTTTTCACAACAACAGGTTTTTATGTCAAAAAGTGAAAAAAATCATCTTATCTTTTTTCAATAAAGTGAATTTGACTTTGATTTCACATGGATGTATTTCGGGACTCAGTGGCAAAATTGGAACGTAGGAAGCGACTTCCCCATATGAAATAAAAAATATATTTCAAATGCCAATTCCATGGAAAGTAAAAATTACGACCATTTTAATTGTTATCCGGATTTTACGTCGTTAGGGTTGTCACGCTCTCAGATAGTAATTTATAATCCGGATCTGATTTGATTTTGAAAAAAATATGTAAATACCTGGTGCCATTATTATTGATATATTAATTAAAATACTAACATGATATACATCGCATATAACAACTTTATCTACACGGTGTGACGTGAAGAATGTTTAAACCTACATAAAGTTGATCAGCGAAAAACAGCTAGATAAAATTGTTTTCCCATTTTGATGTTACTAACTTGAAATTTTCTATACGATTAGTTTTTTTGCTAAAACTGACGGAGAAAATCGAAAACTTGGAGAAGCTTCTTTTTTTTTTCAACGGCTTGGGATAATGGTAACACTTAGGGGTGGTATTTTAAAACAACATAAACTCGTTGCATAAACCCTAGATAGGACGGTGACGTCAACAAATTTTTATGGCAAATTTAATAGTGCCGATTGAAAAGTAAACTTGCTTAAATTTTTAACCAACACCTAATGCAGGTTTTGCCACCGGGCCCCGCTGGTCTAGCGGCTGGACTAATATTGTATCAACTTTATAGTCACACAGCATTTGAATGCTAAAATAACTAGACGTGCGAAAATTCTTGAATTTTTGGTTGTTCTAATTTCGGTCTTATCAGGTGCTAAAAGATTTTCAAGTTCCACATATGGTATAAACTTGGAATTTTCCATCCTTACAGGGTGATCCCTCAATCCGATAAGAAAAATCTGACTTGGAAAATCCGCTCTTTACAGCTTTTTTGTCAAAGCCTGAGAAAACGGTAACATTACGGGGTAGTCTTGTCGAACAAATGTTGAATAAGACCTTGGGTTGGATGACAACGTTAACTTACTTTTTACAAAATGGCGTAAGTCGAATTTCAAGCTGGCTCCTAAAAATTTAAAAATTCTGATTTTTATCTCTGGCTCCGTTTTTGTATGAAAATTAGTATTGGAGGTTTTTGTGGTTACTGATGACTACTCTGCGCCATGTTTATAAGCTGTTTTCGAGGGTCCTCACGAATCGTCTTGAACGTAGGTTTGATGACTTCCAGCCTCCCGAACAAGCCGGTTTCCGAAAGGGCTTTAGTACCATAGACCACATCCACACGTTGCGGCAAATTATACAGAAGACTGAGGAGTATAATTTGCCATTATGCTTTGCGTTTGTGGACTATGAGAAAGCCTTCGATTCGATCGAGTTATGGACAGTGCTCAAGTCTCTCCAGCGTTGCCGTATTGACTATCGGTATATCGAGGTGCTGGCTGAAATGCTTGTACAACAGTCCACTATGACCACAGAACCACTATGTCGGTCCGAGTACAGGAACAGAGTTCGGAGGCAATTCCATTGAAAAAGGGCGTAAGACAGGGAGACGTTATCTCTCCAAAAATGTTCACAAACGGACTGGAAGATACCTTCAAGCTTCTGGAATGTCAGGGACGCGGCATCAATATCAATGGCGAGTACATCACTCACCTTCGATTTGCCCACGATATAGTAGTCATGGCAGAAACGATGGAAGACCTCGGCATAATGCTCGAAGACCTCAGTCGAGTTTCCCAACGGGTGGGCCTTGAAATGAACATGGACAAAACAAAGGTCACATCGAATACTCGTTTCGTGCCCACCCCAATAACATTGGGGAACTCGACTCTCGAAGTTGTAGACGAATACGTCTACTCAGGACAAACAGTCCAACTAGGCCCGTCCAACTTTGTGAAAGAGGTCAATCGTCGAATCCAACTCGGCTGGGCAGCATTCGGGAAACTTAGAAAAGTCCTTTCGTCTAATATACCTCAATCGCTCAAGACAAAATTATACAACCAGTGATGACTTATGGCACTGAAACGTGGTCTCTCACTATGGGCCTCATAAGAAAGCTCAAGGTCACGCAACTAGCTATGGAAAGGCCTATGCTTTCTCTACGATATCGAATCAGAAATGATGAGATTCGTAGATGAACGAAAGTCGTCTACATGGCCGAAAAGTTCTCGAATGAAGACCACATATCGGCAAGCGCAGCGTAGGACGACCAGCCGACAGATGACCTCATCCAAGTGCCAGGAAGATGCTGGATGAAATCCGCTTCCAACCGGTCTTTTTGGAAATGCATGGAGGAGGCCTATATCCAGCAGTGGACTTCTTGTGTTTCCATGACTCAAGAGGTTTATTTACAAAAGCTGTTGAAAATCTTTAAATATAGTGTAAAAATACAGAGGATTATAAATATTTTAAAAGAGTGGAAATTTTGATAAATTTGAAGCTTGGATTAAGATTTTGGCTCAAAATCTTTGAATTTAAATCATCGACTTTACGCAATTTTTTATTTTATTTTACACTACGCGCATTCACTGAAGCGATTTTAAAAGGGTGAATATGTGTCATCGCTTCCGTGCCTGTGTGGCCACATAGTCCATTAAGCGAATCTGACAGGAGTATTTTTTTTCTATGGTATAACACAAACAAAATAATAAAAATTTTAAGAACAAAAGCAAAATAATTTATTTTTTACAGAAGAAAAAAAAACATTTCAAAATGGATATTGACCAAAGAAATAAAACAAAAATTATGAAAATGGATAAAGACTTCGTTGCTAAGGATGTTGGCAAAAGAGCTACAAATGGATTTGAGTGCTTATTTGGCCTGCATCCTTGTTTCAGCACAAAGACTGATAAATATAATTATTAATAAACAGTGCCGCCTCGTCTTAACTTATATTGGTATATTATAACAGATTAATCTGTTCATAATCGTATTAATAGTGTAATTCATACCATTTCTATTATTTCATTCCAATAGCACAGAAAACATACAGCATTTAAGTGATTTTTGTCATTAAAGCTGATAGTTAAAAACTATCCATACCATAGTACAGGGAATTCTAGTTTGATTGCGTTTTGTGGACGTTATTATTATTATTATAATTTTGGAACTCCCCACCGACGAATATTTTCAAGATACATTAAACTATTCATTGTGACACTTAAATAAAAATATGTAATATCGGTAAACCAGGAACGCAGATTTTTATTTAATCTATTGTGTGATACAGTACTTCTATTTCTATTTGGTTACTTTTTGTTACACTTTTCCTTTTTGTTAAGGTTTCAGTTGTTTTTTTTTTGTTACGTGTACAAAAAACCTAACTACTTTCTTTTGTTGTCATTATGATTACGGAACCCAAAAAATATTATGAGCGTTAAATTATATATTTAAATTACGTTGTACATTAAAATGAGCATCGAATAAATCATGAATAAAAAACCCGGATTTTGTGACAACCCTAGCAAAAACAATTGAATAGGATCAACATACATGTCATGGAAGTGTGATTTATATTACATGTAGGGAAGGTAAAGAGCATAATTATTGCAGTGTAGATAACTTATCCCAATACGGCGGAATTTCGAGAAAATAAAAAAACTAAAAACAAGTACAAATGTATATAAATTATAATTGCTTTAAAATTTTTAGCATTACGCCATTGATTCTTCTAACAATACTTCCGCATGTACAATAAAATGCGTGATAAAAATATACAGCGTTTTATTTTATTTAAAACAGAAAAACATGTCAGGCAGATAGAAAAAAATTTACAGACGAAATCTACACAGATTCGTTTATGAATCAAGTATTATTCGTAACGCCAATCGAAGTTATTATTTACCAACACATTATTTACCGCCTATGTACCCTACAATCTAACGAGGAGGCGAAGTGCGAGCGCGAGGACTGAAACAAAACTCCATCAAACTAAAATGAACCTTAAATGCTATGTATTAGAGACTACAATACTCGAGCAGAAAGTCTGGCCGCGTGCGGCCGACCTAATCGCGACAATAAATGGATTATAATACATAGGTAGTTAGGTTTCATTTTTAGTGAACCTCGCTTTTACCGTGATTTAGGCACAAATAATAGAACGATGTTTCGCTTAGATTCATAATGTTACAATAGCTCGGATGGGAAGAGGCGTCCCTTGAGCGACAGAGAGCTTTTGGTTCGAATAATGATTATAATAAATGATCGGTTTCCTTTTTACTTTTCTTCTTTTTATTTTCTTTTTTAGTTATTTACTTAAATAAAAAAATACAGGAAATGGGAATTTACATTTTATGTTTTTCTAACGATTGAAGCTCGATCACTACTACAAAAATCAGTCCCCGTGCGTTGGTCTTGCAAAAACTCGAAAATGTCTCCACCGATTGGACTAATAGGTATATAATATTTTTTGTTTTGTTCGGACATGGGACGTGGGGCGAGGGCGCGGAAAAGACCCATCCCTTCAGGATCCTGTTTCATAGAACTACAATTCATTGTGACTATGACCGAAAGCCGATTAACCCACAGATTAACAAATAGACTCTGCTGCGCAGTGTACCTCGAATTGTCATAATAAACTACGAAATTATAGTTTTATGAAACTTGACCCAGTAAATTTTGTACGAAAGTGAATTGGAAAGATGCGGCGTCTTTTTCGGTCCCTCACCCCACGTCCTTGGCCTACAATCGGTAATTTTGTATGAGAATTGCTACTTTGAATTAATTTCACTATATGGCGCTCGAGGTGAACTTTGGAAGGTTGATTTATGATTGATGAATCGCTTATGAAAAGTTACAATCAAATCAATGGTGATGCGAAGAGCGCCTGGTCACAGACAACATGCAACGAGTAGCTGGGCTTTTCCTCGTAAGGCGTAATGTGATAAATTGATGAAAACGTTTTTTCTGAATGAGTAACTATTGTTCCTGTTAGTTTTAAACATGAACATACAATATTTTGATATTGCCCGTAAGACTGTATAAGCTTAAACGTAATCCACTGCGCATTTAAAATGGCACATAAATTCTTAGGTTTGTTTTAAGCATTCTTACGGAATATATTTACTCATAGAAGGCGTAAGGTTATGACAGTTGTCATACATGCCATAGGGAATCGAGGAGTTAAATTATATCATATATTAATTTCAAAGGTCTGAAATGTTCCTAGAGGATGTCACAAGCGATTCAAAAGCGTCTTCCAGCCAGTTCCAGCACACTGTAGCCCCTATTGAAATAGTCAATGCACGCTTTGGTCTTAAGCTTTTCGCGTCCAGCCTTTTCCTGCCACTTTGACCAGTTCATCAATTCATCTCGCTGGTTGTCTGTAAAGCGGCGTTTAAACGGCGCGCAAACACGCGAGCCGAGCCTGGCTCCGCTCGTGGTTCGCCGCGCCACGCGCTGTGTAAACAACTGCGCTCGGCGCGGCTCGGCAAAGTTCGCACGATCCATCACTTGTCAAGTCGGTTTTTTCGACACAGATCAAAGGCGCGCGCGCCATCTGCGGCTCGGCTTGTGTTAATACGCGCCGTCTAAACAGATGTCACAGAGCGCGCGACGAAGGAAGACCTATTTTGCCGCATCTCCACGGACGGCTCAGCTCGCGTAGGATCGGGCTAGCCCGCGTCGTTTAAACGAGCAGGCTTGCGTCCGTATTTAGCCGAGCCGCATCTCCACGGAAGGCTCGGCTCGCGTAGGATCGGGCTAGCCCGCGTCGTTTAATCGCGCCTTTAGTCTGTCCAAACTTCTGCGCCCATCTGTAGGTCTCCAGGCTCGTATTAGGTACCTTTACATCCCATCTTTCATCATGATCTGTCTGGTCTCCGACAAAGCATTAGCATTAAGTCCACCTTTTGTACACTGTCTTTGTGCAATAAAGAATTAATAATAACAATAATAAAAATATGATGACCTGCCCATTTCCATTTCTTACGAGCAACCACCTGGCTACATCGGGTGTTACAGCTGTTCCATACTAAACTTCAATATCTACCTCTAGATAACTGTGTGTTCAATATCTACCTGCTCTAGATGATGTGAAATAGCTGATGGAGATTTTCTAGTTGGTCCCATAATAAAAAGTCTTTATTACCGATAAGAGGAACAACCCCGTTTAGTTCTGCAGAACTTCTCGGAAGCAAGTAGAAATAACGAAGTACGACGTGAAATTGTAACTTTACAGCAGAAGACTGAATAACTCATTTTATGGACAGTTTTCTGAATGCAAACTTTGTCCAGTTATTCGTAACGCCGCCGGTCTAAGCCGCTTTGTACTGAGAATAATTTGTTAGTAGTTTGTTTAACTTCTCAATCCGCCGGAGACGGTAATCAACCGGGAAAAGGAACTTTATCTATTTACATATTAACTTATAAGGAAAGTAGTAGCGGTCACTTGGGCCTCCAGGCCGCGGACTCCACAGGCCGTAGTCGGCTTGAGTGGTATAGCACGGGTAATTAAGGAAAGTAACTGAAGTACTATATGCCTCACCCTCACACAAAACTGCCGTCTGTGGTGTCCTAACCTAACCTAACCTAACAGGCGAAAAGTTGTTAAATTACGTACTTGCTTTGATTAATCCTGTTATAAAAGCCAGTCGAAACATCACCATTTTAATTGTAAAGCTATTGAGTGTAAAATATTTAGTAAAGTGACATTTCGTGGTAGTTATGGGTTAGTGTGAGCTACGCTACGAATATGTGTGGGTGAAAGCGAACCGTCTTACTTTTAAAAACACTCCTCAGACGTGATTTAAATATGCTATGGTAAAGGGAAAGATTATTTAAACTGAACCTGAGAAGTGTTTTAGAGGAATCACGTTTTTATAAATAGGAACCGTAAGTGTACTGAAGTCATACCATGGAATTTGTCTACTTAAAATTCAATGGTCATACCTTGATAATTAGGCAAAGGGTGATTTTTAAAACCTTGATAATTGTAGTAGGTACCTAGCTATTAATGAAAATATCTCCTAGTAACACGTGGTTGATATTAAGCCAACAGAGTGCATAAAATATGACTCTAGAAGTCTAGATGTATAATGCAATCGAAGCGTATCTTTCTAAACGCCTCCTTTTCTCTTTTTATTTCCACTTTGAACTACGATTGGGTACATGCGTCACTATACACACCTTTACACACGAAGTATCTGTCAGTGTAGTGGTGAGCTAATAACCTATGTTAAGATGTTTCACATACACATACACGTCTATACGGTTTGCATAGCTCCTCGGCGAGTAAGTGGTGGATCCTCGCGTCCGTAAGGTCTTTCTTGCTGGGGTTGTATTCCAGCTCTTGCATGTCTATATTCCACGTTGAGGAGTCCAGCTGACTGAAGCTCGGACTAGAAGGAAAGGCCAGTTTACGTAACGTGATAAAGTTAGCTCTTTTAGTCCATAGATTAGATACTTTTTAGTATCGCTTTCCTTCTAATGCATTTAAAAATAAGAACTTAACTGTATGCTTAATGCTGCTGTCACGTCTGGCATGCTCGCTTGCTCGCACAATATTTGTAGTGATTGGAAAAAAATACTTTTTATAAATGTTGTCTGAGGCTTTCCTAGACAATATAGTTACGGATGTTTTAAATAATGTTTTGTTCTCCTCATAGTTTTTTATAAAGAAAATTTGTTTTAAAAATTAATAATTTTAATAAGTATCATTTTTTTCAATGAAAAACTATCAAGGTATAGGATAAGAAAAATATTTAAGTATGAAATATTTGTAGTTTAGTTCCTATCTAGCATAGCTTCAGACGACATTTATCAAGTCTCATCTATTTGCAATAATAAAAAATGTTACATTGTGCGAGCGAGATAGCATGGCAGACGTAACAGCGTTAAGGCTGCTAAAAAATCTTAAGTTACAGAAGAAGAAGCCTTAAGAAGTCATATGTGTTTACCTGCCGTTAAAATTGGTGTTGGTGTAATTTTTAAAAATGGCGGACATGGATTCAGCACCAGATATATTGCCAATGGTCGACGCATTCCTCTGCATGTATTCTATAGCGTCTCTCATTGCCAACTTTGAATATGTCTCTAAAATCTTTGGCTCAGCACCCTGGGGATGATAAGGTTGAGAATTTAAGAACTTCAATAGCAATGTAGCCTTAACGAAGACACAAATAATTTCAGCCTCAAGTTGATCTACTAATTATTAGGTAACTAACATTTAAGATTTTAAATCCGAACCTGCCGATAAAATTGCAAGTATTAAGGTCTATTAACATTACAACGTGCTGGCGACGAGCGGGTGGCAAAATCTAAAAACATCCCTAAGCCCATAGGGTTCGAGGCCCATAGTACCGGGGCCGCGTTTCATAAAACTACAACTCATAGTTTATTGTGACAAAGTAAATGACTAAAATACATCGAATTGGCATGATAAACCATGAATGGGGGTGGCAGCTGTCAAAAAATTCAGAATGGAGGATGTCCCGTTTTCTTGACTAGGTACTTGTATGGGAAAAGCACAATATTCGTGATTATATAAACCCCGGACATATGTGTAGTGTGTTTTTTCAAAAAAATCTGTGCGTGCGCATTTACTGCCCAGTTTGCAATAGAAAAACTGTGGCTCCTAAACCATTTAAAGGAAGTAAATCGATTATCAAGATGTCTAAAGGTTATGATTCTGGCAAACAAATACCAAAAAAAAATTTTCTATGCAGGTAAATACCAATAATGCTAATGAAATACATTCAAAATCATAGTTAAAATTTAGGTTTCATTATTCTTGTCTGTTTTCAGGTCTGCATCTTTCACACTCGTTAAAAACGGAGGCAGTATTTACGTACCTACACTGTTAAACCTAAAACTAACTAAAAACCAGAAATGCAAGCCCTGATATAAATTATTCAACTCATTAAGCAAATCTAAAGCCAGCTATTACTGCTGCACTTGTAAGTGAAGTAAAACAATGTTCCTAGGTACATGTAAACATTAGTTTAATTTAATAAATTCATAATCATACATTGTAACACGCATTTCTTTGGGCCTAAGCCCGTATCTCAAAATAGGTAAGCATCAGCACTTAATTACCCAGAGCCAGCCCATAGCTTTGAGCTAGGCAGATCTGAATAGATATCAATGCTTCTGATAGAACAATTTAGTTGTTGGTGATAGGAACCTTCAAGTGCTGCGAAACAGCACCATTTTATGCACATAAAGCTGCATCGTCTCCGAACTGAAATAAAAAGAAGAGTTCATGTAGGAAGTAGTAGGTAAGTTTATATGGTACATAGTGTGGATAAATTAACAACGTTTTTCGATGTTTCTGAGTAACTTTATGAAGTAAATTTAACATTTTACACTTTATAATCAATAAATCAGCCAGTAAAGATGTATTTCATTATAGGTAGGTATGCGATTATTTCTGCAAGAAATGTTTAAAAAATTTTTTTGGGTTACCTTTGTATTACAGTCTGTATTCCTTTCGCCGTATACAAAACTTTGCTTTTTCAGCTTTGCTTTCTTTTTTTTAGTGAAAAGCATTTCATGACGTTTTTATGTTGAATTTCCATGAAAACTTCCGAAAATAAGCAACACTTAAAAACGAAACAAACATTGTCGGGGCAAATCTCAGTGGCGCCATCTCTCTAATTAGTTTTGTGTTGCCACCCCCATTGTGGTTCTATGAAATTGGCTCCTAGTGAACGTCGTCACGCGTCCGTGTTTTTTTGTTTTCTCGTCCCCAGCTTATTGTAACCTGGATAGACCTTAGAAAATAAAATAAAAATCTGCTTAGGAAGGTTAGCAATGTTTGCCTATATTTCCTTTTCTAATAAGTCATAAAAGGAAACACAGGCTCGTGAGCAAAATTAAAATAACAACAGCTGTAGGAAAGGAAAAAAATCAACAGCGAGGTCAACAATATGAACCAGAGGTGACTGTAGTGAATCAATGTTAAGGGCAAGACTATTAGCAACATTGTAAACGATAAGATGGTAATAATAACTTTACTGTCTCAACGTACCCTTACCTGGAAATTCCTTAACAAAAACGGCCTGATAAACCTGTTATCAAACCGCTTGAACTTATCTCTTATATGGTGGTTACCATGTTTACCTAAAATATCTTCTATACCTGCCATTAAATGGTCCATAAACTGAAAGAGGAAATTTAACATATTAGAAAAGTTTATTTATTACTTAAACCAATTTTTTGTCACATCTATTCAAAAAGACCTAGTTTAGTCCTCGTAAACAGGGACCAAAATAGCTCTTTGATCCCTAGCGATGAAAAGTTATTTTGAATTTGGAATGTGGGTATATTAAACGTTCCAATCACCAAAGAAATCGATCACGCACATTGTGAAAAAATAAAAGACGCGTGAAATGGATTCCTCCGCCTTTGGTAGTTTCGTTAGTAATTGTTTACATACTAAATCCGGATATTACTAAGTTTCTATAAAACTTGAGTGTGTCTTCAATTAGTGAGAACGAAAGTATTCTATTAACTCCAGATAAAATGTTATAATGATACAATGGTATCGGACGCTAAAAATGTGGTACAAACGTTCTGTTCTATTCTTATCCATAAGTTGCACGTACTTATTTATTTATAGAGGGTGATAAAATGTAGAGTGTCCACCTCGGGAGCAACACTATTTTAAGCTCCAGTGGGTAAACAATCTACTATTAACCACTTCCCCTATCCCCCTTTAGTAGGACAAAATAAGCCTTATTTAAGTAAGATTCGTTTGGGCCCTCTTTTCCCCTGGGGCCGCGTCTCATAAAACAATTGGTTCGCTTTTCAATTTTCCGAAGGTTTCCTTATATATATGTACTATAGCGGAGAACGGTCAGCAATGAATGTGACCATAGAGTCTGCACTTATTTGACGCACTCCACTTCTAATCGCAAATCTAAAGTCAAAAGGGTAACTAAGTGGCTATGGCTGTGAGTGTTCCCTTACCCTTTCATGTATCCTCTCATTCATAGTGGGTTTCCGCTTCTCAGCAGTCTTTACGTTTAGCATCTTGACTAGAGGCTTGATCGTGATCCCTTGGATGAAGACAGTGAAATAAATCACCGCTATCGTCGTGGTGACGAACATCGGTTGTAGTTTCACTATATTTGGGTCGATTAGCAGTACTAATGCGAATGCCACCGCTCCGCGAAGACCTAGAATCAGAACGAAACGTGGCTTTAACGCATAAGCAAGTGCCATGCGTATGTATCTAAGGGCACAAAGGAAAGGAAGAAGGAATAGTGCCGACCGTGGATGGGCGATTACAAGCGTTGGGCTTTGTACCTTAGACGTACAAATTTCCTCACGGTGTTTTCCTTTCCATCAGCTGGCGGTGTGGTAATAGACAACAGAAATATTTACACCCATCAAGTAATTGATAGGTAGGTATACGTCGGGGTTCGAACCCAGGACCTCACAAATTGGTCTATTCACTATGCTACCATTGCGTCAACTGAATACAATGTATCAAATAGTTGGGTACGAACTCTAGTGGTGGATTATACAAGTCTTACATACGTCGAGTCTTCACATCGCCAATCCCACAGAGTCTACAATTGTGTACAACTTCGTAATTTCCGATTTCGTTATTATTTTCACAGAATATATTGTTTTTCATGTCTCTATAAAATTGCATACTTGGTTCAAAACGTTAATGATCCTCATTGTTAGTTGAGGACATATTTCGAGAACAATACTGTGCATATCGATCTACTTTCCTTAGTACTAAGTTAAAATAAATCGTTATATTAAACACGTCTCACCAGCCACTTACCTCCGTATGACATCACAAACTTCTCCACCCTATTCAGTTTGTGCAGACGAAACTTATTGGCTACAGCGCTAAATATATAAACACCTGAAACAAATGAATCGTGTTTACTAAACATAGAGTGCATTGTCCATACGTACAAACAAAACATTAAGCCATAAGCCACAAAATATTGACTGTCAGAAAGTCCACTTCTGAGACAAGCATGCAATTTGAAATAACATAAAACTTGGAAACCGTTTCGTCAGTATCGCCAGTAAAACCAGTTACATTATTTTTATTAATTGACTTCAGATTATTCAGATTATATGACAGAATGAGGAGAAGTCCTCATTCTTTAAATATTAAAAAAAATATTCAGACAGAGCGATAATCAAACCCTGGACCTCTGGCATGGTAATCAACCGTATTAGAGTAACGACCTGTTGGGAACGTTTCAGTCAATTTATAACACGTTACTCGCAATCCGTATTGAGTTTTTTTTTTTTTTTCAATTCAATTCAAATATTTTTATTCATTGTAAAAACAGAATGTTTACTTAATGAACGTGTTAACCTTTTGTTCCGAATATTTTACTACGCCACTTAGATGCAAAGGAATACCGAAAAGAACTGATCGTAACAGACTCGGAGCAATAAAATCGGGCGATGTTACGATAAAACTGATCAGGGGGAGACATGCCTTTTTGGGTCAACCCGAATACTTCTTTGTTTTGACGACTATAGTTATACCTTTTATACAAGCACATTATTTCTCGCCAATATTGGGTGGACTAGAGGCGTCAATAGAATGACAGCAACGAACGGCCGAAGATGGTCCGAAGTAAGAGTTTGCCACCTTTCGGGTATGGAACTGCAAAACCACCCAGACCGAGGCCATTTGCACAAATCAAAATAAGGTAGCCCGCAGCAGTAATAGAACCCACATCTGTTTTTGTTGCCAAACGTGCGGGTCTAATCGCGATTGTTTATGTAAATTTAATAACCTTGGCAGCTGCAACATTATGAAATGATAAACAATAGCGACTAGACCCGTATAATGTATAATTATAATGAGCATCGCGAATCATTAAAATACCAGTTAAGCGTAAAATGTATAATTATGCGCGAGTTTTGCGAGTAATTAAAACATACTAAGTATTCAATCGTAATACCGCTAGACCAACGAGGAACCAAACTCACCTATTATCCGAAAGATTGAGCAGAAGACGATGGTGAGCAGGACGAACCACGTGTTCCAGTCGTGGTTATTGTTGACCGTCGCCACGCCGAGGAACATAAAGATGATGGTCTCCGATGAAGAGGAAAGCATCTTCATCGTGTACTTGATGGTAGTGTGCGATTTGTGCGAGATATTCGCCTCCACGTAGTTCTTCATCGTTATGCCGCAAAAGGTGATACTGGAAAGAGACGGATAGTGGTTTCTCAGTTTCGAAGTGAAAATTCAACACATGTGGTATCTCGATCGATACCCGCGTTCTACAGGTACCATTCAATTCAATTCTATTTTATGGACTCACTGCACTGATTGTCCAGTAGGTACAACTTCGCCAATGTCACGTGTTAAAAATTAAAGTAAAAGCAAGATAATTTATAAATATTACAATGTCATTACATTCCATATTTTATGTTTTCCGACATGAATTATATTATGTCATTATATTTTCAAAATGGAAAATACGGTAACTTGTTTCTTGTTCTTTATAATAATTTCTGGAAATAAAAATGGTTTGACAGTTAATGGGTAACTTGCCTCAAGGTTAGATTAGTGTGACCACATACTAACAATGAATTAAAATATTTTGTAATCAATTGCTAATAATCTAATTGCTGTAATATTAAAAAAAACTAATCAGATTTAGTTTTTCCATTGAATTCCAAACGTTTTTCAATAAGGGTGTAAACTCATAAAAATATTATTTTATAACTCTTATTGATCATAAAATAAATAAACTTCATCATAACGTGACCTCTCCAATGAGATAAAAATAATATTTTTTGCAAGTCCTCTATGCCATTCAACATTCAAACTTTGTCCTATTCCTGAGTCGCATGCTAACTTTTTATTATACGCGATGAAATACAGAGCATTAGGTATTTTACACAAGCATAAAAAATACATTCACTAACGTTTCGTCCATCCGTTTTCATTTCGTTTCGTCCGTCGTTTCTAACTTTTTTACAAATGTCAGTCGACGTTATAATAAGCTGTCGGAAGATTTTATACACACAAACTAATCAGGGTATGTCACTTTCACGATTCTAACAAATCTCTTTCTTTCTTTTGATTTATGTCTACGTAGGTGCTTTAAATTTTTTATTATACAGAACATTTTTATCATAATTTTAGTGTACAATAAAAAGTTCTTATCTAATATAATCCATGATGTTGCAAAAAAATGTCCGAAAGGCTTTTTTCGCGATAATTCCAAAAGTTATTGAAATTTAGGATCGCTTCCGTCAACTCTAATGAAAATTTGTTGTCGGCAACTGGAAATAAGGTTCAGTTTGATATAAAGTAGATACATTTTGTAACAATTTATTTTGTGAAATAATGTGAGTCGTATAAATCCTCTTCTAAAGCAGCTTACCTTCTAGCGAAAGTTTTATAGCATCCTCTTTGGAGGAAAGCTCTGGCTTTCTAAGCGCTCCTTGATTATTTATTTACTCAGTTTGCTATGCACTAACCCCTGACTTTACTTCTGAGAGCAACCCAACGGGACGTCAATTGGAATTTCGAATCAACTAGTCTCCACTTTTGCGTACAACGACGGAGGTTACCTCCAACTATTCGCGAGGTATGATCGGTAATATCCCTCAAACCTAGGCCATAATAGTTACATATTTTTTGGAAATAGAGTTGATGTCCGCGCGGGTTTGAGATTTCAAGCGCTGTTTTACCTACGTGAAAACTTCGTGACACGCACGGTGCTTACGTTATTTGCGATTGGTACCTACGTAACTTAGAAAAAAAAATCCCTCATACAATCTGCTACTAAATATACGAGGTACTCTTAACAGTGGGCATTGAATTTTCAATTCAATGCAGTGGGCTACTTATTGGAAGAAGGTTGGTTGGAAGGTTGTAACAAGAACCAACCATGTTATTGAAATTGTTTTTCGCGTTCTACAATTAACTATACTAAAACCATACTCACGCAAGAATCCCACTCATATGGAACATCTCGGCGTTGAGGTACGCGAGATAGGCCATCACAAAGATGAAGATGGGCTCAATGACGCGGACCTCATTCGTGAACCTTGTCACGAAGCCCGTGGCAAAGCCCCAGACGACGCCGATGCACGTGCCGCCGACGGCCACGGTGAGAAACGAGCCCAGGCCGGCTAGGAAGTCTGTGTAAACGAGGTTGGAAGCGCCCATTTCACTGTTGAAGATAATACGTCCTTAGTGTAGGTGGAAACCGGGTAATTTAAAATCGAAGACTGCGATAGATTTAATAAAGAAAAAACCGGCCAAGTGCGAGTCGGACTCGCGCACCGAGGGTTCCGTACTCGCGCTTGGCCGTTTTTTATTATTTTTCATTAGAATATTATAATAAGCCCCACAATCACGTTAAGTTTGATGCCTGTATGTGCCGGTACGTATAACAGTTTTTATGATAGAGCATAAACATAAACGAGCTCTTCCCGAACTTCAAGACAATTTTGTTTGTGATTTAGTTTTTGATTTGATTGATTTTGTGGTTGCGGTTTTTCCCTATACTTGTAACATATGACGATATTTCTTGCCAAATTTCATAGTACTAGGTCAACGGAAATTATAAATTTTGATTCCCTTGAAATATACGTTTTATTGGAGCATAAACGGCCGCATCTTTTTTTACGTTAACCTAGAAGTTTGACTTTTTTGAAAGCTTCAAGGGACTGTAGAATTGAGTGTATTGTTTTAATATAAACTCGATACCTCCACGCGTTCCCAAGATAAAGGGTCTTGACAGACAGACGGACGGACGAACGAACGAAGTGATCCTATAAGGGTTCCGTTTATCCTTTTGAGGTACGGAACCTTAAAAAATTAGGAATATTATACTACTGTCCTCTGGAAAGAGCCCTTATAGTATAAACGGTCTGTGCGGCTTTCCTCAAACGATACCTTCAACGATACTCCTCAGACGAGACCTCGAATCATGCCACATCGTTTTCGGGTACATTTTAACTTGCCTTTCGCTAATACAATTGCAAAAACACTCACGTATAAGCCTCAAACATGTGATACAGCACCACAGTAACAGCGTCGTTCAGCAGTGATTCACCAAACACCACAATGTACAAGACCTCGTCGACATGGATCTCCTCAAAGACCGCTAGCACAGCCACTGGATCCACTGCAGATATCAGCGCTCCGAAGAGAAGCATATCCAGCAGAGGCGTAGTACAACCAAACATCCCTGTCTGCCCACACGCCCAGAGAGATGCACCTGAGAGGACAAAAGGCGGTTTAATTACAAGCAATACTACCAAGGAATACAGTAAAACTAAAATCAAGGCCCCTGAATAAATTAGGCATCAGGGAATGTAAAAAAAAGCTACATTTTTTATCGGTGTACTTAAGTTAAAGACATTTGAGTATTTTGAGAAAAATAATTGTAAATTTTAAGTAGCCTTGACCGCTACTTATAGTTTTGTATAATATTAAGCCGCCTTAACTCTATTGGAGGATCAAAGAATCAAAGAGTGATCTGATGTAATTGTGTCATAACAATGTCATAATACACAATACAACTTCTAATTTAAAAATCCTCACCAATAGTCAAAGTATTGAAGATAGTCCCAACCACAGCGAACAGCAAAATCGTCCCGAGGTGGTCGAAGAAGAGTCTGTTTGGCATGAAATAGCCCGCGTCTAGTATTATTGGAGGCAGCATGTAGAGAAAGAAGGTGTCTGGCGTCAGGGGCTGCACGTGGACAGTGTGAGTGCTCAGGAGTAGGGCTCCTATGAGGACCCCGACGAAAATCAGCAGGCATGACTCGGGGAACATCTTGGAGAGACGAGGCGCCATGTGGAAACCTAGAAAGAGGAAAGAAAAATATTGACCTACTTGCAACCTCTTTCATTAATATGTTATTTTCTACTAGGTGGTAATTTTGACATATTTTGACATGATCATGACATAATTTACGTCATGGTGTTCAACAAATAAAGTTCTCAGTGGCCAAATAAACTAAAAGCATAAAATTAACAAGTTACATGGTGCACCAATGAGCTAATAACAAAAAAAACTGCCTGCAAGTATTTTTGAGGGCTTTCAAAAATGCACGAAAAAAAGTCAAGAATAACCCAACGTAAGTCCTTCAGTAGTTTCCACGATTTGTTCGGATTCTGGCGACCACTTTATTATGTCTCAAAGAACAGAGGTAAAATGAACAGATTAACAATGGGACCAAATTGTAAGGAATGTGATAGGACATACCCTAATAAACTCATCACAGTTGAACAACTTCAGACACTAAGTGGAAGGCCTAGTTTGAATCCAGTAGCAAGATCGACGAGCACAATATTCTACGACTTAGATATTCTCGCTAAGAGGCATTCATTTCATTGTTTAACTGAAGACAAGAACTCCAATTCGAGCTATTTGAAATCCTTGTATTGGCCCAATAACACTCGCATCAATAGACATGCACGTCAAAGTTTTATCAAGACATCACACCCTTCTGCCGAAATACAGCAGACAAAAGATTTACCGCGAGATAGTATGGAGTTCAACTCAAAGAAAATGAACAAGTTTCAGGCATCTGAAATTGTATTGAAAGATATTCAAATGGAAGGATTCCAATCCACAGAATTTGAGGCGTATAAATTAGTGCAAGGTCCACACCACCAGATTTGGTCTGATTCGAAAGGTGAGGATCAAAATAACGAATCCAACATAGACGATAACCAAATATCTGTAAAGGGTTCTAGTATTATGGACAATCCATGTCCATGTGAGTTATTTTCCTATGCTTGTCCATGCCACAAGATGTCTGTAACAGACTTAGGAAGAAATAACATTATCAGGCCAACAGTCAACCAACTAACAAGCACTCTTAGATTTCAGTATGGGATGACTAAAGGATTCCCAGAATTCAGTACACGTAACGCAAACTTAGACGAGAACGATGAAGAAGACTTATTCAAAGAAGATCAACACTCAAAGTGTACTCAAGTCAATAAACGAATGCGTAGTCCATACAGGAAACCTCAAAAAAGCCTTCATCGACTGACTTGTCCCAAATGCTCCCACAAAATTGAAGTTTTGAGTTCCACAGACGGTGAAGACGAGAAAAAGAATAACCCATTTCCAAGTGTCAACATATCTGCAGCGAACGCTTCTATTCGTACCAGGTGTAAGCATAAAAAAATAGTCGACAACGACTTTAGAACATTCTGTCCACACGAACCTATGTGCGCTACGATTCCAGTATGCCAAGCTGCACAAAACAACATTTGGTCGAAACGACCCTCAAAATGTAACAAATGTCACCACGACCGACCTGGCCCACGTGTCATTCGGATTACCAAAGCCTGCCGGCACCATCCCCCCTGCACTGTAGTGCCATCATGCCAAAAAATAAACGTATTAAAGAATAATTGTGAATACATACCGCCCTGTTTCCATCGTCCCCGCTGCGTTAACATACCTCTATGTGTGCCTTGTTCCAAGAGTGTTAATTATGATCAAAACTTGCAAGAGGAACTCGAAGAGCATTACCGAAGCGTTCATATGCCGCAATGTCAACATACTAATAAGTATAATGCCATGGACCCGCCGTACAGAGACATACAAATTCCAGAACATAGAGACGTGCAAGTAGTCTCGCATGTTCAGAATGATCCTAGGGATGTGTTAACTCCAAATAACGCGACACAACAATCAACACCATCTAGCCAGAAGTCTATATCTCCTTGTCCGACACCGCAGACATGTCACCTGAGTGTCTTTACAAAATCGTGCCAATACGAACCAGAAGAAACTGAGATCGACGAAGATAGCGAGAGCGATGCAGTGATATTCATCAGAAATGTTGGTTGCCAGTTCAAGAACAGAAACTACGACGTGGCCACAAACGGATTGATCAACGATAGAAATCAAGAAATAAATAGCTACTACGCGAATGTGCACACGGTGAGGTGCGAGGACAAATTCACGAACCCCAAAGAAAGACCTAATTCTACAACAGTCATAAAGTCATTTAGTTCGGAAGATGTGCAGAGGGTCGGGCGAGTAGCAAAGTACAGGCCGTCAGGTGAATGCGATACCGCACAGTTTATAACAGCATTTACGCACATTGATCCTATACAAGTCCCTTTTATGTGCCCTTTGAAGAACAGTACTGACGAAACGCCGAAGCCCTCTTTGTGGCCCCTGTCTATCACGAGTAAAGCAAGCAGCTTGAAATGCAAGTTTCAGCCGGTATTTGGAATGAAAAAACATAAGAAGCATCGTCTGAACAGCAACAACGTGATCACGATTTATTCGCGAAAGTCGTCCCATTCCAAATCCTAAGTCTACCAAACCGGATATGAAACAAAATGTGATTCGGATATTGAAATTCGTAGTCTTAACTTTTATGTGTATTTATATTTTCTATTGCGTACTTTTATACATTTAAATTAAATTAATTGAAAAATATACAATTATTATCTTTAATTATCAGATATTAATGTATTAGGCCAACCACCAAATGGGGAGCTAGAGGTATGTAAACCTCTTGTCTTGCGGACTTCTGGGCTGGCGCACGCGTTTTCCGCTGGTGAATATGCATGCCCTGTGTGGAACCGATCTGCCTATGCAAAGCTGCAGCAATAATTGAATGTTTTTCTATTCAGTTTTTTACAGCAATATTTTTTAAATCAGCAAACTGGCATTACAGGACATTCCAAGTTCGGGACTGATAACCAAATATATTTAGACACATATTTTGAAAATATACATTGTAAAATTCCCGGCCCGGCTAGATATAATCGCCAATCTAATAATAAAAATAAGTGTCCACACTGGGTCCTCACGTTAATAATTAGATTCCAGATACTTGCCCCGGGAAGTATTTATCGCATTTGCTTACCAAACCGGAAGGAAGTAGGTCACGCAGCGTAGTCGCAGTGCTTGGTCATGGTGATACATTCTACAGAAGATTGTCTGATGCTAAGACAAATAAATCATACGAGCGAGCTGCGCTCCTCTAATAGGTATGATTTCTTCTTGGTTCTGCGTTACCTACTGAGGTTTTCGAAAAGGGACTACTTTTATTGTAAGACCAACTCCGAGATATCGAACAAAAGAACGGCCTTTCAGAAATAATTCGTATAGAAAATAGAACTTTCTAAAAATATCAGATATAGTACGTCCAACTGCAAGGCACAGGTCTTCACTCTGAGAGCAAAGTAGGTTAGAGAAGCTTTTAGGTACCTACTTGAAATAGAACCGTTCAGTACATACCAGTAATTCTTAAGAAATTTAAATTGTTTGAAATATTAGGGTTCCGTTCCCGAAGGGTGCCAAACGGGACCCTATTACAAAGACTTCACTGTCCGTCTGTCGGTCTATTTGTCTGTCTGTCTGTCTGTCACCAGGTTGTATCTCATGAACCGCGATAGGTAGGCAATCGAAATTTTCACAGAAGATGTATTTCTGCTATACCAACAAATACTAAAAAGAGCATAAAATAAATATTTGAGGGGGGCTCCCATACAATAAACGTATTTTTTTCTCAATATTAATAACGGCAACAGGTAGACGCTTGAAATATTCACAGAATATTTAGTTATATTTTGCTTCAAAAATATATCTCTAAATTGAAATGAAAATAAATATTTAAGGGGGGCTCCCATACAACAAACGTAATTTTTTGCAGCTTTTTCTCGATCTTTGTGTCTAATGTTGTAACTTGTACCGACTCGCACTTGGCCGGTTTTTTTTTACTTGATCGATAGATTTTGAACACCCAAGATTTTTGCTCTCAGTTTATTAGAAAATCTTCGGGTATATTTTACTTTTATATTAAAGGCCAATAAAAGTATTAATAATTATTATTATTTGTACAATATTGTTGTATTATCACTGGCGTTAACGTCTTTTCACTCAGGCTTAATCACCCTTGAATATTTGCCTGTGTGAGTGTTATCGCGCTGAGTTAACTTACTACAAAGCATACTTTAGTTAGGCATTGACGGAGGAATCCGACGTAATGCGTGGTAATGCCAGAGCCGGATTTTGAGGTCTGGTGGCCCTAGGGCAACGAAGGAGCGGAGGCCCCTAATTATTTCCAAATAAAAACTGAAATGAATTGACGCCGAAATTTATTTTCAATTTGAAAAAAAAAAAACAGACGTTATACTTATAAAAGACTAGCGTTTAATAATAGTACGTATTAGTCCTTCCCTTGTGGAGGCCCCAGGGCAGCAGCCCCGCCTGCCCTTCCCTAAATACGGGCCTGGGTAATGCTGACGAACTTCTTGATTGCTAAATGTCGGGACGAGGACCCGCAACGGAAAATTTCGCTTTACATTCACTGTTCTTCAAAAGTTCAGAAGTCGTTTTGTGACGTTCAAGCTAGGGATTGCAATCCAGCGGCGTTTTCAATCCAGCGGAATTTTTGCTGGATTGACCTGAATCCAGCTGGATCCAGCGCGGATCCAGCAAAACGTGGAACGAAAATAAAAAGACGACATTTTTAAGACTTTTTTTATTAATTTGTACTTCTTACGATAATCTTTGAAATCTTCCACTCATTTGGTGATATCTTATATTAATTTGCTTTGGTTTTTTAATAATTTGAGATCAAAATAATCAACATAAAATTAAATAACAAACATATAACCTTATATTCATATAACATTTAAGATAATGTTTCTAAGTAAGCACTATCTTATTAATTACGCTTATGTTTAATGATAGGACGGCTAATCAGTAGCAATCAGTCTCACAAATTCTTTTAAAATTAACTTAATTAACATTCTTTTAAAAAAGGACCGTAACAATAACACTATTTTAATTTTCAATAGTATTTTTGTATCAAACAAAAAAAGCTTTGAAATAATCTTCTCTCCGCTCGTTAATCCTTAATAATTAAGCAGTTTAAAGTCTGACGATAAGAGACTAGTTCTTTTTTTGAATTCTCTGAAAGTAAGACCTTAGAAAACAGTGTACTTTTTGTAAATGCCCTTTTAACCCTGTAGTGGAGCGGTTGCTAATAAGCAATGTTTTTAGGCATAGCGAGCACTTGGCACTTCGACTATCCAACTTTACGAAAAAGTCCCACAAACTTTTTTTACCGTCGCTAGAATTCTTGGTCGACATTTTAAACTGTCCGAAAAACAGCGTTAAATCTGTAATGAAGAAAAGATCGGTGAAGTATAAGATAAGTATAAGTATGCCTAAAGATAAATAAATACAACTATCGCGATGCAATAACTTAACAAAACCAATAAGGTAATATTTTATTTAAACTGTCGCGATTACTATTACACGTTTTGTAGATATTTCGGGTTTCAAATTGCGTTCAAACTTCCTTTTGTTTATTTCCGATATTTTGGCGCTATTGCAAGCACCGCACCGTGGTTACGGGAGGACTAATAGTTTGAACGCGTTTTTGAACTGGAAAAACCTATAAAAACCTATCTTTATACACATGGCACAGCTTTTTTCCAATCAAAATTGCGCATTTTAGCAATCTTGTTTAATAGCAACAATACTCACACACATACACACACACACAAAGTTCTAAATAACTAAATAGTCCACTGTAGAATATGTACCTACTTCCTGCAATTAAAGGTAGGTAATAAAATAAGATCGGTTTAAATAAGAAAACAAAAACAAAAAGATTTCGCGATGTGTTGACGAACCTCACCAAACGTGTCTTCCTTTTCCTTCTTCGAGAAAGTAAGAGACATGAATCAAATCAACATTAATACTAAAATTAAAAATAAACATTTTACTTTACTTACCATTCAGTCTCTCAAACAACAACCAACACGCACTTCATATGCACTTTAGTGACACAAAGACACTTTCTATCGAGACGAGAGCAGTTATTCAACTCAACTCATCAACTGTCTTTGATTTATAAAATAAACAAACATAAGCGGTACAGTTGGTAAGGGGGAAAGGGGGCGGGCGGCGTTGCCTTTCATGCGGCACGTGCTATGGTGACAGAACGGCAACGTTGCCGCGCCGATTCGAAAATGGCGGCAACTCAAAACTAAACAATAGAAATTGATACGTTTGCGGATCCGCATCGCTGGATCAAGATGTATGCTGGATCCAGCATGTTTAAAAAGGCGCTGGATCCAGCTGGATTGCTGTATGCTGGATCCAGCAATTGCAATCCCTAGTTCAAGCTAAAAGGTAAAGGTAAACCACGCTCAAACGTTAAGTTTTCGTTACGTATAAACAATTCTTCCATAAGTTTTTACAGACGGCGTATTGTGGGAGCTAGCCCGCTAAACTCTTATGACGCTTTCCATAAGAGCACATTGGAATAACTACGTAAATCAGAGTCCATTTTATCATAGAATTAAAATTGTATTTCATCATCATCATCATTATCATCAGCCATTTGACGCCCACTGCAGGACATAGGCCTCCCTCATGGTTTTCGTAACCATGAGGGGTTCTGTCATAATCGCCACGCTTGGCAGGCGGGTTGGCGATCGCAAAATGCTGTTGAAATCCCAGGAAAACGCTGCTGCCTGTCTCCTGGTAATGTATTTCCTTAGTCGCCTTCTACGACATCCACGGAAGGAAACGGAGTAACGCTATCCTTAATCCGGCGCCACACGGAATAGTAATTGTAATTCATTCGTCGCTTACTGCAATGTAGTTAGTACTTCGAGAAAGATCTCAATCAATTCAGTTAAAAATAATTCTAACATCTCAACTAAACTCTATATCCTTACTGCTTGCTATAACTTAAAACGTATAAACCGTATAAAACGTATAAAAGATAGAAAGAATCGGAGCAGAATGGCAATAAAAATCTTGCCAATCCAGCAGCTAAAAATGGCAAAGCAACCCAGTCACCATCTCTCGCCTGGGGATAACTACAGATACAAGTTTGTTTAACGTGAACGGGAAACAAAGTACTTACGGTACATAAGGGTTTACTACGGGACAAACTTCAAAGAGCACGAGAAAGCGAAATATTCTTGTATTGTTTTCTTTGCTTCTTTAACTTTTCTGAAGAACCAAAGCAGGCACATTATTATAGATAATATATCTTAACTCATTTACCAAGGCATTTTGTTTATGGCGACTTTAAGATATGGTAGCCAAATTTAAAAAAGTAAAATGTTTGAATATGTAAACTTTGGCTACTGTTTTAATGTGTTTTTTTTTTGTGTACCTTGTTTATAAACGAATAGGCAATACGTGTAAATTATAAGTCTCATGTCATATTATTTTTATACTTCTTAGTCCACCTTACTATCTCAGTCCATCCCAAGGTTTTTCTAGGCTAGATCACTGGAAGAGATCAATTTTGCCGCCATCTGTACTCTTATGTTAAGAAATATCTGTGTAATTAACATTTTTATGTACAATAAAGTCTTCTCTATCTATCTATCTATCATTTTTTGTGATAAGACCGCCGTATATGCTTTTATGATAAGAAATATTTTTATAACTATTTTTAGTAGGTATGCACAATAGTGTTTCTTCAATTTTCCACGCTTTAGCTTTCCCGGGTAAACCAAATACGTATCTAATTACCACACACCGTTATGAAGCGTCCGTATTCAGGAGTATATCTAAATAACCTCAAAATAGACCTAATAACAAGGATGTTTTCTTGCCTAATAAGTGTAAACAACAGACTGAATGGACCTAGACTTTCACTTTCCATAGATTACCTGACTGAAGTGCTATTCAGAGGGGCTGCAGAAATAGTTCAATTTCCTTCAACTATCCTCCAAGAAGACGAATGGAATACAAGGCATCGAAAGTATTCCATTCGTTTCGAGCTCAATTGCCGGAGGCACTTGGCCTACTTTGCCGCACCTAGCGTTCGTAAACAAGCGGAAGGTCTAGTGACACTTCCACCTCCCACACTTCGTTTGCTGACGAAATAGCATCGGTCTTTTATTTATTTTAAACTCCTCAGTCATGACCTTGAAAAAAAAATGGTTTTTAAATTTTTTCAAATGTTCTTTATTAACATGATTTTTTAACATGCCCATTGTATTTCATTCCTAGGGTACATAAACTTTAGGTACAGAATTTACGATTGTGAATTTATTATTACAAAATAACAAGTGTTTTACATAATATATAGAGATGTACCATGCTAGACATTTAAACATACGCTTTGATTAGCACTGTGTTTTTAGACTTTGTATTAACAGCACACACAGCACAAGCTCAACAACAACGTAACATAGGTACCGATATAGCTTGCCTAGTGAAGTGTTCAGGCACTTACTGCATTCTAAAACATATACGTTGTGAGTAAAATAAATAAGTAATAAAAAAATAGAAGATTGTCAACATAACATACAACTTACATGTTGTAAGAAGATAACACATCAATAAAGCAAAGTAAAATAAAATAATGCTGAAGGTACATCAAAATACGAAACCATTTTGCAAGTATGCTTGGAACGTTCGGGAAGAAGGAAACTGGGGACGCGTGCTAAACAAAATTAACCTGAGATTTCCTCACTTTCCCCTTGTTTCTCGTACTCTATTTGTTGATCTACTGTTAATTCAACCGTTTGGCAGTTGGCCAAAGTGGATGCAAAAAACCTGTTAGATTTTAACGGTAGATTACCCATAGTTGGCTGATACACGAGACTGACACAAGTTCCATCACAATGTTTTCCTTCACCGTTAGCTAGTGATATTGGTACTACAAATTAACAAATGTATGTAACTTAGAAAATGAAGTCATTGATACATGCCAGGATTCGAACCCACGGCCTTATAAGTAAGGCACGCATTCTACCTATTCGCTACCGCCGCTACGTGAAATTTGCAAAATAGCAACTTACACTGCTTTCCAAGATATTTACGCCGCTTAACAGTTCACTCAGAAAAATACCCATACCTCAGCATAAATCCCGAGACACAATTCTATTTACAAGGCTCAGATAACATAATATTTTTGTGTCTCGTTATTATAAAAACGGGTAACTGGTACAGTGTTCACGTAGGTGTGTAAATGTTGTAAGCCTATATCAGTATACATATATTAATAAGTTCTTACGTAGGATGTTCTTCGTTATTGTTCAATTATCGAACGGAAGTTTTTGTGGCAATTATTTTCTTTAAACAAATGTGACTTGTTTTCTGCGCTCTTGCACCAACTCAGCTATTGTGAAATAGAGTACCTAGTACCTAGAAATTATCTGTTTAAATATAACTTCACTAGCTGTCCCAGCGAACTTCGTACCGCCACAGAATCCTTTTATGCGATTCTTTCACAACGACATCAATTTTTAAAACATAACGTTCGCTCGCACGACGCCATCTTTTTTTAAACTTAAAATAAATTTTATCCCACGGGAACGCATTACTGGGATATCAAGTATGCTATTTCTCAATTCAGATCTTTGTCTATATGTACGCCAAGTCTCATTTAAATCCGTTTAGCCTTTATTGCATGATTGAGTAACAACCATCTTCACAAACTTTCACATTTATAACATTAGTAGGATTCTAAGTCTGCTTGCGACTAGACTCTGATATTATTGCAATAGCTACCTATGCATGCGTGGTAGCAATGTTGCTAGGTAGGTTCCACAAATGAGTCAAAGCGATACCTCTAGATTTCTCTTATTATTATTAGATTGCTTCGTCTGCACATAAAAGGGAATAGTCAAAAAAGTATACAGGGCCCGTTTCACAGAAGTACAATTCACGGTTTACTATGAAATTTCTACGAATATTGCATAGCCGATTAACCCACATATTAGTAAGTTATCATCATCATCATCATTCAGCCACAAGAAGTCCACTGCTGGACATAGGCCTCCTCCATGGATTTGAAAAATGACCGGTTGGAAGCGGCTTGCATCCAGCGTCTTCCTGCCACTTGGATGAGGTCTTCTGTCCGTCTTGTGGCTGGATTTGTAAGTAAAAGAAGACAAATTGTACTAATCGGCTACGTGATGTTATAAAACGTGGCGCAGCCACGCGTTTGCTACGTCGTAGGCGGCTACGGCGTAGCTCTTAGAGCAGTCGTAGAGGGTACGTCGTAGTCATTTGTAGCAATTTATAATAGACTAGCTTTTGCCCGCGACTTCATCCGCATGGAGTGAGTAATTGCTTGGAATGAATAATTTCCGGGATGAAACGTATCCTATGTCCTTCCCCGGGACTAAAACTATATCCATACCAAATTTCATGTAAATCCGTTTAGCCGTTGTTGCGTGATTGAACAAACATCCAAACATCTTCACAAACTTTCACATTTATAATATCAATGGCCAGTCTCTGAATTGAGAATTTTGCTAGGTAAATAGTTAACTCTAGTGCTGTCTATTTGAATTTCTCAGAAAAAAGCGTGACAGAACGTTACTAGAACGTTACTTAAGTAGGTAATGTTCTGTCACGCACAGATAAAGGTGGTTGAGGTGAAAATACAATCTATTCAGGTAGCTATAATAATAATAATAACTTCCACACAATACAATCACTTGACTTGGTCCCAAAGTAGGATACCCTGTGCTGTAACCAGGCAAGGACGCCACAAACATGAAAGTACACCCAGACTGAGGCCATTCGTACAAATGTACGGCGGCCCCCAGTGGTAATCGGACCCACGACCTCTGTTTTGGTAGCTCAGCGCCTTAACGGATAGACCAACGAGGCAGGCAAGCTAGTCAGCTTGTAGTCATGAACTGATTTCAGCGTTCGCCTTTGATGGCCTAGGAACTGTTTGTGATTCATTCGACTTTGCATATTTTTTCGTTTGATTGCTGCTATTATCATGTAACTGGCATCGAAGAGTGATTCGTGAAATATTTAGTTGTTTTTTTCTTTTTATTATTAGCATTGGTGTAAGGTGGCTAAGGATAGAGAGATGTGGAAAGCAGCAAGAGGTGGGAGGGGGAGGCTTTGCCTAGCAAACCCTTCACCAAAGAAACAGTATTGATTAGCAGCATTGCCACTGACTGAATCCCACGCGTTGGATACAGCAAACGTGGGCGACCAAGGCGGAGATGGCGAAACGATCTCACGATCCTTCTGCCGGCGTGGCAGGGAATGGCCGGCCACCTTTGCCCAGTAGTGGGACACTAAAGTGGTTAATTAAAAAAAAGTAGTGTGTCTGCCATTTCTGAATCGACAATTTTCCAAAGTAAAAGCTTCAAATATCAGTCTGCCTCTTCATATTTATAGAAAACTGACCAAGTAGGAGTCGGATGCGCGCACGAAGGGTTCAGTACCATTATCTATACAACATTTGAATATTTCAAGTGTCTACCTGTTGCCGTTATTAATATCGAGCAAAAAACGGCAAAAAATCACGTTTGTTGTATTGAGCCCCCTTAAATATTTATTTTATTCTGTTTTTAGTATTTGTTGTTGTAGCGGCAACAGAAATAGGTACATCATCTGTGAATATTTCAACTGTCTAACTATCACGGTTCATGAGATACAGCCTGGTGATAGACGGACGGACGGACGGACAGCGGAGGATCTTAGGAGGATAATAGGATCCCTTACCCTTTGGGTACGGAACCCTACGAACGATAATTAAGCATTTAAATTAAGCACTAAGTGAAATTTTCAATTCAAGAACCGGCATTATTTCTCTTAATTGTAATCTCAATACAAACAATAATAATTGTTTATTTTCATTCATAGAACTTAACATATTTTACAGTTTATTCAAAATTAATTAGAGCTGAAATAACTAGACAATGTATTGAACAAATAAAAACTTTGTATTAAACAAATAAAATATAAGCAAGCAATAGACAAAGACAAGTATTGCCTAAGCTACATTTCTACTAATAGTAACCTTGTTGATTACTGATTAAGCTTTATATTCGTTATGCCCTATTGGTTGTAAGTAAATCCTAATTTCAAAGTAAATTAATTAAAGAAAAGAATTTATTTTCTCACTTTCTGTTACATTGTGAGTAGAAACTGGACATATTATTTCGTATCAACTTATTAGACTTCATACTTTAGTATGAACATAATATAAATAACTACCTCCTATTCTCGAAATACCTGGTAAATGAGACGACAATATTTAAATGTGGCAGTATCGAACACGAAAACCAGAGCTTCAACCCTGTCGCGCCTACTCCGATCGAGCGAGCGTAGGTAGTTAAATCCAGCGGACGGTCAACATTGCCTATTGGTGTTCATTATACTGTGACTATAGTCTGTTTTTTAATTTGATGCAAAAAAGAGGCAGTGTTACAATTACAAGATTTAATGTTATACTAGGTAGATTTTTGTTTTACTTTTAAAAAGTAGACTCGTGTTACCGAAAACCGTATTGCATCAAAGACTTTAATATTTAGTTACTCATATAAATAAAAAATAAAAACCGACTTCGAAACACTACAGCACTAAAAAGTTAGAAATAATTTAAATAATTAGAAGTATTTATACATGTAGGTATTGTAGAAGTATAATTTGTAGTCGGTGCCCAAAATATATGTGTAAAAATTATTTCTAACTTTTTAGTACTGTAGTGTTTCGAAGTCGGTTTTTACTTTTCATTTAAATATTTTATTTTTTAGTTTTTAGTGGGCGAGCGGGAGAAAAAAATATGAGTCCCTTATAACCATAATTTACCCTACTTAATTCGTTGCTTTAAAATTTGACGTTGAGAAAGTCCGAGAATTTCCATCCCCGAAAGACTTCACCAGAACATCACCAAATCACCTTGGGACTACTTTTATGCTATTATAAATAATGTGCCCCATTAGGCCTTATTTACTGCTGTCCATTGAAGAGTTCCGTTCTCCATCTCTGAAAGTCTTCATCAGATCTTCACCAAATTAAAATGAGACGGTAGTGCAAGTGTTGGACTCTTTCGAGCCACTTGCTACAAGCTCTCCTTCAGATGTCGAACAACTTGACGAATCGAGTGCAGTGGTGGACTCTTTCGAGCCGTTCCCTGGAAGCTTTACATCACAACCACATCCGGATCATCTGGGCGAAGAATAAATTACCTCTCTGAGGAATTCAGGTAAGTCCTACTTGATTACTGAATAGGAAATACGGGCAAAAACAGACTTAGTGCACTCATAATTACGTTACTGATAGGTTCAAATGGCTTCAAAACCTGAAGGAGGCGCGGAGGGAGAGCTCCGGAGGCGTGGAGGGAGAGCAGCCCCCACCCGCTGTTACAATGCCCAGGCACCCGTGCGAGCCGTAGTGGCTGAGTAGTCGCCGAAGGCGACTAGCAAGCCGTAGCTGCGAAGGTGAGCATAGGTGACCGTACTTTGTTACGCAAGGGCGTAGGGGCTACACTTCCCGCAGCGCCGGAGCTATTGCAGAAGTAAAATTAGGCCATTTACTAAGATTAATCTAATATAGGTCGAATCTGTACCATAAAATACTTAGTTACTGGAAAGGAAACATGGGCAAAATTTTAGTTTGTTTTGTTAGGTTGACGGTGATAAATAAATAAAAAAACTGTCTGTAAAAAAAAACTGTTTGTAACGGTAATCTTATTTTGTTTCAGGGCGCACTGTGAATACGTCCTAATGTATGTGATAATGTATTATCATAGTGTATTTTTACCAAATTTAAGCTAGAATAAGGTTCCTAGTAATAAACTGATTAAAATTTGGTCATCATAACCTCAATTTTTTTTTTTTTTTTTCTCAAAAACTATTAGGTTTCTGCACAGTATTTTTTCATAGAAAGAAAAAACAGACAATACTGACGCCAGCTAATTAACTAATTTAAAACTAACAGTTTTTGTACTTACACCCTCCAATTAAATTGTAAAAACGGCGTCACGGAGTGTACGTCTAATAAGGTTTCAATCGGTGTTAAAAATCTTATAAAACTTACCGATCTTCGCAAGGCTAGCAAAGAAGATCCAGAGTCCTATGAGAAACGGCGTCTCAACCCGATGAAACTCGAATGCCGCGATGACCAGAGTCCTCTTCGGCTTCACGGTGGTCGGTACCGCTTCCGTCGTCACCTCAAGCTGCTGCTTCAGCTGGGTGCCAGGTCGTTCGCCCGGGGGCTCCCCAGGGAGAGGCGCCACGGGACCCATCGGACCAAAGCCCAGCCCGGGGAACGTCGAGGGGGCGTCATCGCTAATGGACGGACTCAGTCTCGTGGTGCTCTGCAAGAGAGAAAGAGCGAGTTAGTTATAACATTTACCGCTCCCACATAACCCCATAGCAGACCAGACTATTGTTATAGTAAAGTGATCCTGTATGTTAAAACAATAACACCGTTAGTAAAGAAAGGGACTGGACATTTATTTGCCTCTCGCTCATTCAATATTGCCGTCTACATTGTGTGAACGAGAGGCAAATAGATTTTCAGTCCCTTTCTTTTAATAGACGGACTGCATGGGTTCTATTCCAGACAACTCTGAATGTGACAATTTAGTTATATCGAAATCTTTGGTCTTTTTCTGTACGTATTTCGATGAATGTTAAAAAAAGAAATGAAAGAAAAGACCACCAGGACATAAGTTTACTTACCGCTGTGAATAGTAATTCGACTAGCACAAAGCCCCATAACAACCAATCCCTTACCAAAACCGTTAGCTAGCCGTCCGATGTCTAGACACACGTTACAAACAAAAAGGTGACCTTTGGAAAAACGAATTCCTCGCCTCTCCTAAAAAAATCATGTTTCATACCGATCCAGTGAGGCGAGGCTGAAGGAAAAAAAGATAATAAGGTTATTCTTTATTGCACACAAGAAACAAGAGACATAAATAAAAGTTACAATGAAAAAGTAAAAACTTTTTGCAGGGTTCCGTACCCGACGGGTGCAAGACGGGAAAGGAACCGAGGTGCCGAGTAATACTAAGACTTCACTGTACGTTTAACTGTCTGTCTGTCTGTCTTTCCGTCTGTCCGTCTGTCCGTCTGTCCGTCTGTCTGTCTGTCTGTCTGTCTGTCTGTCTGTCTGTCTGTCTGTCTGTCTGTCTGTCTGTCTGTCTGTCTGTCTATCTGTCTATCTGTCTGTCTGTCTGTCTGTCTGTCTGTCTGTCACCAGGCTGTATCTCATGAACCGTGATAGCTAGGCAGTTGAAATTTTCACAGATAATGTATATATGATATATCTTGTTGGTATAATAAATGTCTTTCATCTTCTATTTCTGTTGCCGCTATAAGAAGTACAAAAAACAGAATAAAATTAATATTTAAGGGGGGCTTCCATAAAAAAAAAACGTGATTTTTTTTCCGTTTTTTGCTCGATATTAATAACGACAACAGGTAGACGCTTGAAATATTCAAATGTATAGATAATGGTACGTAACCCTTCGTGAGCGAGTCCGACTCGCACATGGCCAGTTTTATAATCCATTATTTTTATCTGCGATCAGTTATTATTAAGCATCACGGGCATGTTTCATAGAAATACAATACTGGTTTACAATGACAATTCGTTATACATTGCAAAGTCGATTATCCCACAGATTCGCAAGTAGGAAGACTGCTTCGCAATGCACCTACATGAAATAGTTATAATAAACTATGATTTGTAGTTTTATGAAACGCGGCCCTGAATTGTTGTAGTGTCATGAATGATTGGATTGGTATGCACCTTCCAATGAAGATTGCTAAACGTAATGTATGTAGCGAGCTAGTGACGTTCTTCTAGCTCAAGTATGTTAATATGTCATTTAAGACGCTTGGTATGATGTGCCGTTAAAAGGCAAAGGAATAGGAAAACAGAACTGGATTAAAATAACAAACAACCCAATTGCTGAGCATTAACTACTAAGCAGCGGGACCAACCTATATCATTCGTGAGTTACATTGGTGAATTTGGGTCCCGCCTGGTTATTAGATAATGCCCAGTAGTTGAGTTATTGTTTGTTTTTTATTTCAGTTTTTTTTTGTTTTTTTTTTTATTTTATTTATCCTGTTATCCTGTCACGCATGACACCCGATTGAGATCTTATTAATTTGTCAAAATCTGACCATTGGTTTAAGGAGTTATAAGGGCACATATAATCGGACATACTTACATACATACTAACATACACACATTCGAGCCAAAACATATTACTCTCCTTTTGGGCTCCGCCGCAGCCAGGGAACAAAGGGCGCGGTCTGAAGGTCAACAGATACTACACTACCCTTCGTGGGCCAAGAATTATACAGGATGTTAAAAAAATAACCCCTGATTGCAAATCAAGTGTTAACAGCAGATACCGCTTCTCAAATGTCACCTGTTAAATTTAATTTAGGTATTTGGTTACATAGAAATAAGCTGAATATCACAGAGACCAAGAACTGACAAATGAGCAGCGTAAAACGCGCACCAGCTTCCTGGACTGAGAAGTTGATGCAGATTGCTGGTTGCGGCTGGACGATGATGACCGAGCACAGGAAGAAGTGGCATGTGTTTTTGAGGTCTGTGTCTAGCAGTGGATAAAAATGGGCTGATGGATGATATAGAAAAGTGCGTGAAAGGAAAGAGAAGGCCTAGAAGAAAAATGATCACGTAGTGAACGTGGATTATCAAAGCTGCGAAAGATGCTCTAAACTCAAGCTTTAATCATGGTATTTTCTTATCACCAATGTGGTGACAAAATATTGAGATATCTGTGGAAAATACCAAAGCTTGCTCAGTGCCTCTCTCCTAAGCTGTTTTATAAAAGAAAATTTTTCTTATGCCTTATTTAATATTACTTGTACACGTCGTTTCTATGTGCCTCAGAATTTCTTTATTATTGATTGTTGTTTTCGCACCTTCATTTCAAGCATTTCGCTCGAAGGCCCGGAAATGCGCTGTACATCCAGCTCAAATCGCATTTCGTACTGACGTGAATTGTTACATTATTTATGGTTGAGAATGTTCTGTCTTTCTTTTATTCATGCTTTGAAGGCGACGATGCTGAGACTGCCAAAAGTATAATGGCTCATTTTAAGGCGGGGTTCTCGGAGCGCACGCATTTGTATGGGACTTATTGCGCTGCGCGAGCAAATAGTTGGGGGAAAAGTAGGCATCTTTCAAATTACAGAAATACAAATCCTATTGATAGATTTTAGAAAAAGGGTCATACCGATAGGGATAGAATTTTGACGACCGACGTCTCTAACACATTGAGCGATTTTCCTTTTGATATATTCTTTGTTATCAATAACTCAGTAAAACCATATTTAGGGATAATTTACACTCATGTTCGCATTTTTTTGATGCTATAAAGTTTAAAAAAACCATAAAAATAATGACGACGGCACTAGATAGGACATTGAAAAGTAGGTACTGAATATTTTTTCAGATTTGTAATACTTACCATTAGAGAGTAAAATGTATTTTAAAATACCGATTTAGGGTAATGTCGGAGAACCCAGCCTTAATAAATCAAATTTCTTCTGCCATTAGTCTAGTCATTAATTACGCATGACCTATCTTCATCCCACTTCGAAGTACTAAATAAAAACTATCTTGTTTGTCGAGACACAACATACGTACAATTATAATAAAAAAGTGAAATAAAAAATAACCAACAACCCGACTGCTGAACTTTAACTACTAAGCAGCCGGGACCAACCTAAATACCAATTATACGACATGCAATTTTCATTCATAACTCACCAGTTTATCAAAGTTAATTTATCTCCAGCAGCACATAAGTTATTTACGTATTGTGGTTATTATTATGATGACAACAACGTCTGTCTATTTCCATGCCCATTCACATTATGTCTACTCCATTTGTAATGAGCAGAAAAATGAAATAGCTCAGCACTTTTCCACTATCTACTTGCTATTGGTGCGATTGCTGGATTTAGGTAATCTCTTTTTATTTAAAAAACAGGAAATAACAGACAAGGATGTTTTGCATATATATTTTTCAAAATAAAATAAAAGTAAAATCATTTTAGTAGAAAAAATTACAAAAAACCGGCCAAGTGCATCTCGGGCCACGCGCCGTGTAGGGTTCTGTAGAAAGAGGGGGTTTTATCTGCTTTACAGAACTAACAACTTCATCAAAATAATTTTCAATGGATCTTGTACGAAGTTTTCCTTTTATAAATTGGGCACCTATCACTCGTTAACTTGTAAAGCCTACTTAGCCGTGATAGCTTTTCTTGTGCATTATAATATGTGCTACAACCCTGAATTTTCACGTTTCTACTACAATCAACAGTTTAGTAAGGATACTACGCCCTACTCGGACAAAAATTTGGGCCTTAAAGCTTAATATTTCGCAAACGGAACGCTGAATCAAAAAATTATCTTCCTGCACCCACAATATTTTTAAACGACTAATCCAACGATACCACACTATAGTGTAGACAAAAAAATTGCATCCCACCGTTAGGTATAGGAGGTGTAACCCTAAAAAAACTTTTTTTTTCAGATTTTATTTTGTTTTGTCGGCGTGATTAATATGTATTTCTATGCCAAATTTCAGCTTTCTCATACTAATCGTCTCTGACCTAGGCTGCGGGCAGAAAAATAGACGGACGGACTTGACGGTTCCTTGTCGACTCCAGAACCCTAAAAATGAAATGTGTCGCACCTGAAAAAAAAACACTTTTTTATGTACCCTATACATATACGACCTACTACAGGGCACAGCCCTTCTCTCAGAGAGAGAGAGAATGTGCTTAATTACAACGCGTGCCAATTTTACATTGGAGATTTCAAGCGTTGAGGTATGTTAACCCTCAGGCACTCAGGTTTTCTCACGCTGTTTTTCTTCACCATTAGTGAGTGGAATTGCTAAGTACTATTTACAAATGTACGTAACCTACAAAACAAAGTCATTGGTACATGTCCGGTGTTCAAACTCATGACCTCCTGAATGTGAGGCAAGTGTTCTACTGACCGGCTACCACCGCACCAAATATCACTCCTAAACTATATTTTTTTCACGAGCAGTGATTTTGTGATGATAGCATAAATTATTTTATTTTATTTTATAGTTTTACAGCATACTGGTCTAGATTAAGCATAGATTTTAGAAAACTATTGCATACATTTGCATTTAATTTGGCTTCATAGTGAACCTCAGATTTAACACTTCTTCTGATGTCTCTGTAGCAAGGTGTAAAAATTACTGCTCGAAAAAAGCGCTCTTTCAAAATTAAGTAGGAATTCGAAGCGAAATGTTTGTTTATAGTGAAGTAAGAAGCTAAAACGAGAGGAGCACCAGAATGCGTGTAAATTACCACCGCTGGCAAGGGACGCTAAGTTGTTGTTTTGCCGAGTGCAACTCGAGCGTGAGAAAGGGAATTGTGCGGTACGTAAATTGTTTACATCGTTATACATTAGATCTGCGATAACAATAAACACCGCATAATCCATGAAAACAAGTAACTCGCGAACAACCCAAGGCTTTCGTCCAAACATAGGTGGGTATTTAGACAGGGATGGCTCTCTTATTCGTAAGTATTTAGGCACAGATGTGAAAATCGTCTGTCTATTTAGGTTTTAACTAAAGCCATTTATGACAAGCAAGGCGTGGCAAGAAAAGCGAAGGCGCGGGTCACACAGTCAGCCAGAATTAGCTATAGATTCGTAGGCTACTAATGAAAGGTCACATTTTCTAAAATCGTTTACGATTGTGAAAAAATGAGTTTGACAAATGCTGCCTGAGGCAGTGCTCGAAAATAAAATCTCGGATAATTTAGAACATAAAATATTTTTGTTATATCTACTTATTTTTTTAATTCATAGTGCAGCCTTGAGTTTACTCATTTTTTTAGAATTATTAAAAGTTATTAAGGCAAAAACATCCTCTACAAATGTTAAATGTGAGTGCAAGTGCCAGAGGGAAGAGGAGAGTAAACGAACGTACGTAGGAAAATCCAACTCACAGGTACGTGCGGGGATTCGAACCCGGAACCTCAGGAGTGTGAAACAACTGTACCGTGTTTCACGAAACTACAATTTACAGTTTGCAGTTGCAATGTACATCGATTTGTCATAGTAAGTCCCACGAAATGGAGCCCAGGATGGGGTCGGAGTCAGTTTGACATTACGAGGGAGTTTTAAAGTGATAATTAAAAATCCCGTATGGCGCTGGCTTAAGAATAGCGTCATTCCATTTCCTTCCGTGGATGTCGTAGAAGGCGACTAGGGAAATAAATTACCAGGAGACGGGCAGCAGCGTCTTCCTGCGGTTTCAACCGCATACTGCGATCGCCAACCCGCCTGCCAAGCGTGGCGATTATGACAAAACCCCTCATGGTTATGAAAACCATGAGGGAGGCCTATGTCCTGCAGTGGGCGTCAAAGGGCTGATGATGAATTAAAAATATACGATTCTGTCCCACAGACTTCGCATTACAGTAAATGTAGCATGGAAACGATTAAAATTTTAATTTAATAGTCAATACGGATACCTTGGCCACTTGACCCAAATCACCGTCCTGTTCTAGATGGTAGTAGGATCTAAGTTCTACAGTGTTTCATGATGCACTGATCAACCAGATTATTTTCCAGCAACTTATATACAATACAATAGATAACTATTGTGTTGTATACAATAGAAAACTAGAAAACTTTAAGTACCGAATTAGAACTGCAGAATGACGCAATTAGAACTATGGGAATTTATACGTCACCGATGTTTAAGGAATTTATATGACAGGTTCTATTGCAGGAATATGGCCCTCAACTGGACCTCGTTAAGAGCTATTTGCATCTGTCAGATCCAAACCACCTCAATGTGAACACTGCCTGGTGGCCGACCGCTAGGCCGCTAGGGAATACTAAGCTAGCTACCTTGTACCGTAACCTATTTCTGTGGTCGAATTATGACACGTGTTAGTAGGGGTCGTAAAATAAAGACGTATTTCTACGGGGTGCTTCGGATCAATACAAACAACTTTTATTACGGGACCAACTCTGAAATAGTGGAAAAAAGTCAGCCATTCGTACAAAATTTTGATACCTGCTCTATGAAATACCTGTTTTTAGGGTTCCGTACCTCAAAAAGATAAAACGGAACCCTTATAGGATCACTTTGCTGTCCGTCCGTCCGTCCGTCTGTCTGTCAAGACCTTTTATTTCCTAACGTGTGGAGGTATCGAGTCGAAATAAAAACCATATACTCAGGTCTACAGTCCCTTAAAGCTATGAAAAAATTAAACTTCTAAGTTAATGTAGAAAAAGGTACGTCCGTTTATGCCGCAGAAAAAACGTATATTTCGACACTCAAGAGAATCAAAATTTATAGGGTATTTTCCGTGGACCTAGAACTATGAAATTGAGCAAGTAAAATAGCTTTTGAACTTTGGGAAAAGCTCGGAGAAAACTGCAAGAACAAGTTAGTACGGAACCCTCGGTGGGCGAGTCCGACTCGTACTTGTGTGTTTTTTGTGATTCCGCAGTTGGTCCGATAATAAAAGTTGCTTGTACGAAGGAGAGAATAAATCCCTTAAATTCTAGAGGACCTTTCTGACAAATTCTGTGACTACATGTTTTCTATACACTGCTACATAGGTATATGCACTGCTGCCGATGTAGGTAAGGTCGCCTTAGTCGTACCTCTTCAGGGAAAATCGGTATAATTTCTACTGTAATTTAGATAAAAGAAAAATCTTTGCACATATACAATCTTCATTTATTAACGGATCCGATAACATTAATAGACATTTAAAAATCTTTCAATTAAATTGTATTTTAAACGTTTTACAAAAATCTTCCATCGGTACGACTTAGGCAACCGGTTGCCTTAATCGTACCACCCGTGGCCTAAGTCGTACTTAGAGTAATAATATCTATTTTTCAAGTAGAAGTCATTTGACAATTTAAAAACTGCATGGACTTCTACGGGACTATGCTATGCGACTAGGTATACTACGGGATCAATTTCAGTCTTCATTATTATAATAACAATTAAAAGCACTCATTCTTACGAAACAAAACTAACATTCTTAGGTTAAAATCGTTTGGTACAGAAATCAATCAGTTGAAACACATATCACAAATATATTTCTTTATCTTACTTCCGACATCCGCACATAGGTCATGCATCCATCCTTTGCATTTTATACATTGGATCCTATTTTCTTTGCAATCTTCGTTACAAAGTTTGCACAACCAAGTTTCTTCAACGTTTCCTTCTTTATCCTTGTCAGATTTTCTGTCTTTCTTTTTTTATTAGTTCCTTGCTATCCTTTTCTTTTTTAATGTTTTTTAAATTGAATATAGGTCGACGTGGTACGACTTAAGCGCTGGTACGACTAAGGGTACCTTACCCTAAGGGGAAAATCCGGCCAGGTGCGAGCCGGACTCGCGCATGAAGGGTTCAGTGCCATTATCTACACAACATTTGAATATATATTTCGAGCGTCTACCTATTGCCTTTATTAATATCGAGCAAAAAACGGAAAAAAATCTCATTTATTGTATACGAGCCCCCCTTAAATATTTATTTTATTCTGTTTTTAGTATTTAAAAATAGAAATACATCATCTGTGAAAATTTCAACTGTCTAACTATCACGGTTCATGAGATGCAGCCTGGTGACGGACGGACAGACAGACAGCGGTGTCTTAGTAATAGGCTCCCTTACCCTTTGGGGGCGTAGTTTAGTTAAACTATTCCCTGAAAGCTTTTGTTTGACGAGCGGTAACTGGCGAGTATGTTTTAAGCTTGCAGCAAGCTAGGCTACGCACCCTACGCTAGTTAGAAAACATCAAACAAAAACATCAGGTGAAACGCACTAGCGGGTACTTAGCAAGGGGACAAATGTACGAATTCATAGAATAGATATTATTCACATGCACAGTAACTTCATAGTAACGCATAATATTATAAAAATGCTCGAGCACTTGCGGTACGTTATTTTTTTCATTTCATTCACTCGCACCGACCTTAGAGTCCACTCTCTGTACTGTGTTAGAATCGTTACAGAGTAACAATATGAAACTCCTAACTTTTCTTATAAATAAAATAATTCCTATTTTCTCACATGTTCTTTTCACGATTGTTTTGTTTTTATTTTCGTTTTGTTGACTTTCGTGTATTTTGTTTGTTCACCTACGTGTATACTTTGTGTTTTTGTGACAATTAGAATAAAATGTCTGCTTTCTTTCTTTCTGTTTTTGCATTTTATAATGACTC
Source organism: Yponomeuta evonymella (assembly GCA_963969515.1). NCBI lineage: Eukaryota > Metazoa > Arthropoda > Insecta > Lepidoptera > Yponomeutidae > Yponomeuta > Yponomeuta evonymella. Next base: position 6,894,363 of record OZ018353.1, read on the forward strand.
ATGATGCTCATAAATAATCATACAAATAATCGCGATTTGACCCCTTCACTATTTAACAATAATTCTTTTTTCAGATCTCATTTCATTTCATATGTAATTTAATCTTGCCTTTTCCTATTTCTGAACCAGTAGATTTCAACCCAACCGTAACTAGTAGGAACTGCCTGATTTTCACGTGCTCACCATCTGAACCTAATGCTAATTCTTATACGCCAACACCTTGTAGTTCAACCTTCATCTTGTCTGTAAACAAAATTACTACCTATTCGAATTAGAATAGTTTTAATAATCAGCGAGAAACACATGGCCTTTTAGTGAAAATCTTTAACCGAATATCTTATTTCGTAAGCTGTAACATCTACAAAATGTAAAACATAAACATAAACATTTACATACAGGCACATACATTGCTTCTGGCCCCACACTAGGATACCCTGTGTCGTGGGAACCAGAAACAACGACATCACAAACATGTAAACATCCAAGACCTGGGTTTTTTTTTGTCCCCCGCCGGGATTCGAACCCGGGACCTCCCGCATGGTATGCAGATGCACTACCGCGGCGCCACGAGGTCGTCAGAGAAGAACACTAGGTATTACTACAAAAAATTCAACAATATACGTAATTAAGCCCATACTCTTTCTCCCTCTCTCTCTCTCTCTGGAAGAAAAGGCCTGTGTCCTACAGTGGGACGTATATTGGCTGCATTATTATTCTTCTTCATTTGGTCAACATTTGGTGCCATCTCCAATCAGAGGTCGGCTATCAATGTGGATTGTGGCTACTTGTCCCGTGATATTGCGGCTCGAAAGAGTTCTACATTTCTCGTGTAGATTTTGCCAACCGCTCTCCCAAGATTTTAGACCCGCGATGGTTTTTTGCGCCCTAGTATTCTTTGTCTCTAGATTTTGCCTTCGTGCAAATATTTGCAAGCCAGAACTGGCGCATCATGCTAGTTTCTATTACTAAACGTACCGTGCCTGCTCGCAATTAAAGTTCCTACCTATATATATAAGTACGAAAATATGAAAATTAAGACAAAAACACATTTTTTTCTGAATCAGTAGAATTACGCAGAACTGCCTTATTTTCACATGGTCACCATCTATACCTAATGCTTGTACACACATCTACCCAGGGCCTTGTAACTGTCGATTAGGTATGAAATCGGATTATTCACTGTTAGCTTATGCTCTTGTTGCCTATTTCCAAAGCTAGTAGTTCTGCAGTCTTCAAGCGCTTGGAAAATCAATTGATGCCTTAATGCGCCCGGTAGTTGGTGGAAATGGATCAATGTACGTGATATCCGAATGTAAGAAGTAGTTATTTTGTGCATTTTTCAAAGTTCACGCTGTCAATTTCTTGCTTCCACTAAGTTTGAAATAGTTGTGCCACCTGAGTCTTTTGATACGCTCCATTATGGCTTCGGAGCAGACAATATTTTTCCATTCCTGTGACCTAATAAACAAAACCGTAAAAATCCACAAAAAGTAAAGGCCAACCCAAGATACGTCACAGGCACCAAAAAATTAACAGTCTTATTTGTAAAAACACGATTCCTTACGGATCTGTGCCGGGCACATTTTCGCGTTATGATTTTTTACGATTTCGAGTGTCGCCTGAAACCGGACGAATTCATGGATGAAGGCCCTTCCAAGGCAACCGTGTGTCGTTGGTATATTGAATTCAAGCGCGGTCTACTAACTTTGAGGGATGAAGAAAGAAGTGGTCGCCCTTTGACGGCCGTTACGGAAGAAAACGTGCTAGCAGTGAAAAATTTTATCCATTAGGCGAGTTACGTATCAGGCGATTCAGCACATAATTCAGATTGGATCGGGAAACCTTCGTGAGGAAGATAGTTTCACGCTGGGTGCCGCACAACCTCACCGACGCTCATACCAGACGGTGGAATGTTGCCGTGATATGATAAACAAATTTTAAGCAGGCTTGTCTCGGCGTGTTTATCATTACAGGTGATGAGTCCTGGATTTGTCAAAACGAACCAGAAACGAAGCGCCAGTCAACGTTTTGGGTATTTCAAAACGAATCAACGTCTACCAAAGTGAAGCTATCTAGAAGGAAGGGAAGATTTTGATCGCGAGCTTTTTCACTTTAGGTAACTGGCTTTTGTTATCAATTCCAAACCAAAGAAGCATTAATGTATACGACCAATTGCTTAGTAGAAGTTTTCTCTGTTGTGAGCAACAAGCGACCAAGGGGTCCGCGGGCTACTAATCCACCACAATGCGCCCGCACACAAAATGAGAGACTTCCTGGACCACACGCCACGCGTTACGAGCGGAGAGATAGTCATTAATCATAGAGAGAAAAAAATACATTTTAATCATCATTAGGATTAAAACAGTTTTTGTGCAGTATCTCCATTCGAGGAGGCTCTAAGTACAAGTATGGTATGGATAGATGCAGACGTCATTTAGCTCTTCTTATCGTGTCTTCTTCGTTCTTCGTATTTAGTTAGGAGGGTATCGTGAGAAAACCAGTGTCTGAGGTGTGCACTTACCTCAGTGCTTGAAAGCTTGAAATTGCCTCTCTCTGTGAGAGAAGGCACGTGCCCTGCAGTGGGAGGTACATAGGCTACATAAAAAAATAGTTTGCGAAGCGATGCTGGAAGATAGCAAAGTACCCATCATGACGTAAATAGTTATCGTAACTTAAAGTTTGCACAAGATTTACAATCGGATATGTCTCGAGGCGATTTTTCAACTGATTATATATTTTGTGTGTGTATGTGCGTGTGTGTGTGTGTGCGTGTGCGTGTGCGTGTGCGTATGCGTGTGCGCGCGTGTGTGTGTGTGTGTGTGTGTGTGTGTGTGTGTGTGTGTGTGTGTGTGTGTGTGTGTGTGTGTGTGTGTGTGTGTGTGTGTGTGTGTGTGTATGTTGTTTTTATGTTGCCTTTATCTGTGCTGGATTTTATAGATTCATATAAAACATTTTGGAATTATATATAGTTGCATACAAAATATATTTCACAACAGGACATTACATAGGAAGTAACATGTACAAAGGCGTGTAAGCGCGGTCGGTAGAGCGCTTGTCTCTGAGAAGAAGCGGTGAACGGCGGTCGGTAAAACGCTTGCCTCTCCTTCAAAGGTCGTGGGTTCGACCCCGGAAATTTTGTTTTCTACTGGAAACCGGAAATTTTGTTTTCATAGTTACGTACATTTGTCAGTTTTTAGTAGCAATACCACTCGCTAACCGTAAAGGAAAACATTGTGAGGAAACCTGAGTACCTGAGGTGTTCACATGCCTGAGCGCTTGAAATTGCTAATCCGCGGTGGGTACTCTTTCTCTGAGAGAAGACCTGTAGAACGTAGACATATTAGGTGCATTATTAAACAGCAATCTATTTTCATCAAAAATAAATAAACAAAATAAACTGTCGTATTTTTATAATAATCATGTGTCATTTCTAAGTAGTCCACTTACCTCGACAGGGTTGGCGCACACAAGTTGTGCCACGGAGACGGCGGCAGCCAGCGCCAGCCAAAGGCCCCGCCTACACGCCCGCCGACTCAGGTTGACACCATGCTTTAGTGACGTCATCGCCTCACCTCATCACCACTTCAGAATACACTAACACACACTTGGACAACTTAACCCATATGTACACAGTTCACTTTCGAAGAGCCGTTGCATGTTTTTTAATCAGTTCAGTGGAGTTGTTGCTCGCTGAAAAGGGAGGTTTATAATGTTGCCTTCGGCGTCCATCGAGATTGAATGCCTCGAAATTAATTTTCCGTTACTAATTGTCGATTCGCGATGCCGATAACGCGCCACGTGATTAGGTGACACTCGAGCTTGTCCTGTGTTACGGAACTGCCCTCGAGCGATAGGCTAATAGGCCCATATTTATTGTAAAAGACGTATTAGTATTTAGCAGCCTCGAGCCTATAATTACTCAAAGTAACTTTAGGATCATTCAAAAATCATTATAGGTTATTGTTGTTGGAGGACCAGCAGAATGATTGAAATTGTATAGCTCTGCCCTATTAGATGTGTCATCTGTAGCTTGTTTTGCTGCTGTGGTGCGCTTATTAGTAGGTTATGCCAACGAAAAAAGAAAACAAAACAAAATAAATTAATTACAATGGCTCGTTTAAGATCGGTAAAACTGTCCTATTTCATCTTTTCATTTACTTTAGGATCGGTCGAACTAACCTATTTAATCTTATCATTTACTTTATATAATTTATTATATTATATTTAAAAATATCTGCTTAAATATTTGAAAATTTACATATTTATTATTATTATTATTTAATTTTTCCTAATATCTATTGTGTGTCTTTTGTTTTTATTTATTTGACTTATTAGGTGCCGACAGAATACCAGCGTTACAGAAGGTACCCCTTTTGTGACAAATGCTGAGTCGGGCCTTTCACAAACGCAGTGCACTGGCTTTCCTTGCATGTTTCTTTTAATTTATAATTTAAAATTGTACCCTGTCATTGTACTGTGTTTTAAGTGAATAAATTATTTCAATTCAATTCAAAGCGATTAAAGAGGTAAAACCCATTTTTCCTAAAATGGAGTTTTTTCGCTGCTTCCTTCTTCATTAGAGATTAGCACCGAATGCAGCTCATTGTTATTGTAGGTACTTTAGATTCAACAAACATTTGAGTTGAAATCAACTTGCGATTTTTTATTATAACTCCTTCCTTCTCAACAATTTCACAAAACGTCCCGAAAGTCGTCCCGAGGGCCCCAAACACCAGAGAAGTATTTCACAAGATGTTAGATATTCGTTATATCTTAAAGATAGATAGATAGATAGATAATTTATTTACATAAGTCACACACACGTATACAAAGCATAAACACATCTAATTACAAGGAACAGCACAAAGAAAACATAGTACAAAGCAGAAGCACACATGAAGATCAAAAGCATTTAGATTTTAAATACATGGTACGGTAATGTACCAATTGGTGAAAAGAGACAACGTAGGTGTGGCAAATGTAAATGGGCTCCGACTCAGCATGTGCAATTCAATTCAATTCAATTCAAAGTGCTGAAAGTTATGGCCTCTTCCTAATCCGCCATCAATTCAAAGTGTCCTATTTTCACAGTGTCACGCAGGAGTTTACTCTCCCATCTATTTATTCTTACTCAAAGTAGCTGCAGATTATGTACAAAAATTAAATAATTTAATGAAATAAATATTTGACTACCAACAAAAATCAGCAAAAACATAATTCAATCAAGAAAAATATTTTGGTCAGCTAGATCGGTTAGATAAATCAAATATGGTCAGCAAAGCAAATCGACTTAAATACGCCAAATATATGCCAAGCAGCAAAAACTTCTAAATCATTATGCTGATCAATTTGGAAGTTTTGCTATTTTGCTGACTGTTATTTCAGACCGAAAAAAAAATTTTTGGTAACCGAAACTATAATTTTTAACTGCTAGTCTAAATGATAGATAGCTTTTAAAGACCCAGGATCTCACTCTACAAAAATATGTAAGACGTTCTTTGGACGCCTAGGGTCGTCCAAAGAACTGCCCTCGAGCGATACGATAATCAATGTGTTACTAGGTGACACATTGATTAAAAAAAAATTTGAATAAAAATAAAAACTGACTTCAAAACACTACAACACTAAAAACAGAGAAATAATTTAATAGTCGAAATATAATCGATTTTTATCTTTAATTTACGATTTTTTGTGAATATCACTACGACTCCGCCAAATTGTGTTTTCCCAAAGCAAATGCACAAAAAACAAAAACACCCAAATCGCTTCAGGTGTGCCTTTGAAATTTGAAGAGGAAGAAGAAGGATAACATTTTATGTAAGGCCACATAGACACACATAATTATGCAGGAAAATTAAATGTAGAAAATAAGGCAGATATAGGACAAAAGCAGAAGAAATGTGAAGCTAATAATAAGAAAAAACAAAGGCTAAGGGTACAGTAGATGTAGTCTGTATGTCGATGCAGCGGAAAAAAGGCCTCATGCTCAGTACTAGCTGAGGATTTGCACCCACAATACTGATTTTCAGCTACGGCCTTCTGGTGACTCACGGAGCATCAAAACGGAAAATACATACATATACATACACACACATACATACATATGCATACACATTAATTACACTATCAATACTAAAGTAAATAACAGTGAATACATAATAAATTCAATTAACTACACAATTTCATATTTTAATATCTAGCTTGACTCGTGCTCAGGAAGAATGGAATAGATAGTAAGTCATGCTGAAAGAGGTAGGTTTACGTTTTATGGTTTCACGTTCAAAGAGTTCCTTCAAATTTAAAGAGTTTCCTCGATTTCTCCACGATCCCATCATCAGATAATGACTTGGCGTCTATGGGGCCACCTGTGAAGTCTATCCTTTTGCACAAAAATAAGTTTCCAAATCGGTCCCTGCTTCTTCTAGTAATCACGGAACATAAAAAAAAGATCCCGACGAATTGAGAACCACTTCTTTTCTTGAAGTCGGTTAAAAAGACATAGTAGGTATAAAAAAACGTATTATGGCGTAGGGCTTAGGGCTAAAAAAATCTTAAAACTACAAATAAAAGTTAATTAATCAATACATTTGTTCCAATTGACAATATTATAGAATTCGAATATAATATAATTGCAATAATCCAGAAAAATTATGAAACACTTCATTTAACAATACATTACTCACTTCATACAAAATAATAATAACACCTCAGTAAAGTTGTTCTTAAAATGGTCTTTAGTAATTACTAGAATGCAATTTCAGTTATGTGAGATAGTCAACTATGTCATTCATCAATAAAAATCAAATACTTATAATAAAAATAATGACAGGGCTACTTGTTATCATTAGTTGCATCAGAAAGCGCCTCTAAGGCTACATAGAGCTACTTTTAACATGGAACAAATCCTGTAATCGCTAGTAAAATTATGTCTTAGTAATAAATTTGTTAGGATTCCGTAAACCTAAACTATAATTCTGGTCAGTTTTACTTCATTCCTTTCAGTGGTTTTTGCGTGATTCGCGCATAAAAAACAGAGTGAGACAGACATAATTATGTCAGACAGAGGCAAAATTTACAGATTTATTACACTACAATAATGTTGGATGGTTTGAAAGACAGTAAAATAAACGTGCATGACAATAGCTATCGAATACCTACGTTAGTTTGTAATTTTAAAAAACGCAGTTTTCAAAAATATCTCGACATAAACTCGAATCTATTAGAACCATTAGTAGCCATCCAGAGCGAGCGGTCCGTACGTGCCACTGGCCCGCGGGCGGGTGAGTGTTCTGTTAGACGGAGAGGCGGTTCTAATTGTTGGCGCATTTTTTATAAACAAGATTTCTCAACTTTTTTTAAATTTACGTCGTACCTAAAAGTGATAGCCTGAATAGATGCCATTTTAATTTACTAATTACATAACTGCGGCTTTCAAACCACCCAGAAATGAACGTGTATGTATAGATCTGTGGTATAGATTAGCATGGGTAGCACGTTGGCACGAGTCACGCGTTTTCTGGCGCCAAAAATGGCAGAATTTGACAGTTAATGTACTGGAAAGTTGCGACACAATAGTATGTACACAATACTTATAGATTGGCTATAAGGTGGCTAGGCCGCGCCCGCTGCCTGAAATATGGCCCTGTGTATACTGACTGACGGCTCGTAAAATGTTCGAGACGGAGGCGGTCGCCAGCTCGGATACGCTTCAGATACTCTTACGAAAAACTATGGAAATACAGGGAGTCAATAGAAATAAAACGGATGTTGTGATTTTCCTTCTTACAACTTTACTATTTATTTGTCACTAAATGCCTATAATTATGTTGGATTAATTTGACTGTAAGTATCAATCTACACAGCTCATAAATGACGCCGACTGTTGGGCACAAGCCTATTCACCGCCACGCCGATCTCTCTGGTACTATATTATATTCTGTAAGTCTTCACAGTGTTACATTAACCATCTTAACGCCTGTCAAAATCCGAATTGTCAAAATATATTATTATTAGCAGTTGGAGTAATGAGCCGTTTTCAGCACAAATTCACAAAGCACTTCATAGATGGCGCTTATAGGCGTGCACATACAAGAACAGGGATACGTCTGTCAAATTTTGCTTAGCGCAGATTAATTTTGACAGCCGTATTCCGGTTCTTCTATGGCCACGCCTGTAAGCGCCATCTATGAATTGCTTTGTGAATTTGTACTGAAAATGGCTCATTAATAAAAAAAATCAATAAAAAATAAAAACCGAGTTCAAAACACTACAGCACTAAAAAGTTAGAAATAATTTAAAAGAATACCTTTACATTAGAAGTATGTATATATGTAGGTATTATAGAAGTATAATTTGGAGTCGGGGCCCAAAATATAATGTCCTGGTCATGAAACTGGGCACCGACTACAAATTATACTTCTACAATACCTACATGTATATATACTTCTAATTTAAAAGTAGGTATTCTTTTAAATTGTAGTTTTTTAAAGTCGGTCTTTATTGGTTATTTTTATTTTTTTTTATTTTTCGAGTTTTAGTGGGGGAGCGGGAGAAAAATAAACAACTCCCTTATAACCATAATTTACCCTACTTTATTCGTTGCTTCAAATTTTAAGTTCTCAAGTTCCATGTCCGAAAGTCTTCACCAGAACATCACCAAATTACCTTGGGACTACTTTTACGCTATTTTATGAAACAGACGGATATTACTAAAGGATGGGCCCCATTAGGCCTTATTTACTGCTGTCCATTGAAGAGTTCCGTTCTCCATCTCTGAAAGTCTTCAATAGGACGTTATATCTATTCGAACAAAAAAATAATTGTTGAAAGCGGTTAAGATTTGACAGACCAAAATTTTTTTTAAAAAACATACTCTTTGAATTGATAACCTCCTCCGTTTTTGAAGTCGGTTAAAAAAAGATCTTATCAGCTACTCCATGAAGAATCAGCCACTAAGATGGAACTAATCATAGTCACAGACGATTTTGTGATTGGTTCCATTTTAAAAGGTTTTATCAATCCTTACTAATATTATAAACGCGAATGTATGGATGGATGTTTGTTACTCTTTCACGCAAAAACGGCTGAACGGATCCGGATGAAATTTTGCACAGAGATAGATTATAGTCTGGATTAGCACATAGGCTATTTTTATATCCCGGAAAACACACATCAAAATTACCACGCGAACGAAGTCGCGGGCAACAGCTAGTAACTTCATAAAATACCATTGGTATATAACACTGCCAATTAAAGAAAGGGACTGGATTGAAAAAAAAATATAGGTATATAAAACCATCTCCACTTCGGTTTCTAGTTTAGTGTGCCCAAAGATGGAACTCATAAATTTCCATATTGTATTAAGTATTTTTAATAATATCTATGCATAACTTCTTGGTCTAGTCATAAACCAATCTAATCCCAATCACAAACATTGTTAAACATCCAGTCTTAGCCCATATGGACAAATGGAAGTACAGCGGCCCCCCTTCGGGGATTGAGCCCAGTCCCAACCCAAAATCTTGCACAATCCAAATCGAATACAACGTCGCAAACACTCTAACTAATTGCCGATCCCTAACACAGTAAAAAATAGGGCCAATGTCAGTTTATAAGCTAGCCTTTGCCTAGCAAAGCATAACGCTAGTGTCAGCGTGTGTCGCGAGTTCAAGGCCACTGCAGTGTTAAGCTAGGCCAAATGGGCCTGTAGCACACTTTGTATCCAGAGACTTTGAGGGTGAGCGTGTGACACAGGGTTTATTGTCCGCCAAGTTTTAAGACTTGAAGTAGGTAAGAGGTAAGGGGAGAGAATCAAGGAAAAAGCGTAGCGTTAGCGTAGTTCGATCGATTGGACGTAGCGATAGCGACACATAGACCAAAAACTAGGTGTGCATTTAGATTTACTAATTCAAAAGAACTTCAGTGTTGAAGAAGCAATAAGATTTTCTAAGATTATAACTACGATCAAAAAGACCATAGAAGTATTTCTCGCTACAAAATTCACTGTCAAAAACCGCCCAAGTGCGTGTCGTACGCGCAATGTAGGGTTCCGCCGAAAAAAATTTCTTTTCGAAGTTTTATTCTACCGGTTTGTCGCCATAATAAATACGTAATAAATATGTATCTAAGCCAAATTTCAACTCTCTAGTACTTATCGTCTCTGTGCTAAGCCGCGGACAGACAGACGGACGGACATGGCGAACTATAAGGGTTCATTGTTGACTACGGAACCCTCTAAAAACGGCTGCTGTCCTCTCGATTTGTCTGTACAAATGAAATATGTGCTGTAGAGTAAATCACTCTGTGATTGGTCCATTCTGTGCGCCATGCCTCATCATGCCTGGCGAGGTGAACGTTGATTGGGCGATAGTAAATGAATAGAATAGAATAGAAACAATTTATATGTTCCACACAAAATACACAAAATAATTTCAACACAGAGTCAACTTAAAATATTTAAAACTAGGTTTACATATTTGACAGCGTAACTTATGATTGGTTTTATAATAAAACGTGAAACCATTGACTTCATGATGTATAACCCGTCGAAATATCTCGCAAGATAGCGGTCTGACGGTGGCAGGTACATAGATAATTTACCCGGTACCTAATACTGAACTCGCTCCGAGCCCCGCCTGCCTTCCCACAATTGAACGTGGGGTAATTTTTAGCGCTAGTTGGACCTCTATGGTTTTACCTATCAGTGGATTAGAGTTTTGCTGGGCCCGACAGTAATTACAAGACCCTACCTTTATGGCTGCAACAAATAAGTACTCATTTGTAAGCGACGCTCATACCTACTTTGTTGTATAAATAAAATTGTAGGTACTAATACACAACTGTATGAATATTTAGGGTATTTTTGTTTAGTTTATGTGAATTTTAAGGTAGTTTTTGAAAAAACAGTCTACGGCCATTATCCATGACTTGTGTAATCCGCTCTCGCAAATATATCGCATTTAAAAGTTTAAAGTGTGTTTCGGTTGTTCTAAACATCATCCTCCACCAGCCACAGTGTCCTTCGGCCGGATTATATGTTTAGAACGCCAACCGCGCCGCGCATTATGGTAAATACGCGCAGTTCAGTGCAGCGCGAACACGCGCGCCACGAGGTGGATAACCGCAAACCTGATGGTGCCCTGCCGCTAGTGAAACCCCAGGACCCTTCTTCGAATTTAATTACTACGAAGACGAAAGATAGTGATACGATCAAGAATCCTATTTTGAGTCGACCAGCTATGCCAGCTAGCAGTATTAAATCGGAACAACCGCTGCCACCACCGTATTACGTGAAGACGAGCGTCGGAGCTTGAAATCCAAAGGTTCCACTTCGTCAATACGAGCGAAACGGCAGCAACTTATCCTGGAGGCTGAAAGGCAGAAGGCGCAGATTCGCATGGAACTTATTGACAAAAAGCTAGATGCCGATCTAGCTAGCCTAGACGAATACAGTTCACACGATGGTAACCAAAGTCGAAGCCGCGTTGAAGAATGGATGGACCGCAGCTATCAGGAGCTGACCAAAGGCCTGCCTGCCCCCGAAGATGGTCTACACAAGGGTAAGCAGTGCCAAAAAGCTGGACCGTCGACGGCACCCTATGTACCGCCGTCACAGTATGCGCAGGCGCCGTGTTTGGCACCGCCTGCGTTGAACCCGGCCGGCTCGCCCGCGCCCTCACAGGCGCCGGCCGCCGCCGCCAGCACAGATGGTACAGTCCAGATGCTAGCCAGCGCGCTGAGAGATCTCGCCGCTGCTTCCACCAGTCACTCGCCGGGCGCGAACCTGCTGAGCCGTATGTGCACGCCCCGGGAGCTCCCAGAGTTCTCCGGCGACCCTTTGGAATGGCTACAGTTCAAACACGCGTTCGATGAATCAACGGAGCTATGTAGTTTCACATCAAAGGAAAATATGTGGAGATTGAGAAAATGCCTTCGTGGAGCCGCTAAAGAAGCCGTATCAGCTCTGCTCGTGAGTGCATCGTCTCCTGAAACTATTATGTCCACATTGAAGTTAAGGTTTGGAAATCCTGAGTACATCTTATCGAAACTTGTGCACGAAATTAAAAAGTTACAGCCTATGTCTCAAGATTACCACAAAGAAATTGTGCCCTTCTCGGTCAAAATACAGAACTTCATGGAAGCTGTACGCGCAGTCGGCCGAGAGGAATACCTACAAGGTATCAGTGTTGCATCAATAATATTAGCGAAAATACCTACCGTTCTATTATCCAAGTGGTCAGATTACAGTTTCATACCGATAACAGAAGGCAAGAAGTCACGTTTGACAATATTAAGCGATTTCCTGAAGGATGAAGCTGTTAAAGTTTCTACTACGTCGAATACCTACTTTGCGCCTACGCGCAGCGACCAACATAAACATAAAAATAACGAGTACGCTCAACAACGCTCGCAAACAATATTGATGCACACGAGTGAAAAAGATGAATGCTTATTCTGCAAAACTAGTTCGCATAATAAGATAACAGCCTGCAATAAATTCAAGAAGGCTTTACGCAAAGTACGTTGGCAATTTGTAAAACGCAGTGGCTTATGTTTTAAATGCCTACTTTCCCGTCATGACCGAGATACCTGCCCAGCCCCCGCCTGCGACAAGGACGGCTGTGGCCAGCCACATCACCCGCTGCTGCACTGCCCCACGTCCACTGAGCGGCGCTCCGAGACCCAGCTCGCGCCGCCGCCGGCGCCCGCGCCGCTGGAGCGGCAGCCGGCGTCGGCGATGCCGGTGCCTACGTCACCCCCGCCGCCGGAGCGGCAGCGGGCCTCACCGACGTCTGTGCCTACTCCCGCTATCGCCGCCGCCAGTTCCAGTGAAGTAGTGTCGAACATAAACGTAAGCGACAGCGAGTGCAAAGTGTTATTGAAGGTAGTGCCTATACGTATACATAGTGCTAACGGTATAATCCATTCCAGCGCTTTACTCGACGACGGGTCGACGATTTCGTTGATAAGTGATGAACTAGCTGAGCGCGCGGGTTTGCGCGGCCAGCCCGAGATGTTACGCGTACGCGGAGCCTGGAATGAGGAACTATCTTGCGAATCGATCGTAACGAATGTAAACCTATCAGGTATGGACAATAAGATCTATTCTATTAAAGCTCGTGCCGTAAAGAATTTAAATTTACCTGTGCATAATATGTCTACAGTAGATTGCAATAAATATAAAAGTCTGCACGCTATTAAACACCTGTTATGTACTACTGATTTAAAACCTGAAATTTTACTTGGTCAGGATAATTATCATCTAATTATACCGATAGAAATAAATATAGGTAATTCTATTGAGCCGTTCGCTGCACTCACTCCCCTGGGTTGGTGTGTTCATGGTAAGTGGCACGTGCCGCGGAGCGCTTCTAGGTGCACGCCCGCCCGCGCCGCCACTCACGCGACGCTGTTGTTGGACGCGGCGCGCTGTGCAGCGCCCGCGCCCGCTCCCTCGTGCCAGCGAGACCGGCAGCTGCAAAATCTACACGACGAGGTGAAGCGCTCATTCACGTTGGATTCAATGGGCATTTGTGGTAAGCCTCGTCAGAATAAAAATGATGTACTTGCTGTGGCTATGCTGGAAAAGACCGCCAAGCTCGTTGATGGCCAGTGGTGGGTTGGATTGCCTTGGAAGAACGATGACTGCTGCATGCCTGACTCCTACCCGACGGCGCTGAAAAGGCTGAAAGGTATAGAGAGGAAGATGGAAAAGGACCAAGGTTTTTCAGAAAGGTACAGAGATAGAATTAAACATTTGTTAGAAAATAATTTTGCTAGGGAATTGGCGGAAACTGAAACTACCACGAAAACGTGGTACTTACCTCATTTTGGGATTGATAATCCCAACAAGAAAAAACTGCGATTGGTTTTCGACTCGGCTGCAAAGATAAACGGTTTATGTCTTAATGACTACTTACATACAGGCCCGGATTTGCTGCCATCGCTGTTTGGAGTGGTGCTGCGCTTTAGGGAACATTTAATAGCGGTAACAGGTGACATCAAAGATTTCTTTCTCAGGGTCAAAGTTCAGCCGGCCGACCAACACGCATTCAGGTTTCTGTGGAGAGATAGTCTCACGGAAAAGGTAAAAACGTACATAATGCCATCTCTAATATTCGGCGCAAACTGTTCTCCCTTTGTAAGTCAGTATATAAAAAATAAAAATGCTGAGCGCTATGAGTCATCCATGCCCGAGGCTGTGCGTGCTATACAAAAGTCGCACTACATGGACGACTATATAGATAGTTTGCCCGATGAAGAGAGTGCTATTGAGATGGTGAAAAATGTTTCACATATTCACTACCAAGGCGGGTTCCAGATTCGTAACTGGACCAGTAACAGCGTTCAAGTATTGAACTCTGTGCCTAAAGAAACTTTAGGTACAGCAGCGGTTAAATTTAAAATTGGTCATCACTTGGAAGGGGAACGTACTCTCGGTCTCATATGGTTTCCCGGTACCGATGAGCTAGGATTCGATGTGTCTCTGAAGAAAATCCCAGAACACATTATTCAAGGTAAACAAATACCTACGAAGCGTATAATGCTTCAGGTAATCATGTCGATTTTTGATATCTTCGGATTTCTAGCGCCATTTACTATTCAAGGGCGAATAATGTTGCAAGACCTATGGCGGCTTCGGATCGGCTGGGATGACATCGTACCTACTGACATCTACGAACGGTGGTGTGAGTGGATCGACATACTAAAGGTAGTAGATACTATACGCATACCTAGGTGCTACCACTCGACAGGGCGCGTAAACAAGGCTGAGGCGGGCTCGTCCCCCGCTTCCCCGCATACCCCGCAGCCACAGCCTTCTCCCGGCGAGATAACAGCTGCGCAAGAGATAACGCCGCCGAACTCACCGCCTCGCTATAGCCACCTACAGTTGCATGTATATAGCGATGCATCTACCAAAGCTATGAGTACCGTAGCGTATTGGCGCTGGATAGATAACAATAATATTCACGTCGCATTTATTGCAAGTAAGTGCCGAGTCGTACCTGTAAAAGCCTTGACGATACCTCGATCGGAACTACAGGCTGCATTACTAGCTGCTAGATTAGCAGACACGATTATGAAGGAGCATAAATTAGCAGTTGAGCGCAGGGTATTCTGGTGTGATTCTACCACAGTTTTACAGTGGATACGAAACAATACGCGTACATATAATGTGTTTGAAGCAAACCGTTTGGGTGAGATTGACGATCTGACACGAATAAATGAGTGGCGATACGTGCCAACCAAACTGAATGTCGCCGACTTGGCCACACGAGAAAAATTTGATTATTCTATTTTTGAAAGTGAATGGTTTTCAGGACCTTCCTTTTTGTATCTGGATGAGTCATCGTGGCCTGCTGATCTCTGCCAACCTGAAACAAATGAAACATACATTGAAAATGTCATGGTTACAAAGGACTTACCTGTTCCGGGCGATTTACCGGTTCCGGATCCCCTCCGGTTTTCTTCGTGGCTCAGGTTGCTGCGGAGTACGGCGGCGGTGCTGGTGTTTGTCGATAGGTGCAGAGAGCGCGCCTCAGACTTGGACTGTGGCACACTTGAGAGGGCGGAGCAACTTCTTCTACGCCGGGCCCAACTCGAGACGTTCGCCGAGGAAATAGCTGCAATAAAAGGTGGTAAAAGTTTATCAAAAACTAGCAAGCTACTTACCTTATGTCCGTTCCTCGACGAACACGGTGTCCTCCGCGCAAACGGGCGCATCGATGCTGCCTCCGAAGTAAGCCTGGAAGTAAAGAAACCAGTTATTCTCGACGGCCGGAACCCTATAGCTCACCTGATTGTTCGACATTATCATGTTAAGGCTGCTCATGGTAATCAGGAAACCGTGGTCAATGACCTGAAACAAAAATATTGGCTTATTAGGCTTAGGCCTACGGTCAAGCACGTGGTGTCAAAGTGCATGCTGTGTAACATACGCAAGGCTACGCCCCGAGTGCCACGAATGGGCGACTTACCTCCGGCTCGCATGGCGCATCATCAGCGCCCATTTTCATACTGCGGGCTCGATCTGTTTGGACCTATGGAGGTCACGGTGGGTCGTCGCCGTGAGAAACGATATGGCGCTCTGTTCACATGTCTCACGGTCCGTGCCGTGCACGTAGAGTTAGTATCATCACTCACCACGGACTCGCTCATCATGGCTTTGCGGCGGATGGCGGCCAGACGAGGCTGGCCCCGCCAGCTTTACTCCGACAACGGAACGAATCTGCGCGGCGCCGAAAAAGAGCTGCAGAAGTCCATGCAGGACCTGGACAACGAGGCGCTGAAAGCTGAAGCAGCAAACAACGGTATGACATTTAATTTTATACCGCCACTTAGCCCCCACTGGGGTGGGGCTTGGGAACGCCTCATACGAAGTGTTAAAACGACACTCAAGGTAATTTTGAACCAGCGGGCCCCCAGAGAAGAAGTCTTAAGCACGCTGATGGCCGAGGTTGAAAATATAGTTAACAGCCGTCCCCTTTCACACGTTTCTGTAGAACCTGGAACAGTTGAAAGTTTGACACCTAATCATTTTCTCCTAGGTGCAGCGTCTGGTCTTCCGGTTGTTGGATCGTTTGATAACTCAGACTTGTTCCTGAATAAACAATGGCGGAAGGCCCAAAGGTTGACCGACATGTTCTGGCAGCGATGGCTAAAAGAAGTTTTGCCCCAGCTGCTGCCTAGGAAAAAGTGGAACGAGGAGCAGAAGCCCTTACAGGTGGGTGACTTAGTATTAGTGGTCGATCCAGCTTCTCCCAGGAACGTGTGGCCGAAAGGCATTGTCCAGCAGGTCATTTGCTCCAAAGACGGTCGTATCCGGCAAGTCGACGTGAAGACCAGGACAGGTACCTGGCGGCGTTCCGCGGCTCGCGTCGCTCCTATTTCATGTGGAGATGAGTGCTGAGCTGAGTCAGCACTAGGGGTGGGAGTGTAAGCGACGCTCATACCTACTTTGTTGTATAAATAAAATTGTAGGTACTAATACACAACTGTATGAATATTTAGGGTATTTTTGTTTAGTTTATGTGAATTTTAAGGTAGTTTTTGAAAAAACAGTCTACGGCCATTATCCATGACTTGTGTAATCCGCTCTCGCAAATATATCGCATTTAAAAGTTTAAAGTGTGTTTCGGTTGTTCTAAACATCATCCTCCACCAGCCAAATCATTTATAACAAAATTATTCCTATGAATTAGAAGAATTTTCGTGACATAAACCCCGTATCCGTTGTGGTAGGTGGTACCCAATTTTGTGCATCTGTCAAAACGGGCTGCTTACATTTCGACAACTTTAATGTCATAGAAAATTGAGATTTTGGACATTTAAAATGCGGAGCTCGCGCCGTCATGCTACTTTTACTGGAAGAGGATCCTAACTTTCACGACTCAAATTAACGTAAAACTCTAGAGAGGTGGTTAATTTAGAATCCCAGTTCATTTCGAGTATTCGTCGCAACATTTTCTGTTGTGTTTATAGCTGTCGTTAATGGCTCCGGCCCAGTTTTTAGGATTCCGTAGTGGACAAGGAACCCTTATAGTTTCACCATGTCCGTCCGTCTTTCTGTCTGTCCGTCCCACGGCTTCACACAGAGACGCTAAGTACTAGAGAGCTGTTTGGCTTAGATGTACATATTTATAACGCCGACAAAATGGTAGAATGAAACCTCGAAAAGACTTTTTTTAGGGTACCTACCTACAGGGGGGTACCCTAAAAAGTCTTAGGGTTAGGGTTCCGTTTGCGAAATATTAAACTTTAAAGCGCAAATATTTTTGACCGAGTAGTGCGTCCCCCCACCCCTGCTGGCTAAATGGTTGATTGTAGAAACGTGAAAAAATTCAGGGTAGTAGTACATACGATTAACTTAAAAGGAAAAGTATCACGGCTACGTAGACTTTACTAGTTAACGAGTAATTAGGCAACCAACTTATAAAATTTCGTACAAAATCAATTGAAAATTACTTCGATGAAGTTGTTAGTTCTGTAAAGCAGATAAAAAAAACCCTCTTTCTACGGAACCCTACATTGCGCGTGGCCCGACATGCACTTGGCCGATTTTATTACTTACAAGTCGATTAAGACAAAAAAACCGCCCCCAAAACGCGCAGAAACTATAGTTCGGTAATTTTAACACTAGGTGGCACTGACAAAAGTTTAATGATATTCTCAAATATGCCAAGTAGTTTCGCCATGTCCGTATGTATGTCTGTCTGTCTGTCTGTCTGTCTGCCCGCAGCCTAGCTCAGAGACGGTTAGTATTAGAATGCTAAAATTTGGCATAGACGTACATCTTAATTACGCCGACAAAACGCAGACAATTAATGTTAAATTCTATCATAATCTAAATTGCCATTAGTTCTCATGATGCTCTTAGTCTTTGTATTCAGGGTGTGAGACCTATTGCTATGGTATTCATAACGAATATGATCTGTTGCCATGGTATTCAGGACGTGAGGCCTGTTACAAATAGTTTTAAGTGTTATTCTGGATGTGGGGCCGGTTGCTACTATATAAGACGAATGCGATCAGTTGCCGTGGTATTCAGGACGTGAAACCTGTTACCAATAGTTTTAAGTAGTATTCAATACGCAAAGGGTATCTTGCTATAGTTAAGTAAAGTTAATACACCTACTAATATTATAACATGGATAAAGTACGAGGTCGTACTTATTGTTAAAGTATGACCGACTAAACAATCTAATTTAATATAATACGTACAAATATGTATTACTTGTAAGATACATTGTATTTTCATACGATGTCCAAGTGAATCTATTTATTTAAAACATAAAATATTTTTAATATTGATATGGTTCACTATAAGATGTTGTAAGGTTAGCTAATTACGTAATAATTTAAGACAAAAGGACCCTTAAAATTTCTGAATAAAATAACCGACATGGTATTACACGGATCTCACAACTTTTTGCGGTAGAAGAACTGAGTTGCGAGACTTGGTTTTTTTTACAAGTTATGTTTTTGATGGTAGAATATATTATAAAGAGAAGGTGGATATGGTGCCGGGCTGTCAAAAAACTGACCTGTGACAAGAGAACGCGGAGGATGCCACACCGACAAGGAGTCTAACTCGTAAATATAATGATAATGATGTACAGAAGACAGCAGGTCAACCTTTACGTGTTTGATGCAAAATCGCCCTTAACGTAACTGATTCGAGTGCACGTATGTAAAGGTTGATGTGCTGTCTCTGAATGTTCTGCCTTTCTTCGCATATCGTCGTGCCACGTGTAAGCGAACTCGCTGCATGATTCAAGGGGATTCCCCTCACGACCCCGCCGCGCTGCAACGGGCGCTGCATTCGCAAATGCCGGAAGAGAAATGTGCTGACTTGAACGCAGCTTAGCCGTGGCTCGGAATATCAAATCGCCCATTCGAATGTAGGTATCTACTGTAACAGGATGTTCCGAGAAGTTTGCTGTGGGATTTTTAATAATGGCAAAAACAGAAGAAAGAAAAAAGTGCATGATTGCAAAAAAAAGTAAAAGTTAATTTACATATTATCTACATTAAAAAACCATCCATCACCATCACCATCATCATCATCATCATTAGCCATTTGACGCCTACTGCAGGATACACAGATATCTGTGGCAGGATATGTCCTCCCTAGGCCTCCCTCATGGTTTTCCTAACCATAAATAGTTTTGCCATAATCGCCACGCTTGGCTTTCATACGGAAGCGTGTATCGCAAACACCAGCAATTTTTTTATTAACTCGCAGAATATTTCATAAGAAGCTGTTTACGTTTGAGCCCACTCTTTGTAAACAATGGTAGGCTGCCGTGCGCGTCACGGCATGGCTGTAAATACAATTTCTTAGTTTGAAAAGCTACTTCAAAAAAAATATATTGTTGAAAACATTGGAAACAGCAGAAAATAAAAAAATATATATATTGAAGACAATTTTTTTGCCTGCTTAGTATGTTGTTTTTTTTTGTAGCATCGAGAGCTTTCTTTATTCATTTTCGACGACCATAAAAGGCGCTCCGACTGTGCCAGACAGACTGAGCCGTTGCCCGTCCTGTTGCTTTATCGATTTTTTTTAAATCCGATTTTTTGTTTTTCATTATAATGTTAAAAATATTAACAAAATTTTGGCTGGAAGGAAAGAAGTCGATGATGACGATGATGTCATTCAAATCAAGGCGAAAAAATACGTCAACCAATGTTTAAAAAGGAAAAAATAAACGGTTCATTAAACCTGTTTTATTTACTGAAAACATTTGAAAACCCAGGCCCACTAAACTCAGTACTGTTACGTACCTACTTACATAAAGGTGCGTTATGTATACAGTCAATGTTACCTACAAAACTCAGTACTAGATGGCGCTAGATATGCATTTCCCACTTTGTAGCCAAAGTTTGGTCTCTATTTAGTAATGAACTGTGCCTACGGTCGAATGTCGAATTCATTAATTCCTTCTTACCATACATAATAAAAACAAAAGTATTATCAACGTATTTCTTTTAAAAAGTGCTTAAATCGCAAGTTTAATAAAATTATATAAAACCTGACATGAGTAAATATTTATTTACTCCATTGCATGTATGTACAGAAATAACAGTATGTTATCTTACAATATATGTACAACATTTAAAAAAACTAAACTAATTGTAAACCTAATTGTTTTCTAGTTTAAATAAAATATTTGAGCCAGATCGCTGCCTGCCGGTAGAGTACCGAGAAGGCTGGCGGCATCGCCTCGCTCTTTAGCGAGGCTTAACCTTTGGCCAAAATAGGCACCAGCCTAAGGCGTCAACCAGGCACGACGAGATCTCCTTAAATTATGAAACCTGATATTATGAAAAATTTAATTCTAAGAAAAAGCTCTTAGAACATAAGTTGTTTCCAAACACAAACTCTAATGGGGAACTTGCATCTAACGTAGATTGAAGTGAAATTGCTTTGATATCATAGAAAACATATGAAATCTTAGGAAAAATTACAAAATAAAATCATAAAAATATTTTTTTCGGGGTTTTTGGTATCACGAAAACAGCGAACAACACACTTAGTCTAATAATAAATAACTTATTAGATTCAGTTTTTTCATTGAATTCTAAACGTTTTCTTATAAGGGCGTAGATGCATAAAAACATTATTTTACATATCTCAAATATCGATAAATGCTTCATACTTTGTGGACTGAAAGAGGATGAAGTGACTAGAATTGAGAAAGAAATGTTGAGTTGGTTTGGACATATGGAGAGGATGAAGGAAAAAGAGTGACGAAAAAAATATATCGAGCGAATGTGGGCGGAAGGGCCGGTAAGGGACGTCTCAGGTGAACATACTTGGACATGTATTAGCAAAGGGCTAGATAAAAAATACCCGAAACCGGCGTTCGTGCATGCAACGACAAATGAATATTGAGGAAGCGAAATTGATCTGTCAGGATCGTGGCAAGTGGCAGTCCCTGGTCTTTGCCTACCCCTCTGGGATACAGGCGTGAGTGCTACATACATTATAAGCCGTTACGTGCAACTTGTGACGTCATAGTTTGAGCCCGATTTGTATGGCGCGTTTATGTACCACGTGACTATATTGACTTTTCCATAGGTATATTATGAAAAGTATTAATGCTAGAGAAAAAAAATACCACCTTTATTTTTTTAACATGGCCTCTCCCTATTATATTAAAACATTTTTTCGTGCAATTTCTCCATCGGGGTGTCTCTGTAGAAATAACCCAGTATGGCTTTGTTCTAGGCCTATATATAGGGCTTCTATATTAACAAGTATGTTTATTTTATTTGGTCTTAGTACCTTAGTACTGGCGTCGACAAATATATTTTGATGAACGCTTAAATCATACTTAAACGAAATAATAATATAGGTAGTTAGTCCACTGTCACTGGCGAAGCCTGCGTCAGACATTTAAGGATGTCATCACCATAGTCGACGGAATGTCTAGTGCGTCATACTATGACTACCTACTCACTTGCATTTCATCTCCATACGCCCACGCAAACTAACCCGATAAAGGAGCAAAGCAGACTCTTATCTTTAAAACTAGAGCTAACCGGTATTTACCAGGCAAGCCCGCAACATCTTAGACTCCGTCTTAAGTTCGTTTATCCATGCAAGGCAATTAAAGTTACGCAATAAATAATCGCCATTTGTTAAATGTGTACTATTCGGGCTCCTGAAATCGTTTTCATTGAACAACGTAGAAATATGTGTACAAGAATCAAGTAATATGTGACATAAGGTAGGCTTTAGCTAATTTGACAAATCCAATCCAGCGACCGACATCAGTCCACTGCTGAAGATAAGCCTCTTCCTATGCAGGCCACTTTCTGTCCTCAGCTATTTTCTTTTTCAATACATGATTTAAATCGCAAGTCCAGCGTACCGGCAAGCACTCCACGCTGTGTCTGTCGATTCGTGGTAGGTAATTGTCATGTTTTTTATCCCTTGGATTATTGGATTTTCGGTAGATCAGGGGCCTACTTATGCGCACCAAATCCTGAGCGATTCCAATCGTCTGTCAAATTCCATACTAATTTGACAGTTAGACGATTGGAATTGCTCAGAATTTGGTGCGCGTCATATAGGGGCAGACCACTCTGGCACATCCATCAACTTGCTAATTTGCTGGAAGTCGTGAAATAAAGACACCAAGTTTTAGCGCAATATGGCAATATTGACGGTAAGAGTACAGTCTGGACCGCCTAGTGCGACTTACCAATTTGCTCGCCCATTGGACCGTAATCATAAAGGCTTGTGAACAAGGGTTTGTGACCTTTGGAATATTATACCTTAAGCGTATCAAGAAAATACTGTGAGAAAATATTGGTAATTGAAATAAACCCTTCGCCATGTTTACGGTAAACATTCATTTTTACATTTACGGCTAGACTGTCGCCAAACTTTGGTTCGGTAAACTTTGATTTTTTTTTATGCGATAGGAACAAAAAAAAATTGTAAGCGCAGTATTGGCTACACCAACCTATCGGCGATCTTGCCCAAAACTTGAGACTTGTCACAAACAAGCTTGTCGCTGTGAAGCATATGTGTCACGTCATCGCCGTAAGTTAGCTGATAATGTGCTATTTTAAAACCCAATTTTATAGATTAGATTAAATTAGAACACTTTATTGTACACACTGTTTGTGTGTCTTTTTCTTGAGAAATAATAAAGTAATAGAGGTTTTAAGTAATTATTTTACAGGCTTGTACAATGACTTGTTTGATGTGACAATGTGGCTGAATAGAAATGCACTCATATCAGACTTAGGTAACCATAGATAGATTGGTTCCAAATCGACACCGCCGGACCTCCTTGTTTATGTTAACGTGTGCGTGAACACACACCAGAAAACAAAATACATTAAAAGGCTTACATGTCTAAGTTTTGCCGTATACAATTGGCGGTCTTATCGTATAAAGTAGTTTGTTATCGTGACAGCGCGAGTCTCGCGTTTTGTGGCGATAAAATATCAGAATATATCTGGAAATTCGCGACTTTTGACTCGCGTCATGCTACCTCTACCTCTAAGGTCGTGCGTTTATTTTTAACACCCTGTTAGTCACGTGTTTCAGTACATGCCCGCACTGGGAATCGAACCTGGGTCTCCCGCTTCCGAGTCCAATGTTCTACCCACTAGGCTACCACCGCTTCTTTTCTTCTATTTGCTTCTCTCAAACACTTTTTTCATAGAGTCAATCAATCGTTAACCTTCAATACAAGATGGCGGCTCGCGCTTCCCAAAGGTGGTAAACTTGGCTTTTTATTTGCGATCACCTGAACTAGTCAAAACCGTTCAGTTTCCACCTTTAGCAAAGCAAAGCCCCCCCACTGACTGGAATACTACGTACCTACCTAATTTTGAATCATTATAATTTAGGGAGTTAAAAATCATGAAAATAATTTCTTAAAAGTTCATATCCGTCATCATCATCAGCAGCCATTTTTACGCCCGCTGCAGGACATAGGCCTCCCTCATGGTTTTCCCTAACCATAAAGGGTTATGCCATAATCGCCACGCTTGGCAGGCGGGTTGGCAATCGCAGTATGCGATTGGAATTTCAGGAACACGCTGCTGCCCTGCTTCCTGGTAATTTATTTCTTTAGTCGTCTTCTGCGACATCCACGGAATGAAATGGAGTGACGCTATTCTTAATCCGTAATTGACGTTGAATAATCAACCATTTTTTTTGCCCAGTAGCAACTATAAACTGGGTACCTACACTATACGTGACGATACAGTGCAATGGATATCCTGGGCCCGATGGCTGAATATGCATTATACATCACTGCCAATTTACCCGCTCGACGAAGCACGGAACCAATCGAACTGACCTTTCACTTGTTATTCTTACGAAGGTCTTTTCAATGCAAATCTACCTTGCTGAAGCTAGTGACATGACTTGTTCTAGGATTAAAATGGTTGGGTATGTCCATTTTATTTCAGTATGTATGCATATAAATTCTGTCTCTGTTTAGCCAAAAATGAAATAAAACGACCCCATAACATGTTTTTTTAATAGCTTAGCTTTTCCAAATTCTACTGAGTTTTTAAATGTAAAACAATAAATGTGTTGTTTTATCAGTGTCAAGTTTTAAAATGTTATGTTCTAAGAAATACGCTATAAATACCTACAGGTCCAACAAAACTCTAGCTCATTATTTCGTTAGCAAGTCTCGAAAGATGACAACAGCGAGATCGCTCTCCGTTGATCAGTTTCACATTAGACAATAACCGTAACTACACAACATCGTTAAACTAGTATTCAGACATATAAAAATACTATTCGCACAACAACTGCCTTAGTAAAAGTATGAAACTACCAGTCCAACGATCGTCTTGTCGTTACGGTTATCGTCCAATGTAAAACCGTCCCTTTTCTGTCAACGTAGGTTTGTACCCCGGTGGCTAAAAAATTATGCTTCATTTTGCTGAAGCTACCTACCTCAAAAGATAGCTCTGGATTGGTTGCGTGAGACTAGTTTCGGTTAGCTTACATTAGTTACGCTGTAGCACGTAGATACAGGATATAATTACTTTAGCGATAAGCCATAATGTACGACATCGTTAGACTAGAGGTAGACGAAAGCGTGATCTGGAAGTCTTTACATGGCACTACTAAATTACTGTCAGTGCTGTCGTATAACTGTTACCATTGTGACTCTTAGAAAGTTTGATACTTGTTGGCTGAGCATTCATATTTATTGTGTAGATAATATTGTACCGTATAAAGAGTGTAAGAAAGGTTATAATAATAATAATAATAACTTCAACACAACACAATCACTTGACCTGTGCTGTGGTAACCAGGCAAGGACATCACAAACATGGAAATACACCCAGACTGAGGCCATTTGTACAAATGTACGGCGGACCCCTGTGGGATGATCATGGGATAATGAGATATTTTTATAATAGCCTGTATGTGCAGTGCATGGACCGTATATATTTTTAGTTGATTGCAGATTTGCACAGAAACCAACTAAATACCTTATAATCATCATCATCATTCAGCCACAAGAAGTCCACTGCTGGACATAGGCCTCCTCCATGGATTTCCAAAAAGACCGGTTGAAAGCGGCCTGCATCCAGCGCCTTCCTGCCACTTGGATGAGGTCATCTGTCCATCGTGTGGCTAGTCGTCCAACGCTGCGCTTGCCGATAATACTGTCAGTTTATTAATATGACATATTTTTTATATTTGTAGATAAGGCTTCAATAATACGCCTAAGTAACAACAAATTATTTTTTCATTTTTGAAAACGCAATATAAAATACAAAGACATTCATCATCATCATCATCAGCAATTTGACGCCCCCTGCTGGACATAGGCCTCCCTCACGGTTTCCCCAACCATGAGGGTCCCCGCCACAATCGCCACGCTACAGACATTATAAACATTTATCTAATCTCTCTTTTTTCTATAGCTGATGGTATCGTCATACCATAGGATCGTTTTTTTTATTTCCCGCCAATTTCTCAGATTACGTTTTCGTTTGCCAGACTCTAGTACCTATTCATACAAACACAAACGCACAACTGCCTTAGTGAAAGTATGAAACCACCAGGCCCTAGAGTCTAATAGTGTTTCACTTGAATCATATAAGCACGACAATAGTTATTATATGCCTCTATCGGTAGTCTACAAAGCAATAGTAGTACAATGTCATTTGTACTTCATGTCATTTCCAATTGTAGGACCCACGCAAATTAAATAGGCATCTCTCGCGAAGAAAATCGAATCGCGCGAGGCGCCGAATTAAGTTGCACGGGTTGTATCATTGGAATGCGATTGGTTACTAGACTTTTATTAGTGTCAATAAAACAACCATTACGGTATTATGACTCCATTGACCAAATAAGTGGTTTAGAGACTCGCGTCCCAGTCCGACGACGTCGTGTCGTTACGTCCAATGTGAAACCGCCCATTTTCCGAGCAGCCAGTACAAGAGCAAAATAACGTTTGGGATAAACTGCACAGCAAAATAGCGACGGCCACGAGAGTTCGACAACCCCTTTTTAGGGTTCCGGTACTAGGATGAGCAAGATATCCTTTTGTTTAGAGCGTATTTACTTGTATAATTTTAATGATTGATTTTTTTGACAATTAATGTAAAAAACATGCACCAGAAAATTAAATAACGGACATTTTAGACCATGTTTTAATTTCTTATGGACGAAAATGGTTTTTGAAGTACGTCTAAAATGCCCACGATGTTCTTCTCTAGTGCATTTGTTTTCTACATTTCAAAAGTGTACCTTATAATAATGTGCGAACAAGAGAGACACGTTCATACGCAAAACCAAAGGATCACTATCTCATTCAAATACCGGACCCCTAAAAAAGGGTCGTCGACCTCTCGTACCCGTAGTGATTTTGTCCAACTAGCCGTATAGATCTATCTGTAACCACCGTTGCAAGCTCTCCCGTAAGCCTCGCCTTCTACTCTGTACCTATTTAACTAAGCCATTAAAAAAAAGCGCAGTTTGGCGAAATTGTGTACTACACTAAGGTTTATAAAACCTATTGTCCTCAGCACGGGTTAGTGCAACAAAAAAAGAATATAATACACTAAGGTTTTTTATTTTTTGAATAGACAAAAAAAAATGCTTTTTTTTTCAACATCGGTGCCGATAGTAATTTCAATAATTTCGAAACACTGGAGTCACTACACTATGCAATTCTTGTACTCTAAAAGCCCTTTGACCTTAGTCTAAAATAAACAAAAGTCTATTGAAATCAATAAACACGAACAATAGCGAACACAGGAGCGAGCGAGATCTGCAAAATAAGGCGGAGAGTGGATTTTCTCATTTTTAAAGCGTTTGTAAAATCACTATCTAGCACTTTTTTAGTTGAACAACAAAAAATGAGTTTCCGCTCCGATTAAAACAAGGCGAAAGCCTCTATACGTGACGCCAACTTGTGCTCGGCCTGTCGTATTATTTGCACCTACAGTGTTAGGAGTTCCAGACAGACCGACCAGCGAGATAGAGACAGGAGATAAAGATTCAAATGTATCCCACGGAGTCAGAGATCATTCACATTGTCCATAAAACTGTAGTACCCTTATCAAGTTTATGTGAAAGACATTGATTGAGGGATGGGGTTAAATACAACCGAGATTATAAGACAACGAACGACGTTGTCGTCTTAAGTAATCCTCTTCTATGCCCAGTATAAGTCAAGAATGGAGACTTTCACTAAGTAACCCGTTCATTCTCGTCTGAAGTCTCGTCAAATCTGAAGACACCACAACTTTATTTTTTAGTGCCGCCTTTCAACCACATTTCACAAAAGTGTAGTAATTTTTTTAATCATTACAAATATTAGAATGTGCGAATGAAAGGAAGCCAGACAAAAGAACAGTGATCGGTAGTTTATGCGACACTCGTACGCGGGACACTCAGAAAGTTTTGCGAAAATAAAATATTATGTTATTAAGTAAATCTTTTCAAAGTAGGTACTCTCCACCAGCCTCTATAAAAATTCTCATGCGTCTGACCCAGTTTTCGAAACACTTTTTCCAGTCCGCCGCAGACACCTCGTTTACAGCCTGCCCGAACGCTGACTGCGCATCTTCCGGCGACGAAAATTGTATCCCTTTGAGCTGATTTTTTGTTTTCGGGAATAAAAAGAAGTCACACGGTACTAGGTCAGGGCTGTAAGGAGGGTGACCCAGGAGTTTGACCGGCGTACTGTCCAAGAAGTCTCTCGTTTTGTGTGCGCGGGCGCGTTGTCGTGGTGGCCCGCGGAGCCGTCTTTGGTCGCTTGTTGCTACCAACAGAGAAACTTCTGCCAAGGATTTGGTAGTATGCCATTCGGCGTTGATGCTTCTCTGGTTCCGTAAAAGAATTGATACCAAATATCCATTAAAATAATCGCTGCCGCGAACGCCCGTCAGAAGTGGTTGAGGCCCTATGCTCCCCTAGGAGGTAAAAGAACGAAGAAGAAGAAGCCAATCGACTGGCGCTTCGTTTCTGGATCGTATTGACAAATCCAGGACTCTTCACCTGTAATGACGTCGTAAACACGCCGAGACGAGCCTGCTTAAAATTTGTTTATCATATGATGGTACCGTTCCACCAGGGCCTGCTTCTGAGCGTTGGTGAGAATGTGCGGCACCCAGCGTGAAACTATCCTCCTCATGCAAAGATGCACGTGTAGAATCTCGTGAAGGCTTCCCGATCCAATCAGTTTGTATGCAGTATGTGCCGAATCTCCTGATACGTAACTCGCCTATTGCCTTGGATAAAATTTTTCACTGTTAGCACGTTTTCTTCCGTAACAGTCGTTAAAGAGCGACCACTTCTTTCTTAATCCCTCAAAGTTAATCGACCGCGCTTGAATTCCTTATACCAACTATAAACGGTTGCCTTGGAAGGGCGTGAATGAATGCTGTTTCAAATCTGTCGTACGATTTGTCCGGTTTCAGGCGACACTTGAAATCGTAAAAATGATAGCGCAAAAATGTTCCCGGCGCAGATCCATTTTTTAATGAGACACGATAATTTAAATTAGCTCGCAAAACATGTACAGAGAAATTTTTAAATTGGATGTACCTATTTTCGCTTATAAATAAGCATATTTTCAAAATAGATTATAGGTACCTGGCCAGTCTCTCATATATAAAAACTTTTTTTTCCCGATACTTTCTGAGTGGCCTGGTATACCATGACTGTAATTTTATCATCGGATCCCACACAAATGGGTGAGACACAAAATAATAAGGAATCGATCAAAATACAAAATATATTCAAGGGGAAAACCGGGGTAGCTGAGAACCAACCCTGTCTAGACACATCCTGGACTGGACATTAGGTACATAGCTGAGCTACCTCCATTTGCCGAAATATTTTTTTGTATGCTATACCTACATAATATTGTTTGTAATTGTTATTGTTATTGTCTGTTTATTTTCGTTTATTCTTTACATGTGTTTTTGTTCATTTCTTCATTTTTATTTCAAAATCACAATTCGCCAATGACTCTATTTAATGAAGGGAGTAGGTTTTATTAGCGGATGCCTTCGCACTCACTGACCGTATTAGTTATCAAATAGCCTATAAACTGTTATCTAAGCAGCAAAGCTTATCGAATAGCAAACTCGTTATGTTGTTTCGTTTATGGATTATATATTTAATTTTTTACGTTTTTTATTTAATTTATAATAAATTATGAATTATTTTACTTTTTATTTAATTTAGGAAATCCGGCACTGGCGCTCCGGCTGGCCGGTCTGGCGGGGTCACCATGTAAGGAGGCTATTGGTTGGTGGTGATTAATGAGACGCGTGCGTACAGTTTGACGTCGTATATTGGACTCTCTTATTATGGATTACACATGTAGCTATCCTAAACGGGGCTAGAAGATGTCACTACACTACATTACGTGCCAGTTTCGAGTTTCTATAACATACTCGTCAGTTGTCGTCGTTGTCGAATCCCATGTCGTTTTTGGACAATTATTGTGAATCCTAGGTTTGGATAAAATCGGTATACTGAATATCTGAAGCCGTACAACCGTACTTCCTCCGATACAATTTACCTGCGAGTAGCGACACTTTTAAACCGCCTGAACATCCCTTTTATTAAGACAATACTTCTACGAATATCTATATCACAGATAGATGTCACCCCAACATTCCATTATTCAATTAAAACGAGACAACTGTTACGAAACCCTTAATTTGATATTAACTCAATTTGAAGCATGTTACGAAGCTACGTAGAGGGTTATGTAAGCAGAAAGTTTACCAACATTGCTACGACACAACAAAGTAGCTATACAGGGAGAGCGTTATATAACTAAAGCATCTAGGACCTGATAGAACACCTAAAATTTACGTAACTTCATCGTCACTTTTTAACAGCCATCGTGGTAATTGATTTTACTAACGATGCCATTTATCCCACAAAAATACTCATTTGCTAATGTCACTCAAAGTTTGTCGCTTAAATTAACATAAGCCAAAATGTGCCCGGCTTTCCCAATTTCCAAATTTTCTTACATTGAATACGATTACCTCGGATCACGGGTGATTATAGTACGTACCCTATTCAACATTTAATAACTTATCGATTTTCAAACTCCTCCGGCTGGTCGTTTTACGTAACTCTGTCCGCAAAAAAAGAAAATGTACACAAAAAACGATACATACAATCTTGTAGAGCAACTGGGGCACATGAATCGCAGTTTGGTTTCACGGTCGCGAGCAGCACACGAATTTGTTATTTAATGGCATTGACGATCATGTGTTTTGCGGATCGGTAGCCATGTTTTTATGGTGGCACGTTACAGCATCGCGAGTTGACTGAAATGTTCACCGCGTTTGGGTTTTCTCGGCTATCGGATGGTACCTTTGGTTGGTTTAATTGATTGTTTGTGTTTAGGGTGCTTCTTTTTTTTGTTTCATAAGTTAAGCGCGTATTGATCGCGTGACGTGAGCGGCGGCAGGTTTCGCCGCAACTGGCAGGGCGGGCGGGCGCGTGGCGTCTCCCGCCCGCCCAGTGTTGCCAACGACATTTTTGAAATTTGAAAATAAAATGTATAACTATTAAAATTCTTTATTGCATTATGACAAAGTTTTGCACACAGGCAAGTACTTAGGAATAGGCGAATACTTAGCATTATCAAGTCAATCCAAGTCTGGTTGACTTGATAATGCTAAGTATTCGCTAAGTATGTGTTCAACATCGTGAGCCCGCTCACGTGCAATTTATAATACTGAAGATATTATATAAACATAATAATAAATAAATACATACATAGCACCTACAAATTTCCAAATTGTGTAAAGTTGATTTTAGATTCCGCGGTCGCTTTAACATTATTCATTGCTATTCTCAGCAAGGAACTATCCTCTCAAGATGTAAGGAGGTAAGCACAAAGTCAATGCTTGGAAGAATCTACAGAGAGTGGGGAATCCAGAACTTACAATATCCTCATATTTGATGGTTTTTGGATTGGAAGGAATAGTTTTTACAATGGCTAAAACCCAACTTAACACCAAGAATAATATTTTTTTAGCTGTTCGCAATATATCTTTTTCCGTTTTCCACAGCCTGAATACACTAGATTTGACGGGAAATACGTTAAGTTGACAACACTGCGCCCGCCCGCCGCTCGCCCGCGGCCTGCCCGGCGGTCCTGCGCAGACGAGCGCTTCCACACATGCTTTATTTTGACCCCTAACGTCTTTTTATTCGATCAGCATTGCCAATAGACATTGATGTTTATTGCCCTAAATGACTGTTGGTTATTTGTACAAAGCTTTTTTCGTTATCTCCGTGTTCTTTTTTGTAGTCTAATCGGCAGACATTATTTATTTTATTATTGTCAACGAATGGACCGTTTTGTGTATGTTATTTAGGTCAATCAACTCGATGAATTAAGAATTTTTAATTTATTAAGTGTACAACATATCATGTATATATACATATTTAATCTCGGTAGAGTACCTAGGTTTGTTACGTGGCAATCGTGGCAAGTGCCACGATTCTGACAAATCAGAGATAAATAATTATGCAATCTAGATAATAGAAGCTAGTAGGTTCGGTAACAGGAATAACTTTATAGAAAAGTTAAGAACAACAAGAAACAAACTCTACAAACAGTACCTAGGTGACGCGAATAAAACAACTCTGCTCGATTGTTTGACCATTAGCACTGGAACGGCCTTACGAAAATGCGCTGAACATTGCAAACATAACCGGATGCCTTTATATCACCATTGTCTTTTATATTTGGTCGGATCTTAGACACTTTAGTTTGCGTCGTGCATATTCACAGTCAAGTTGTACCAGCGAGCCCGGTGCAAATAGAAACTTATTTTTGCATTTTTTTTTATTCACATATTTTTTTAACTGGCCAGTGAATTTTACAAAAAGGAAAAATCATGGCCGGCGTTCTATTCATTGTGATTGTACCTCGCAAAGAACATGAAGAGACTCTACGAAAAAAAACAAATGCCAACGTCACTTTTGAAATGGAAAAGGAAAACCCGCAAGAAATTTTCCGCGAAGTTAGTGAAAACAAAAAACGATTTGAATCGGTGAAAATATACATCCAATCTGACGATGGCGGTGCGTTATCAAAGTGTGAATCGACCGATTGCTTGCGAGAGAAAGAAAACTGCTTTAAAGTGGACTATCCGGTAATAAATTCGTCCATTTGTAATGACTTCAAGAAGAGCTATCTGAAAAATTCTTGGGAGGAACTGAAGCTAGCTGTGAGACCCAGAAAGAATAAGTTAAAGATATCAACTCCTTATCGTGGGGTCGACATCGCGTCTGCGTTTCAATCGGACACACCACTGGAAATTGTAAGTTTAATATGCAGCGAAAGGGGTGTGTCAGGATCGTGGCAAGAGTCAAACCGTGGTCTGTAACTAGCCCTCCAAGAAACAGGTGTGACTTTAAGTACCTATGTATACATACATGTTTTCATACAATTGAAACAAGTTTCAACTTTGTATAAAAAAAATTGAATTGAACGAAAAGTTAATGTAGATCTTTTGCTTAATGGTTTAATTAAACCATAAATAATTATTGTAGATACTAAAGATACGGGTTTCAGGTTTTGCGT
Organism: Yponomeuta evonymella; assembly: GCA_963969515.1. NCBI lineage: Eukaryota > Metazoa > Arthropoda > Insecta > Lepidoptera > Yponomeutidae > Yponomeuta > Yponomeuta evonymella. The sequence continues at coordinate 6,927,446 of OZ018353.1, forward strand.
TGTTTCAATAACACGTCGTAGGGTCTATCATAGAGCTTAATATAATTATTATGTATTAATTGATTATATACCTATTATTTCATATATAAATCTACCTAGAGTCTATTATATTTAGTTCGATAGTTTGGTAGGGTATCGACTGCCACGTTGGTCTAGCGGTATCACGTCTGATTACCATTCCGGAGGTCGTGGGTTTGATTCCCACTGGGGGCCGCCATACATTAGTACAAATGGCCTCAGTCTGGATGTATTTCCATGTTTGTGTCCTTGTCTGGTTACCTTAGTACAGGCACAGAGGAAGTACAGGGTGTTATAGTTTGGGACCAGGAGAAGTGATTGTGTTGTGTGGAAGTTTTTTTTATTTATCTAGAGTACATAATATTTTTTTATAAATTTCCCTGTGCTAACGGCCAACTTCGAAGGAGCAATTCAACTGCAACTCACTTACTCACTTAGTAGCAGTAAATAGGTAGTAATTTAGAAGACAACAAAGATTTCACTGTTTCGTTAATCGCATTCCACTTCCCTCTTACATTACCAATATGGACGTTTGTATCACAGAACAGAGAAAATAATTTTCTGTGGTGTGTGCCTAATGTTTGTTCGCAGTTACGGTTGAATGGATGAACAGATTTGGGTGAAATTTACCATACATTTTTTTATTTCTTTTTTTACTTTGAGAGGAAAACAATGAACTAATAATTACAAAATGCACGTAACTTGAATATTATAATAATATAAAATAATTTAAATATGTTCACTTATAGCTAAATATCCGAAATGTTATTAACATAACGCAAACACTCAGGTCTCCTCGCGATGGTTTTCTTCTCCGTTAGCGAGTGGTATTGCTACTTTAAATCCACAAATGTACGTAACTTCGTTATATGCGCTGTTATTGTTTTGTGGGCAATAAAGTATAATATAATGAATTAATTAGAAATACGTCAGCGCTTGAAATTGCCAACCCGCGGTGGGCACGCGAGGTAATTAAGCCCATACTCACTCTCTGAGAGAAGGCCTGTGCCCAGCAGTGGGACGTATAAAGGCTACTATATAAAAAATATATATACTTTAGAAAACAAAGTCCTTACTACATGCCCGGATTGGAACCTACGATCTCTCGCATGTGAGGCACGGGTACTATCGATTTCGCTACCAGCGCTATTATCATCCAATCCCAAGCAGTGAGGAAATTGCCAACCTTTCGCACGTGTGGAAGCGTGAAGATCACCGTTTCCGAGACGGGATTCCCTCAAAGAGGGAATTGGCATTTACTTCCACTTATTGTCACATAGACGTCGAAAATTGCATTTCCTTAACACCTACAGTTAACAAAGAATGTGCTTATTTCATACCATTTGTTATTAGCAACGTTCTTGGTTTTGGGCTCTTCAACATTCCTTATCTATTTTCCTCGGTTCATTGTATCTTTCTTCCACGTCTTCCCCATAAAGAGATCGGAATGGCGATGTGCTACAAAGGATTATTTGAAACAAAATATTTGTGACATGAACCTTTTGCAATTTTATGTTCATCCGATTTATACACAAAGAAAAATGTGGTGGAAAGATCTAGATAGACATTAATATTAGGGGTTAAAGTATGAAATTGCCGTTTTATTGCAATAGGTTCTTTGAATTGACATAGAATCTTCATGGTTTAAGGTTTTCGAATGAAACTTTTTTCAAATGGTTTCTATAATGTTCTTTTTTTAAAAAATGTGAAACATTTTAATATCGACTTTCAATTGTTTTTGTTATTCAATTTAGACAAGAAAGATGGATACTGCGAAAATTCGAGTGATTTTTGAATACGAATATGTTTGTACATTGCAGATTCTCTCCGAAGTACTTCAACGACTAAAAATAAAAAATGCGTCGTGGACAGCAACCAAAAGCAATGATTTTTGGCAGGTAAGTTGGTTACAGTAAATCCACATTGATATTTAATATCGTTGCTTCTAAGGAGAGCTTATAGTGTCAATACCATTACCCGAAGTCATTATGGAGAAATACAGAGTGCGGAAAGCGATTTCACAAGGCGCCATAGTTTCATATTTCAAAGGGATAGAAGAGTATCTAAGAAGGAAAATCCTGGAACAGAAAATGGAGCGAATTCCGCTACGATACGCCATGCGTGCTGCCTGCGTGACGTCATAGGGACACCATGATAACCCGATTACGCTCGCTCGACTAATTAGTTTGATAGCCATCTTTATGGCGCATTCAATTATGCGCGTCTCAAACTGCTAAAACGTGCTGTGCATTATAAACTTTACTATCTATGTGTTCTGATAGAGTTCTTAACTGAGTTTTTTCACTTAGCATATTCTTTTATTCTTATGAATCTTGAAAATTTCAGAAACTTCGGGAATTTTTATGTATAGTTAAGGTTCCGTAGTTGACAAGGAACCCTTATAGTTTCGCCATGTCCGTCTGTCTGTCTGTCTGTCCGTCTGTCCGTTTTTTTGTTTGTTACGCTTTAATGCAAAAAAATTAAATTACAAACCTAAATAACAAGTAAGTGTAGATGTACAAAGGCAGACTTATTTCAAGAGAAATTTCTTCCAGCCTGCCTAAAAGAGGTCCTTCCGTCTGTCCGTCCGCGGCCTAGCTCAGGCTATTAAGAATAATTTATTAAAAAAAAATTTTTTACCTTACCTTCCCTACACCTACATTAGGGATGCAATTATTTTTCTCGCTTACACCATACTATGGGGTATCGTTGAATTGGACGTTTAAAAATATAATGGGTTTAGGAAGATTTTTTGATTTAACCCTAAATTTGCGAAATAAGCGCAAATTTTTGTCCGAGTAGGGCTTTTCCCCTCTCCTGGCTAGACGGTTGATTATAGAAACGTAAAAAGAAATCAGGGTAGTAGCACATTATAATGATCATAAAAGGAAAACTATCACAGCTAAGTAGGCTTTACCAATTAACGAGTAATAGGCGACCGACTTATAAAAGAAAAAAAAAAACTTTGGCCTTTGCATCTACATAATGAGATGATTTATACAGCGTCCAGTGGCTCCTTCTCTCACATAGATGGTTGAAGGGACCACTCGGACGCTGCAGTACCTGGGACATTGTTTTAGATGAAGTAGGCTTGCCAGGATGGTATAGGTGCTGACCTATACCATCCTGACAGCTTAGTCGGCCTAGCCCACAGGAAAGACGAGTCAATACGTGCGGAGCCAACCAGGCCGCCGGTTTCCTCACGATGTCTTCTTTCACCGTTAGCGCGTGGTATTGTACTAAAAGAAAAACTTCGTACAATATCCATTAAAAATTACGTTAATGATGTTGTTAGTTCTGTAAAGCAGATAAAACCCCCTCGTTCTATGGCACCCTACACTGCGCGTGGGTTGACACGCACTTGGCCGATTTTTTTATTGGAATAACCCAGAGCCTAAAAACCGTTTCTTCAGTATCGGTAATCTTAAGAAGACCTAAGGTAACTTATGTATATATTTATTTCTTATTACGTGAAGTGATACACAAGAAACTCTGTATTCTTCTCAAAATGATCTCCTTCAGTTATTCGGAGACCGTGAGAACCTTGAACTTTACCTACCTTATATTAGTTTTTCTAAAATTCTTACATCAGAGTTTAAATCGACCATTGCTTGCGTGACTGTATTAGGACCCTATCAGGCATTATATCTTCAGACTTATCACATCCACGTTATTTTCCAGGTGATATTCTCATTAGAGTCCAGTAACCTGTGCGAAGAGACGCTGCAGGTTCTGAGGACTTTTGGCATCGGATGTCGCGGTCAATCCTCTATAAGTGTGATCCCTTCAACTTTGTACTACAAGTCGTCGAATGACGAAGGATCTGTACCCAATACTCCAGAGGATGCTAGCTTAATTAAGTACGAGTACTTATGATAGTTCTAAATTCGGACCCAGTTGGTGAATTGAGAATTTCGCTAAGTAAATCGTTAAATGTAGTGCTGTCTCTTCGAATTTTCCAGAAAAAAGCGTGACAGAACGTTACTTAAATATTTAATGTGAAATTCTCAATTCCGAACCCGGCCCTATATCATTCAAATTTTCTCACAAGGAAAATGGCAAGGTGGAAAAATCTTGATATTCATCATCAACCCATTATGTCCCCACCGAGGGGCACGGGTCTCTTCCCTGAGGAAGGTATAGGCCAAAAATTTCTTGATAAATAGAGCAGTAATACAAAATGTTCATATTTGTCAGAAATTTCGTTGTTAGCTCTTTGGAACATAATGTATTCGCCGCTTTTATCTAAAACATTTAAAATATTCAGAATCCTGTTATTACAGCAGCTGCTACGCAGACAAAAATACAGAATGCCTAAAGTACCTACACAGTTAGATATTTAGTGAACTAGTATAATGGGGAACTTTCCTAAAACTTAGATTGGAGTGACATTGTTTTTATACCATCGAGAAAATAGATGAACTCCTATTATTAAAAATAAAACCTTAAAAAGATAGGTCTCAGACGTCTAGAAATTTGTTACAAATATTAAAAAAACTTAGAACGTTTTCTAATAAGGGTGTAGACACACAAAAACAGTGTTTTACGAGATAACTCTAATATTAGTTATGAGAGAATTTTTGTGCCTTGTGACTAGAATTAGGTTTTTTTTAACAGGTTATATTATCAAGTGTCAGTAAAGAAAAATCTTTAACCACCACTATTTATGCTTTAACACGGCCTCTTTAATGAGATCAAATAATTTTTTTACAAGTTCTGCATTGCACAAAAATGTTTTGATCGGTTCAAATTGATTAGGGTTAGATAATAATCATCCTAATAATCATCGGAAATTAAGATTATTAGTTTACCTCATCATCATCATCATCAACATCATCATCATCATCATCATCATCATATAGCACTTAGGTAAGTCAAAATCTGTCAAATATAGCACTTAGGTAAGTCAAAATATTCTATTTTGGTATTTCAGTGAAAGCAACACAAAGTGGTCTCGTTTCACCTCATCAGTCTGCGCCCGCCAAAACCTGGCCCAAGTCATTCACGTAGTAAAGGCTGATGCAGCCTTGACTTTCGATTGGCTGTTCCTGCTGATCGTAGCCGCTTTTGTGGCCGCCATAGGCCTCGTGGAAAACTCGACGGTCATCCTTGTGGCCAGCATGCTCATTTCCCCTCTTATGGTAAGTATTTTAACAAATTATAACTATCAGGATACAGTTGTTGTAGGTATTATTACTTATAGAGGTTCTACCGCGAACTGGCAAATGCAAAACTTATGAAGCCCACCAGCTCGCTGCTGCTTACTGCTGGGCAGCAGTAAACTTGTACGTTATTATGTGGCAGTTTATGTTCAGATACCTTAAGAACGTTTGCACCTTCCAGGGCCCCATAACAGCTGGGACATTGGGCACAGCGGTACACGACCGTTCTCTGCAGCGGTTAGGCCTCCAGAATGAAATACTTGGGCTTTTCCTGTCTCTGGTCATCGGATTCATTTTCGGCCTCGCCATCTGCACTTTCGACGAGCGGTACGGGGTTGGCGATTGGCCTACGTACGAGATGATGTCACGGTAATGCTATTTTAATAGCCATTTCACTTCCTCTATCATCACGTTTTCGTTGGCAAACTTGTACTCCCTGTAACAAACAATAAATCGCTTTCCAGAGGTAGGTTTTTAAAAGGAAGTATTACATACATTCTATCTTACTTGACCTCTGTGTAACCTGATAATAAGCGAAGATCATTTCTCTTATAGTCAATTGATGCATTTAGTTCTAAGAAGGCTATAGAAAGGTTAGTTGGTCATATTTTCATCTAATTAAGGCACAAAGATTTTGTTGGTTTATGGCTATCAATGTGGTTTCCTTCAGATGCGAAGTACGATCTCTCTGGGTGGGAGTGCTAGTGGCCATCCCAAGTGGCGCAGGAGTGGCCTTAGCGGTACTGGGAGAGTACACAGCCTCTCTTGTCGGCGTTGCAATTTCGGCTTCTCTACTTCCCCCAGCTGTGAACGCTGTAAGTTTTATAGTACAAGTTACCTTCACTGTTATATTTCCAGAAAGGTCAATTTTGACACCAATTCATTATGCTCACGTTACGTCACAAACCAGATTATCATATATCCTATTGCGAGGTATGTCTTTTTAGGGTTCCGTAATCAACAAGGAAATCTTATAGTTTCGCCATGTCCGTCCGTCTGTCTGTCTGTCTTTTTGTCTTGCGGCCGCGGACAGACCGTCTGTCTGTCCGCGGCCGACAGACTCAGATCTAGATCAGAGACGATTAGTAGGTACTAGAAAGCAGAAACTTGGCATAGACATACATATTAATCACGCCGATAAAATGGTAGAATAAAATCTTAAAAATTACGTTGATGAAGTTGTTATTTCTGTAAAGCAGATAAAGCCCAGAGGGGTTTTAAAATAATTATTTCTACGGAAGCCTACACTGCGCGTGGCTCGACACGCACTTGGTATAGTGCCCAGCCTAGGTAAAGATATAAAATTGTAGAGATAAAATGGAATAAAAATCAGCTCAAATGTGAACCCGCAAGCCGGGGCGTAAAATATAATTTCTGCGGTAGCGCACCTCCTGGATCGTAGGTACGTAGTTTATAACAAAAAAAAATTATCAATAACATCATTTTCAGGGTCTCCTCTGGGCGATGGGTTTACTCCACCTCTTGTTCATGGACGATACGACACGCTGGTCCGACGTGATAAGTAGTAACACGTACAGTGACAACCCGGCCGTGGAGTTGGCTGTGCTTGGGACACTGTCGCTATGCTTGACACTGGTTAATATTGTTTGCATATTCCTCGCTGGAGTTGCTGTGTATAAGGTAAGCCCTTCGATATTATTTCAATCCATCCATCGGCCTATATTTGTTTACTCGACTAGTTGACGTACCGTATACCGAAACCGGCGTGCGTGCAAGCAGCGACTAATGAGTGTTCATCATCATCATCATCATCATCAGCCATTTGACGCCCACTGCAGGACATAGGCCTCCTTCGTGGTTTTCATAACCATGACGGTTTTGCCATAATCGCCACGCTTGGCAGGCGGGTTGGCGATCGCAGTATACGGTTGGAATCTCAGGAAAACGCTGCTGACCGTCTCCTGGTAATTGATTTCCTTAGTCACCTTCTACGACATTCACTGAAGGAAATGGAGTGACGCTATTCTTAATTCGGCGCCACACGGATGAGTGTTGAGGAAGCGGAATAGGTTTGTCAGGACCGTGACAAGTGGCAAACCCTGATCTCTGTCTACTCAGATCTCTGCCTACTACCTCTCCCAAGATCACACTCTTTTTTCTCCTCAGTCACCCTCATCTATCGCCACTGCCAATCTGGTATATAGATCGTCGGGCCTGCGAGCCGAAAAGTGTGGTCCACGATGTCTCTCCCAATTCGTAATCTCTACTTGAACACATTCTATCCCATCCGGGTTTATCGATTCTTCAGCAGATGTGACCAGTCCACAGCCACGTCGGTTTACTAATCTTAGAGGCTATGTCATTGCCTTCTTTCCAGGGCGAATGATGCCATATTTCTTATATGTATCATTCGATCATTCATTACTATTGGAACCCCAAAACGAAATCGTCTTTTCTGAGCAGGTAAAAGAAGTATCGTCGTTAGAGAAAAAGGAAATAGGATGGTGGCGAGCTAAGCGGAATGTCCTTGAGAGTTCAATTCGAAGTCAGAAGACAAACACCTACTCCGCTTTTCAACCCTCGTGGAGCCAGATCATTGAAGGGTAAGGTCTCTCAAATAAAAACCGGATAAGTGCGTGTCGGGCCACGTGCAATATAGGGTTCCGTAGAAAGACGTTTTTTTAACTTCATATAAGTCATTTTCTGGATTTTGTACGAAATTTTATTTTTATAAGTTGGTAGCCTATTACTCGGTAACTAGTAAAGCCTAGTTAGCCGTGATACTTTTCCTTTTGAGTTCAATATATGGGAGAGAGGGGGACGCCCTACTCGGACAAAAATTTGCGCTTTAAAGCTTAATATTTCGCATACGGAACTCTTAAATAAAAAAATAGTCTTCATACATACACCCACAATATTTTTCAACGACCAATCTAACGTTGCCCCACATGATGGGATAGACAGAAAAAAAAACATCCCCACTTTTCATGTAGAGAGAAAAAAATGTTTCCAACATTAACTTTGTCGGCATGATACATATGTATACACATACCAAATTACAGCTTTCTAGTACCACCGGTCTTTGCGCTAGGCCGCGGATGGACAGACAGACAGACGGACGGACATGGCGAAACTATAAAGGTTCCTTGTCGAACTACGGAACCCTAAAAAACAGGAATGAAACACTACACGGACGGACTCATCTTTTATTGCATTATTTATAGCGACTATTCGATGCTCACACGCAATAAATAATTAACTTTACTTAATAAAAAAATCGAGATTAGACCCATCAAATGTACTATAATTCTAGTGCAACCACTATAAATATAGTGTTTGTGAAAACGTTACATAAAAGTAGGAAACTAACCAAGGTCACCAAAACCATGTTAATTGGCAATTCAATCCAAATAATGTCCCAAATTTACGTTTCTAAAGAATTTACAAATGTTTTAGTGAATGCATAGACCCATTGAAGGACAACAAAGTAGACAATGACAAGAATGTCGCAAAGCCGGGGCCAGTACAAAGTGACACTATAACATACCGGCGACGACGTCCGCCGCCCGTCTTGCCCAAGCCCAAAATACAAAACATTGCGGCGTATCTCCAGAGTATAAATAGGGAAATCGGGTAAGACATTGCTATAGATTCAATCTAGTAATAAAGACCGTAATTTATTTTATATCTCTCTCGCTTGCATATTCTATAGATATCTATCCATATCCATATCTGTTCTATACTTTACACATATCTAGACTAACCAGACTAGAAAAGAAAATTACGGTCATTTTAGACTTATTTAATTTGCATACATATCTTAAGTGTTTCATGGAGAAAGTTAGAGTAAGAATTTGTAGGTAATTCAACTTTATTTATCAAAAGAATACTCATTCTTTTACAATCCAACATCTATTTAGAAATGGTCGAATGTGCGAGCGAGAGATAAGCAACCTAATTTACACACCATGTTTCCACGGTCCCTCTGCCGACTACAATTGTTCGAATATCGGACGTTAGGCTCTGTTTCATATGCTAACGGTGAAGGAGAAACATCTTGGCTCCGCACGTATTGACTTGTCTCGTCTTTCCTGTGGGCTGGGCCGGCTAAGCTGTCAGGATGATATAGATGCTGGCAAGCTTACTCCAACTAAAAAACAATGTCCCAGGCACTGCAGCGTCCGAGTGGTCTCTTCACCCATATATCCCTATTTCATAAAGCTACATATCGCAATAAACTTGCAATTGTCAGTAATTTTTGCTCAACCTACTTACCAATCGTTAAGTAAGGTGAGGCAAAGATTACTGATTCAATTACCGCGTTATCACTTGCAGTCATAAGATCCTCCTAACGATTTGCGTTTTAGGACTGGTGATGAAAATACAATGGATCGAACCGAAGTGCTGAATAATGTAATAAACTTGACGAGTGATACCAAAGAAAGTGTAACTATTGACCAAAAAAGCGAAGTGAATCAAGCTGATGATCGTTTGAAGAGCTTCAAGAATAATGAATATGAAGATACTATCGATGATGATAGAGCAACGATCGAACCATCGGAAAATTACACAGTGAATACAAGAAGATTTGGCCAGCATTATTTGGAGACTATGTCTTATGATGTTTAATAACTTTAAAACAAAACTAAACTACCTACTTAACTCACTAAGATTTCTGTGAGCTTATGTTATGCACAATTTCTTTCTGCTTTGTTAAAATATAGAGCAAATTTATTTACGATTTAAGTTTTTGTTCTCTCCAACCCAAAAGCTACGTACGTACGAATAATAGCTATAAATTCAGTTATAAATAACTATTCCCGTACAACATGCGGTGGTAGCCTAGTGGGTAGAACATTGGACTCGGAAGCGGGAGACCCAGGTTCGATTCCCAGTGCGGGCATGTACCTATGACTTTGTTTTCTAAGTTATGTACATTTGTAAAGTTATAGTAGCAATACCACTCGCTAACGTGAAGGAAAACATCGTGAGGAAACCTGAGTGTCTGAGCTATTCATATACCTCAGCGCTTGAAATCACCAATCCGCGGTGGGCACGCGTGGTGATTAAGCCCATACTCTCTCCCTGAGAGAAGGCCTGTGCCCTACAGTGGGACCTATATAGGCTGCTTATGTATACCCGTACAATGCATCAGCTTACTTAAAGGCAAACTCAATACGGAATAACTTTTAAAATTAGCACAGCGTTTATGACATCTCAAGATCAATTAGTGCAATTGTCAACAAGTTAATAAATATTATCATCTCACATCACGTCCTCAGTTATGATCCTACTTTCTATAACGACGGACCTGGCCACTGACAATTCAAAATGCCTTCAGGAGTCATTTTTATAGTCTGTATTCCGTCAAGTAACTACGAACACATCCTTCACTTTGGGAAACCCAAAGATATTATTCCAATAGACGACGTCGATTACAAGCAACGTTGCCGGTTGCAAGTGGAGTTACGAAACAAGAAGTCCGGAAGCATCCCTGTTCATTTGACGCAGGAGTATTATAACGAAGCTTTCAATCCGACCCTAGAACATATCAAGGAGGACGACGAGTACATTACTATGGAAAGCGTAAGGACAATTCATTGACGTAATCAGACTAAGAAAGATGCATTCTGAACTCATGTATCTGAACTGGTGCTAAAGAGAGATAAAAACTCTTGCAAGTAGTATTTTCATCTCACCTCCAGATATTACAAGAGTTGCTCCTCAAATTACGGATGGATCACGTGGTTTGGATGAGCGACAAGGCAGGAAATTACTTCGAGGTGATATTTCCTTGCCCGACCGGGGACCGATGCGAGACGATGCTACACTGTCTGACGCAGCTCGGCATCGGAGTCCGGTGCAAGTCCATCGTCAGGTTATTAAAACTTTGAATTATACTTGGGTGACTTTTAAAACTTTGTTGCGGTAGTTGGTAGCTTTGCTAAGTAATGGTGGAAGTGACGACTGAAGATGTTACTGGATAGAAACATCGCAGATTTGCTTGCATTTTTTTAGGAGGCGATTTTAAACTGAAAGATACTCCCAAACGTGAGTCAGCACATTTCGAAGTTACTGTCTTTTTCAGCGTGCTGCCGTGCAATGTGGTACATTCAGCACTAGATCGCGAGGAGTTTGATGAAGAAGATATGATGTAAGTTTTTAAAAGTACTTAGAATTTAACTTCTTAGGTTTTTTATCTCCGATGCATTTGATACTTTTCCAGGCGTCCAGAGGACGCAACACGATGGCGTAACTTCGTGGAGTCAATCAGATCCAAGCTGACTGTGAAGCAAGTCGTGGATGGTGTCAGGGGTGGCGGCGAGCTGTCTTTCGACTATCTGACTCTTATTATCACAGCTGAGTTAGTATATTCGCTTATCCCAAGTCACGTAGAGTAGCCTCTATACTCAAAATAAAGCTAGAACATCTGTCAAAGAAAGATATACGTATAGTACGTTAGTACTTCACGGTCATCTGCAGACAACTTATGTTTTAACGTTATTTACAAAAAAACTGAATGATAGATCCATCGAACTCGATGACAGCTTGCCCCGTAATGCCATCTCGCGCTCAGTATCCACACCATTCCAAAACATGGCGGTCCTGAAAATTAGATCCTTACTAACGGTTACCCTTTTCACAGCTCACTGGCCGCTCTTGGTTTAGTTGAGAACAACGCATCAAATATCGTGGCAGCCATGTTGGTTTCCCCATTGATGGGTCCAGTTATGTCTATAACTTTCGGAACCATAATTTCCGATAGAAGCCTCGTGAAGAGCGGCTTTGAAAGTTTAGTATTGGGAATGATCTTTTCTTTGATCTTTGGTTTTATTTTTGGCCTCATCCTGGGAACGACTGAAATGCCTTGGGGTTTCGGTGATTGGCCGACGGAGGAAATGAAATCGAGGTGAGTTTCACCTATTTTATGCAACTTTAGCCATGTAGCCTGTGTACGCGTCACTGTAGGGCGCAGCCCTTCTCTCAGAGAGAGAGAGAGAAAGTATGGGCTTAATCACCACACGCGACATGATAAATCGATGCTAAGGTCGTGCGCACGTTTTTATGTAGGTAATTGTGAAGAGATTTGACAGCAAGATTTAACAGCCAGTTCAAGCATAAACACCAATACTAGCTCTGTCAATAAAGATTGGGTGTAGGTGGAAAAAATCGAGTACTACAATAGTTGTTAACACTTTGGCCTGTGTGTATATTTCATATCATTCAGCTTTGGTCAAAATATAAATAAACTATTGATAGAAATCGTTAAAATATTCAAAGCAATAATGTCTGTCCAGTTATATGCTCGTCATTAATACATCTCATTAATTCAAGAAATATCAACCACTGTTATCAATTTTTTAACTTTGATAGTATTTCAAAAACTTGTTTATTTACACCTGTGTTGTGTCTGTCAGAAAAAAACTGAATTAAATGAAATATAGGTAAGTTGCCTTTACCCAGTAGCTATTTTCCAAAGGTTTATGTAATTTCAGAGGCAACGTCAGGTCCTTATGGATGGGTGTGCTTTGGGCGCTCACATCCGGTACTGGAGTGGCTCTGGCATTGCTGCAAGGCAGTGCTGGGCCCCTTATTGGCATAGCCATATCAGCTTCATTATTGCCCCCAGTCGTTAACTGCGTAAGTGTAGCTACAAGTAGCGTACTTTGAAGTAATTAAAGTTTACAGGGAGCAAAGTAAAACAAGCTTAGTGCCACCTGCACATAATGTAAGAACTTCGTTAAACTTTTGCGTCACACTTTTATAGAGTCACAATACAGGAAGAATGTTTTGGATACATAAGAGGTTCGGATTTTTTTCTGCAGGGTCTATACTGGGCGTTGGCTTGCATTTGGTTACTTTATCCCGGAGTGAAAATACCTCATATCAAAGGAGAAGAATACTCTGGCAATTCCTCGTACAAACCGTTGTACCACGATTATCTTCCAATAGAATTTGCTGTTAATGGTGAGTAAATAGCTATAGTATTTCACTTCATCTACCTTTCTAGAAACCTAAGGAGTATAAAGTGTAAAGTGGAACACGAAGGAGTAGGCCAAAGCTACGGATTGTTTCGCGCCACGATCTTGAGACATCTCATCGTGTACCTTTCCGAACATAAAAAGGGAGATTTAAAAAATCACACTAGGTATTTATCTATAAATAAAAACTTCCACACAACACAATCACTTATCGTGGCCCCAAACCAGGATACCCTATGCTATCTAAAAATACTTCAAGACTATAAGAAAATACGAGCGTCAACTGTAAAACTATTATAGGAATCGTAAGTTGCTGCCTAACAATCGTGAACGTGATTTGCATCTACATTACCGCTATCATATTCCTGAAGATCAAGGAGGTGGCGGCACCCTACACTTCCACACCAGACTTGAGACGTTTCTGGGAGCAGGACATCAAAGTGGCAAGAGAAGCAAACAAGGCTAACCTTCGACGGGCCGAAGAAGATGAAAGAACTGAGTGAGTGTCTGGTAATTTCTTTTTCACTAACGTCGGAAAGACTTTTTATGGTTCCTTACCTGAAGGATGCAAATTGCATCCTATTAATATGCCTACGAGTCTGTATGTCGGTCGACTGACCTATCTCTCAAACCGTAATGGGTACCCAGTTGAGCAACAATTTTTTTTTAACTGGCCAAGTGCGTATCGGGCCACGCGCAGTGTAGGGTTCCGCAACAAGAGGGTTTTTTATCTGCTTTACAGAACTAACAGCTTCATCAAAGTAATTTTCAATGGTATTACAAAGTTTTTCTTTTATAAGTTGGTCGCCTATTACTCGTTAAGTTGTAAAGCCTACTTAGCTGTGATGGATTTCCTTTTAAGTTCATATGTGCTACTGCCCTGAATTTTTTCACATTTATACAATCAACTCTGCTTCCTACTCTGACAAAAAATGCGCTTTAAAGCGGTACCCTCGGTACGTGTGTCTGAGTCGCACTTGGCCGATTTTTTTATTGCAATACACTAACACTCTGGGAAGTCTATCAAGGCTCTATGGATGTCAGTTTATTCTCTTCCAGATTGGTGCTCGATGACCTGAACCAAGACGGAGATGAAGAAATAAAAGCAAAACTAGAGGCGGCAGTCCAGGAAGCTTTGGAGGACGATGAAACTTACAGAAAAGTAAAGCGGATGAGCTATCAAAGTCACAACGCCGATGAGGTGAGAGGTCATGTTTTTTACGGTTCCGTACCTTAAAGGGAAACAACGGAACCCTTATAGGATCACCTTTTTGTCCGTCCGTCCGTCTGTCTGTCAAGACCCTTTATCTCGGGAACGCGTGGAGGTATCGAGTTGAAATTAAAACTATATACTCAGCTCAGGTCTACACTTAAGGGAATCAAATGTTATTGGGTACGTTTCGTTGACCTAGAACTATTATATTTGGCAAGTATCATTTTATACTACAAATACAGGGAATCTGTAAACTACACATTTGTTATTAAATCATAACAAAAATTATCTTTAAAGATCGAGAAAAGCTCTGAAAAAACTGCAAGACTCGATTCCTGAACTATTTATAATATGTAAGTACCTACCTATTTTGTACGGAACCCTCAGTGGGCGAGTCCAACTCGTACTTGTCCTGTTTTTTATTTATTTCTGTAAATCAAAGCATGCATTTGTACGTGTGAGTTTATCTAATGTAATGTAGGTATGCAATCATGCATAACTTTAGAATTAGGGAAAATAAAGCTGATAATAAAGCTGTTTTCTGTCTACAACGGAGTAGGTAGTATATATATATATATATATATATATATATATATATATATATATATATATATATATATATATATATATATATATACACACATACACGTATACACAAACCTTGGAAAATCAACTGCCAGCAAATAGTATTTTGTACTTACGACTAAAAAGGACTACATTGTAAAAATAGTGTGCCAACTCATAATGATTTTAGATAAATAAACGTCTAATGGAGTCCTAACAAGTTGTTTGTGACGAGCAGATCAACAATCGTTTCAAAATTAAAAGTGGTTTTTTGTTGACATTTTCCTCACTAACTTTAATAATTAGGGCAGGTCTCATACCAAAGTTTTGATCCATAACAGATTAGGTAGTTTTCCGAAATAAGCCGTCCCAAATTATGACCCTGTATATCGAAATGCAAATAAGTTTATTAGTGGAGAAATAAATATGATTAACTGTCGCGTAGTTTCAAAACTAAAAATCTCAATTACATTTTTTTGCTAATGGTGCAATTTTTCGGGTTCCGTACCCAAAGAGTAAAACTGATTGCTAAGACTCCACTGTTCGCCCGTCCGTCCGTCCGTCTGTCACCAAGCTGTATCTCATGAACCGTGATAGTTAGACGGTTGAAATCTTCACAGATGATGATGTATTTCTGTTGCCGTTATAACAACAAATACTAAAAACAGAATAAAATAAATATTTAAGGGAGCTCCGTCCGGCTTTTGGCCGTTTTTTGCTCGATATTAATAACGGCAACAGGTAGACGCTTGAAATATTTAAATGTTGCATAGATAATGGTACGAAACCCTTCGTGCGCGAGTCCGACTCGCACTTGGCCGGTTTTTTTCAAATACATGTATGTCGTAGTAAAGTATTTAAATCAGAGAGTTAATTGAATCACTAGACAGTTAATTAAAGATCGATATTCAATCAAGTCACTAGCATTTTGATTTAAATAAATCAGCGTCGAAAACGTTTAACTATCTGTCTGACCGAAAGCCAGCGTGTTGATTAATAATAATGTTGAATAATAATACAAGATGGCGGTCACGACAACAGCTGATTACTTTTAGTCTTTCTTTTGGCAAACGTTGTGCAACGTTGGTTTGTTGTGTGAGTGGTTTTTTGTTTCAAATTGTGGTCTTTGGTGAAATTGTAAACATGTTGTCGACTCCGCCATGATTATTTCAAATGTTATTGTTATTTCGGTATGAGCGTGAAGAACTGAGAGCTTGGAAATTCCGTGTTTTGTTTTATCGTAAATATGGTTACTCAGCAAAATTAAGAAGAAGAGTCTTGTTTTTGTAGTGAGTTTTTGTTGCAAACATGGCTTTAGAAGACTCGACACGTTCGTTCAAAGAAACATTTTACGAAAAGATTTTGGAAGATGATGAGCGACATCAAGGTAGGTTTGTGAGTTTATTTCGTTAGTTTTTTTTATTGGTTACGTTCTAAAATAAGCTCAATGCATTTCTACACTAACGCTTGTGTGTATTTTCTCTTGTAGGATCTACAAGAAAGTCTTGAACGCGGCAAAGAATCAATGACGTAATCAAAAATGTGAAGAATGCTAGGGTGACCATGCTTGAACGGGGAAATAAAACGTCCATGAACTACTACTGGTTGGCCAAATATGACATAATGACGACAGGTGTTGAAGAATATTTAATCTTCAAAAGAAAAGCGGCAGAAGAACCAATTATCATCATGACATCCTGCTGAGTGCTCACAAGAGCTGTGGACACGGAGGGCGAGATAAAATAGTATACTCCCTGAAATCAAAATTTTATATACCCATAAGAGCAATTCTATTGTTCGTAGCTCTGTGCCCTACGTGTGACGCAAAAAGACACGCTCCCAGAAAAAGTATAGTAACGCGACCAATCGTGTCACACGACTTCAATATAAGAGGACAAGTCGATTTGATTGACTTTCAATCGTGCTATGATGGTGACTTCAAGTGGTTATTAAATTATCAGGGTAATGCCACCAAATTTGTAAGTCTTCGCCCCCTGAAATTTAAACGAGCATCAGAAGTTGCCATGTAGTTCATGAAAATATTTATGAAATTTGGGGCGACCTACATTTTACAATCAGACAATGGACGTGAGTTTACAGCAAACATCATAGAAGAACTGACTGCAATGTGGCCTGAACTCAAAATTATACACGGGAGCCCAAGAAGACCTCAAACGTAAGGGAGCGTAGAGAGAAGTTACCAGGATGTGGAAAACATGCTGCGAATGTGGATGAAAGATAATAAATCAACTAATTGGTCAGTCGGGTGCTATTATGTTCAATACCAAAAAAATTCATCATTCCATCGGATAATAATAGTTGTAGATTTCCGCAATGGTGTTTATAGAGTAGGGACGAAAATTGGAACTATAAAAAACTGGTTTTCGAGGCATGAATTGCAAGAGCAGGTGGATGATTACCATGATGATATATTGGATGTCCCAATTTCATTAAGAGAAGCTGTTAGGAATGAGTCCATGTTTGGAGGACAGGGCTTCCAAAAGTGCACCTGCAAACCGGCACCGAAGCAATGCTTCACAAACAGATGTGCATGTTATAAAAATAAAGTGCTTTGCGGCTCCAAGTGCCACTCCATTTTATCTTGCATTAGTAAATAAGTTTATGCAGTGAATTTTTATTCGATTTTCATAGATTTTTGCACAATTTGCTCGTGATAAAATATAATTTTACCAAAGTGTCATTATATTTTTATAGTTTAAATATTTTTTTGATATCATTCAAGTTATCTAACGTGTTTTTATAGTATTTAACATATTACTTGTGATCTCATTCAAGTCATCTTATGTGTTAAAAGGATTAATGTGTAATAATATTATGTTATTCATCATTTGCCAAGAAATGCATCCCACAGAAATAATTTTAATTGTGTTAGTAAGCATATTTTTTATTTGTATTGTTGATTTCAATTTTGTTGTTGAAGATATATTATAGTTCCTTTTTGTATGCCTTGTCTCGCCCATACAATTTTTGTGGAATAGGTTCTAGCTAGTATGTAGTTTATACTTAGGTTGAGCAATAATGCTTAACATGCCATTAATAAAGGTAAAATTAACCAAACAAATGTACCAAATATCTGCAGCAGAGCAGGTTTTATTTTTTCTAATTAAAGAAACATAAAACAAAAAAAATATATTTTTATTGGCTATTCATTTTCCTAAATAATGAAATATCTCGGTCCCCTTCAAAAGCTAAATTCTTACCAAGTGGGCATGACGACGCCTAAGATGGACGTGACGTTACATAGATCTGATAAAGGCCAGTTTAGCAAGGTATGATCTTCAGTTTCGGTTGGGTAGAACATGCCGTGCAAAGGTGGCCTTTGTCAGATCGACAAACATGCACGCCACCTAAGAGGGCATTACGCCTTATGAATAAATATAAGACAAGCAATGTCTTTTTACTATCCATTTTTTTTCCAATCAAATATCTTGGTCACCCTACCGAAGTTGAAATGCGTCTTGTTGCCTAGAAACGTTTAGGAAACTCGTTAAACGTTTCGTTCACTCACTTGTCTGACGGAACTTTAGCGACTTGATTGAATAACTGTCTAGAGATTCAATTAACTCTCTGATTTAACTACTTTACTGCGACATGTATATGCAGATAATAATAAGTTCCTCTATGTGCATAACTTTAGTCATTAAGAGTGGTCTCTTAAGAAAGATGTTCTCTAACTACAACATATTAAGTTGTTCCTCTTATACACTGTCTCAAATTCAAACTGTATAAGCCGATCATCCTGTAGGTAGGTAATTTTTAATAATTTATATTTCCCCCGCCCGTTGCCTACACACTAAACACGATTAATGTTACATAATTTAAAAGCTTTACTAAAATTAAAAGTAATCTGTAGACTTTTGACGATCTACCTATCTAGTTAGTGCGTGTCGAAAATTGCAACTTTGGACCTTCACAAACCACATTTTGGAAACTACTTATAATATCTATGCATGACTTTGGCGCAATATTTTTTTTTTTAGGCAACATTAATCCCCCTGCATTATAATTCTGCACTGTGCCGAGCATAAAGCCAAGAACTTTACCTACTTTCGAAAAGTTTCAGGTTCTGGATCGCGTTTACCATTTCTATGAGGTACTTAGAAATTGTTACACACCACTTTTGCAGGTAATAAGAAGCATAGGCCTCCATTCCCGACCATCCTCACCAAAGAGGTTGAGCCAACTCCACTCCGGAACCTCAACGCCGACTATGGGCCAACCTAAAGGATCAAACATGGACGACATTGCTGCCCTGGATAAGCTATTGACCTCTCTGCTAAGTTCTAGACAGGGCAGCAGAAGATCAAGGTCTTTTTGTTCTCATCGTGGGACCCCACGGTCCAGTCGGATGCCTGTAATAAATGAGCTAAGGAATAGACGCTCAGATTCTTGGCCTGACCGAATATTCGAGAACACAGTCGTCCAAAGTGTATTGAGCAACATAAAATCGCAGAAGACTAATTCATCTGCTGAAGACCCTTTTTTGACTCCGAAATGAATAAAATGTAAGAATCTTGGAAATAATGTTATCATTTGAATACGAGTTAATTAATGGGTTTAAATAAATCGACAGGTATTTATAATAAAAAAAAGCAACTTAAACATAAATTATTTTAATTTTTTTTTTCCCCTTCATGTCATAGCAACAATTAATATTATTTATCTACTGTACAAAACAGTATTTTATAATATCACAGCTTTATTTTATAATGAGCTTAGGAGAATGTTTTAAGTTACATTTCGCACTAGTTTAAGTACTTACAAAGGCAATAGTTTTTTAAATAGACATTTATAGATAACCCAACTAAATACTGTAAATTAAATACACCATGTAAGTAAAAAATATTTAACGGAGACACCATCGATATGTATTGTTAGGCTATTGCAATAAAACTATTAAAAAAGAAACAACTCACTAGCCTGCTTCTATTAATTTTGCCTAAAATACTCATCTCTTTCATGATGGATTAGAATTACCAGACAGACTTGGTTTATCATCTGTTTCATCATTATTTACTTTAAAACTGCTGTGCTTGACTTGCGAACAGTACACATCAAATCCTAGCGATATTGTATTGTCATACAGCACTCTATATTTAGTTGGTAAAAAGAAAAAGTTAATCAATTGTGCGGGTGGCCAGATGTACCATTCGGCCCGATAGAGCATTACAAACTTGTCCTTTACTTCACTCCTAAAGTTCTCTAAAGGTTCCTTTTCAAAAAGAGCAAGGCTTCCAAAGAATATCAGAATCATTATTGGGGAGAATACAATTTGGTCCAGAATAAGTTTCTTGGTCACGTTTCTCCAAGTTCTACCGACTATGAATCTGTCCAGAACTTTGTACCAGTGGTGGCACAGCACTCCCACTGAGGCTCCTGATGATGCCATGTGGGCCGTTCTTTTGTAGTCGTATTTGTCACTTTCCTTTGTGAATAACTCATAATGTTGCTCAAGGAAATCACCGAGACCAGACAAGGTAACTGAAATTGTAACATTAGTATAAAATAGGTACTTGTCCCTAAACGCCGTCCGGACGAAGCCACGCGCCTTTGAAGTCCCCGTTCTGTAGGTGTTGGATGCCAGCTTCCGCCAGGTGAGAGTCAGAGCTCGCATCTCAACGGCTCTGCAAAGGTAAAGAAGACACAAATAAACTAAATTGAGTTAAACATCACAGATTTAATTTAAGGAAGAAGAGAATATTACCATGATTTTAATTCATTCCAGAGAAACAAGAACATTTAAGACTGTTATACAAAACTAAATAATAGGGGTTAAAGTATGAAATTGCCGTTTTATTGCAATAGGTTCTTTGAATTGACATAGAATCTTCATGGTTTGAGGTTTTCGAATGAAACTTTTTTCAAATGGTTTCTATGATGTTCTTTTTGTAAAAAATGTGAAACATTTGAATATCGACTTTCAATTGTTTTTGTTATTCAATTTAGACAAGAAAGATGGATACTGCGAAAATTCGAGTGATTTTTGAATACGAGTTCCGACGCGGAACTAACGCGGCAGAAACAGCCCGCAATATCAATGCTGCGTTTGGATAGGGGTCTACTAATGAACGCACCGTGCGATTTTGGTTTGAACGCTTTCGTGATGGAAATTTCGACTTAAAGAACGAGCCACGAGGAAGACCGCCCACACAGGTGAATAACGATGAATTAAGAGAGATAGTGGAAGCCGACCCTAGTCAAACTACCCAGGAATTAGCGGCATGGTTTAACGTTACCTTACCCACAATATTGACTCACTTGCGTCAAATTAATAAAATAAAAAAATACGAAAAATGGGTGACTCATAATCACTCGAATTTTCGCAGTATCCATCTTTCTTGTCTAAATTGAATAACAAAAACAATTGAAAGTCGATATTCAAATGTTTTACATTTTTTACAAAAAGAACATCATAGAAACCATTTGAAAAAAGTTTCATTCGAAAACCTCAAACCATGAAGATTCTATGTCAATTCAAAGAACCTATTGCAATAAAATGGCAATTTCATACTTTAACCCCTAATACTTTCATTTCATAGTAATACACAAAAAAGAAACAAAATAAACTTTACTGGTGAATCAATTACAAAACAAAATCATCGTCTTTATTTAAATGTTTGTTATGTTTAATCCTAGAGGTATACATATCATATCCTAGAGATATCACATTGTCATACAGAATCCTATATTTAGTAGGCAAAAAATAAAAATTAATCAACTGTGCCGGTGGCCATACCACCCACTCTGCCTTATAGAGTATCCAGAACTTATTTGATACTTCTTCATTAAAATTTGTCCATGGATTCTCTTCAAATATAGCCACAGTAGCAAAGAATGACAGTATAACAACTGGGGTACAAATGAATTGGTCCAGTAGAAGTTTTTTAATAGCCATCCCAAGAGATCTTCCTATTATCACTCTATCAAGCATATTGTACCAGTGGTGGCAAATAATCCCTGCAGTGAAGCCTGAAAATCCCATCTGAGTTGTGCGCATGGGATCATACTTGTCTATATCTTTCTGTGACAATTCATAGGACTGCTCCAAGATATCTCCCAACGATGTTATGCCTACAGACAGCAATACATTGGTGTAAATCAGATTTCTACGATTGAAAGCATCTTCCTTTGCAGATTTATAACTTCTATAGGCTTTAGAGATAAACCTTCTAACCACCATCGTTCACCTAGAAGAAATGAGACTGGTGAATGTAGATAAATTATTTACAGGAATCATTTGCTACATACCTAAGCTAATTAAACAGGATGAAACAAAACCCTATATACATACATAATGAAAACTAGTGGGGGTTCTAGTCATCGATACAAGCAATTTTTACTTTGCAATCCTGATTTAAATATCAGCCGTGCTTTAGTTGGCCATTTCAAAGTTTTCCCCATTCCCTAAAGTTTTCAAAATACACTACGTCCACTTGTGTCTACGTTGGTTGCAGACCACTATATCATAATATAAAATAACCTAACCTAACATCTATAACCTTAGTACTTCTTTATAGGTAATGTACTTACGTATTTTAGGGGGTTAAAGATGAATTTCAAGAACATAAGTGGAAAGTTATTGAACCTATTATGCTACCGACATATTGTCATTCTTACGGTGGTTATATAATTCAAAATTATAATAAAATTGTACTACGAAAATTCTTCATAACCTAAAATTGCGTACAGACAGCTGTAAAAACAAAAGGCCGCGAAATAGAGATGTGATCATATCAGCGAGGTTCATCGATGTTGAGTTGAGGGGCAAAAGATCGATATTTGGACAAAACGAACAATGCATTTTTACTTCTTGATTTTTAGGGAGTCAGCTAAGAATGATAGTTTAATTAATCTAGTTTCGCCATGTCCATCATCCTATTTTCCGTGAGTCGTCCGTCGTCCACACTACAACCGCCCGCCCGTCTATCCGTGTGTCCGTCTGTCCGTCCGACCGTCGTCGGACGATGTCTGTCTGTCTGTCTGTTCACGGCCTAGCTCACAGATACTTAGTACTAGAAAGCTGAATTTCGGCATAAATATAGATAGATAGAGAACACTTTATTGTACATAAAAATGGAAATTACAAGGATATTTTCTTAACCTTAGAGTACAGATGGCGGCCTTATCACATATTAAGGCTGCTGTTACATCTGGCATGCTGTCTTGTTCGCACAATCTAACGCTTCTATTGATGCCAATTGATGGTAAAAATATAATAAATGTTTTTCTGGTCAAATGTGGATACTTGGGACACTTTCAAAATCACACCAGTCTAATAGGTATTTTAATTGGACATAATCCCTAAGCCAATTGAAGTATGTATATGTTAGTTGGATGTTAGTTAACGACTGAGAATAGTGGTGGTAATGAAATCAGTTCCAGATAATACAACACATATTACAAAATACAAAAATATTTATTCAGTCCACTAATGTTACAATATGTTGTGTAGAAACCCACCAAGTAAGTATTAAACCTGTGTGTTGTGGATCCGCTCTTTCATTAGCTCTTAAGACACACAATACCAGTTGAAAAATGGAAACAAAATCTCTTAGGGTAAGTACTAAATAATAAAATTTTATTGGTAATTTTAATCTGTTACATGCATACAAGCGAGTTTGTGAGTTTGGGTGTGTGTGTGTGTCTTCGCGGCTTTAACATTGTGCGGTCTTAAGTTAGTCAAAAATCCTCATTGTGCGGTCGGACCTCATTGTGCGGACGTCCGCACAATATTTTGAGGGAGCTTCAAATATAGCTATCGAGTTCTCGCGTTCTGATTGGTCGACTGGTGAAGTATGAGCAAATTTTCGAGGAGGACCTCATATTCGGTATTTTTATCAAGTTGAGTTAACACAAACCAAAATATAGTTCAGGTGTGTACCACCACGTGGCGCCACCAGTCCCCATTGTGTATATAAGTACAAAATGTGATAAAATGCGGACCTTTGAAAAGGACCGCACTTCATGCATGAAATTAGACTCATGCTAAGTATGTATGTTCAATAATTGAGAGGATCACAGAGTTAAATCACTTATTAGTGCGACTATAGCAAAGACAAAACACATCGTAGGTACTATTCAGGGTGTTACGCAAAGATCCTGTTCCTGATCCTGAAGGGGTTAGGTTAGGTTAGGTTTGCAGGATTCTTAGGGGTATTAGGTTTGTAGGGTTTCAGTTTTGTAGGTTTGTCGGGTTCTAGGGTTTGTATAATTGATAGGTTTGTAGGGTTTTTAGAGTTGTCAATTAATTGCCTGTTAGGAAATACGACGTGTGTCGGTTCAGCTAGTTTTAAATAAGCCTTTATTGCTGTATGTTTTTATTGTTACCATAGAAAGTGACAAACAAAATTAAAAAAAAATTACAAAACCGAGTATGTAGTACAAATAGTAATATCAAGTTTAAACATCAGTTGTGAGTGTGGTGGGATTATTTTTTTCTTGTTTTTAAGATTTTTTACTATACGATAAGCTACTTGCGGCACCAAAGCAGAATTACGTTAAAAATTGAATAAAAAAAAAACAAGAAAACATTTATTGTTCCAACCACATCACTGCTTTTTATCCTTTGTTAGGACCCTTTCGCATTTTTTAATAACATTATAAACGTAGTTTTTTACATCTGTCCAACTTCTTCTGTTCAGGTCCGGTTCCCGGCCTTACTCACATTCTTTCTTGTTGGGTACTTCCTTCCTTAGCCAGTAAATTGGCATTTGTCTGTTCATTGCGTCTTTTTCTTCATTATTCCAAGCCCGTCTTCTGAACTCCCTTTTCTCTCTTTGCACTTTTTTTCTTTTATATTAGCAGATTTCCTTCTCTTTTTTACTGCTTCCTCGTCACTTTCAAATTCCGATTCATTAGAAATTTCTTCTTCTTTGCTCTTGGTTTTATTGAGACTTTGCTTAGCAACATTCTTTAGTTTATCTTGTTTCGCATCTAGTTTTTTTGTGTTCTTTGTTGCTTTGTCAGTTCGGTCCATATATTTAATGTTTTCTCGTTTCTTTATCATCTAGTTTCAAAATTTTCACATATTAAAATAGTGTGAAAACGCATTCACGAAGGAGTATTATGAAGGCTGCAGGTTAATGTGATTGAGTGCGTATTATAATATTGTGAGGACACATTGTTTAGATACCTACCTAAATACTAGAAAAGGGAGAGGGTGATTGAGTCAACAAAATGCAAACATCAAAATGCGGTCGGTGTGTAACTTCTCACAAATGGCACTAAAGTGGGGGCAATGTGTAAATGCATTTCTATTTAGCACAAAATGCGGTCGGTGTGTAACTTCTCACAAACGGCACTAAAGTATGGACAGTGTGTAAATGCGTTTGTATTTCGCATAAAATGCGGTCGGTGTGTTATTTCGCACGCGTTTGTTCTAAAGTGCGGACCGACCGCATAATAAATTGGGACCGCACAAGCCCGATTTTTGACACAAATTATGAAGAGCTCTATCTCTGTCTCATTCGTGTGTATGGAAACTTAAAATAAAAGTTCATGCCAGAAGGAGATAGCTCTAGATCGTAAACAGATTTACACAATGCTAAGTCAACGGGAAAGGTAGGACCGCATAATGGTGTATTCTGTCAAGGTCCTCACAATATATGAGCCGCGAACATGAGTGTGTGTGTGTGTGTGTGTGTGTGTGTGTGTGTGTGTGTGTGTGTGTGTGTGTGTGTGTGTGTGTGTGTGTGTGTGTGTGTGTGCGTGTGCGTGTGTGCGTGCGTCCGTGCGTGCGTGGGTGCGTGGGTGCGTAATAAATTAATACATTCCTAATTTTTGTGTTCTTCGGATATTTCCTGATTATCTCCTTTTTCTTAATATTTTTCGTTTTGTTGCCTTATTAATTCTGGTACTTATCAAAGGGGTTTAGACCTCTGTGGCATATCCGCCACCATTTTGATTTTTTTTTTAAGTTTCCGCGCACGATGAAAGTGGTAAATATGGATAGAGGATACTTATACAAACAAAAAACGTATAGTCAATGATACCCTAATGCGACACGTTTACGAGATATTTGGGGTTAAATATCGTCGTATGAGATCAATGGCACTCATTAAGAATGCAGTAATTCCGAGTGTTTACGCATTTCATTGCATTCAAATAATAGTCTCCAGGTTGATTTAACTATTTATTAGAAGGCAGCATAACCTAATACCTACCACCACAAAAAAAAAACACTGCATACTAAATCACATCAATCGAAAATAACGTTATTTTGTCAAAGTAGCTAGTTTGAACTGCAACACTTGGCTTATTTTACATCCCGCCGCCACCGCGACCGTCCTAAAACGAAAAGATTGTAAAGTACGAAGATATTTGTTGAAATTGAAACTAAAAATCGCTGTTATGTATAACATATAACATGAACTAGCTATTTTGACAAAATAACTTGCGATTTAGTAGGCAAAGTAGTTTTTTTTACTAGGTTGTGTTGCCTTCTAAAAATAGTTAACTCAACCTGGAGACTATTAGTTGAATGCAATGGAATGTGTATACACACGTAGTTACTTCATTCTTAATGACTGTCATTGATCTCATATAACGATCTTTACCCCCAAATATCTCGTAAGCCTGACACTTTAGGGTAGGTTTTTTCTTTATCCTCTATCCATATTTACCACTTTCATCGCGCACAATGGCGGCGGGTGGATATGCCAGCTTCCATAGAAAAATGCACAAACCCTTTTCTCAAATGAAAACTAGGAAAACTAGGTAGAGGTAGAGGATAAGAAAAATATGTGTTGATAGTTCGTAATTTGATTACCTATCGTACCCTCATTTTTTTCAATCATTAAAAACATCAGATTGTGCAAGCGAGACAGCATGTCAAGCGTAACAGCAGCCTTATGGCTATTTGTACGTGAAGCACGCTGTCTCGCTCGCACAAGTTAACGTTTTTCATTATTGTAATAGGATTAGTAATCTTTTGATAAATGTGGTCTGAGGGTTTGATGCATATTTAAATTATGAACATTTTAAATATATTTTGTTTTGCTAAACGTAGTCTTTTTTCATACAACCAGCTTAGGAAATGGCTGAGGTCACGAATAGAAAGCCAGCATGCTGAACTTTGGAGAACGGAAACCAAATGCAGACAAGCCAAGGAGGCTCTACCGACACTGTTCAATAACAGGGCACTGTTCACTAAATAGACATTTCCACAACATGGGACTAACCGACAGCCCGCTTTGCCGGGGATGCCTCAAAGAAGAGGAAACACCCGCCCACGTGACCATTCACTGTGAAGGCGTGGAGGAGCAACGAACCGCCATCATTGGGAAGCTGGGATCCCTTCGGGAGGCCTGTAGTGACATCGGAGCACTGCTGGCCTTCTGGAAAGAGATAGGCTGGCTGGAGTGAGCTCACAGCTATGCTACGTACAATGGCCCAACCATGAGGCTAAGTGCGGAAATCTCAGGTCTAACTAACTAACTAACGTAGTCTTTAATAAATAAGTTGTTTTCAAAATTATTTATTTTGGAACCAAATTCTCTCAATCTAAAACTCAGTACAGGATAAGAAAAAAACGTCCAAGTGCATGTCGGGCCACGTGCAATATAGGGTTCAGTAGAAAGAGGGTTTTTTATCTGCTTTACAGAACTAACAACTTCATCGAAGTCATTTTCAATGGATTTTGTACGAAATTTTACTTTTATAAGTTGGTTGCCTAGTACTCGTTAACTAGTAAAGCCTACTTAGGCGCGATAGTTTTTCTTTTAAGTTCATTAATGTGCTAATACCCTGAAGTTTAGCCAGGAGGGGGGGGGGGAGGGTCGCCCTTCTAGGACAAAAATTAGTGCTTTAAAGCTAAGAAAACGAAACCCTAAATCAAAAAATCGCCTGCCTACACCCACAATATTTGATAACGACCAATCCAATGATATCCCACATTATGGTGTAGGCGAGAAAAAAAATTTAGGTGCAAGGGAGATTTGGACTACCCGTGTTGTTACAATATTATGAGAGTACCTAAAAGAGAGCCATATTTTCTTGATTCAGGGATCAATTTGCAAAATTTGAGCGGCCTCCCACTTTCCTCTCCCGACTAAACGGTGTTTATAGAGAGTTAAAAAAAAATAGGGCAATAACACATAAAATCTGTCGAGTCTAAGTAGGGTTTCCAAGTTGTCCAGTTAGAGAGCTCCTCCTACTAAGTCCGCATTTACGGTCCGGTTTTTTTTCTGAACGAGACGTCTGTTTTGCAACCACTGTTTATTTCAATAACCATTTTACTAGCAGTAAGATAAACGACTGACCAAACATTACATAAATATTAAATATTTCATCTTACATTGTTTAAAATTTTAAGCTAAACATAATAAAGACATATAAAACTAAAACTACGACAAGCAAAGAATTAAATAAAACTGGAAACGAATGATAAATATGGTAAAAAATTGAGGCTAAGTCGCTGCTTTCAGTTGGCATGGTGCCGGGCGGGCATTTCTCGCTGAACAGTGAGGCCTTGTATAAAATATAGTTTGCATATAGGAACATATTTTATAATTTCCGTAAAACAATATTTTCGTTCTTTCCTTAAATTATTGGTTAGCGAATGAGCAACGTATTGTTTTGTGTAATTTTATAGCAAGATTGATGCCCACTATGGTGAAAGGATCGCCAAGAGATCGATGCTGCCCGTATATTACCTTCATAGGAACATCGATGTTTTTTAAGAACGCTCATCTCTATCGCGAAACAAAACGTCAAAGTTGTCAAACTTTTTATCCAGAGACAACGTAAAAGCAAAATATAGTGCGTTCAGACGTAGAGGATTACGCGACACGCTTTTCCGCTCCAGAATGTGCGGGAAAGCGTCTTGCCGCTGCAGCAGACTAGCAGAGGTAGAACGACGACGCTAGTCATGCGTTTTAAATGTTTTAGTCGCGACTTTCCAGTACATTCATTGTGAAATTCGGAAATTATAGCGCCACAAAACGCGTGACTCGTGCCGTCGTACTATCCATGCGGCTTGTTTTACGTAGCGCGCCCGTAACCTCAGCTTGAGTAGCACAGCGACGCGGGTCGCACAATTTAACGCGCAAAAAAGTCGCAATTTCGAGAACATTAATCGTCAAATTCTGACATTTTTGCGTGACACAACGCGTGACTCGCGCCTACGTGCTACCTATTTGTCATGGGCTAGTTAAAATTACAAGAAATAAAAATTTAGGCGTGGGCCACACAGAAAGAACGTGGGGCGGGACGCGGGAAAGCCGCTACGCCCTTGTTCTGTAGTCGCTTTGTGGTCTTTTTGGCTCTATGCAATGCGTCGCGCGCGTCTTTTCCGCCACCTCGCTCCACGTCCTTTCATCCTTGGGCCCACACCAATTTGGAACGAGATGTGAACGACATAAATATAACCCACCGATACGAGTTAATTAATGGGTTTAAATAAATCGACAGGTATTTATAATAAAAAAAAGCAACTTAAACATAAATTATTTTTTTTTTTTTTTTCCCCTTCATGTCATTTAAACATAGCAACAATTAATATTTTTTATCTACTGTACAAAACAGTATTTTATAATATCACAGCTTTATTTTATGATGAGCTTAGGAGAATGTTTTAAGTTACATTTCGCACTAGTTTAAGTACTTACAAAGGCAATAGTTTTTTAAATAGACATTTATAGATAACCCAACTAAATACTGTAAATTAAATACACCATGTAAGTAAAAAATATTTAACGGAGACACCATCGATATGTATTGTTAGGCTATTGCAATAAAACTATTAAAAAAGAAACAACTCACTAGCCTGCTTCTATTAATTTTGCCTAAAATACTCATCTCTTTCATGATGGATTAGATTTACCAGACAGACTTGGTTTATCATCTGTTTCATCATTATTTACTTTAAAACTGCTGTGCTTGACTTGCGAACAGTACACATCAAATCCTAGCGATATTGTATTGTCATACAGCACTCTATATTTAGTTGGTAAAAAGAAAAAGTTGATCAATTGTGCGGGTGGCCAGATGTACCATTCGGCCCGATAGAGCATTACAAACTTGTCCTTTACTTCACTCCTAAAGTTCTCTAAAGGTTCCTTTTCAAAAAGAGCAAGGCTTCCAAAGAATGTCAGAATCATTATTGGGGAGAATACAATTTGGTCCAGAATAAGTTTCTTGGTCACGTTTCTCCAAGTTCTACCAACTATGAATCTGTCCAGAACTTTGTACCAGTGGTGGCACAGCACTCCCACTGAGGCTCCTGATGATGCCATGTGGGCCGTTCTTTTGTAGTCGTATTTGTCACTTTCCTTTGTGAATAACTCATAATGTTGCTCAAGGAAATCACCGAGACCAGACAAGGTAACTGAAATTGTAACATTAGTATAAAATAGGTACTTGTCACTAAACGCCGTCCGGACGAAGCCACGCGCCTTTGAAGTCCCCGTTCTGTAGGTATTGGATGCCAGCTTCCGCCAGGTGAGAGTCAGAGCTCGCATCTCAACGGCTCTGCAAAGGTAAAGAAGACACAAATAAACTAAATTGAGTTAAACATCACAGATTTAATTTAAGGAAGAAGAGAATATTACCATGATTTTAATTCATTCCAGAGAAACAAGAACATTTAAGACTGTTATACAAAACTAAATACTTTCATTTCATAGTAATACACAAAAAGGAAACAAAATAAACTTTATTGATGAATCAATTACAAAACAAAATCAATCATGGCTATCCTCGTCTTTATTTAAATGTTTGTTATGTTTAATCCTAGAGGTATACATATCATATCCTAGAGATATCACATTGTCATACAGAATCCTATATTTAGTAGGCAAAAAATAAAAATTAATCAACTGTGCCGGTGGCCATACCACCCACTCTGCCTTATAGAGTATCCAGAACTTATTTGATACTTCTTCATTAAAATTTGTCCATGGATTCTCTTCAAATATAGCCACAGTAGCAAAGAATGACAGTATAACAACTGGGGTACAAATGAATTGGTCCAGTAGAAGTTTTTTAATAGCCATCCCAAGAGATCTTCCTATTATCACTCTATCAAGCATATTGTACCAGTGGTGGCAAATAATCCCTGCAGTGAAGCCTGAAAATCCCATCTGAGTTGTGCGCATGGGATCATACTTGTCTATATCTTTCTGTGACAATTCATAGGACTGCTCCAAGATATCTCCCAACGATGATATGCCTACAGACAGCAATACATTGGTGTAAATCAGATTTCTACGATTGAAAGCATCTTCCTTTGCAGATTTATAACTTCTATAGGCTTTAGAGATAAACCTTCTAACCACCATCGTTCACCTAGAAGAAATGAGACTGGTGAATGTAGATAAATGATTTACAGGAATCATTTGCTACATACCTAAGCTTATTAAACAGGATGAAACAAAACCTTATATACATACATAATGAAAACTAGTGGGGGTTCTAGTCATCGATACAAGCAATTTTTACTTTGCAATCCTGATTTGAATATCAGCCGTGCTTTAGTTGGCCATTTCAAAGTTTTCCCCATTCCCTAAAGTTTTCAAAATACAATACGTCCACTTGTGTCTACGTTGGTTGCAGACCACTATATCATAATATATAGTCGAACGCTCGTGTTGTGCCCACCCCAATAACATTGGGGAACACGACTCTCGAAGTTGTAGACGAATACGTCTACTTAGGACAAACAGTCCAACTTCGTGAAAGAGGTCAATCGTCGAATCCAACTCGGCTGGGCAGCTTTCGGGAAACTTAGAAAAGTCTTTTCGTCTAATATACCTCAATCGCTCAAGACAAAATTATACAACCAGTGTGTGTTACCAGTGATGACTTATGGCACTGAAACATGGTCTCTCACTATGGGCCTCATAAGAAGGCTCAAGGTCACGCAACGAGCTATGGAAAGGGCTATGCTCGGAATTTCTCTACGAGATCGAATCAGAAATGATGAGATCCGTACACAAACGAAAGTCGTCGACATAGCCCAGCAGATTAGTAAGTTGAAGTGGCAGTGGGCGGGGCACATAGCACGCAGAACTGATGGCCGATGGGGCCGAAAAGTTCTCGAATGGAGACCACATATCGGCAAGCGCAGCGTGGGACGACCAGCCACAAGATGGACAGATGACGTCATTCAAGTGGCAGGAAGACGCTGGATGCAGGCCGCTTCCAACCGGTCTTTTTGGAAATCCATGGAGGAGGCCTATGTCCAGCAGTGGACTTCTTGTGGCTGAATGATGATGATGATGATGATATCATAATACAAAATAACCTAACCTAACATCTAACCTTAGTACTTCTTTATAGGTAATGTACTTACGTATTTTAGGGGGTTAAAGATGAATTCCAAGAACATAAGTGGAAAGTTATTGAACCTATTATGCTACCGACATATTGTCATTCTTACGGTGGTTATATAATTCAAAATTATAATAAAATTGTACTACGAAAATTCTTCATAACCTAAATTTGCGTACAGACAGCTGTAAAAACAAAAGGCCGCGAAATAGAGATGTGATCAATGTACTCTGTGGATGTGATCATATCAGCGAGGTTTTTTTTTTTTTTTATAATAGGTTTAACGGCTCTGGATACTAGTCCTTTTGAGCCTTTTCGTTTAGTTTATAAGTTACTTTAACACTTTAACTATTCACTATTTACAAGGTATTAATCGTATTCACTATGTATTTACAAAGTGGTGTGAAGGATCTTGGATCAGCAAGAAGTTCTTGAAGGCGCGTTGGAATATTATTTCCATAGATTGATTCGAGTTCTGTTATTAGAGTTAATCTGTGCAGGCCGAATTTTTGACAACTCAAGATATGGTGAGAAAGGTCAGCGTTATCCGCTCAGAACACAAAAATAAGGAGAAGTGTTATAATGGCCCGTTTGCTAGAAAACCGATGTCGCCACTTACTCACACAGCTACATTGTCCTCATAATCTCTATTTGATTACAACATAAACAACCGGCTCACTATTCGCTGTTTACACAAATGAAACAGCCAATGAGAAGAGCAGCACAACATTAGTGATGGGGACGAAAAAGTACATTATCGATTATACTTAAAAAAAATCGTACATCGTACAAAAACTTTTTGTACATTATGTCGATTTTTTTCTTGCCATCTATACCTAAATAGTAACTAATTATTTCTCTACGTCGCGTAGTCTGTAACTACTTTATTTCGTTGTAGTAATCCTTTGCAAAAGGCTGCCTAAGCTTTTATTTTTACAGGCTTTGCCTACCAATGTGTTAATTCCTAAATTTGTCAGTTTTGTTCATACCTACCTATCGTATAATTCGTGAATTCCGTTTCATCGTAAATTCTAATCATACAATTTATTATTCTAAATGACAAAGTTTAAAGAACATTCGCTGAGTTACCTACAAAATATAGGTATGCAAGGCGACGAAACGACGTTGGCTGTGCCGCGCCGCTTGAATATAATTCAAAACATATCGCCTGCGTAATTTTTGTTTGAAGCGGCAAGATGCCTGCGCCTTGCCTTCACCTTATGCGCGTTTTTGTATAGCGCACACCTTAAAAAATCTAGAACTACTTATTTTAACTCGTGAATTAATGAGCAGTGACTGTAGATGTTTCTGAGTTTGGATTAAAATTTTCATTGCCTTGGTGGGTGACAACTGTGATGGGTACATAAAAAACATTCTCAATAATATCACATAAATAATATTTTTATTAACTTGTGAAAAATACATTAGGTAGTAAGAACTCAAAGGGCCGGTTTCTGAATTGAGAATTTCACTAAGTAAAAACATAAGTAACGTTCTGTCACGCTCTTTTGTGAAAAATTCGAAGACACAGTACTACAGTTAACCATTTACTTAGCGAAATTCTCAATTCAGAAACTGGCCAAAAGAAACTTGTGAAACATAAACTTAAAGAAACTTTCGAAACACATTTACATTAAAAAGATAACATCATCATCCGACTGAGATCCTGCAATGAATATTTTACTGTTCCCTTAAAAGGTAAATATTTATTTAGAACTTGTCACTTGTTGACATTGTTCAATGTTTTGCGTGATTTCTTTTTTCGAGGTTTTTCTTCAATCGACATAAATCTACCAGTTTCTGGGCCTTCGGCAACTCGTTGCTGTATCTAAAATACAAAAAGTATGCATTTGTAAAAAATCTAATATTTTTTTATTTATACAGGGCCATTTTTAAGTTAACACAATTCCTGAAACACGTCAATTAAAGTAAGTCATTTACAACCACTTTGGTTTACGACTTTTGAAAACTCGATGTTATATTTTCAACTTTGTTCATATGATTTTTCGATTTTCTAGTCTGTGGCGGCGCTACATGACCGATAAATTATGTGTTCAATCGAATGGACATTCCTCTATGTCTGACAATTATTTACAGAGGTCTTTGACATTCGCAGCATTTTTCGACAAAAAAATATCCGTTACTTCCAAGGGGATCTAAAATAGTATATAAATTATGAAATTATTAAAAACATTACCTGGTCACCTGTTATTTCTTCAGGAACGCATGTTTCAACAGTAACAATATCCGAAACTTTCTAATACGGATCTAAAATAGTAAATAAATTATTAAATTATTGAAAACATTTAATTTACTTTATTTTAAATTAATCGAATTTTAGGCTCATAAAAGAGTATAAGAATATTATTTAGTACCATAACCACATCACCTGACTTGTTTCTTTAGAAACACTTTCTTTTGCAGAGTTATGCGTCGTTGCGTCCATTGTCACCTGAAATAGAGAATCAGAATAAAGTAACAATCGAATATTCCACACCATGTAAAATATAATTATGCCGTGATTTTAGGTATATTGGTACCTCAACATTTATGGAACTCCTTATTACTGGTATTTTCAAAGCAGGACCTGCCCACGTTAATATTTTTTCCACTCTTTAGCATCTGGAAACATTTCTCCGTAAAATGGATGGAGCAACAGGTATTTGATTTGAGAGGAAGCCAGTTAAGCAATCTCCCTGTAGTTTCAATCCATTTATCCTTCCTATTAGGGTCTTTGGGAAACCTGAAATTAAATCTTTATTAAAAACTTTTTGAAATACGTGGTGAAAACTAAGCCTGTTTATATTACGACAAAATCTGCCACTAAAGTAGAAGCTTCCTTAGCAACTGAAGTCCACGCGGACGGAGTCGCGGACAATAGCTACCTAGTCGTACAATATAATTGGTTCTAGTAATTTTGGAAGTCTGGACGAACGAGTGTAAATGCGACGAAGTATCGATACTTAATCAGTCTGGAAAGAAAGCAACTACCCCATCACTATGACTCCCGCTGACACCTACTGTGACTTTGACAGTTCACGGCAAATACATGCGGCCGTACCACGAAACATCGCAATTCATCGCATAGAACAATAGTCAGTTTCGCGAGACGGTCCATTGCGGGCTTGCTTTTCCATGTTAGAAAACCTACACGAAAATTCTACATAAAAACAGCAGTGGAGTAAACCCGACGATATAAATACGTCTCATTTATGTTCTTAGTACTGGAATGCATATTGCACAGGAAAATTATTATAATTATGATTTTTCGTAGTTTAAAGATGGATATAGTGAGTAAAATAGGCTTACCGGTGAAAACACACTGCACTGTTATTTGAATAGCATGTATCACTGCGATTTCTGTAGGTAATCAGGCATTTTTCACATATGTTACGGCGATAGCGGGCGCGAGGCGATTGACGGCCATATTTAAAAGTTTCGCCGAGGTTAGCCCAACCGGGCTAACGTTGAGCGACAGTGCCACGCCCATATGGCACTTCTCCTTCTTTTTGTGTTCTGAGGTTATCCGTCCGTGCCACACACAAGCGTCTTCAGCCAGATTGAGTCTATAGTCTATGGAGGTGAGTGCGAGTTTGAGTGTCCAAATCTCATTCGGTTCACAATGGTTATATATTTACGGCAGTTAACTTCCTTGTTTTTGTGATACCAAGGTTGGGCGGGCGGGCTTCCTTGAATATCTGCATACCAGCTCCCTTTATCTTTGCTGGTTTCTTTCCAATAATCGCACCATAATGATTTCAGATGTTCATTCAAAGGTGCGTGCAGATCAGTAAACGGCGTCTTCAGGTCGGTGGAATGGTCCTCGTCGGGTTCCATGTTTGCGGCTCGATCAACAACTTCGTTCCCTGTGATACCTCGGTGCGAAGGTACCCATAAAAACTTAACCTTTTTACCTCTAACATCTAAACTGTACAAAATATTCCTAATTTCATACACTAAATAATTTACACTATATCTGAAACAGTTACCTTCCAGAGCTGATAGAACACTTAATGAGTCAGATAATATAATAATCTCAGAGACATTAATATCTTGCACATGAACAAGAGCTTGGTAAATAGCATAAGCTTCAGCTGTGAAAATACTACAATTACCATCAATTTTAAAGCATTTTGTTCTTTTTAACTGTGGATCATAAAAAGCTGAGCTTACTCTACTTCCTGACTTAGAACCATCAGTATACAATGAATAAAGATGTTTATCCTCCAAAAATTCCAGCAGACTGTTTTGGTTAGTTATTGAATGTTGCTGTATAAAATCATTTTCTAAGAGTATCTTGAAATCAGTCTTATATAGAGGCCATAAACTTTCTTTATGCATATATACAGATATACTATTTAGATGAATTATAATTCGTAACAGAGTTGGAGTGTTACCATTTAATATTTGCCCATTTTTGGCAACTTTGTGTGTCTAAGTTTCATGTAGGTACTTAGGTACAGGTATTTCACCAAATGTGTCCTATGGTTTGCTAATTTAATTATGCACATATTGTTTGTAATTCTTTGTAAGGATATTGGCTTGTGTGCCTACTGTATGTAATTCTTTGCAATGTTGTCAAATAAAGCTTATTCTTATTCTTATTCTTATTCTTATTCTAATATTTGCATATGGGCCAACTGAGTGGTGTAAGGTATCAATTGCTTGGTGTGGCACAATGTGGTCTAAGACACATCTATTGTTCTGAGCAATAAGTTTTAAACAAAATCTCTCAGCTAGTTGCAAACGTCTGAAATGTAGTGGAAGAATGCAGGCCTCGCATTGCATAGCATTAATTGGTGTTGAACACATAGCTCCAGTAATAATTCTGAGTGCTTTATTCTGAATAACATCTAGTTTTCTTAATGATACGAGGCTTGCATCCATGTAAGCAATACAACTATGATCAAAGTGACTCCTCATGATACTTTTGTACAACATAGACAGTATTTTGGGATCTGATCCCCAATGCACTCCGGCCAGAGACCGAAGTAAATTCAGTGCTTTAGATGCATTTTTAATGATATAATTTATATGACTTTCAAATGTTAACCTTTGATCTAGCAATATACCAAGGAATTTCTTTTCATTTAACCAGGGTAAGGGGTTATTATTATATGTTACAAAGTTGTCACTAGCAGTATTTTTCTTTGAAAAAACCATTGCTCCACTCTTACTAGGGCTAATGTCTAATTTAAGTTTATTAGAATAATAGTTGTTTATCTGTACAAGAGCTTGGTTCAGATTATTTACAGCTATATTTACATCTTTATGTACAGAATATATTAATAAGTCATCTGCAAATTGCAGAAATTGAACACCCCTATGTGTCAGATAATTATTAATTTGACATGTATAAATGTTGTATAGCAAAGGAGATATAGTGGCTCCTTGCATAGTTCCTTTAAAGACTTGACCTGGTCCGTGTAAAATATTATTAAACTTTACATACATTGTTCTATTGTACAAGAATTTAAATATCCATTTACAGACACAGCCTGGGATACCAATCTCTGACAAGATGCTTACTAATATGGATGGATCAACATTATCAAAAGCACCTTGCACATCCAAGAATGCACAAACAGTGACCGATTGGCTATGAAATGAATTCTTTATGTCTGATATGAGAGAAGTGAAACTCTCAGTGGCGCTGCGACCTTTCCTAAAACCGAATTGTTGGTCAGGTAAGATTCTCTTTGATTCTACAAAATGATCAAGTCTCGTTTTAAGCATAAATTCAAATATTTTTCCCACACATGAAGACAAAGAGATTGGTCTGTAAGAATTGCAGTTGTCACTTGGTTTATTTAATTTTAAAATTGGTATGACACATTGTGTTTTCCAAGAATCTGGTATAGTCTGAGTTTCCCATAACAAGTTAAAAATGTCTAACAGGGTTCTTTGTGCATCTATGTGCATGTTCTTAATAAGTTTATAAGGAATATCGTCTAATCCGGGTGCAGTGTCTTTTCTAGACCTAATTGCAATAGTAAATTCTTGCATAGTAAAGGCACAAGAGAGAAAAGTACAATTTTCATTTCCATTTTGACTAAAGAAGTTATTTAATGAATCAATGTCTATTGCATTTACAGAAGGGGACGATGGTGCATACTTATCAATAAAAGCGGGAATCCATTCATCATTCTTTGGAGTCTTAGGTAATCAAATACGTTTAAATCTTTTAATATAATTCCAAATAGTACTAATAGGTGTATATCTGTTGAAAGATTCTACTAATTTAACCCAGCCATTTTTCTTTTTTTCCTTCAATAATCTCTTTTTAAATGCATCTAACTTTTTAAATTCAATGTAACTCGTTGTTGTGAAATCAGATCTATATGCATTTAAAGCTTCTTTGCTTTTTCTAACAGCGTCTGAACACTCAATGTCCCACCAGGGAACAGGTTTCCTTAAAATATTTTGATTAACTTTCTTAAACTTTGGTATGGTTAAATCCTTAATTTCCGTCAATTTTTCACAAAAAACATCGTAACTTTTAATTGGGTTAGAATAATCCAGGCTAAGTTGACCTAAGATCTTTTCTGTTTCAGATTCAAAGGTGGGCCAGTCGGCTTTTCTGTAAAGATAACGCTCTGCTTGGATACCAGTGTCATATTTCTCTACTGTGGTGTGGATATCAAGAATAGTTGGGAAATGATAACTACCCATGGCATCATTGTGTACTCTCCATTCACAGAGGGGAGCTACAGAAGGACTTATACAGGAAATGTCAATTGCAGAAGGTCTTTTTGTAGGACTACCTACTGTAGTAGAGGAACCTGAATTCAAAATGCATAAGTCATATTCATCTAATAAGTTATAAATGTCATTACCTCTTGAATTGGATCTAAGGCATCCAAAAGCAACATGATGTGCATTGAGATCACCTGACAATAGTATCGGACTTGGCAGCATATTTAATATTTGTTTGAGCCTCCTACATTGAAATCTGTGACGATTAGTATCCGGAGGATGAGCATATGTACAGAGTATCGATAAATTGCCAACATTGGTGGACAAAACTATAGCTGTTGACTGCAAATAATCATAAAAGGGTGTAGGAATTACTGAATATTTCAAATGTGATTTTATTAGAATTCCTACTCCTCCTCGTCCATCTTTTCCATTTTGAAATATAAAGTCGTAATTGGTAATTTTAAATGTACTTCTCTCTCTTAACCAAGTCTCATTTAAGAGACAAATGTCAATATCATTATCTTTTAAATAATTAATAAGCAAAGGCTTTTTGTTAACAGCTCCTTCAACATTAAATTGTGAAATTCTAATAAAAACTTTATCCATTTTGTTGCAGTGATTTAATTAATACTTCTTGGACAACAGAAGCATTGATCTTGCCCATATTACCGTTAGCTAATGTCACCAAGGCTCCAACCATGCCATTTAGAACAAAGTTGCTCTTTAATACTTCATCAATTAGTGTTGCATTTGGAATCGATTTGGGATTGGGTTTGGGAATGTCTTTTGAAACGTCCTTGTCTAATGGCAGTGTTATAGCTTTATTGTGTGTTCGTGCTTGTTTTAATGGGGGAAAATTTGTATTGTAATTTCTCACAATATTTTTGTCTTGGTTTCTGTGAGAGAAAGATGCAGCAATTTTTGCATAATTTTGTTTATTATTATTTTCTTCCATTTTGGTTTTTTTAATTGGACAGTCACGGGAAATTGCTAAATGAGGTCCATGACAATTGATGCATTTAATTTCTCCATCTTTCTTGCACTCCGAGAAGTGGTGCTCTTCAGAGCAGATCGAGCACTTTTGTGTAGATTTGCAAAACTTGGCTCCATGGTTAAACCTGAAGCATTTGAAGCATTGTAAGAGCGGAGCTCTGTATTCGTTCACCCTAAATCTATACAAGTCTAGGTAGACATAGTCAGGTAAGTTCTGCGACATAAATGTCACCGAGACGGAACTGTATGGAACCACCTCGCCCGTTTACTTTGCGTGTGAAGCGACGCACGGTGATGATTTCGCATTCAGCCGAGAGTTGCTTGAACAGATCTTCGTTGCTGATTGTGGTAGGGACAAAACGAAGAACCCCGATTGTCTCCACCGACCTTGCTGGTATGTGTGCCTTAAAGAAGTGACTCTGCAGGAAATCCGCGTTCATCAAGAAGTTGTTTGCATTGATGGACTGACCGAAACAAACTCCAATCTTATTGGCATTGATGCGCTTAATGCCCACCACGCCCTTCACTGCCTTTTTAAATAAGTTGTTGATGAAGTCCGGGTTTTTATTCCCTAGTCGTTCACCGTCTTTCTCAGATTCAACAAAAACCATGTATTCTGCACTCACCATGTTATCTGGATATACTCTCTTGTACCCTGGTTTAGTGTAGGGTTTGTACATATCCTTGGAACTGGTGTTTTCTTTCTCACCCTCCGAACCGGAAGCTAATCTGGTTCTCTTCTTGCTCCGAGGAGATAGGTCGGTAATATTCCCAGGGGGCAAAGCCCCCGGGGCATTACTCATATTGATGATCTTATTCGCAGTGCTTTTGGAGACTTAAAGTAAAAGAATGAGCAAAAGAAGTTGAAAAATTAATTTGTAAAAACGCGCCCTTTCTTTTCAAATGCCCGCCAAAAAAAAAAAACCTATC
Organism: Yponomeuta evonymella; assembly: GCA_963969515.1. NCBI lineage: Eukaryota > Metazoa > Arthropoda > Insecta > Lepidoptera > Yponomeutidae > Yponomeuta > Yponomeuta evonymella. The sequence goes on from OZ018353.1 coordinate 6,968,257, forward strand.
AGCGAGGTTCATCGCAGTGTTGCCAGTGGCAGATAGTCAAATATAACACGAGGCAGATTAAAAAGGAACATTTTGTCGAGAAAAGTAACATAACCTTTTTTTATTGTGGGAACCGACACAATACCTACTTATTACACAAAAAGTTAAATAAGTTTCCTGTCCCTTTTGTTAAACTTCGAAAAAATCTTAATAATTGTTGATCGAATAATCGACCCGCGATGCTGAAAAAGAAAAGAAATCAATGTGTGTCTAATATAATATACCAACCAATTTAAGAATGTCTCAATACTACAACCTGCTTTGTCATCAATGAATATAAAAAAACGCCATCATATTATATTCGCTATCATAATATTATGATCGCCAATCCGCCTGCCAAGCGTGGCGGTTATGGTTATGAAAACCACGAAGGAGGCCTGTGTCCAGCAGTGGGCGTCGAATGGTTGATGATGATGATGATGATATTATATTAATGGAGAAAAGGTAGCTAACGTCCAAATACATTTAATTTGTCTTTAATCGATTGTAAATTCACTGTCAATGACAATGATAGAGAAGTTGGAGATTTATTGGCACAAAAAAATCATTTTAGCTCAATATGGCTGAGTATTTCAGGGAAAGTTAATTTGAACTGGTGGAACCTGGAAAAAAAGCGATAATATTAGCATCGTAGTCATGAAAAATTGTTACTTAAAACATTTTGAGGTTTAAAGAATATTGTGAAAATTATTAGTAGTCAGTACCGTCACCACTCATACTATATGTTATTTTTGGATGCATCATTGCTTTCGAAGGAGAACCATCAAAGAAGAAATGGTTGCAGTGTTTAGCCTGTTCCTGTTTTCACATTTTATTAATTTAAGTTGACTGAAAATCCGTTCCACGCTTGCATTTGAAAAAGGCAACACAAGCTAAAACCCGATAACCTTTTTTAAATTTGGAAATAACGAAGTACTAGTCAAATCCTTCAGCTTCAAAATTTGTCTCCAATATTTCGTCATTTATCATTATATCATTTTTAAACAAGTCTAAGTCGTTATGGTCGAGGACTGCATGCTTTTTCCAATCTTTTTGTTGCTCCACATCATTAACATCATCTTGAATGTTTGGGAATCTCTTCACCACGCTAGATAAATCTTTTATTTCAAATTTTTGTGCTACGCTTGGTTCAATGACTATAATACACAACAACACAAACTTCGAAGAAAGTATCGAGTCGAATGATCGATTCGCTGCTAGTCACCTCTCACTTGCTCGCACGCCTAAGTAACGCGCGATTGAGTGAGTAAATATGCGGTACGACGAAGTCGACAGATTTTCGCTCTGCTCCGACGTCGCATCAGTCAGTCCACAAAATCAAGTCCGCCAATATGATATGACGAACAAAAGAAATATCATTCTTGGATGGGTTCCGATTCACAATATTTTTTTGTTTGCTGAAAAATCTAAAAAGTAACACAAAAGTAACATATTGAGTCGTGTAACACGGAGGTAACATAAGAGGGTCAAAAGTAACGTAAAATGTTACTTTTGTAACATTCTGGCAACGCTGGTTCATCGATGTTGAGTTGAGAGGCAAAAGATCGATATTTGGACAAAACGAACAATGCATTTTTACTTCTTGATTTTTAGGGAGTCAGCTAAGAATGATAGTTTATTTAATCTAGTTTCGCCATATCCATCATCCTATTTTCCGTGAGTCGTCCGTCGTCCACACTACGACCGTCCGCCCGTCTATCCGTGTGTCCGTCTGTCCGTCCGACCGTCGTCGGACGATGTCTGTCTGTCTGTCTGTTCACGGCCTAGCTCACAGATACAACTTAGTACTAGAAAGCTGAATTTCGGCATAAATATAGATAGATAGAGAACACTTTATTGTACATAAAAATGGAAATTACAAGGATATTTTCTTAACCTAAGAGTACAGATGGCGGCCTTATCACATATTAAGGCTGCTGTTACATCTGGCATGCTGTCTTGTTCGGACAATCTAACGCTTCTATTGATGCCAATTGATGGTAAAAATATAATAAATGTTTTTCTGGTCAAATGTGGATACTTGGGACACTTTCAAAATCACACCAGTCTAATAGGTATTTTAATTGGACATTATCCCTAAGCCAATTGAAGTATGTATATGTTAGTAGGATGTTAGTTAACGACTGAGAATAGTGGTGGTAATGAGATCAGTACCAGATAATACAATACAAATTACAAAATACAAAAATATTTATTCAGTCCACTAATGTTACAATATGTTGTGTAGAAACCCACCAAGTAAGTATTAAACCTGTGTGTTGTGGATCCGCTCTTTCATTAGCTCTTAAGACACACAATACCAGTTGAAAAATGGAAACAAAATCTCTTAGGGTAAGTACTAAATATTAAAATTTATTGGTAATTTTAATCTGTTACATGCCTTCAACCGAGTTTGTGAGTTTGGGTGTGTGTGTGTGTGTATGTGTGTGTGTGTGTGTGTGTGTGTGTGTTTGTGTGTGCGTGTGTGCGTGCGTCCGTGCGTGCGTGGGTGCGTGGGTGCGTAATAAATTAATACATCCTAATTTCTGTGTTCTTCGGATATTTCCTGATTATCTCCTTTTTCTTAATATTTTTCGTTTTGTTGCCTTATTAATTCTGGTACTTATCAAAGGGGTTTAGACCTCTGTGGCATATCCGCCACCATTTTGATTTTTTTTTAAGTTTCCGCGCACGATGAAAGTGGTAAATATGGATAGAGGATACTTATACAAACAAAAAACGTATAGTCAATGATACCCTAATGCGACACGTTTACGAGATATTTGGGGTTAAATATCGTCGTATGAGATCAATGGCACTCATTAAGAATGCAGTAATTACGAGTGTTTACGCATTTCATTGCATTCAAATAATAGTCTCCAGGTTGATTTAACTATTTATTAGAAGGCAGCACAACCTAATACCACCACAAAAAAAAAAACACTATGCGTACTAAATCACATCACATCGAAAATAACGTTATTTTGTCAAAGTAGCTAGTTTGAACTGCAACACTTGGCTTATTTTCCATCCCATCGCCACCGCGACCGTCCTAAAACGAAAAGATTGTAAAGTACGAAGATATTTGTTGAAATTGAAACTAAAAATCGCTGATATGTATAACATATAACATGAACTAGCTATTTTGACAAAATAACTTGCGATTTAGCAGGCAAAGTACCTAGTTTTTTTTTACTAGGTTGTGTAGGCCTTCTAAAAATAGTTAACTCAACCTGGAGACTATTAGTTGAATGCAATGGAATGTGTATACACACGTAATTACTTCATTCTTAATGACTGTCATTGATCTCATATAACGATCTTTACCCCCAAATATCTCGTAAGCGTGACACTTTAGGGTAGGTTTTTTCTTTATCCTCTATCCATATTTACCACTTTCATCGCGCACAATGGCGGCGGGTGGATATGCCAGCTTCCATAGAAAAATGCACAAACCCCTTTCTCAAATGAAAACTAGGAAAACTAGGTAGAGGTAGAGGATAAGAAAAATATGTGTTGATAGTTCGTAATTTGATTACCTATCGTACCCTCATTTTTTCAATCATTAAAAACATCAGATTGTGCAAGCGAGACAGCATGTCAAGCGTAACAGCAGCCTTATGGCTATTTGTACGTGAAGCTCTCGCTCGCACAAGTTAACGTTTTTCATTATTGTAATAGGATTAGTAATCTTTTGATAAATGTGTTCTGAGGGTTTGATGCATATTTAAATTATGAACATTTTAAACATATTTTGTTTTGCTAAACGTAGTCTTTAATAAATAAGTTGTTTTCAAAATTATTAATTTTGGAACCAGATTCTCTCAATCTAAAACTCAGTACAGGATAAGAAAAAAACGTCCAAGTGCATGTCGGGCCACGTGCAATATAGGGTTCAGTAGAAAGAGGGTTTTTTATCTGCTTTACAGAACTAACAACTTCATCGAAGTCATTTTCAATGGATTTTGTACGAAATTTTACTTTTATAAGTTGGTTGCCTAGTACTCGTTAACTAGTAAAGCCTACTTAGGCGCGATAGTTTTTCTTTTAAGTTCATTAATGTGCTAATACCCTGAAATTTTTCACGTTCCTACAATTAACCGTTTAGCCAGGAGGGGGGGGAGGGTCGCCCTTTTAGTACAAACATTTGTGCTTTAAAGCTAAGTATCTCGAAAACGAAACCCTAAATAAAAAAATCGCCTGCCTACATCCACAATATTTGATAACGACCAATCCAATGATATCCCACATTATGGTGTAGGCGAGAAAAAAAATTTAGGTGCAAGGGAGGTACGCTAAAAAATTTTTTTTTCAAAGTTTTATTCTACCGTTTCGTCGGCACTATAAACATGTACATCTGAGCCAAATTTCAGTTTTTTAGTACTTACCGTCTCTGTGCTAAGCCGTGGATGGACAGAAAGACAGACGAACGAACATGGTGAAGCTATAAGGGTTCGTTGTCCACTACAGAACCCTACAAATGTACCTTGAATATCCGCAATTCAATTATCCATCAAACCTTCAAACCACATTCATCAAAAGTATACTAATTTTATTACAATCACTACAAATATTAAATTGTGTGAGCGTGATAGCACGCTCCACGTACGAACAGTCACAACGACAAAACAGTTAAATATAATATAATTTTAATTTTTCTAATTTCCTTTTTCACCACCTAAATTAAAGATGATTTTTTACCCTTGAGAATTTTGACTACCCGTTTTGTTACAATATTATGAGAGTACCTAAAAGAGAGCCATATTTTCTTGATTAAGGGATCAATTTGCAAAATTTGAGTGGCCTCCCACTTTCCTCTCCCGGATAAACGGTGTTTATAGAGAGTTAAAAAAAATTAGGGCAATAACACATAAAATCTGTCGAGTCTAAGTAGGGTTTCCAAGTTGTCGAGTTAGAGAGCTCCTCCTTCTAAGTCCGCATTTACGGTCCGGTTTTTTTTCTGAACGAGACGTCTGTTTTGCAACCACTGTTTATTTCAATAACCATTTTATTAGCAGTAAGATAAACGACTGACCAAACATTACATAAATATTAAATATTTCATCTTACATTGTTTAAAATTTTAAGCTAAACATAATAAAGAAATATAAAACTAAAACTACGACAAGCAAAGAATTAAATAAAACTGGAATCGAATGATAAATATGGTAAAAAATTGAGGCTAAGTCGCTGCTTTCAGTTGGCATGGTGCCGGGCGGGCATTTCTCGCTGAACAGTGAGACCTTGTATAAAATATAGTTTGCATATAGGAACATATTTTATAATTTCGAATGAGCAACGCATTGTTTTGTGTAATTTTATAGCAAGATTGATGCCCACTATGGTGATGAATCACGTTGCTGAAAGGATCGCAAAGAGATCGATGCTGCCCGTATATTACCTACATAGGAATATCGATGTTTTTTAAGAACGCTCATCTCTATCGCGAAACAAAACGTCAAAGTTGTCAAACTTTTTATCCAGAGACAACGTAAAAGCAAAATATAGTGCGTTCAGACGTAGAGGATTACGCGACACGCTTTTCCGCTCCAGAATGTGCGGGAAAGCGTCTTGCCGCTGCAGCAGACTAGCAGAGGTAGAACGACGACGCTAGTCATGCGTTTTAAATGTTTTAGTCGCGACTTTCCAGTACATTCATTGTGAAATTCGGACATTGTAGCGCCACAAAACGCGTGACTCGTGCCGTCGTACTATCCATGCGGCTTGTTTCACGTAGCGCGCCCGTAACCTCAGCTTGAGTAGCACAGCGACGCGGGTCGCACAATTTAACGCGCAAAAAAAGTCGCAATTTCGAGCACATTAATCGTCAAATTCTGACATTTTTGCGTGACACAACGCGTGACTCGCGCCTACGTGCTACCTATTTGTCATGGGCTAGTTGAAATTACAAGAAGAAATAAAAATTTAGGCGTGGGCCACACAGAAAGAACGTGGGGCGGGACGCGGGAAAGCCGCTACGCCCTTGTTCTGTAGTCGCTTTGTGGTCTTTTTGGCTCTATGCAATGCGTCGCGCGCGTCTTTTCCGCCACCTCGCTCCACGTCCTTTCATCCTTGGGCCCACACCAATTTGGAACGAGATGTGAACGACATAAATATAACCCACCGATAATATATTACTTACTTATACTCTACTCTTATCAAACACCTTATCGAATAGTAAGAGGCACGTTGAAGGCTAAAAAGTGTAGGTACTACCACAGATATCTCAATGCTTTCAGAATCATAGGTAAGTTATGTTTTATCATTCTTGTTTGTTTTCAGGTATGCATCAATCACACTCTTAAAACACTGTGAAGACACTGCCCCCGACGACTGTTAAAGCTGTTAAACCTAAAACTCACTAAAAACGAGAAATGCAAGCCTATCAAGGATATAAATCAATGATTCAACCCATTTAGGAAATGTGAAGCCAGCTATTATTACTGCAATTGTAAGTGAAGTAAAACTATGTTCCTGGGTACTTGTAAACATCGGTTTTATTTTAATAATAAAATCATAATCATACATTGTAACACGCATTTCTTTGGGCCTAAGCCCGTATCTAAAAATAGGTAAGCAGCATCACTTAATTACCTAGAGCCAGCCCACAGCATTGAACTGGGCAGATCCGAATAGATATCAATATTTCTGATAGGACCATTTAATTTAGTTGTTGGTGATAGGAACCTTCATACAAAACAATATACCAATTTTTAACCCGTTCTTAATCCGAAAATAAGCAACACTTATAAAACAAAACAAGCATTGTCGGGGCAAATCTCAGTGCCGCCATCTGTAATTAGTTTCGTGTTGCCATCCCCATTCGTTGGGGGGGTTTTATTGAATAACTCGTTTATTTTTAGTTTCGCAGGAAAAATGATAATTACAAAAGTTGTTTCATGTTCAATTTTCTACAATTTTGGTTTTCATTATTTTCCGATATTTTCCGATTTACACCCCAAAAGAGGGGTGAATTTTGGTTTCATTAACAACTCGTTTATTTTCAATTTTACATGAAAAATTGTTGTAAACAAAGTTAATTTACACATCTTCCTTTACCGTAAGCGTGCATCCCAAAAATATAAAATATGCCGCATACGGTAGTCCACGGTGCCATTAAAAATGTTATGTACAAATATGGTATCTGATCTAACACTTCTGGACAACAAGGTGCGGGGTACAAAACGTTCCAATCTAGATTATGATATAAATGTTTTTCCCTAAGTTTTACTAACAGGCCAATGCCAAGGAATATTTTCTTAAATATATATATTTTAAAGCATACCTAAAACTTTTACCGTTTCTATTTAGAAACTCTATAATGATGAAAGTTTATGTATTTTTATCTGTATTATTATGAAATTGCAATTTACTATTCACCTATTTCAGTTAGGATCTGATGATGGCATGCTGGACAAATAGAGGGAACTTTTCAAATTTGAAAGGCGTACTTCAAGCGATTTGGGTGTTTTTTATTGTAACTGAATTTGCTTTGGGAAAACATAGTTTTGTAGAGTCGTTATGATATTCACAAAAAATAATGTTTTTTTTTTAATATAAAAACCAACTTCAAAACACTACAGCACTAAAAACAAAGAAATAATTTAACCGAATATGTCTTTTGAATTCGATGTAGGTATGTAGGTACGATTTAGGTACACAAGGAAAGCTTCGTACAAAATCCATTGAAAATTACTTTGATGAAGTTGTTAGTTCTGTAAAGCAAATAAAACCCCATCTTTCTACGGAACTATACACTGTGCGTGGCCCGACACGGACTTGGCCGTTTTTTTATTGTACTTTTTACACCCTAAGATTACTTTTTAGGTAGGTAACTCTTGACAAGACCCGGCTGGTAACACTGGTTTCTTTATAGTCTGTGCTGTGAAAGAGAACAAGCGAAAGGCTCAAAAGGACTAGTATCCCAGAGCCGTTAAACCTTTTATATAAAAAAAGGAACTAGCGAAAAACACAGTGTTGCCAGAAGGTTACTTTTGTAACCTTTAAGGTGAATTTTAACCAACTAAGGTTCCTTCAAGGTTACACGACTCAAAAGGTTACTTTAGGTGATTTTTTGTCATTTGTAGGATTTTTTTTACATGAAAAACGGAACAGAACGCTCATTTATTTTGCAATTTCGGCATGTCTTGGCATCATTTTCGTTTCGTTCATTCATATAGAGAGCGAAACTCCCAAAAATAGTTACGTCTTTGTCTCTCACACTAATGCATACCTATCTAACAAAAATCAAATCACCTCGCTTACTCAGTCGATCTATCATGCTAGCTAAGCGGGTGATTTTAGAAACGTGAAAAAAATCAGGATTAGTAGCACATATAATGAACTTAAAAGGTAAAGTATCACGGGTAAGAAAGCTTTACTCGTTAACGAGTATTGTAACCAATTTATAAAAACTAAAATTTCGTACAAAATCCATTGGAAATTACTTCGATTAAGTTGTTAGTTCTGTAAAGCAGATAAAAACCCTCTTTCTACGGAATCCTACATTGCGAGTGGCCCGACACGCACTTGGCCGGTTTTTTTATGGCAAGGTGACTTTTTACACCAAAAGGTTACTTTTTTGGATCTTTTTTGTCTCTTTCAGGTAACTTTTGACAAGACCCAGCTGGCAACACTGGAAAAACAAGCAACCAGCTGCAGTATTTCATGTTCGTGTTTATTTGTTGATTTCATGTACTAAAATACAATAATCGAGACCATCTATAACCATGGCAGGTAAGTAAACTATTCTTATTTTAATTTCAACCAAATAGTGCCAATTTTTTTTAGGAGTAAGTCTTCGAATATAAAGTTTTTATACCAGCTGTTTTCACGCTACTCTCCGACCCGGCTTTTGATCAACTTCTTTACTAAAACGAGGCGTTAATCTCTTTCGAGTAAGCTTCACCTGCTCAAAGAAATTCAGAAACTAATGACGAACTTTACTCATCAATGGACAATTTCTTTTGTAGATAAACTAGTGCTCGACAGAGCAGCTATGAAAGATAGGTCCACCTCGCATCTCCGGGTGTATGTTGGTGGCTTGCAAGAGGGTGCTGACATAGACGAGTTGTATGAACACTTCTCGCCATACGGAGAAGTCCAGGGAATTGTGGTGAACAGAGGATTTGGCTTTGTACAGTTTGCAGAGGAATCTCAAGCACAGAAGGCCATAAACAATGCCAATGGCAGTGTGTTCCAGGGAAAAAACCTTACCATCAGAACTTGCCAAACCAACACTGATAAAAGGTGATAGTTTTGAATTAATATTTTGGGCTTATGCAGCACGACAGGAAATATGGATCTGTACATCGCAGAAAGTTGCACCAACTGAGAAGAGATAACACTGTCATCCTGCATAAGAGGCATTTACCCCCTTACTCTATTGTGAATTGATCTAGATTAAGTTATTTGTTTTCAGGACAGGTCTAACATTATTCAGCCGCATACAGAACAATAAAGTGAATGAATGTGAACAAAGCAACGAAATGTGGTACTATTGTTTTTCGAAATATTACAAAAATACCTATAATATCGCATTTTGTGGTGAACACAAAATTCATTTTTGTACTGAATGGGTGTAAAAAAGTAAATATTCAGCAAAAACAAAAAGTTTTATATAAAACTTAACACTTCAAAAAATGGTCCTCGAATTGACGAATGGTTAGGTATTATGGGGTATGCGAGAGGGTTAGGTGTCTAGGGATAAGTAAAGTGAACACAAATTAGGGCCTTCGGTCACCTTTGACCATGTGACCCATACCTAGATCAGTCACCCTAAAAATGCAGATGATGTTTTATTTAAATTCAATTTAATTCTCCATTATGGACTCACTGTACTGATTATCCAGTACAATTTTTCCAATGTCACATGTTAGACAAGACTATAGCCAATCACAAGCGAATGAGGCTTGGTCTGAATTCTAAAAGGAATTTACCTATAATATACACAAGAGTGGAATTTGCCTGGGAGAGGATAAGTTTAAGATCAAGTTGCATTTCAATTACGATTAGTATCTAAAGGAAAGTTGAAAATAATATTAGTAGCGTCCATCTCAACTTAACAGTTACTCGGTGTACTACAAAGATTTTATTTTTTAAGGTTCTATATTTAATCATTTAATAATTCACTGGTGAACTTATGTGGGCTAAAAATTAGCAAATAAACTATATTAAAAAATATACCTACCTATGTAAGTTTTTCTGCAAAACTTGCATATATTTTTTAAAAAAATATATGTATAAAATATTGATTAGTAATTATCTCTTTCTATGATGACCAAACAGCAGACAGCAACAAGATGCTGAGCAACATTCACAACTACCCCCTGCTGTTGCTCTCACGGAGAACCTGCCCATTGTAATAGAAGACCAGGAGGAGCCCTATGACAGCTATGGTAACTTCATCGGGGACCACGGTGAGATATACTCATTTCATGCCATGTGTATTAACATATTTGTCATATACAAAAATAATCCCATACCTGTTACAGAGACCAAGATTCGCCACTTACTATGATCCAGATATGCCACTTTCTCTTCTTTTTAGTAATTATCACCCTTTCCCATTACATTCCCTATTATTATTTCCTATTCCCTATTAGGTATTTCAATATTACACACATTCTTATTATTTTTTTACGGTTACGTACCCGAAGGGTGCCAAACGGGACCCTATTACTAAGACTTCACTGTGTCCATCTGTGTCTGTCTGTCTGTCACTAAGCTGTATCTCATGAACCGTGATAGCTAGGCAGTTAAAATGATCACAGATGATGTATTTCTGTTGTCGCTATAACAAGAAATACTGAAAACAGAATAAAATAAATGTTAAAGGCGGGTTCCCATACAATAAACGTAATTATTTTGCCGTTTTTTGCTCGATATTAATAACGTCAACAGGTAGACGCTTGAAATATTCACAGAATATTTAGTTCTATATTCGCTGTAAAAGTAAATAATTAAATTAAAATAGAATAAATATTTACGAGTGGCTCCCATACAACAAACGTGATTTTTTGCCGTTTTTTCTCGATCTTTGTGTCTAATGTTGTATAGATAATGGTACGGAACCCTTGCGGCTCGTACTTGGCCGGTTTTTAGTAGTCGCGGTTAGACCCGTTTAATATATATCTATTAAAAATAGTCTAATAAGAATGTGTGTACTACACACATTATTATTATTATTATTAATACGTTTATTGCACATAAGTAAAAAATACAATGGCAATGTGGCGGACTTAATTCTTATTATATCTATTAAAAATAGTCTGTGAAAGAATAATATTATAGTCAATCTCACATTAGGCTACGGAGGTGATGAAGGCAACTACGACAACTACCAGCAGCCGCAGCCGCGCGGGGGCCCCCGCGGCAGAGGGTCCCGGGGCCCACCGCGCGGTCGGGGGCCCCGCGGTAGGCCTGGCCCTGGGCCGCCCGGCTTCAGGGAGCGCTCGCCTGTTGGCGGTAGAGGTAAATTTACTTCGTTCATTCTCTCGCGCGCGTTTATAGTGTTCGCACGTACGCGTTCGTACTCCTCTTGCTCCCCACTTGCCCGGTGTCAGTCATTCGTAGTGATGGGAAAGTACTCCCATGAAAGTGTCGATAACCTTTCATAAAAACATGGAAAGGTTTGTAGTTAGATCGAACTCTGTGGGTAAACGTCCTCTGGAGGATCCGACTGATACCAGTGGATGGAGTGTACCTAAGTATGTAGCGAGATCAACCGAACCCGCGACACCGAACACATAATTCATAATTCATTTATTGATTCGTGAGACACAAGTACATCAGGTGTTCTAGTTAAAAATACAGTTTCTTTTGTGCTCTACCTAAATAGGCATACAAATCTTAATTCGGAAGTATTAAAACATTTAAATAATCTCATGCAATAACAATTAAATACAAAATGTCAAAGATTTCAAAATAAAAAATAAATAAAAAACTAAATTATTAAGGAATAAATTAAAAATACAAAATCTCAATAATAAAAATATAGAATTATGTCAGCATGTCAATTATTACAAAGTAAATTACTTAATAAATATTTAAATTACAATTTATCTTCGAAGAACTCTTTTATGTCATAATAACATTTATTAGTCAGCATATCGTACAATTTTCTTTTAAATTGAATAGTATTTAGTGTTTTTAGATTATCTGGCAAGTTGTTATATATTTTTGGTGCCATCACAACAATGCTTTTTTGTTTCAAGGCTGTTTTGCAGGCTTCAATTTTGAGTTTGTGTGGAGCCCGTATTGTTCTGTAGCTATTTTCGTGTGCTTTTGGAAATAGCGGCTCGTTTGTCTTGACAAAGACAGCAACCTCGTATACATATAGAGAGGTGAGTGTAAGTATCTTCAGTGCCTTAAAATATGACTTACAGCTTTCAGTTGATTTTAAATGACACATGGATCTCAGACATCTTTTTTGGGCTTTAAATATTGTTGTTATTTCAGTACAATTGCCCCAAAATATGACACCAAACCGTAGCGTTGACATTACATACCCATGGAAAGCCGATAGTACGGCGTCTCTACTAACAATTTTTGATAACTTGTATAGGGCGTAGGCAGATTTACTAAGCTTGTTGCACGTTACCTCGGCTTGGTGTTTCCAGTTTATGTTTTCGTCTATCGACAAACCTAAAAACTTGGTGATATGTTCTTGCTTGATTACTACATTATTATATACCAAGTTTACAGGAGGTGCATTTATTTTTTGTTTAAAGTGCATAATTTTGGTTTTGCTCAAGTTAGCCTTAAGGCAGTTTGATTCTAGCCACGACATTATTTCTTGGAGAGTTTTATTTATTTCGCTCTCATAATTTTTATTATCTGTTTTTTTTATGACCACTATGCTGTCGTCAGCAAAGAGGGTCATAGGGTAGCTTACATTTAGAGGCAAATCGTTAATGTAGAGTAAGAAAATTAATGGGCCAAGTATACTGCCTTGCGGAACTCCATGTAGAGACAAGCGATCATTTGAAGTATATGTTACTTCGGTGTTTGTCTCTGTGCAAATATTTGTAAGTTGAGTTTGTTGTGTTCGACCGCTTAAATATGATTTTATGAGTTTTAAAGTTGTACCTCTCACTCCATAGAATTCAATCTTTTGCAACAAAATGTCGTGATTAACGTAGTCGAATGCTTTTGTCATGTCCATGTAAATAGCAGATACTGGAACTTTAGAATCTACGCATCTTATTATGTCCACAAGAAAGTCGTAAATTGCAAGGTTAATACTTTTCCTTTTTCTGAATCCTTTTTGTTGCTCTACCAAAATATTATATTTATCTAGATAATTGTAGATTGAATTATAAATAACCTTTTCAAATATTTTGGAAATAATTGAGATTAAGGCGATTGGTCTGTAATTGTGGACTGAATCTTTATCACCTTTTTTATGAACAGGCTTTATTATCGCAGTTTTTAATTTTGTAGGGAAAGTCCCGTTAACAATGCATAGGTTTATTATGTGGCTTAGATGCGGTGAAATTGTTTCATTAACGTATTTTATCACGTTAGTGCTAATGTTATCATAACCAACGCTTGTTTTATTTTTTAATGATTTTATTATTTTGATTATGTCATACGGAATTGTAGGTAGTATAAATAAAGAAGATGATTGGGTATTGAATTTTAGTTTATGTGTCATGTCTAGGTCTATGGTCGGACTCGTTATTTCGTCTATGAAGTGGTCATTAAATGTGTTTGCAATTTTCATTGGGTCAGTAATCAATGTATTATCTTTCTTAAGTTTTCTAATGGGTTCTCTGGGTTGATAGGGTTTAGTGCTATTAATAATTTCCCAACTTGTTTTTGACTTATTATCTGATGTTCTAATTAAATGACTATTTATAGACTTTTGTGTGAGCTTAATAATTTTTCTTAATCTCTGAGTATAAGTTTTAAGGGTAGACTTATTGACTTCACTTGGGTTTATTCTATAGTTCCATAGTAGAGTCCTCTGCCTTTTTGTACATAATTTTATACCTTTTGATATCCATCTGACTCTCTTTTCGCTGGAGATTTTAATACATTTTAATGGGAAACATAGCTCATACAGCAAAAGGAAAATGTCAAGGAAACGGTTGTATGCCTCATTTGGGTCATCAGTAGTATATATGTCAGTAAATTTCCATTGATTTAGATGTTCTCTGAATTTTTTTAAATTTTCGTCACAATAGTCCCGCCGTTTTATCCGCCAGAACTTCACTTTATATGTTTTCTTGACAATGCATTTCAATATTTGAGCTGTATGGTCAGATAAACCTAAATCGAAGACCTCAGCCTTACAGCGAGTAGCATCATTGTGAGCAAAATTATCAATGCAGGTTTTGCTTTGTAATCTTGTGGGCTCATTAATTGCTAAGGTTAAGTTGTGACTTGTTAAAATATGGATAAATACTTGAGAGGTTTTATTTCGCTTTAAAATGTCTATATTAAAGTCACCACAGAGTACAACTGTCTTGTCGCGTTTTTTGTTAATTAATTTTAGCAACTTATTTAACTGTGTGAAGAAAGTTCTTAAATCACTAGCTAACATTTTCGGGACCCTATAGAGACATAGTATTATAAACGCGTAGTCTGTCAGTTCAACTGCACAACATTCCATATTACTTGCAATAGAAATGTCCTGCAGCTCTATACTTTTATACTTTATCCCGTCCCTTACAAGTATACATGCACCTCCTCTTTTTACATTATGTCTGGAGTAACATGATGCCAGGTTATAGTTGGGTATGCATAGTTGATCCTCATATCCTGACTCTATGAAATGCTCTGTGCAGCAAATTACATCTATACATTTTCCTAACGAATCCAAATCTGATAAATGTACACTTAACAAGTCTGATTTACTTATAAGTCCAGCTATGTTTTGATGCAAGATAGAGATACTGTTATAGGCGAAAAAACTCTAGCTCCTTTTGTTCCTCTGCATTGACTTGCTGATTTCCATTCTTTTCTCCTCTGCTGTTTATTTTACCAAGCAGCTGTGTTACTTCAGTGCTTATTATGTTTGATAGTTCTTTAATATCTGCGAAGATTTGCTTCATTCCTACGTTATTCAGCGCTAATTGCCTTCCCGAGAACATGTCGTGATCGTAGGTAAGGTTTTCATTGGAGTCTAGGATATACGCATACTTATTTGTATTATTGTCTAAGCAGAGTAAGTTGTTGAACATCTCAATCCTGTAGTTGAACATAGTGAGGTTCGGGCCAAATTTAAAAACAGGCAGGCAAAGGATGATGTTTGTGTGTTGTATTTTTTGGAGAGTGCATCTTATGTTTTCTATAATTTCAAAGTCATTTTATTATACAATGTCACATACAATTCTATTATGTCAAATAAAAATAATTCAATTAAATGTTAAAAAAGGTATTTCCAAACCAATAAAATGTCACTTTAAAATACAATATAAAGTCAATAAAAAAAAAAAAAAAACAGACACACACAAGTACAGTCAATTAAATAAACCGCCCCGAGACATGTCCGACCCAAAGGTACCCATAACACTGGCAGCGTTACCGCGCTGCACAGCGAGGGATATCCTTTGAATCAGAAATGCCCCTGAGCGGTAGTCAAAGCCACGGTTCCTGAGACGATGCCCTATCTCCTTTACAAAAACTTTCCCCTGGGCACCCCAAACTCCAGTGGTTTCTACGGCGAGTGGCACAAACAGATAGCTGCTCATCAGCTGGCTATATTTTGCACACTTGAGTCTAGCTGCAGCTTCAGCAGCTGACCCAGGTACGGCAGCCGTAGAACCCACGTGTGAAGGTGCGAAAGTGCACACGCAGGTGGCATCCCAAAGCAGACACCGACCCCTCTCCCACGGTATCAAAGTGAGACCGTCCGGACGCTTTCCATCACTACGCATCAACCCCGGCGGTTCAAGAACCGCAGGGATATCCGCCGAAATGAGAGCCCTCCGAACGATATCATTAATGGAATGATGCCGTGAGAATCTGCCCGCGCTCCGAACGCAATAAAGCCCATGTCGGCCCCGCGAATCCACCTCCGCACCACAAACACAGCGATGCGGTTGACAGATGTCACAACCCAAACGTAGCGCCACCGCCACACGCAAGGAATTGTCGTCTAAAAGAGTTCCCAGAAAGGGTGAAGGCAAAGCATGGAGCCATAGCCCGGAGTCAGGCTGGGAAACTGCCCGCAAACGCGCAAGTTCAACACCAGAGCACTGCTCCACAAGTTTATCCAGTGCTACTCGACACATCTCTTCGTCCCAAGCTCGCTGCCGATCAGGCTGCTCCGGCAAATCACTACTTGGACAAAAAGCCCGCCACAGCCCCAAAGCCTCCCCCGCAAAAGGAATGCGGAACCCGTCACCATTAACTCGTAAAATGCGAGTGACCAGGTCCAACACGCCCCGCGAGGAAGCCAAAAAAGCCGGCAGTTCAGTGTCCTGCAGACGACGAATGCCCAACCCGCCATGTCTAATCGGCAGCGCAGCCTGGGACCACTGGAAAGCAGTCATTTCGATGTTCATAACACACTCCAACAACTCCTTGAGCATGTTATCGTACATCAGTGACTCCTCTTTGTATAACCAGATGGGAGCAGTTCGCAGAGTGTACGTTAGCCTCGGGATGGACAGGCAGCTTCGCAAAATGACTAAAGCCACATGCGCAGAAAGTTGTTTAAGATGTGGCTTGGTCCCTGCCAGAATTTTTAACTTTGTCCTCAGTACCCCCGGCACCCCCTCCGGAAAAACTGGAGCACCCAAAAGTGTAAACCCCGCCTTATCTAAAATCCTTACGGCCGGCATTAAAGCATCTACTCGCGTTTGCACAGCTTGAGGAAGTTGCCCTGAGCAAGGAAACAATTCACACTTTTGCGTGTTCAAGTGAAGCCCCAATGTCCCGAAGCTCCGAACCAGTGTCTCAATGTCATCCATGACTACCTCCGGGCTACCCCCCAGAGTACCATCATCCAAGTACCACGTGTTTAAGGGAGATCTCAATGAGGTAACCACATCCTGAATTGCCAGGCTAAACAGTAAGGGCCCCAAAGGATCACCCTGTTGTGCACCAACTTGTGACTCCAACAGTTTGTCACCGTAAAATAAGTCACTAGGTCTCGCATAGCACTGGTGGAGGAAAGGGTAGAGAGATGGGATATGAGCCCGAACCTTACTTAAAATTACATCCCGCTCAACAGCATTAAAGGCGTTCCTAAGGTCAACTTTGACAATTATATCGTCGGAAGCGCTTCTGGAGTAAGCAAAAGCCCTAGTAGCATGAATTACGGCCTCACAACCTAACGGAATGCCAAAGCCCAATTGCTGAGGTTGCAAATGTGAAGCCATGACGTTCCTAACCGCACCGCAACCTAGCTTAGCAACCAAACGCCGAAGCACACTGCCTACTGCAATAGGGCGGATACCACCATCCTTTTTCTTCAGGGCGCAAAGGGAGGCACCATATAAAATCGGACAGACTTCTCTATTCACCATGCCCTTCAGCATGAAGTTTGCCAGATTACAGAGAGCACGCAACAGGGCAGCACCGTTATCTCCAGCCCCAGAAGACGTCAATTCCTTTAGTAGCTGCGGACGGATCCCATCTAAGCCCGCCGCAGATCCGCTATTAAATGAGCCAATAGCCTGTATAATATCTTGTACGTCTACTGTCAAGAACTCACTAGACAAGTTCGGCTCCGGAGGGAAATCCAAGCTGCGACTCGGCGCCGGGTGCTTAAGCCGCAAGGCTTCCAAAGTCTCGTCATTGTCATCAGCCAAGGTACTATCCGACAAAAGAATACGTACTGCACCACTTAAGTCACCGTCGTGAACCTTGGCTTCAACAGTCTTATAAATTTGACGCTGGCCATTAGACGAACTTCTTGGCGTAATACCCGTCGAAAGCAGTCTGTCCAAACTACCGACAGTGATATTGTCTTTGACTTTGGAGGTTAGAGATCTGTTTGCGTCCTCAGCCGATGGAACCCTCAGACAGGAGTATGAGAAAGTCAGAAGGTCATACCAATCATCTGCACCATTCGACTGAACGCACTTCTCAATTATTTGAGCTAGTTTACCGGCAGCCAAGTACCTCGCACCCTTGGGAACATGTTTTAAAACGCGAACCCGTTTCCGGAGTAAAGGCAAGTCGGATAAGGTTGGCGGCGGTGGAGGGAGAATGCTGACTCCATCCTGCACGACAGGTTGAGAAATGCCACCCCTATGAACCCTACTGATATGAACGTTTAATCCACGCGGAACAACGAATTGTCTCGAGGAACCAGGGCAATGAGGGCAAACAGCCCTAGACTCACTCATATTGTTTTTAAAACATTTCGATGTTTGAAAAATAAGTATCTTATAAAACAGGCAATGTCATGAAAAAACAATTACAAAGTATCGCAAATACAAAAACAATGTATATGTCAAAAAAGCGGGAATTAAATAAAAGAATTAAACTATGCCCATTAGGTGCAATAATAAATAATGTCTAAAAGCACAGCGCCAATAATCAAAAATAAAAAGCTATGATGTCAAGAGTAACTGAATTATAGAGAACAGCTATTCATTAGCAATTTCAGTGCTTATGATTGAACTAATCGAGTCAAAAAAAAAAAAACTGCAGCAAAAAGATCAAGCGGGAAAGGCAGCACTTTTACAAAGTAGTTACTGGTTTCTACGAAGTCTGTTTCTCCAATTATTACGATGCAGTAATCATTATTTGTGTGCTCTTTCAGCTTTATTTCGATATCCTTGAGGAGCACTTTAATGCTAACATTCCTAGTCAGATAGTGACACAGTTGAGTATCTGTATCGAAGGTTTCCTGCGCAATTGTAAGTACGCTATTTTGTGTATTGCTGCTCAATATAGTTACTTTCCTCGTTATTGGTTTAATTTTCTCCTCGTGTGTGTTAGGCGCCCTTTGTACTTGAGTGCTATTTTGTTTGTTATTCGCTTTTACTGGTGTTTGGTTTATGTCAGTCTGAGTTTCTTTATTCCTTATAGATTTTAAAAGTTCACTTTTCTTTGGCGTTTTTGTTTTTGTCTTTTTAAGAGGGCTAGTTGTTATTTGCTTGTACATGTCATTCTTCTTTAAGAGTTCTTCGTTAATCCGTTTCAAGTTTGTGTTTTCTAATGTCAGAGATTCAATTTCAATGTGGGCGCTTTTTAGATCTGTCGATATTTTTTCTAGCTCTTCTCTTAGTTTTAGTAGTTCGTCATTATTTTCGTCATCTGATATTTCAGGTAGACTACTCGTAGTGCCATCTAGTGGTTGGCCTAGAGAAACACTTTCATTTGTGTTCTCCGAGTGTGTCCGCCTGCGCCTGAGTGTAATATTCTCAAAGAAATTCATTGTTTCACAAGACAATTTTTTGAGAAACAAAAATTTGCGCCGACGATTGAGGTTCGAACCGGGTTCGTATGCACTCAGCGTGTTGAGGGCGAACGTTATACACGATGAGCCACGAAGGTATTAGGACTCTGTCTCGAATTATGCGTACGTTTTCCGCGCAAACTAAATAGCCAAAGAAGATAGCAGTTGGTGTACTTTGACCCGACGTTGTTTGATATTTTTCGTAAACAAAATACTTTTAGCTTTTAGCACTATTAGCACTTTTAGCACTATTTGTCCTTCCGTAGGTTTATTTTAAAACAACTTTTAACATGATTCACTGTCGTTTTAACCACAAATCGTTGGTATTTCTTATCGGCGAAATCTAAGGTAATTTTAGTTTTAAATCTATAATTATTCAGTTCACAAACACTTATGAAAGATCATTAACACTACTTTGTTACACCTTGATAGTTTTTATACACTGAAAACACTTTGGATTATATTTAATTATTTTTACACAAACGTCTCCACGGAACTCGACTTAATCTCATATAAAGTAACTGTCCACTGTATACACTCCGACATTCAAGACATCAAATCGGTTTAGTGTGCTTCCTAACTAGCTGATCCTGTCTCGCAACGATTCCGAGATGCGACTGTCCCCAGAAAGAAAACTGGTCATATACCTCCAATTCTGGTTGACATCAAACCAGATTGGATTCATGAGCATATAAAGAATCTTGTCATGAAGTACACAAAAAGCTTCCACCTACAATACAAAGGTAATAACAAGATTGCAATTATATGCTACTCTGCTGAGAGTCATCAAGCGGTAAAAGAAGGCCTACGCCAAGAAAATGCTGCTTGTCACACGTTTTCTCGAAAAGACGAAAAAGTTGCAAAATCTGTTATTCTTGGATTACCGGCTCACGCCGAAGAAAATCTGGTCGAAGAGTTAACTGCATTTGGATTTCCTAATACTTTAGTCAAAAGACTGAAAGTACCAGATAATAAGGCGCAGGCCTGTCCACCTTTCTTGGTCCAATTTCCTGCTGGCGCGGACATTCGCAAATTTCGACATATTAAATACATTTGTAACTGTGTTGTTCGAATACGTAAATTCCAATCTAACAATATCTATGGAACTCAGTGCTTCAGATGCCAGGGGTTTGGTCACTCCTCTATGAATTGCAATCTTCCTGCGCGATGCGTCAAGTGTACAAAACAACATCCTACCGCAGAATGTCTAAAGAAGGACCGAACGCAACCAGCTCAATGTTGCAATTGCTCGGAAAACCACCCGGCTAATTATCGCCAGTGTAAAGAACGGCAAAAATACTTGCAACTTCTGCGCGACAGGCAACAGCAACTGAAGTTGACTCAGGACGCAGTGAAAACAACAATAAAAGCTCCAATGAAGCAAGCTCAATTCAATGAACATGCATGGCCCAGTCTCCCAACGAAGGCTCCAATCTTAAACCTACAAAGCAGCACTCAGCAAGATCAAACCACTACTGACATTCTGGCTATATTAAGTGCCATTAAGAATATAAAAACTCAGTTTCTATCTTGTACCAATATGACAGACAAAGTCATTCTAGTCCTGACTCATCTTGGACAGTATGTCTAGTACAAAAAGCCTCCGTCTTCTCTACTGGAATGCCGATGGTATACGCACAAAGCTGGATGAGTTACTTTACCTGGTGGGCGAGCTATCCTTAGATTTAATTGCCATATCAGAGACCAGAATAGGTCCAAATTGTACAAGAAACTCCCAAGACGAATTAAAACCACAATCAGGCTTAAAAACCACTTACGTAGACTGGCACTTAAAGAGACTAACTTCTATGGCAAAAAAGCGCTGCATGCAGAGGTTAATCATCTGCAAAGCGCTATCAAACGAGAAATTAAACTACTAAATGACAGACTATGGAATAATAAATTAGCACGAGTTGACCATCCTAGTTCAGATATTTGGCGCTTAGTTAAATCATTTAGTAAAAAAGCCTCAATAATTCCTCGTCTTAAAATGCCCTCTGGTGACCTGACCTCCTCGACCCAGGAACAATGTGAGGTGTTGGCAAATGCTTTCCTAGATTGTATGAATCTGACCAAAAATTGGGTTAGCGAAGACAATATTGAGGGCACTGTTAAGGTATCTGTTGCGCGTCTCGATTCTTTTAATATTGTCGAACGCCAGCACAATGTAAGGCCTCGCGAAGTACGCAAACTGTTAAATAAGTTAAAGCTTCGTAAGGCCCCTGGTGTTGACAGTATTCAAAATATTCTCCTGAAAAATCTGTCCCAAAAAGTGTTGTCCTCCTTACCAAAATTTTCAATGATTGCTTTAAGATCGGTTACTACCCTGCAAATTGGAAGCTTGCAAAAATTATTCCCGTTAAAAAACCAGGCAAAAAAGAAACTATCCCAACTAGCTACCGTCCCATAAGCCTACTTCCTTCCCTTGGCAAATTATTTGAGACTGTTATCTTGAAGCGACTCTCGTCTGCTACTGAAAACCTGCTAATTGCCGAACAATTCGGTTTCCGCAGAACTCACTCGACCACCCAGCAGCTAGCAAGAGTCACTGAGCATATTGCGCATAATCTCAACCTAGGAAACTCCACTGGATTGATTCTCCTAGACATTGAAAAGGCCTTTGATACGGTATGGCATTCTGGTCTACTGCATAAGCTCGTATCCAATAACGTGCCACTCTGCCTTGTTAAACTCATCCAATCTTATTTGAGTTATCGCAGTTTCTCCGTTTTTATAGGTGACTTATACTCTACACCAAGAAAAATTCCCTCCGGAGTCCCACAGAGCTCAATTTTGGGGCCGTACCTTTTCATCATATACCTTAACGATATTCCCAAACAACCACATACTCATCTTGCTATTTATGCTGACGACACAGCGTCTTATACCTCTTCTGTTGACATTGATCTGATAGTCAGTCGCTTGCAACTCTCTCTGGAACTGCTTCTTGAGTACTTTACACAATGGAAGCTAAAGCTAAACTCCTCTAAAACTGAAGCCATCATGTTTACCAGGAAACGCGCCCTTAAAAATAGAACAATTAAAGCAAATGGATTTCCTATACCCTGGAGTAGGTCAGTAAAATACCTTGGATTGGTGTTGGATGATAAAATCAACTGGCTTAAAAACACAGAAACTATTTGCAACAAAGGCACTAAAGCCCTTAGTGCCCCCTGCGTCCGGTTTTAAGTCGTACAGCCAATCTGAGTCCTGAAACTAAATTGCGAATATACTCGACCCTAGTTCGACCATGTCTGACTTACGCAGCCCCAGTTTGGTGCAGTCTGACTGAAAGTAATTATTCCAAGCTTTACTATGTACAAATCATAAAGGTAAGTTAACGTAGGTTTTACTAAAGACTAGTATATAAATATTATATGTTAAATTAATACATTTACTGATTTCGTTAGTAGTTTGTGAGAACTGAGTGAGCACACGTTAAATGGTGTATATTTTTTTAAATCTTTTTACAAATACAGAGATTACTTTTACAATTGTTTTAGAACTTTTACTAAATGAACAGCATTTTTATTTTTTTTCCGAAGGGTGCTCACTCAATCCACACATACACCTCCACGGTTCTATCTATCTTGTGTGTAAGTATTTTCTTGTTGCTAAGCTGTAGTTACTGACGCAGTTAATCTCTTGTTTTGTCAAATGCTCACCTCTTACCTACGGGTATTCTTCATTGTATTAGGTGCGAGGAGTATCTCTAAACCTCACACACCAAGTCTAAATCTAAAAAAAAAACCATTGCTTATGTTCGCAATTAATCATTTCTAGCCTAATTGTAAATTAATCTAAATGTTCAAAAAGGTACTGTAACCTAATCAACAGATTGAAACAACCTAGCATACCCTTAGAATAAGATCTTTGTGTATCATGTCTCTGCATATTATTAGTCAAATAAAGAATTTTTCAAATAAAAAAAAATCAATCACTTCGTTATTAACTAAGTCCAGATTCACATACTTCTACAGATTCTATTTCCTGCCTGCATCTTTTAGATTATCCTCTTTAAGCCTCATTTGTATTCTCTCGTCTGCTAATTATCTGTCAGAGTCAGTAAAGTCAGTTTGTGGTATTTATAATGTTGTCTTGTAAGAAAGAGACATTCGCTTAATTGTCTTCAAAACGATTGAAAACTATTTGAGTATTGATAAATTTCACTGATTTTTAACAAGCAAAATTTCAATCTGCGGTGGGCACGCGTGGTAATTAAGCCCATACTCTCTCTCAGAGAGAAGGCCTGTGCTCTGCAGTGGGACGTATATAGGTTAAATAAAAAATAGAATTATATTTTTGATTCAGGTTTTGCGTTATTTGAATAACATATTTCATACTTTTGAAATATGTTAACCGTGGCGTCACTAGAAAATAAAATTACGGGTGTTTTTGACATGTACGGTTTTGGTGGCGTGCTATAGAAGAGGCCTATGTTCAGCAGTAGACAAGCGTAGGCCCATGATGATGAGGATGATGATGATGGTTTTGGTGAAGAGCATTGGTAATAAGTATTATTTATCAATATTATAGTTTATGATGCCATTGACCACATGCGAGCGCCACCATTTCATTCTAAAATAAACCTTCAACCTATAAAGTTAGAGACCCAATGACAGCCGTCACAGGGTCGAGCTTTTTGTTGCACTCATTTCTAACCTTCTATAAAGTTAGAGACCCAATGACAGCCGTCACAGGGTCGAGCTTTTTGTTGCACTCATTTCTAACCTTGTAAGTATTTAAAGATTATTTTAGTTTGTTTGAATTATTTTATTTTTGCGCTTACACGTCCCCGGCTCGTTGTAACGTGATCCTTTAACCTAATATGACATTGATATGATAATGTTACCTAGGCGATTGGCCTGAGCGAGGCGGCTACGATCGGTACCCGAAGCCGCTACCCGACTACCCCAGAGCATTGCCGGTTACTGAGAGAAATGACTGCGAGATCATCGTCGTCTCCAGAACACTCACGTAAGATCGTAGCAGACATATTATGACTTTCAAGCTACGCTTGTTGCACGCCGAGCCCAAAAGGAGGTTAATGTGTTTGGGTAACATGTATTTCATATGTGGGTCCAATTCTATGTGCCCTCATAACTCCTTAACCAATGGTCAGATTTCGACAAAAAATATCTCAATCGATTCGTCGTATTTCGTCATTTTTAACCCCTATAAATCATCAGCATCACCTTAGGCGTTGCAAGCTCGGTGAGATGAGTTTAAAAAAAAACCGGACAAGTGCGAGTCGGACTCGCACACCGAGGGTTCCGTACAAATTTTTAGGTAGTGTAAGTAACACATAAATTGTGCAGGAATCGAGTCTCGCAGTTTTTCTCAGCTTTGCCCGAACTTCAATGACAAATTTTTTATAATTTAATTTTCGTATAATTTTCAGAGTTTTCCCTGTACTTGTAGTATAAGACGAAATTACTTGCCAAATTTCATAGTTCTAGGTCAACGGAAAGTACCCTTGAGTGTTGAAATATACGTTTTTTGCGGCATAAACTTAGAAGTTTGATTTTTTTCACCGCTTCAAGGGAATTTAGACCTGAGTATATGGTTTTAATTTCAACTCGATACCTAGATACCTCCACGGGTTCCCGAGATAAAGGGTCTTGACAGACAGACAGACAGAAGGGCGGACGGACGGACAACAAAGTGATCCTATAAGGGTTTCGTTTTTTCCTTTTTAGGTACGGAACCCTTAAAAGATTCCCAATTTGCATTTTTCAAATTGAGAATTTACCATCTTTTCTCAAATCATACTAAATTATTTGTAATATTAGTGTTGTGGTAAAAAGAGTTTCAATGTATGCCTGTCTTTGTCACTCTCTGAGCCGATTGTGTTTTCTGTCTTAATAGTTTTCTATTTAACAATGCATTCATTGTTTCAATTCGATTTTTTCTTACAGAGAGTACGCCGAATACATAGAAGGTCGTCTTAAGAGACTCGGCATCGTGGTAGACCTTCTGTACCCAATGGAAGATGTCCCCATAGGCAAGGTTTGTCTCCATTCTAATATTAATTCGCAATTTTAATATTTCTCTCGACTACATATTGGTGTTTCTTTTTTTCATTGAGATAGGTAAATAACTCTTTATCGCTAAAAGCGATGTCTTCTATACTACCTTAGGCACCGTAGACAACTTATATTCATGTACATATTCATTGATTCGCCCGTAACCAAAGGTCGTTAACACACTACGTCCATTCCAAATCCGAAAAAACATTACCTGGAAAACTCGGACTGAATTAGGATGACACTTGCACACTGTCTTATCCGAATCCGAGTGAGCCCGCGTATTTGGTCCGTGAATGACTCAAATTGAAGTTATACTCTGATTTCGAAGACGGAACTTGTATTTGCCAATCACTCCTACAAATAATACGACGTCTAATTCGGACCGTCATTTGTCGGATTCGGATCGGATGCAGTGCGTGAAGCCTCTCATCATCATCATCGGCCATTTGACGCCCACTGCAGGACGTAGGCCTCCCTCGTAGTTTTCCAAGCTTCCTGGTTTTGTGCCGCCCGCATGCAGACTCCCCGCCACCGTAACCAGGTGGTCAGACCATCTGGTGGGGGGCCTGCCCGCGCCTCGTCGTCCGGTCCGCGGTCGCCAGGTCTGAACTTTTTCGCCCCAACGGCGATCAGTTCTCCGTCGTGAAGCCTCTATCTGAGTAAAACGCCGCTGTCTGAGCACGCAAAGAAAGGGACTGGATAACTATTTGCCTCTCGCTCGGTTTACATTATGTGAGGTAGAGGTAAATAGTTATTCAGTTCCTTTCTTTAGTTAACGGCTATATAATGCTTCTGACTATAGTTTTTAGTTCTTAGTCTTTATTGAAGATCTGATCACCTTACACGAGTTAACTTTAGAATTTTGTCGGTGCAGCAACCTCCTGTCATGTCTGTGTAGATCTGTTCTTTTATGTAGTCTAATGCGCGCCACTGCTGGGCTCAGGCCTTCTCTCAGAGAGAGAATTTGGGCTTAATTAGCACGCGTGCCCACCGCGGCTTGGCAATTTCAATCGCTGAGGTATGTGTACACCTCAGACACTAGTTTACTCACCTCCTTAACCGTTAGCGAGTGGTATTGCTACTAGAAGTTCACAAATGTACGTTACTTAGAAAACTAACGGCCTTATTAAATAAGCTTTTTATAAAAACACGATTCCTCTAAAGCACTCCTAAGAGTCAGTTTAGTTCATGCCGTTCGACTTTTACAAGGAAAACTCGTAACCAATAAATTGCCTCGTTTCTTCGTTTTTCTATAAATAAGGCCGAAAGTCTGGTAAATGCCGGGATTAGAACCCACGACCTCCCAAAGGCCTCCCTGTGGCCAGCGTTCTATCGCTGCGCTACCACTGCTCAAGGACCTAATTATGCGCACCATATCCTGTCGGAATCTTGACGTTTGCGAGAGCAATTTGTATGGAATTTGACACTTAAACGATTGGAATAGTTCAGGGTTTGGTGCGCTTAATATATGGGCAGATCTAATTTACCATTTTGTTTTTCTTTAAGGTGTTGGGCAACATCGCATCACGAGGGTGTCTCTACGCCATACTAGTCATGCCGCAGAACCAGGAGAATAGGTCCATGACCTTGACCATGTTGCACGGATTGCCGCAGGGTGAGGAATTTACTTGATTACCAGCTTTTTTAGGGTCTAGGGTACCTCCCCGGGTCCCCTACACCTAAATTAGGGATAAAAAAATCTAGTCTACCCGATAGTGTAGGGTAATGGGCAATAGGTCGTTTAAAAATATCGTGGGTTTGGTTTATATCAAATTACCACTCTGTATATCACATGGACAGGGCATAGACAGTATTACATATTTTAAAAATAAGCATTTGTATCGAAAATATTGACTTTATATTTGACACATGACTAATTTTATGATTTCTATTTCTTGACCTCGATTGTATTTTAGGAGAGTCTGTAAACATAGGACACTCACTTTTCTGAGTTTTTTTAAATTCACGCTTTCCATTTTTCACTCTTCCCCAGAGCACCGCAACATGCCGTTGGAAGACGCCCTGCAACTGCTCTCGCGCAACTTCCAGGAGGTGAAGCGCGGCGGCCCGAGCGGTCGCGAGGCTCTCTACGCCCTACTGGGCCAGTTAGCAGACGGACGGACCCTCACTGTGATGCAGTACAATAAAGTCATAGAGTATCTGCAGGTGAGAGTAACTTCCGGGAGGTGAAGCACGGCGGACCGATAGGACGCGAGGCGGTTAGACTGTAATAGGGCTAGGCGGCGGACGGACCCTCACCGTGATGCTGTACTATAAAGTCATAGAGTATCTGCAGAGAGCAGTAACTTCCAGGAGGTGAAGCGAGACGGTTTTTTTCTTTAATAGAGCTAGGTGACGGCCGGACCTATAATGTGTGATGCAGTACAATAAAGACGTCTTGTATCTCCAGGTAAGAGTAACTTTCAGGAGGTGAGGCGCAGCGGGATGAGCGGTCGCGAGGCGCTCTACGCCTTACTGGGCCAGTTAGCAGACGTTCTGGTCTACACTTTGATGCAGTACAATAAAGTCGTCGTGTATCTGCAGGTGAGAGTAGCTTCCAGAAGGCGGTCTGCGCTGTAATGGAACTAGCTAGACGATGGTCGAGCCGTCTCCGTGATGCACTATAATAGATCCTTCTGGAACCCTCAATATAATCATGAGCTGGCTGATGTTCCGTTAAAAACACACCAAACATAAACTGGCATCAACCACTTTGTCCAGAGCATTGATAAGTTTTTTCCTAATCCCACTTCCACGTCTTGTTCACGAATGTTACCGAGCGCCTGTACTCTTGACTTTTGTATGATCAAAAGCCATCAAAGAGAACCATGTGACGTGGATCCGATTCCGGCGAAAGATACCCCATACAAGAGCATATTTCTGCGTGTCATTATCATCATCATCAGCTATTTAACGCCCACTGCAGGACATAGGCCTCCCTCATGGTTTTCCAAGCTTCCCGGTCTTGTGCCGCCCGCATCCAACGACTCCCCGCCACCGTAACCAGGTCGTCAGACGTGTCGCCAGGTCAGAACTTTTTCGCCCCAACGGCCATCAGTTCTCCGAGCGATGTGCCCCGCCCACTGCCACTTCAACTGAGCAATTCTTCGAGCTATATCAGTAACCTGGGTTCTTCTGCGGATCTCCTCATTCTTGATTCGATCACGCTGTGAAACTCCTAACATAGCGCGCGTATTGAACTGTTATTATTCTACAAATTATTCCCAGGAGCGACGGGAGCAGCAAGAGAAGATCGAGCTCGGAGAGCCCCTAACCCCAGCCAACAACAGCAAAACACAGGTGGATCTACAACAGAGGATCCTGAGCATCCTCAACGATAAAACCGTGATAGCCAAGGAGGCTGCGTCCGTAGCGCCGGCCCCTCCCGCCCCCGCGCAAAACAATAAGCTCCTGAACGACCCCACTGTCAGAAAAGCTTTAGACTCCATTCTGCAGAAGTTCACCTAATCATCTTTCATGTGGATTGAACTGTCCAGCCATCCTAAGAATTTCATTTGACATTTACATTATAGATCCGATGTTCGCAGGATGTCCGACGTCTGACATTTCCAAAACTCGTCATTGTCAGAGTCTTTAGGGAAGGCACTTATCAAAAATCGAATTGAAAAGCTAGATAGATAGTAATGACTTCGCACATCCAGCTAACACTCCCATCACTAGTCGTGCGGCATAGCAACACCTTGCTTCATGTGGAAGACTGTCGTAGCTTGTATCCGAACATGATGTTGCCTCGGCGTTAATATCTACATAATAATGCTACATCGGCCGCATGTTGGCGATTGTGGTATGCAACAAGGAGCCGGATGCCACAACTTGTAGCATGCCGCACTTTAGCACGATGTTACTCTGGCGTAAGAGCCTTAAGGATCAAGGCATACTGACGCAGAGACGAGTCGAAGCGTTAAATTCTCTAGGATGTTCATCCGCGCGCTATTCTTTCGTGTCGTATCCGACACATGTCACACGTAGATGCGCTGAGTTCGCGCGGCTGCGCGTGCACCAAATAGTAGTCTATCCGCAATCGGCTGGATTCGCGCGTCATCAGTGTCTTGCTAGAAGGCATTATGCAATATGCTATGTTATAGTAGATTATGCATTAAGGGGATAAAGCAGTGTATTATGTCTCGGGCGATATTTTGAACCCCAAGGACGAGGGATCCTAGGGTTAACTCACGAGCGAAGCGAGGGAGTTACATTCGCTCGGGAGTTAAAGCTAGAATCCCGAGGCCGGGGGGTTCAAAAACGCCCGAGACAAATACACTGCTTTATCCCCAAAATGCATACTCTACTTTATATAAACACTGCGAGGCAATAAAACATAATACATTAAAAAGAAAAAGTTTTCATTCTAATTTTGAATAAATTCTTCTTGGTGTAGGGCTCTATGAAAAGTTTATATTCTAATTTTGACGATTGGTCATGGTTTGCAAGGAGCTCGTATATTCAATGTTGATTGCATTCCAAATTCAAATGTCATAATTCCCTAGGGGATTATGACATTCAGTACATTTATAATGACCCGGCTAGACCATAGGACACAAATGACTTGCTTTAAGTTGAGTTTGCATGACACATAATATGCCATTGACGAGCCGGTGTTATATAAAGTACTTTTTGAGATTGACGCTTCGATGCGCTTCCGACACTGTCAATGCGCCTTGAACCTAATTGTCACATGAAACATCAGCATTTTTAGGATGGCCGGATTATAGATATTGAATTTAAGATATATCCCACTGTCTTTATGTCTTACGTATTTCACGGTAGTATAAAGTACCCAGATTCTAAGGACATTGTATTTTAATTAAAATTCAATGGCAAGGAAAATCAAAAGAATAACAATAATATTAATTCGAAAATGTACCTTTATGAAATAAATATTCTGTCGCCAGCTACTCGTTTGTTTGTTTTGAAGTGGTATCAGTCTCCAATATTGGGGTAGGGATACATAGTGTATTTTTTTGTCTGCATCATTGTAACTGTAGTTATAACTACAATAAGTAACTCAGATATTTTAATTTGGCCAGTCGTTGCTTCTAATCTAATGATAGGGATGTGGAAATAATAAAAAGTTGCTCAAATTTTATATCCGTTCTATTCAAAAGGTTCCATACATATATTATTTATTAGAAGTTGTCTAAATAAGACCCCTTCAGACTGTCTTAAATCGGAGTTCATCAGTGATTGGAATAAACACAGTGCTATATTTTTGTTTTAAGTTTAGTTACATACACAGACACGAAATTAATTATTAGGTACCACATACTAAAACAATCTGAACATGCAGCAGCGTTGTTTCATTGTGTTATTATCAAGTCAATATTACGTTTAAATATTCTTCTGTAGATGTCGTGGGCCCTTCTAAGTAAGGATATACAAACAATTGAAAATAGTCACTCGTTATTTTAAAAATAATTTTGATCCATGAACACCATTGAATTTTAATCCCTACTTAAAATTCAATGACTACACTCATAATTTATCAAAATTACCTACCGCCAGCCGTCCCGCTCACCACCGGTCTTGGCTCGCAATATGCTAGACCACATCACAGTAAATACCTCTTTGTACAAAATAAATAAGGTACTCTACATTGAAAGCAATATTACTTCTGGTGTTTACTGAGTTTACATCAATTTGCAAAAAAAAACCCTTCTGCTGAGATCATGGCCCAGTGATTTATAAGATCTCTGTTTTTTATAATATTCATTTTACATCCCGCATTCTAGATTTCATCATCTATACAAGTTTCTATAAAATAAGCTAGAATCTAGGATAACGATAGGAATATCCGCATCTTACACTACCTATATGAACAAATTCACAAACGCCCTTACAACTACAGCAATGAAATGCCTCCGCGCACCTGCCCGCCTCCATAAAGCTAGTATTTGGAAGATTTGGTGTCGAAGGGAGATCGATAGGTGCGCGCGATATTTACAAGGGATCAGTCAAACATACTGCACTGCCAACCTAGCTGCAGCCAATCCATGCTCCTTCAATCACATTAATATTCGTCAATGTCTAAAATTAGGCGGACCTAGTTTCTGTTGGATCTTCCTGCTTGGAAGGGTCGAACCCCTCTTTGATGTGGCCTCCCGTCCCTTTGGGGTCCAGGTCGGTGGCCCAGCTAAAGTGCATTAGTGCTAAGTGTGAGTTACCTAGTTTATTGTGAACTTTTCCAAGTAGGTAATATACTAATGATTCTCTCGGCGCGATGTCTTTGAGGTGGTGTAAGTCGTTCAGGGCGTCTTGCGGTCTGCCGGCGCGGAGTAGCACCGAGGCTCTGTGGAACCGGCACAGCGGATTCTCGGGGTCCGATGCGACTGCCCTCTCTAGCGTGGCCAGGGCGCGGTCCATCTTGCCGAGCGCGGCTTGGGCGAGGCCTAATTGACAGCGCAGCACACCAGAGTGCGGGTGGAAAGTGAGTGCGCGGCGAATGTGTACTTCTGAAGCCTTCCATTGCTCTTGGCGCGCGTACACGGTCGCAATACCGAACCATGCGACGTAGTAACGCGGGTCGATGCTGATAGCCATCCTGAAGCTCTCCAGGGCTTTCCCTGTCTCCTCAGCACCGGCATACTCGTGTCCAAGCAAGGCGTGAGCGTACGCCGCCTCGGGATCCAATTGCACAGCCCGTTTGAAGAACTTGAGGGCAGTCTCACGCTCCTTGTGTAGAGAGAAACAGTTGCCAGATGCCAGCCACGCAATGGGATCGGTCCTGTCCAACTCCACCATTTCCTGCGCTAGCGCTGACAATTCTACTTCCTTTTGGAGGTGCCACAGACAAGTGCTGTATATGTCCATGCCTTCTGTTCTGTTAGGGTGTTGTTTCCGAATTTCAGCGAAGATCTTTGCAGCTGCTTCATACTGAGCGATCTCGTAGTGAGCTCTCGCGATCATTGTCTGCACCCATGGCGAAGCTAACTGTTTTGGCGGTATATCTTGGAACAACTTGATGGCAGTTTTACAATCTAAGAATGCAAGGGATTTGTAAGCATCTCCGAGATCTTTCATCAAATTTAATAATGCGACACCATTAGAATTCTTAGGTGTAATTGTTGGAGTTAATGTCTCAATACTCTTGTTTCGTTCATTTGTATCAACTGAACTTGTTTTGACATTTGTCTTGGTTGAGCGCTGTTTATTTTTGCGCGATGGGCTTTTAGGAGCAACAAATTTTCTACTAGGTGATTTGTTGTTCTCCTTCACAGAATAGCTGCTATTATTACTGAAGAGGCGGGAAGACCGCCGGGGTGCAGGTCCGAGAGTACATCGCTGAGCTGGAGTGAATGCATCTTTCAAAAGGCCCATTTGAGCTCTCAATGAATTGACCATCTTTGGTATAGCTTTCTGCTCATTTGAGTCAGTGAGGGTGGGTGTGTAAAGGACTGGAGATTCTTCCATAGGTAGCATACCAAAAGATGGTGAAAATGGTATGGGTGCTATGCCACTGAACACACTATGCATATGCTTCACGGGAGCCTGTGTTTCAGGTGTGATGCTAGTGGACATATTAATGGGGGTGCGTGTTGCAACCACATTATTTGGAGTAACAATATTAGCATTCAGATTTGTGTTGATGGGAATGTTGCTATTAACAAACGAAATATTCTCAGAATTGCTGACTAGATTAACTAATGTGGTTACACCAAATGAAAATTCAGGGTTATTCATCTGGAAAACATGTTGTGGATCAACTTTTTCACCCATTTTGCACAGTTGTGCAAAGGATTTCCACATGAATGGGTTAAGGGAAAGTGCCTTCCGATGTGCATCGGCTGCTTTGTTTCTTCTTTCTGTGACACTGTAGATTTTTCCAAGTAACTGGAGTGCATAGGGTGCTTGCTCCCCAAATTCTGAAGCTATAATGTCCAGATTTGAACCTAATACTTCTTCAGCATCTTTGAAACTGAAATAGAATAAAAGCTCAATTTGTAAAATGTAACACCATAAACCAACCCTATTACAATTTGAAGGAAGTAACTGATTTGGCTAGCAAAGTTAATACAGTAATAAGGGTACATTACTTACCATTTTAAGTCAATAGAGCATTTGGCCAGAAGGAACCTAGCTTGTGGTAGAGACAATGGCATGTTCTGTAACAGATAGTGCGCTTCGTTCACCCGTCGGGCTCTATAATAACATGTTCCCAGTAGAAATGCTGTTTCTTCTGAAGCAACTGAAAATAAAAATGTAGCATGTATGTAAATATTATATTGATTAGTTTAGACAAGTGTTATGCAGGGAATGATAAAATTGTACGATAACCAGAGATCGTTGAGGTTAGGTGCAGCTGGATTTTGAAGGCAGTGGAAAGGCTATCAGCTCATAAATATTAGACAAATGAGAATTTGACAGTTGTAAATTGCCAATCTATTTCTTCTGTTACCTTCAGCATGTAGTCTCTCGGCCAAGAAGATGGCATTCTCGTATTCATAGTTATTGAGACAATCCCAAATGATAACCTGCGGAAATTGAAACAATTATTGGTTTTTTGGTTTGCAAATCTTGACAGTTGCAACAAATGATTTTTCTACACACCTGAATCGGTTCCTGTACAATCATTTTTGAAGATAACTATTGTGCACTAATCACGAGTAGTTTCTACCGTAAAACATTTCACATTATACGCCACTGAAATAACCAGTGCAAGATATTATTGGAAACGTATTTCACTCACGACGGACATTTTCATTTGTTGACTGACTGTTGTCTATGGTTCATTCAACGATTGCGAAAGCTTAGATCTTTAAAAAATAACTTTGAGGCTCACTACACAGTCAACTTTGACTTTATCCTATTGGTATAGTCGATTTAGCCACGATTTCACTTCCATTTTAGCTACGTAACTTGTGCGTAAATCAAACAATATACTCATTAATGAAAATCAAATCAACAGTATCTAATCAGTGATAGTTAAAAAAATAGATCTTTAACTAGCGCTAAAAAAATGACCCCACGTTCAATTGTGAAAGGGGGGGCAGGGCTTGTCAATTACCAATCGGAACGAGTTCAGTATTACCCGGCAAAATAATTATGCACCTGCCACCGTCAGAAGGCCATCTTGCGAGGTGCCTAGATATTTCGATGGGTCAATGATTTGAAGTTTTTGTATAAAACCAATAACAAGTTATGCAGTCATTTACTGTCGCCCAATCAACGTTCACGTCATCACGCATGGTGCACAGGATGAACCAATCACAGAGTGATTTACTCTACAGAACATCTTGCGCTCATTTCATTGGTACAGACTAATCGAGAGGACAGGGGCCGTGTTTGAAAGTGAATTTTGTAGGAAGAAATACTTTTATAGTTTTTTATTCGTAGTAGGTATCCAATAAAAAAAATCTCTTGTCACAGTGTTTTTTATCGAACTCCTCCAAAATATTTATGATTTATTTTTTTATTTTTGGTAGGTCTGAGAATAGGTCGTAGGTAAATTAATATAGCAAAACAACGTTTGCCGAGTCAACTAGTATTGTTATAAAATTTCAATGTTGAGTACTGTGAATAATTAGTGGTATAATCATTCAATTATCATGTATTTTGTTTAAGTTAATTATTATTCTTTTATAATGGAAAGTGTAATGTACAATTTTTTTTCATCTACCCGATAATGTGAGTTACCGTTGAAATCATCGTTTAATAACGCTAATATAAGGCCTCAGCGCTGTTGGCTCCGGCCCCATGCGTGCCTTAAAAGTCGAGTTCCTATGGACCTGTGAATCTTAAATTATAACTTTTAGTTGGGTATAGTAAAGTTATCCCTAGCGGTAACATCAGCTCGTTACCTACCGCTAGATCAACGAAACTGTAAGCAATATAGTTCAAAGAGAACGTTTTCGCTAAAACTTTATTTTGTTTAATAAATAAATTAAGTTATAATGTATATCTTTGAATTCGCAATGTAAAGTTTGGTTAAGAGGCATATTTTTTTATTTTTTACAAAAGTAGACATAATTTGTTAGGACTAATTTAATTTTTGTTGTTCTAAGTTATTGTTAAGCACCTTGAAAAATTAAAAATATAATTCACTCCTCATGACGTCATTTGCGAGGGGTTTTACCAACTGATGCATGACTTTGTTTCTTAAATTTTTGTAGTAGGCGCAAGAGATTGAGTTGAAAATAATGCATCGGATGAGAATACCTGTCATACTTGTCAGACTGACGTTCGTTTTGGTTGTTTGTTTGAAGTGTTTGTAGGTATAGATGTGGGTAATCTGTGGGTGAAAAGATCGACAGTCGGCCCGAAAATTTTTGTGTTGACCGGTCATAGCGCGATGGAATAAGGTTTACACTGATTTCTTTGTTGATCTGGCTGCCAAATATCATCATATCATAATCAGCCGGTGTCAGTCCACTGCTGGACATAGGCCTCTCCCAAGAGACGCCACTGAGCCCGATCTAAGGCTCTTCTTTCCCAGTCA
Organism: Yponomeuta evonymella; assembly: GCA_963969515.1. Lineage (NCBI taxonomy): Eukaryota > Metazoa > Arthropoda > Insecta > Lepidoptera > Yponomeutidae > Yponomeuta > Yponomeuta evonymella. The sequence goes on from OZ018353.1 coordinate 7,004,120, forward strand.
CTGCCCACCGCTTTGCGAATGTCGTCGCTCCACCTGGTCACAGGGCGTCCTACGCTACGTTTGCCGACTCGCGGTCTCCACTCTAGAACCAGTCTTCCCCAACGGTTATCGGTCCTGCGGTAGATATGACCAGCCCACTGCCACTTCAATTTGCTAATCCGTTCAGCTATGTCGATCACTTTAGTTCTCTGGCGAATTACTTCGTTCCGGATTCGATCCCGCAGAGAAACACCGAGCATAGCTCTCTCCATAGCTCGCTGAGCGACTTTACATTGGTGGACTAGTCGAACCGACTTAAACTATCTTGCAAATGACGTCACAGTCGGTCACAGTGAAAGGCAAATATATCGTGATTTTTTTTATTCAAAATGCCAATATTGATAATATTTCCTAGCTTTAACAAGGGCATAATTGTTATTTAAACTAGGTATATTGGTTGCATTGGTTTTTAATTCAGCCCTACAAAAAAAAACTTTACATTGCGAATTCCATGCAAACGAAGTAGCGGGCAAAAGTTTTTATATAATAAACTGAGCGTGTATTGATCAATCGATCGCTGGCAACACTGTTAGTCGAGTCAACTAAAAAAAAAAGAACAAAGTGATGTGATGTTTGTGAAAGAAGGAAGAAGTTGTACCTACTGTATAATCAGTGCAGTGAGTCCATAAAAGAAGGAAGGATTTCGGTGCAATTGTTATAAAAGTACAAGAAAAAAAAAACAGTTTTTCTTGCTATGTTTTATGCGTAAATGGTGTTGTTCAGATACAGGGTCCTTTACGGTTATTAGTGTGAGGGAAAATCTATGAAAACTTGTGTACAGTGCTGTGAACATTATGTGCTGTGGGTTGATTACGAATGACATCTGGTAAAAGGAAAACAGAAGTTCAAAGACGCACATAGCTATTTACAGGTAATAGGTATTCTCCAAATCCAACATCGTAATATGTTCCTTAGGTGTCGATGGCTCCGTGGATTATGGCTGAGATAATAATGCGTCACTAACGGAACTACGTGCGCCCTTCACTCTTTTCTCAATCATTAATATGTCGAGCAAGAACTAATGACCTCCAGTTTATAGCTTTTTGTCTTCGTTTTCTATAATGTGAAAGCGTTATTTCTTTGTAAATGGCCATTATTTTGCATGGTGGCATTGAAGCGATGTATGTGTAGTTTTTTTTTTTGCAATGTTCTACTTATAATGTAGGTGAAATTTTATGGTGATTGCACCTGTTACTCTTCATCGGTTCTAGTGATACTCATATGGCACATACACATTCACCAACAAAGCTAAGAAAGCAGGGTGTGATAAGTTTGCTAATCAATAGGAATATTTTTATGGCTCTATCACAATATTATGAAAAAGCTGAATTGTAAATAGTGTTGTGTTTCAGATTATACACATCTCATACTAGATTAAAAAATAATTTACCTCTTGAATTTTACATATTGCAGTGTGTTGATTCAGTTGGTTGTAACAAAATACCTTCTTTCTCATTGACGTCATTATAGACTGTTGATGAAGCACATTGTCTTTTATCCTAGTGATAATACCTTGGCCCAACCATGATGCTAACCCCCGGTTTCTTATACACTAACAAGCTGTTAATCTACTGTTAACAGCTGTCAGTGTCTTTTTTTGTATGCACTTTGGTCAATTGACTGTGGGTAAGTGTGGAAATCTCCAGTCTAACTAAATAACTTACTAATTTCTTGTTAAATGTTATAATCACACCGAGAAATGGTTGGATCCAAGGTTTATGCTTTGGGTGATCGTAACTTTCCATTAGCATGTCAATCTTAACAATATTGGTAGAAAGTCCCATGTACGTAAAGTAGGTACCTATTTGATCTTTGATATCATTACACTGGCTATAACACTTATCTACTAATCATGTCACTGTTCCTTCCTATCATATTGGTATTGTGGTTCATCGGTGTGACTAAATAAGGTTTTTCCTAACTAACAGTCTTTCTTCATAGCAAAAATTTAGTATTCAGCAAAGACAAGGTCAGTGCATGAAGATAAGTGATTGCAATGTTGAAATATCTTGTTGTAGATTTCAAAAGATCTTGGTTTTTGTCCCAACCGATAGCACATTATATTAAAAATTACTCCTATGAAAACTTATTTATCCACTCATAATTCTTATCCTACAAACCTTTCTTTATAAACCTACCTATTAACTACTAGGTAGGTTGTAAGGGTCTGATGAATGTGTGGGTCAGTGGTCAGTAATTTACTTTGAGTGAAGATTTTTTGAACCAGCTTTGTGAAATCTCTCAGAGTTGTAGCAACTCTATTTGCCAATAAAATCACTCACCAAGGATTTGCAATTCACAAAAATTTTCATGTAACATTCTAACACTCTAGTCTTGGATATCTTATCTTCACTTTGACAAGTTTTGTTATTAGTGCTATTCAGTCAAGGTAAGACATTTGTTTGAAGATTAACCATTCTGTATATATATTTTTCCTTTATTGTTATTAGTATTAAAAAAAAAAAATCAAAGTAAAGTTGCACAAGCCACCTTTTGCATCTTATTGAACACCTTCTTCCAGAGAGTAAACCAAAGTCTACCTACTTTGGTTTACTCCATGGAATTAATTAAAATAGTTTGTGTTTGAAAGCACTGTCTTTATTATGTGTTAGTCTATTTTGTCTACCTTAGACATTTGGGTATCCTCATAAGATTTTTCTTGGTGATTAGCAAGTCATAATGAAGAAGAAGACATTTTATATATTTATTACACTGAGAATAACACACATTTATGTAACACTACAGAACAGAAAATAAAATGCCTGCCAAATCATTTGACCAAATGACTGATTTCACAGGTACATATTTCGGGTCTCACTGGTGGGTTTCTAGAAATCACATCTAGTCACATCCCGCATCCCAGTGACTTTAAGACTTCAGTATAGTTAAATTAACATAATTTAAAAACTATTTACTCTTGCATGTCGATCGCAAACTTATCCCGACTGCGCGAATTTTTCTGCTGGGTATTAAGTGACAATAAAACAATTCTTATAAACATCAGTAGCTGTGTGTCTCTGCTGCTGCAAAAGGGGGCTGGCTCAGTGTTTGCTGCGGGTGTTAGTCCACAGCATTGATTTTAGGACAATACCTTTTTATCTTATAAGTAGGGCTCGGATAAATATGTAAGGACATATTTTTTATTTGAATCATTTGCATTAGTTATTTAGTGTTTTGCATCAAACATATGATTTGAACTGGAAAATTAGGTTTTTGAAATCCATATTTTTCCATATTTCAGGGTTAAGACCATATTTTTAGAATTTAATTTCATTATACCATATTTCCTGTCTTTAGTACTTACTTCAACTGAAAAAACTGCAGAATGTTTGCTTTCATAGCGCCGCGAGAATACAGGTGTAGCGCAGCAAAAATGTATGTAGGTAGACTCGTCAGTTGTGCGATATTTTTTATGGATACCCTCTCTGGCGCAGCGCATCGCTAAAAATCATTGTGTTTCGTTGTTGTAATTTACACATTTTCCTACACATCTGATTATTTTGTTTGTCGCACAAAGAAACACTACAAAAAATCAACGATATTCTTAGTGGAACATCGAGCGCCAATCCAGAGGAAGCATATTCACTTACAGAGTTGTGCAAATTTAAGTTTGCGTCAGTTACTTCCTGTGACGTAGAAAGGTCGTTCAGCCAATATAAAGCATTTTTCCGACCAAACAGAAGGAGCTTCAATTTTGAATATTTGAAGAAACATATTGTTGTATACTGCAAGAACTCGAATAAAGAGGTAGACTAAATTGTAACTAAATAATTTAATTTCGTTCATTTTCATTTTTCAAACAATTATATTAGAAAAAGTGTTTTGGGTTTTGGTATTAGTTGTCTTTTTTTAGCCCATATTCTTCCATATTTCCGTTTTTTAGATCCATATTATATGTACATTATTTTGATTTTTTAGCTCATATTTATCCGAGCCCTACTTATGAGCATTCTAGAGTGTGGTACAGCATGTCCTTAAAAAATATAACAAAGGTGTGAAATAAATTATATTGGGAACCACCAAATCTCAATCAACTCCATAAAATTAAAATACACTGAAATCCACTAACAGTTTACTTGATGAACCACATTGTGTTTGAGTTATTCCCAACAAAAACTTTGTTAATATTACCTAGATACGATGACAATTCTATACCATGTGTGTTGTAAGCGGTGGTAGCCTAGTGGGTAGAACATTGGACTCGGAAGCGGGAGACCCAGGTTCGATTCCCAGAGCGGGCATGTACACTTTTCTTTCTAAGTTATGTACATTTGTGAAAATATAGTAGCAATACCACTCGCTAACGGTGAAGGAAAACATCGTGAGGAAACCTGGGTGTCTGAGCTATTCACATACCTCAGCGCTTGAAATCGCCAATCCGCGGTGGGCACGCGTGGTGATTAAGCCCATACTCTCTCTGAGAGAAGGCCTGTGCCCTACAGTGGGACGTATATAGGCTGCTTATGCTACGATGACAATTCTGTACCATGTGTGTTGTTCAACTATTGTGTAGAACTCAACATTACCGAAACAATAACAGACTACTACAAACTAGGTACAAAGGCGTAACAGCGTATCTTCATTAGTCATACAATTATTGTCTTGTGCTGTGCCCTATCTATTAATGTATGCTGTCATAAGATAACACTGATTTCTTAATACGAACGATTATCAATGTACATACGGCAGAAGTCCATTAGTAAATCAACTTAACATTCTTTCATTACGCCAAAAATCTCGCGACAGTATGATAGAAAAAATAATGACGTAAACAAGAGAAAGAATTAACGGGTGATAAACGGATAGGCTCATGTCTCAACCTTTTAGGGTTCCGTACCCGAAGGGTGCCAAACGGGACCCTATTACTAAGACTTCACTGTCCGTCTGTCTGTCTGTCCGTCGGTCTGTCTGTCTGTCTGTCACCAGGCTGTATCTCATGAACCGTGATATCTAGGCAGTTGAAATTTTCACAGATGATGTATTTCTGTTGCTGCTATAGCAAAAAATACTAAAAACAGAATAAAATAAATATTTAAGGGGGCCTCCCATACAACAAACGTAGTCTAAAGATAGCGCTCGCCATCTAGCAGCCATCTATGTAACCTTCACAGCGCCGATGTCATGTCGTTAAATGTCAATGTTAAACGCTTCTCGTTGGTTTCTATACATGACGCTGAAATTCGATCTTTGTCTAATGTTGTGTAGATAATTGTACGGAACCCTTCGTGCGAGAGTCCGACTCGCACTTGGCCGGATTTTTCTAGTGTACGCGATCCTTCCCCATTTATTTACATAGTTTCTTCAATCTAGAATTCAAGAAATAAAAACAATAAATGGTAACTTAAAAGTTGTCACACTTTATTGCACAAAAAAAAAACATAACATCAACGAGAACATTAACATTAACTAGGTCTTCCCATTCCGACCAGAGTTGTACTGGAATGATATTTCTTTTGACATTTTAGTGCCACAAAACGCGCGACTCGCACTGTCATTCTACCTATACAGGGTGGCCGGTTATGAGTGGTCCAAACGGTAACTGGTGAAGGATCGGACTATCCCCTATCAGAAAATCAAAAAATAGTTTCTATACAAGTGTCACGGTTCTCGAGATATTTGAGGTTTCACATTTTTGTTAATTATTTCCTACTAATCTTAATAATTTGAATGTAAAATCTACAAATTAAGAATTTCTAACTTAGTTTTCTTTCTGAAGATACCTGACTTAATGCGCTACAAGACGTGTATCACAGACACACCAAATTGTTATGGCGACAGAAAAAATAAAATAATTTTATTTGAAATTTTCGACTTTAAGAAGAAATCATTGAGGTTTGACGCATCGTGGTAGTAAAAAAAGATATGACAACCTGGCTGCCCATGATCTTAAAAAATTCAGAATGTTGTGCAAGATAACAAAAAAAGTTTTTAAAATAAATAGTTCATAAATCAACAAGTTTTTGCTATTTTAACTACAAAGGGACAATTTCCAAAAAAAAACGTAACATTTTTGTCTTTTATAGAACCTATTTTTTTATTTTCTGATAGGGGATAGTCCGATCCTTCACCAGTTACCGTTTGGACCACTCATAACGGGACACCCTGTAGAGGTTGTTTTCGCTCCTAGGTACGTATTGCCACAAGCCGTGCAATGGAAAACCTGCACAAAAAAATGTTTTAATATACATAATCGAAGAGGCCAGGTTGAAAGATAATGAAAATAACTTCCACACAAAAAATCACTACAAAATACAAAAATACAAAATCTTTATTTTCGTGAACTGCTTAATTTAACGGTACATAGTATCTGGAGCCACCTTTTAAGCATGTAGAATGCCTGTACTAGGTTAGGTGACACCGCGCTTCCATAGCTTAAAAACTTAGTTTAATTTGATATTTTACTTATTTTAAAGATTACTGTTATGACAAAATTATTAAAAAGATAAAAGTGTAAAGCTCAGCCAGGTGAGTGTTTTATGTGTTTAGGTAGAACATCGCATGTGTGTGTGTGTGTGTAAACTAATAAACATGGTAATTTTTTTTTCTCTGCAACTAATACTTTTCATAATGTGACCTAAGTCATTTTAATCAGTGACGTGGTACAAAAACGCGCCATACAAATCGGACTCAAACTATGACGTCACAATTTGAACGTCGTGAAATCAATATTCAAGTTATCGCGTAAAATAATGTTTTTTTTGCATCTACACCCTTTTTAGAAAGCTTTAGGAAATCAATGAATAACTAAATGTTAAATGTTTTTTATTACTAGATTTTTTGGGACCCCGAAAAGCCCGCAAAAGATATTTTCGTGATTTTATTTTTAAAAAAATATTGATTTTTCCATGTCTTCTGTTGTATAAAAGCAATGCCACTTCAATCTAAGTTTGACGCAAGTTCCCCATTCCGATAGCACATCGACCTTTACACGCGTGCACTTTACACAGTTACGTTACGTGTATCATTGTAATTACATCGTAAAGGTCCCTTGATCTGCCGTCGTCAGCACCACTACTAATAATAGTTACAGCAGCTAATTAACTGTTAAATTTATTTTGCTTTTTACGGCCTGAAAGGCCATGACATATAATACAAAATACTACTGCCGTAAATGATTTATTAAATGTATGGACCGCCACCGCCACCGCCACCGCCACCGCTATCGCTACCGCGTTCGTGTGTGTCATCCTTAACAGAGGAAAATAAAAAAAAGTGTTTGTCTGACAGGATGAGCGCAGCGGAGACGATCAACGTGACGGCCCAGCCGATATCGGACACGGTGAAGGAGATCTTCAAGCCGCTCCAGGAGCCGGTGTTCCTGCAGACTCGCTCAGCGCAGGTCATCGCGGGCATCTTCGTGTGGACGGCACTCTTCATCACTTGCCAACAGGTTTTCACTTTATTCTTGTTCATAAAACACGATGACCCTTGCAATCGAAGGGTAGTAGCTTACGCGAGTAGTTCTCGCGCTCGCACTATGTAAAAAGTGCTTACGTGAATATTTCACAGAGATTTATTTTGATCTATTCATTCTAGCTCTGGGATGGAGCGTGTAGTAGGCCATAAACAGTAGATAGGAAAGGTAGAAGAAGGTTGCCCTTATCCGGCCTCCGCTTTTCCTCGACAGTAGAACGCTAACTAAAATATATTTCATATGGAAAGAGTAGAACCAAATACAAGTTAGTTACTACGTATCGTCTGCAATGGACGGTAATGCTTCTTGGTTGGACCTGAACTTTCCGCTCTTGGCCTCGTATTTGGAACTTCAGCCTCTTCCAGAAAATTATCAGCTCTTCTAAATGCCCGCACAGTGAATGTACTTTACGTTTTCAATTTATCCTAGCTTCTCGGTAAATTCTATTGAAATATACAGGAAACTTATTTTTTTACGTATTTTTGGTTTTAATTTGGATTAATGTCAAACTTAATGCTATTTTATTGTAGTATAGTTTCTATAGTATTCATAAGCAGCCTATATACGTCCCACTGTTCGGCACAGGCCTTCTCTCAGAGAGAGAGTATGGGCTTAATCACCACGCGTGCCCACCGCGGATTGGCGATTTCAAGCGCTGAGGTATGTGAATAGCTCAGACACCCAGGTTTCCTCACGATGTTTTCCTTCACCGTTAGCGAGTGGTATTGCTACTATAACTTCACAAATGTACATAACTTAGAAAGAAAAGTGTACATGCCCGCTCTGGGAATCGAACCTGGGTTCCCCGCTTCCGAGTCCAATGTTCTACCCACTAGGCTACCATCGCTATAGTATTAAAAACAAATAATTAAAATTAGTTCTATAGTATTAATAACAAATAATTAAAATTAGTCGCAAAGCTTCCGAAATTAATAAAAGAAAACACATTTTTGTATAATAACACACATTCTGTGTAAATTTCAACTTGCTACCTATGATGGTTCAAGAGATGAAGCCCTTTGTAGGTCAGACAGACAAACGTAGTGGGCATAGTTATAATAAGTTTACGTTGGCACCCTCGGGTCAAGGACCCCTAACACCCAGTTGAGAGAATGAAAGTTTGATTGAAGAGGTAGGCTTTTTTAATTAAAATTTATGCAAAATTCACATTGCTTTGGAGGATTTTCATATTTGGTAACATAAGAGACCGTGGCGCTGCTCACGTCGTAGGTATTTTGCACATTTGCAATTTGCAAGAATTTTCTGAATTTTATTACACTATTAAGTTTTCTATTCTCGAAACATTTCGGTTCTGCTTACTACAATGATTATTATGCTTGTGCAAATTAAACTTGTGAATGTTGCGTTATTTATAATTCTTGTGAATTAGCAAATTAGGTAGTGTTGAGCGTGTCTGTCGGTAATGCGTCGAATTACGTATAATTCGACATTTTGTCGCTCAGCACAACAGTGAAATTTCTCTTAATTTCGAGGCATTTAAATAGAATGCTTGATGGAGGCGTGCATTATTACACGATTCTCGCATTTATGCCCAGTGCAAGAAGATATGGGAACCACCTTAAACTTGTGTCAATGGGGTCCTCTTGACTAACATGGTCAAAAATCTGGGATGCAATAAAAAACATAACAAACACATATAAAGCTAAGAACTACCCTAAAGAATTACTTACAGTATCTAATTCCCCCGAGGAATCACTTAATAACGTAAACACATATTTCAGTAATGTGGGTAAACTATTAGCGGAGGACCTACTTAAACAACAACCTAACTCGAATAAGGATACGGATGAACATTATGCCCCCCTTCAATCCTTTGTTCTGGATAGTACTGATGAGGATGAAGTGGATGGAATTATACTTAGTCTCAAGAATAAGTGTTCTGTAGGATGGGATGGTATAGCAAACTCATTGATAAAACAAAATAGGAACGAACTTGTGACTCCACTTACTTATATATGTAACAAGTGCCTAGAGCTAGGTATATTTCCGAATGACTTAAAAAGATCCCAAGTAATTCCTATCCACAAAGGAGGAGACAGAAATCTAATAAATAACTATAGGCCTATCTCAATCCTCCCAGCTATATCAAAAATATTAGAAAAAGTTATTAACCACAGATTAGTATCCTACCTCGAGGACAACAAGATTCTATCCGAGCAACAATTTGGTTTCCGCTGCGGTAAATCTACAGATGATGCTGTTAATGAACTAGTCGAACATGTAGGCATAAACCTGGATAAGGGAAACAAATGTCTTTCGATTTTTCTTGACCTGGCCAAGGCGTTTGATTCGATCTCTGTCCCCATTCTTATAAAAAAATTAGAAAACATTGGCATTAGAGGTACTCCACTTAACCTATTTGTAGACTATCTTACAAACAGAAAACAGTCCGTTAAGTTAGGTACTCAGGTAAGTGCTGAACTGCCTGTTTGTTATGGTGTCCCACAGGGCAGTATTTTGGGGCCTACCCTCTTTCTTGTGTACCTTAATGACCTCTTGTTGCACAAATCCTTCCCCGGAAAATTTATCTCGTATGCCGATGACACGGCGCTAGTTTTTACAGCCAAAACATGGAAAGATACCCTAGAACATAGCCAACGTGGATTCAACCAAGTATGCAAGTGGCTAAGGGACAATGTGCTTACGCTAAATGCTGTTAAAACCAAATACTTAACCTTTTCCCTTAGAGGTACCAATTTAATTGCTGAAAACCTCAGAGCCCATACATGCTCCCTGTCGGACACGGCAAACTGCTCATGTAGTTCCTTGGAACATGTTAGTGCAATAAAGTACTTGGGCGTTATAATTGACGAAAATCTCTCATTTAAAGACCAAATTGAGATGCTGTGTGGCAGAGTTCGGAAACTTATTTACGTTTTTAAAGTACTCCGCCATATTCTTGAACCTCACTTATTAAAACAAACTTACTATAGTCTTTGTCAATCGATAATTTCGTACTGCATTTTGTCGTGGGGAGGAGCGGCCAAAACCACTATTAAAAAGCTTGAGGTTGCACAAAGAGCAGTCTTGAAAGTGTGTACATTCAAACCTTTCCGCTTTCCTACTAAGGCTCTCTATGAATTTTGTGGGGTACTGTCGGTTCGTCAACTCTTCCTTCTCAGCATTGTTCTAAAGCAACATTCAAAATTACCTTTCGATCCATCTAAACTTGAAAAGCGCAGAGCTTACTCTGTATGTCCCCGGCTCATAAAGCATAAAACCTCCTTTATCCAAAAGTTTTTTCCCTTTTTAGGCCCATTTATTTATAATAAAATCAATAAATCCTGCGAAATCTTTAAATTAACCAAAGTAATGTGTAAACGAAATGTTTCGATGTGGCTCAAATCACTATCTTACGATGAAACTGAGAAACTCCTAGAGATCTGTAAGTAATAATCTCATCTTATCTCATTTTGCATATTCCACTATTTTTCAAAAATATATAAGTATTTATTTTGCTGCGGTACTCACCCTCTCTCTGATCTCACACACTTACACACACTCACTCACTCACACTCACATTCATTTACTCACACATTGAGGGAGGTCAACTAACACTATACCTACCCTTTTTCTTATTTTTTCTTATAATACTTTTGTTTTAACAGTAATTTACAGTTTTTGTTAAAACCAACTAGGTATGTAAGAATTTTGGTAGTAGTTTTTGTTAACGGAGGAAGTAGGCGCTGTCTGCTGTAATACAGGTGATGAACCTAGCACAGCAGCGGATGCTAAATAACTTAAATGATAAACCAAACATGTAATTTGTCACCACCTAGTTTTAGTCTAGTATAAGACTATTATGTCATAAATAAATAAATTACTTACTTACTTACTATGTTTGAAATAATATGTTAAATTGACGTTGTCGTAGTTAAGCTTCTGAAGTAATTAATTTGATGGCTCGATCGATTTCGATATTTTTTATATCTAACTATTAGCCTACATAACTCCCACTGCAGGGCTTCTCTCAGAAAGAGAGTATGGACTTAAATACCATGCCCACCGCGGTTAGGCAATCTCAAGCGCTGCGGTATGTAAACACCTCAGTCACTCAGGTTTCCTCACGATGTTTTCCTTCAGAGTTAGTTAGTGGTATTGTTACTACAACTTCACAAATGTATGTAACTTAGAAAGTCATTGGTAGATGACGGGATGCGAAGCCACGACCTCTCGAATGTGAGGCTGTGTTCTGCCGCTGCACTAATATAATACCGATATTTATTTATTTATTGATACTTTTATTGCACTTAAAAAAATCAAAAGGAAAAACGGAACCATTATAGGATCACTTTGTGGTCCGTCCGTCCGTCTATCTGTTAAGACCCTTTATCTTTCGAGTATTGAGTTGAAATTAAAACCTTATACTCAGGTCTACAGTCCCTTGAAGTGAAAAAAAAAAACTTAAGCTAACGTAAAAAAATTATTCTGCCGCAGAAAACGTATATTTCGATACTCAAGGGAATCAAAATTTATAGGGTACTTTCCGTTTACGTCGAACTATGAAATTTGGTAATTAATACCGTCTTATACTACAAGTATGAGGAAAAATTTTCCATTTCCATTTTCTCCCGTGGATGTCGTAGAAGGCGACAGGCAGCAGCGTCTTCCTGACATTCCAACCGCATAATTCGATCGCCAACCCGCCTGCCAAGCGTGGCGATTATGGCAAAACCCCTCATGGTTATGTAAACCATGAGGTAGGCCTATGTCCTGCAGTGGGCGTCATGGGGCTGATGATGATGATGATGATGAAGAAAAATCTGGAAACTATAAATTTGTAATTAAGTAAATCATTAAAAAATTGTCTGAAGTTCAGGAAAAGCTCGGAAAAAACTGCGAGACTCGATTCCTGAAATATTTTTAATATGTAAGTATCTACCTGTGTGTACGGAACCCTCGGTGCGCGAGTTCGACTCGCACTTGGCCGGTTTTTTTTCGTTGGTGACTGGGTTGTTGGTGGGATCTTCATGAATACCTTAACGATGTGTGGCGTCGACTGTACGCCAACTTAACTACGTCGCTGGAGTTACTGTATGTATATTAATAGAGTCGTTTATTATTATTATTAAAATCCTTTTTTGCACTCATAAAAATAAAAGTACAAAAGCGAACTTAATGGTAACAGCATTATCTTTCAGTACTTACGATTATTCATAAAATAAGTCTGCATTAGGAATGCCTTTCAGTAATCCAATACTTATTGCCGTGTGAACTCGTTACTGTTTATCGGTACTTTTGTAACGTGCACTTCGTCTAGATTGATAAGAAATGTTGACGAAAACCAGAATGAGATATGACTCACTGCTTCTTTGTAGACTTTCAATACCATGGGTCAAATAGTTTATTAATAAAAAAACCCCAAGTGCGAGTCGGACTCGCGCACGAAAGGTTCCCTACCATTATCTATACAACATTAGACACAAAGATTGAGGAAAACGGCAAAAACTCACGTTTGTTGTACGGGAGCCCTCCTTAAATATTTATTTTATTTTAATTGAATTATTTATTTTTCAAGCTAATATAGAACTTCATATTCTGTGAATATTTCAAGCGTCTACATGTTTGCATCGACTTTAGAAACCCTATTTGGCCTTATGGGAAAGCCGCTTCCGGGCAGGGGACTGAAAGTATCGTGAGAAGGAAGAAGCATGCCCAGCTGTAGCCTTTTAGAGTTTCATAGATAGAATTTTAATTTGAAACAAATATAAGATTCTGATTCTTTAAGGTGATATTTCAGTTACATATCAGGTTATTTATCAGCTATCCGCCACCCACAAGGTGCGTGTCCTACATTCCTTCAATAACAATATCAAAGACCATTCTACGCAATCAGCAGTGTACACACACAGCTACAATTAAACAAAATCCATTGAACTCGACCACGAACTCGACGAATGAAAACAATGGATCGTTCTGTTCGCCAATTGAGCTGCGAGAAACAACAATCATTGTCGCAAAATGGAAATTAACAAAGCTTTTGCATAATGTAAGGGCAGAAATAGATTACGTAACCCTGAGATTCGTAGCTTTTGCCAAGAAAATGGTATCTGATAAATCTTAACATGTTCCGAGACACCCATATGTGCTCGTTATCACGTCTACGGTCGTGAATTTCCGTGAAGGTGTTAACATGGAGTGAAAGTAGTTTGGACAAAGCAGGACATGAATCTGCGACCTCCGTCTTGCCGTATGCCAATGAGCACGACTCTATCAACTATTTATTGAGCATGGACTCGAAGCCTTCCCACCATTTTGTCAGTATCTAATTTCAGTAACTTGCAGATCCTAGTCACAGTGATATCACTAAATACAGACCTAATTCAATTCTAGAGAAACATACTAAACCATTACAATTATGTAAGTGAAAAAAAAAAAACTTAAGTATCGTTCTGTTTCTACACATTATCAAAAAGTAGCGAGACTGATAGATACTTACGTATTACCTATAATAATTCTATGCTTACTTAAGCATATGGTAATAAGGTATAGTTCTTTGTAGGATTCTCAAGAAATTAGTCTCAGATAAACTTAAGTACCTACTTGTAAGTTAAACGAATATTCTTAGACAATACTCGTAGAACCGAATACGAACCGACCAAATTAAATTGAGTTCGTGCCTCTCATCGATCAAGATCGATGGTGCCTGTACATTCCCTTTCGGAGATATGGCGTGAAGGTATCTGAGGTCGCTTCTCCGGATTCCTTTTTGCGATCGAAATGACTGCGTCGCGTCACGGTGCTTCGCGGAATCGATTACTGCAAGCTTTCTATTCCCATCAGACTACATAAGATGAGAGTTTAATAGGAAGCCGCTCACCTGCTCGGATTAAAATTTAGCACCAAACCTCATGATTTAGGACTTTTTCATGAATGAACTACCTACGTAGTGTTTTTGTGATGTAATTACGTAAACCATAACTTTACTGGTATCCCCTTAGTGCTGACTAACGGGTGCGGAAAATGGTAAATTACAATGAAAATGAAGCATATATACCTGTCATCATCAGCCATTTGACGCCCACTGCAGGACATAGGCCTCCTTCTTGGTTTTCATAACCATGAGGGCTTTTGCTATAATCGCCACGCTTGGCAGGGTTGGCGATCGCAGTATGCGGTTGGAATCTCAGGAAGACGCTGCTGCCCGTCTCCTGGTAATTGATTTCCTTAGTCGCCTTCTACGACATCCACGGAAGGAAATGGAGTGACGCTATTCTTAATCCGGCGCCACACGGAGTGATTTGACGCAAACATAGGCCTATGTTTTCTTTAATTTACTCTTTCCTATCGTGGGCCACTTCTGAATTCCCCACACCTTAGTCTGCCCTGAAGCTTTAGTTATTAGACTGAATGCTACTTGCGACAGTAGCTGAAAGGTCAAAACGTGTTGGACTAGACCGTCAAACTGGTAGTTTGTTTTGTTCACCGATAGCGTCTACGTAACGGTTTCCTCAATTTTACTATGAAATCAATCTTCGATAAACTTGGTACAGTAACTCAAAGGTAGGCAACGACCTTACTCTTTGAGGCTGAACTCGAATTAGTGATAGTGATAGTGATAGTGAAAATATTTATTTACCATAAAATCAATTTTTACATCATAAAAATCAGTGAGTATTTTTATTTTTATGGCAAAAGGAAAGGGGCTCAGCTTATTGCTATGACTGCATGCATAGTCAGTAGCGCTGCTTTTCAACCCGTCCCCTTTATTCGCATTTTTTTAAAAAATCTTTAAAAAAAAAATAATAATTTAACAATGCTGAATACAGTCCAATGCACCAACCATTTTATAAAAATTATGACATGATTTACAACATACAAACTTGTGATGTATAAATTTATTAAAATAATTTTTAAAAGAGCAATAGAAATGAAATTTGATTGGAGCTAAAAGAAATTTAAATTGATTAAATTATTATTATGTAAATTATATAAATTAAATTGTACTTAATTAAATAAAGTTGGAAAGAAATTTTAATTGATATTGAAATTAGCGACATAAGTTAGGTTAACGTACATAAATCGAATTTGTAAGATCCCCTGGGGACATAAACAATCTGTATTCACTGCTCTTGTTTCGGCCATGTAACATTAATTGAAAAGAGAGACAATAAAAAACTTATCCATCTAACTCGAATTTGTTTAATTTAGAAAGGGCTAAAATATTAATTGCAAAGGTTGACCAGCTGTCGAGGTTATCTACTACTTAATTTCAAGTTTCTCAAATAAATAACACTTACCCCTCGGTTTCTCGTACACTTACAATCTGTTAATCTAGTGTTAACAGCTGTCAGTTGGTATTTTTGCAGTTTGACCAACTGTAGGGTTAATATATAAAAATCTCGTGTCATAGTGTTTGTTATCTAACTCCTAGGAAACAGCTTCACTGATTTTTATGAAATTTGTGTGTATTTGGTAGATCTGAGAATAGGTTAATTAATATGGCAAAACAACATTTGCCGAGTCAGCTAGTTTTTATATATATCTGTGAGGTTTGAGAAACTTGAGATTAAGTAGTTGATAAAGGCAACAGCTGTTCAACCTCTGCATTTCACATTGTGGGCTCTTTCTGATAGCCAAACTCATCATCTGACTAATACGCCTGTATTTCTGTTGGTCTGAAAAATGCCAAAACATTTAGACACTTTCTGCCACGAACTGAGCTTTGCCGGAACTATTTCGGTGCGCATAATTAGGTCACCCGCGCCCTGCAGTTGAGACGTAAACAGGTCGATGGTATAGAGTTTTGTTTATTGGAACTAAACAGACTGTTGTTCACTGGAAATTCTCCCCAGACGGTCAGGTATTGACGTCAGAGAAAAGCCGGATTCTAAAATCTTAGACACAACCAACTTGCGGGTTTCCTTTTCCATTTTAAGTTGAACTCCGTGAGAAATTGTGACAACGTTAAGGTTTTGTAGTTACTTTCAGTTGTAGTCAATTTCAGTGCTCAATAGATACAATAAACTCAATAGGTACCACTCGCGCAGCTGATAATAAGAAATTATGAAAGCGTGCGTAGCTGGGGAACCTTTCATTTAATCGTTTGTCATGAGGCTAATTTGGTGAGAATTAATGTCGACCTATTAAAGGTTATAAAATATTTTATTTATTTATTATTTTATTGCACATAAATAAAAAAAATACAATCTCTATATTTCGGACTTAATACTATAAGCATATTCTACCAGTGATAGAATAAGATGATTTACTTTAACTAAAATTAGATAAGCTGACAAATACTCAATAATAAATTAGTAAATATAGATAACTATAAACTTGTTATACATAATATCTAATATATAAATATCTTGTGTCACAGTGTTTGTTATCAAACTACTCCGTAAAGGCTTCACCGGTTTTTTTGAATTTTTTGTGTATATTTGGTAGGTCTGAGAATAGGTCGTAGGCTAATTAATATGGCAAAACAACGTTTGCCGAGTCAGCTTGTTTACCCAGGCAGCAAACAACTATTTTTAAGGCGAGAGTGTTTCTTTGAATCCAGAGCGGAGCGAAGGATTCTAGAATAGAATCCCGAGCGTAGCGAGGAACAACCTACTCCGTTTCAATAATAGTAGATTGTTTACCCAGGGAGCAAACAACTATTTTAAAGGCGAGAGTATTTCTTTGAATCCAGAGCGGAGCGAAGGATTCTAAAGTAGAATCCCGAGCGTAGCGAGGAGCAACCTACTCCGTTTCAATAATAGTAGATTATTTACCCAGGGAGCAAACAGCTCGAATGGTGTTCTTTTGTTCGCTCGATGCGCTCAGGATTCTCCTTTAGAATTCCTCGCTATGTCCGATTCTACTCTAGAATCCTTTGCTCCGCTCTGGATTCAAAGAATACTTTCGTCTTAAAAATAGTCGTTTGCTCAGAAACCTCAGAACACAAAAAGAAGACGGAGGAGGTTGCTCTGGGCCTTTGAGCATCATCCTCTAAGCTAAGACTAGACGGCATAATCCTAATCGCTTAAGAGTGCCACTGCCTATACAATAGATAACCAACCTTATTTAAAGAGTCTTTAATGTCAGAATAGCTTAGCAGAGACGAAGGTTCGCATAGTCGGCTATTGACCGCACTGTTGCGTTGTATGTAAGGCGCTAGATCGTGTTTTCTTCACGATTCATTGCACAATCAAATCTAAAGAATTGCAACCTATTGTTTGTCTATCAAGGCCTCATGTGGAGTTGACTACTTAGATAGACTGAGGATAGTTTGCCCCTTGGTTTGTTCTACGGACGTGTAACTCCTGCTAAAAACACATAAAACAATATGTTTTCCATGTGCAAAACATTTTTGATGCTGTGGGAAGCAATATAAAAATAATGTTTTGCGCATTGAAAACCGATTGTGTAATGTTTGGTAGAAACACGAGCGGAAGACCCGGCGTATCAAAGACTTACCTAGGAGTATAGAATTGCTAGGACCTAGGTTTAAGCGGGCGGAGGTCACCCATGTGAAGAACCCATGTGTCTGGACATTGTGTGGGAACACCTGCGATCTGCACTTCACTGCTAAGTCTTTTCGATGTAGAGGCCATTCGATTATTACGTTAGCTCTACAGAGGGGCGGGGGGTCTTAGCTTTGCTTATTTTTGATGACATGGGGGTGGGGGGTGATGACGTCAGCAGTAGGTATGAATTTTTTAAATTTTTTTCTACAATCTTTAGTCGATTTTGCTTCGAACACATATGGCAATCCTACTCGTATGTGCTTGAAAACGAATCTCATTTTCCGGGATTTCTAAAAATTATGGATACGTTTAGGTACTCGGTTAGAACCGAGTAGAGGAATTACCGCGCGCTATTCACTTGTCTAAATTTCTGCCGCTAATGTATTGTTTCGTTTTGGTTCAATTGACGATTTAAATACATCTGCGAATAGGTGCGATGCGAATTAGCAACGCAGAAAACTGCGACACGAATTGCTGCGATGCGAATTTGCGCGGCAAGGCTTCTCCCTTCCACGATTCGGGTGATGACCATTCCTTCGAGGACCGTAATGCATGTATTTTGTAAACGTTGACATGGATCATAAAAAGAAGTGCCCACTTCTGTTATTGCTAAGAAGATACAAAGAAGATTTTGGGTTCATCCATTTAAGGGGGGGGGATTGCATTCGATTTGTAGATTCCATTTATGTTAGTATTATGCATTAATTATCGTCGTAACCAAGAAAGAAAGAAATAAGTAGTGTGGTATAGTCGTCTGTTAAAGAAAGGCATTGAATCTCGGCGCTCGCTTCTATTCTTCGCCTTTTGGTCGGCGGCAATGTGGTGTGAGCGAAACGAGGATAGGAGCTCCGCCATGTTACATTATTTTTTTTGATTGATTATATACGAACAGTGATAGTTAAAAACGTAGATCAGATATCTAACTAGCGCTAAAAATTACCGCACGTTCAATCGTGGGATGGCAGGCGGGGCTTGTAAATTGTGTGACCAATCGGAGCGAGTTCAGTATTGCCCGGCAAAATATCTATGCATCTGCCACCGTCAGACCGCCACTATCGCCCCATCAATTGCAACGTTCACGTCGTCACGCATGGCGCACAGAAAGAACCAATCACAAAGTGATTTGCTCTACAACACATCTTGCACTCCTTTCATTGGTAAAGAAAAATCGAGAGGTCTGGGGCCGTTTTTGAGTGTGAATTTTGTAGGGAGAAATACTACTATGGTTCTTAGGACTTCGTAGTCCGACAAGGAACCTTTATAGTTTTGCCATGTCCGTCTTGTCTGTCCGTCCGCGGCCTAGCGCAAAGACCGGTGGTACTAGAAAGCTGTAATTTGGTATGTGTATACATATTTATCACGCCGACAAAGTTAAAAAATAAAAAGTTGGAAAAATCTTTTTTTTACTGTAAGTACCTCTCTGTCTGTCTGTCCGTCTGCGGCCTAGCGCAAAGACCGGTGGTACTAGAAAGCTGTAACTTGGTATGTGTAGGTACGGTATTTAGTGTATGTATGTGTTTGGTACGCCGACAATGTTAAAGAATAAAATGTTGGAATTTTTTTTTAACGTACCTAACATGAAAATTGGGGATTATTTTTTTCTCGTCTACCCCATCGTGTGGAGCATCGTTGGATTGGGCCTTGAAAAATATTGTGGGTGTAGGAAGACCATTTTTTTATTTAGGGTTCCGTTTGCGAAATATTAAGCTTTAAAGCGCAAATTTTTGTCCGAGTAGGGCGTCCCCCCCTCTCCTGGCTTAACGGTTGATTGTAGAAGCGTGAAAAAATTCAGGGTAGAAGCACATGTAATGAACTTAAAAGGAAAAGTATCACGGCTAAGTAGGCTTTACTATTTAACGAGTACAACTTATAAAACTGCCTCAAGATACAATTGAATTTAGTTTGGGGTTCAGAGTTACTTTATATATTGTTAATTTTTTTCAGCTCAATAATAATTTTTCATTTCATTTCATTTCAAAAGTAAAATTTGGGAAAAAGGGAAAATGACTTCGATGAAGTTGTTAGTTCTTTAAAGCAGATAAAAAAACCACTTTCTACGGAACCCTACATTGTGCGTGGCCCGACACGCACTTGGCCGGTTTTATATTCGTAATAATTATACGAATCATAAAGTCTTGCCAACCTCATTCGTGGTGAAGTTTAAAGCGTGGTTTCGCTTTACAGGTTGTTAAGTTTAAACAAAAATAGTCTCCCATAACTTACTTTGCGTTGTTACAAAAATCACTTCAGAATATCTCTGTAACTGTTCTATCCTAGATTCTCTTTTAAACCGCTATTGGCTCCTAATTCAGTTCCTAGTCAGTTCTCAGAATTTCAACGCGTACCAATACTCCACGCTGGACTTATTATATGTACAAAGTTCGTCATCCATTGCAGATTTACCAGCACCTGCGCTGGTACACCAACCCGTCGGAGCAGCGATGGATCGTGCGCATCCTGTTTATCGTGCCTATCTACGGCTGCTACAGTTGGATCTCACTGCTTTTCTTCAACGGAGACTCTTACTACGTCTATTTCTTCACTGTTCGTGACTGCTACGAAGGTAAGTGACTATTAATAATAGGCACGCCAAAATATCCCGGTTCTTGTGAACAACATTTGCTGGAATTTTATCAAATTATAGAGGAAGAAATGAAATTAAGCTCGGCGTGTATTTAATGTCGATACAATATAATAAACTGAATGTTTACCTATTTTTCTTTGGCGTAGCACGAAAACCAGAGATATCAAATCGCACACAAGGAAATGATTGTTTCTTTGTAAGAAATATACTAGAAGTCAAAAATAAAAATTGAACTAATATTTTTGGTATGCAACTGGTATTTCAGCTGTGGAAAAAAAATAACGACTAGTTTTTTTTTCCACAGCTGAAACAATTTCTTTGTTGTAAAATGTTTCATGAAAAATTTGTCTGTTTGTAGCGTAGTCATACTAATTTATATAAAATTTACTATAATTTCTATATTATAATTTTTACTTTTTAATATTGTAGTTGATTTGTAGAGCTATTAGTGACAATTTCTGCATACACTAGAATGAAATTTTGGTTCTCCGATTAGTTTCGTTCACAGGTGCTGCGGATTCTGGGTCTTTAGTGCAATAAGAACTAATTCATTTTTTGTCTTCTGCGAATACTGATATGCTACAGGAACGAAAGTTGGCACAACATTTTCTCAATTGACCTTTCTTAAGGTAAAACGCCAGAAATATTTCTGAAAAGTGTCAGGAACTGTAGAGATAAACTGCTTGCGACAAGAACTCTCATTTATTTTTGATCTGCTCGACAACGATCTGCTAAGTTCGTATCACAGCTTGGTCGGACAATATAGCTAGTTGACCTTTATTAGCGTCGAATTCACGCACACGATTTTTATTCGCGAATTAAGATCTGCGTCTGACCTTCCTTTCGCCTTGTAATTAATGTGCTCGGTGTATTATTAAGAGATCGTGAGTTCATATCTCGACAATATATTTGTTTGTTACGATTTATTCCACAAAGATTCAAAATAAAACCTATTTATGTAGTAGTAATAATAAGTATTTTTATTCATAAAGATGACACAATAACATTTAGCATTGCATACATACAACATAAACTGACGCCTGTATCCCAGAGGGGTAGGCAGAGACCAGGGACTGTCACTTGCCACGATCCTGACAGATCACTTTCGCTTCCTCGACATTCATTAGTCGTTGCATGCGCGTCGCGTACACATTTTTTTGTTGCTGGCAATTTTTAGCATCATCAAAGAGAATAATTGCATTGCAAGTCTAAAAGTTCGGAAGGTAGGTAGTGTATTTTTTTTTCTACGAATATGAATTTCCCGGGGATATTTTACTATCATTGTTTAGCAGTCATCACTAGAACTGTGTTTGTAGTATATCTTTTTTTTACTCAGCGTACAGTATACCCAGTCTCGATCCTGACAGATCATTTTGGCTTGCATTTAGCACTATTTAGCTTTAATTTAGTAGAAAACCTTCACTATGGGATTTCGAGCCTCTGCTTCCTAAAAGAGGGATGAGTCCCTGTAGCTTAGGGTAAGCAGTGCTCATCCCAGTTAAAAGTTACATGAATGTATTACGTATTTTTAATGAAAATAAAATAAAAAGTAAAAAAGTTTGCTATAGTTTTAGTAATATGTATATGTATTCATATTCATTAGTCCGTTATAACCACTAACCCCAGCTATGTATTGGCATATTTTGAGCAATTTCGTACCACTCCGGCTATGTGGATGCATAATTTAGCGATAACAGAGGTATTTCCTGTACAAAATGTTTTATTTTGCGACTTGCACCGATTTAAATGTCGAGGACATTGCGACATTGGGGTTTTTCTGACCGAAAGAACTTTATTCGCCTGTTCTACAGAGATTCGACATGACTGAATCGTTTTGCTTTGCCTCTGCAAAGTTTACGAATTCAAAAACAGCACCATATTATGTCTCAAATATGTATAGCTCTAAAACCAAGGTTCAAGGAGGTACTGTGGGAACAATAGCATAGTTAAAATCTTTTTATACACTTAAAACAGGTTAAGAAGGTCCGCAGTTACTACACTTATGGTCCGTACATGTTAACTACGTAAGTAGTTAACTAAATTTTGAGTTAAAACAATGCGCTTAAAAGAAGAGGTGGAAAGAGCATAGTAATACGGGCTGCTAACACCGGAAGGTGTAGCCAACGACGAAAACATGTTTCTTTTGGCAAGAAAAAAATAAGAAGTACAGTTGACGGCCAACCTCCAGTAGTGGAGATGGTGCTCTCTGGGAGGGCTTTGCGACTGTTGTCATTTCCATGAATTTTGTCACTGTTATCATCGGCCCTCCACTGCTGGGTATTGTCCTGGGGAAACCCATTACACAATTTTTCGCGGTCTGTCACGATCCTTCTGCCGACTTGACACATCGTCCGACATCAGGCTGCTGATTTATCCACTGACCGCCATTCGGTTCTCGACCCGCCACTCCGTGGCGGGTACAGGGGTACCTCTGTATCGAGCCAGACAATGCGATATAACGTCACGCCATCTCGCGCTTACTCGCTCATAAAGCGAGAATGGGCTATAAAATTGCAATACAGCAGCTATGTCGCGGCTGGTCCACCTGCAGTCTTCCCGCCTTGCCAGGTGTTCCGCCCATCGTCACTTCAGACTCCGTCCGACGGTGGATGACGATATTTCATACTCTAAGATAACTTTGTTATTACCATGATTTAAATGACACAAACAGCAACTATACCGTCCCAAAAGGATTCGTCTAGCTAGCCACTAGGCTTTCGTAGAGCGTGGATACGTAGAGTCCGTATCTCCCGCCATTTTGTTGTTGAGCGTTTTTATCGATTGTGGCCGCGATAATTGAGCATTGTGCCACTTCTATTTCAAATTATTCAGTATGCGAAATGATAACGTTACGCGCTTAGCCTACTTTATATAGCGTACGAATACATATTAAAAAGTAAACAGTAGGTGCTTGTTAAATGTAAATAATATGGAATAGCAGGAACAATAATGTAGACAAGAAAACAGTACACAGCCAATATCGGCTAGTCATAAATATCAAGGCACATGCCCAATTCTATCCTTAGCCGCACTGTATTTAATATTACAAGCACTACTAATCATCACGTGATTAACCCACAGTTTCTCGTATATGAAAATTCTGTTAATCTGTGGTTAATAGCTGTCACTTATTTTTTTTTATGTACTTTGGCCAAGTGACAGTTGTTGAAAGTTGATTAACAGATTGTAAGTGTACGAGAAACGTAAAGTTATACAGCCACCAAACCGACACTGGGGTTAGTACCCCAGTTTCTAGCAGGTCAACCAGTATGATCGATGACAAGCAGATAGCTCTCGATACGTATTTAACATTAATATTTTTAGGGTTCCGTACCTAAAGGGTAAGACTCCGCTGTCCGTCCGTCCGGCCGTCCGTCTGTCACCAGGCTGTATCTCATGAACCGTGATAGTTAGACAGTTGAAATTTTCACAGATGATGTATTTCTGTTGCAGCTATAACAACAAATACTAAAAACAGAATAAAATGAATATTTAAGGGGGCTTTTGTAAAGCGGGACTTTTGGCGTTTTTTGGTCGATATTAATAACAGCAAAAGGGAGACGCTTTATATATTCAAATGTTGTATAGATAATGGTACGGATCCCTTCTTGCGCGAGTCAGACTCGCACTTGGCCGGTTTTTAGTATACCCGTAACCACGGAAACTACAACTCTGTCGGGAGTTGAGGTAGTTAATGAGCGATTTGATATTCAATAACGTATAAACTTTGTCCCTATTTATTGAGCGACTGTAGAAATATCACCCTCGACAATGATTAACTCTATATAAATTCTGCATTAAATTGGACACACAAATAGGACATTAATTATTTTATCAAGACCCAACGCCATCATCGAAGTGGCTACCTCGCTAAATTACGTAAACCAAGTCTAGAGATCTTGGCGATTATCAACACATTTTATGAAGAAATACTTCTGTATATCT
Source organism: Yponomeuta evonymella (assembly GCA_963969515.1). NCBI lineage: Eukaryota > Metazoa > Arthropoda > Insecta > Lepidoptera > Yponomeutidae > Yponomeuta > Yponomeuta evonymella. The sequence goes on from OZ018353.1 coordinate 7,028,577, forward strand.
ACCCATCAGTGTATGCGTAATATTTTTTATTTTGTAAGAAAAGGCTGATTTTCCTTTCTTGTAGGCACGCCAAACAGGAGTTTAACAAACAGTATTAATTAATTAGAAATGCAGGAGTGCCTCGTACGCTTCATAATACCCTCCATAATTCTTAATGCTCCTGAACTGTGGGCCGGTCAAGGCTGACGCTTTATATCTTATTTATAATTAGGCCAATTGCTGAATTCTCGAACCTGAGTGTCTGAGGTGTTCACATACCTCAGCGCTCACATACCTAACTCAGCGCTTGAATTTGCGGTGGTTACGCGTGGTGATCAAGCCCGTACCACAGCCCGCACTCTCTCTCTAAGAGAAAGGTTGTGCTCTACGGTGGGAGGAATATAGGCTGTATTAATATTATATTATGAACCTGAATTCTGTCTTTCTTTTTTACACAGCTACTCCCTTTACATGTATTTTTGGCGTCTTTTTTAAAAGAAGATACGAGAAGAGAGTCACCTATCTATTTTAGTATTCTCATCTGTGCTCATTACGTCGCGTGCCTGCGACATGAGCATACCGGTTCGCAACGCTTCTGGGTGTTACTAAACCTGCATTATCAAGTTTGTCAGTATATGAATACAAAATACCCCTTGCCTACATCAAATTGTGTTTTGTTATCATTACAATTTTAATATTCCGATTCAGAAATTCATTTCAACGTATAAAATACACATGACTTCAACCCCAATGCCCCGATGAAACTGCGGGAGAGACTCTTGCTTCTGCCTCCGCGAGCAAAACCACAGAGACCGTATGATACTAGAACATAGCAAGTCGCAGTCTGCAACACTGAGTTCTACTAATCAAGCCTATTTTCTACCTTTCCAGCGTTCGTGATCTACAGCTTCCTCTCCCTGTGCTACGAGTACCTCGGCGGCGAAGGCAACATCATGTCGGAGCTGCGCGGGCGGCCCGTCCGCGCGTCATGCGTCAACGGCACCTGCTGCCTGGCCGGCGCCACTTACACCATAGGCTTCCTGAGATTCTGCAAGCAGGCCACACTCCAGTTCTGCATCGTGAAGCCGATCTGCGCGTTTGTCATTATATTCCTGCAGGTGAGTAGTTTTAAGGCAAAGAGGCTCGTTTTTGCCGAGCTGTATTTATTTGAGACCTATGTAAGAAAGCCTATAAGAATAGGCTTTTTGAAAATATGAGGCAATATCGTCTCAGAGAAGCGGCCTGTAGACGCGTCCTGTGTAAACTGCATCTTTCGCCTGGCAATAAACCATTCTGCAAGCAGGCCACTCTCCAGTGGCCCAGAGTTGTTCCAGGCAAGTAGTTTAAGGATGTGTTAGCGGAGTCACTGAGGCTTTTTAGATTTTGTAAGTTGGAAACACTACTTCTGTCACTTTACACATGAGGTGTTGATTTGTTTTTTTTTTTTTTACCTTTGGGTGAGGGTTTTGATGCAACACAGTTTTAAAGACAAATTGTTGATTATATTTTTTTTAATCTGTGTTCCGAAGTTTTCGACCCTAAAGTAGCGGTACATTGTACCTTGACATTCTACAAACAATATAATTTTCTTACGTTGAAATAAATTTTTTATTTCTTGATTTCTCTTTAATAAAAGTGGTTCGTATTGGTGAGTAAAACCCTTCATTTTCGGATGTATTAAATGGGTATCTTACACCCTGTAGACATAGATACCCTGTATAAGTTCTTAGTGATTTTTATTTTACACGAATGTGTACAATCTAGATTATTTATAAAATAAAATAAATAATCATTGCTTATCTGGAAATACGTGATTCACAGAACTAACTGATTCCTTATCTTCGATGAATAATATTGTATTGCGTGGATGACTGATACGGATTTCACCTAAACACAGCGTTCTAAACTCTAAACATCCTAAAACTCCTGCAGTGGGCGTCAAATGGCTGATGATGATGATGATGTCTAGGACTAGCTGGCGGCTCGCAGTCGGCGCACTGGAAGCATACGGTCCGCTCGCTTGAGGCGCATCTAATTCAGTTGTATGGTAACGGCGTGTTGGCTACCTACAGTTGGCTTTTTTACAGTGATATTATGAAACATACTACACGACACACAACTTATGCTCAAATTTTAATAAAACGTTAATTGCTGGATTGGAGCCGTGCCGTTGCAGTCCCGGTATAATGTGCTGCGACCTTAACGCCATTTTACCCCGCGCAGTCGGCCGGCCACTACCACGACGGCGACTGGAGTCCGGACGGCGGGTACCTCTACATCACGATCGTGTACAACTTCTCGGTCTCTCTGGCGCTGTACGGATTGTTCCTCTTCCTGGGCGCCACCCGAGAGATGCTCAAGCCCTTCGATCCGGTCCTCAAGTTCTTCACCGTCAAGTCCGTCATCTTCTTGTCTTTCTGGCAAGGTCAGTACTCCTAATAGAAAATCTGGATGACATCAATTCATAGTCGAAAATCTGGATGACATTTACTGTTTCACTTTGCAGTAAAGAGCAGAAACATATCGACGTTTAATTTTTCGAGTATGGAGGTTCCAAGAGCTAAGGTGTCGTTTCACAGGTTAGGTTAGCGTGAAATTATTGGGCTTTTCGGAATTAGACTGGGATCAGTCCTGTGGGCAAAATTTGATTAGGTTAGAACCAACCTATGATTGGTTCGAGTTAGGTAAGATTATGTCGAAAATCTGGATGACATTAACTGTTTTACTTTGCAGCAAGTAATATACCGACGTTTAATTTTTCAAGTGTGGAGATTCCAAACCTAAAAGGCTTTCGCTAAGATGGAGTCCAAGGATTAGATCTACCAAGTCGGCTCTACGGGTTAGATTAGTGTGTAGGGAGTTTTTCGTGTATTCGGTGTGGCGCCGGATTAAGAATAGCTTCACTCCATTTGCTTCCGTGGATGTCGTAGAAGGCGACTAAGGAAATCAATTACCAGGAGACGGGCAGCAACGTCTTCGTGAGATTCCAGCCGCATAGTGCGATCGCCAACCCGCCTGGCAAGCGTGGCGATTACGGCAAAACCCCTCATGGTTATGAAAACCACGAAGGAAGCCTAAATCCTGCAGTGGGCGTCAAATGGCTGATGATGATGATGATGAGTTTTTCGGGATATCAAACTTCTTAGAGCTAGATTGGGCGCTTTTACACGGGCGGCACTGCAGTTGGCACTGTCGTTCGCAACGTGCCGCCCGTGTAAAAGCGCCCTTAGTCTTAGGTAAAATTAGGTTAGATAAGGCAAATCTAATCTGTTTTTAGTAATGAAGCTGCTGTACTTAGTTTTGATTGAGAAAAAATGCTACTAAAATAAACAATTTTGGAAACAACTGTTCATTATCAAAAACTAAAGAAGAGGTAAGAAAAAAATTTAGAAAGTGCGAGCGAGACGGAGTGATGTATAAAAATAAAAAAATGAGTAAATTGTTTATTTTCACTAATAGAATGTAACATATTGTGCAGTTCGTTTAAAAAACATTAGCCTTGCATAACAAGTGTCTAAAGCGCCTACACTTTAATGTAGTCCTGATAGACGCAACAGCAGCCTTAACCTCGTAACACCCGAGCCCTCTCCCCGCAGGCGTGGCCCTCGCCATCCTGGAGAAGGCCGAGGTGATCCTCCCGATCGAAGACGCCCACGGCGTGCCGGCCACCGCCGGCACCGTGTCGGCCGGCTACCAGAACTTCCTCATCTGCATCGAGATGCTGGCGGCGGCCGTCGCCCTGCGCTACGCCTTCCCGGCGCAGGTGTATGCGCACGCGCACCGCGACCCCCACCGCTCCGTCACCATGCAGTCGATCTCGAGCAGCCTCAAGGTACTTGTTGCCGGTGTGAAATTATTATGAACACAAAAAGGAATTTTGGTTAATCATGTACAACTACAGGAGACGGGTAGCAGCGTCTTCCTGAGATTCCAACCACATACTGCGATCGCCAACCCGCCTGCCAAGCGTGGCGATTATGGCAAAACCCCTCATGGTTATGAAAACCACGAAGGAGGAGGAATAAATAAATAAATAAAATAAATAAATACATCATGTACAGCGGTGGTAGCCTAGTGGGTAGAACATTGGACTCGGAAGCGAGAGACCCAGTTTCGATTCCCAGTGCGGGCCCTAAACCCCGTGACGTGGTCACAGTGACGGGGCGGGGGCGTGAGTTGTAGAGGAATGTGTGTCGTGTAACAGAAAATCCGCTCAGTCGCTCTCCTCTCCGCCGCTCCTGTTGGCCTGCGCGCAAGGGCTCGGGGCTGTGCTCTCGGCAAGAGGTCTAGGTACCATCATAAATAGTAATTTTATTATAAAAATTTTATAGGCGCCATAGCCTACCGAGTTACTTGTGTTCGTATGTACTAAACTGTGTTTAGTTTACTTACATTTGTGATGTTTATGATAAATATGTACCTACCCATATTTTTTTTTAAGTTATGTACATTTGTGAAGTTATAGTAGCAACACCACTCGCTAACTGTGAAGAAAAACATTGTGAGGAAACCTGAGTGTCTGAGCTATTCACAAACCTCAGCGCTTGAAGTCGCCAATCCGCGGTGGGCACGCGTGGTGATTAAGCCCATACACTCTCCCTGAGAGAAGCCTTGTACCCTACAGTGGGACGTATTTAGGCTGCTTATGTATGTACGCGGGAGGCGGGGCACATAGCTCGGAAAACTGATGGCCGGTGGGGCAGAAAAGTTCTTGGAAAACCATGAGGAAAACCAAACCGTCAAATTGCTGATGATGATGTACGACTACGCGCGCACATGAGGGCTCAAGTTGGATATTTTTTAGACCGATGCCGGCGATGCGGTTCGCCCCTTCCCCCTGCCCCTGTAACGTGTGCGGGCGCGGCACTACTACATAGCTGCCATTATTTATTTAAATATGACCGACAAATAAGATAGAAAACAATAAGTTTGCAACGCTAACAGTATTTTTGAAACGCTCCTGCCAGTATTAGCTTCGCTTGTATGTAACTGACAGAGTCACGATGTCTTCAACGCGTAACAAATCTAGCTATTCGGTTTGGACCTTATTCTAACTGTCATAACGATTATCATCGAGCTGATTTGATTGTGGGATTTCTCTACTCTCTCTAATGCGCCATCTGTTCTTAGTCTATCAATTTCTATTCCCTATTTTTATTGAATTTTAACTTCAAAACTGAGAGGGAGATTTTTTACAACTAAAAAGAATGTCTGAGCGAAACGGATGCTGAAGTAAAGGCAGCCTTAACCGCTTATGTTTGCTCCCCGGATTTCTCCAAGCTTCAGTCTCCGCCGGTTGCTACCTTTGCGCCGAGCAGCATTAGTATTCTGGGAACATGTACGATTGGCATCAGGGCGTGTCCTTCTTTTCGTTTGGTCATAGCACCAGACAAGTCCGCCGTAGGCCGTACGTTTATTTTATTGCTTCTTACAAGATCAATCAGGGTCAATCATAATCCAGACGATCGATGACGGCCAATTCGCTTTTTACACTGCTACAGCGCCGTAAACGCGCGTTCGTACTACTCGTGGGACGTGAAAAATACGTATGGTAGATGGGTTTCACTACGTAAAACGATCTTTACAACGTAAAAGTTTACCTAGACTAATCCTAATTTAATCTTTTCAGGAGACCATGAACCCCAAGGACATAATGACGGACGCGTTCCACAATTTCCATCCGCAGTACCAGCAGTACACCCAGTACAGCTCTGGTAAGTACACAGTACCTTTTAAGATAATCAAAGCGTCGGAATTATGCGAATACACCAACATATTTGCACTGAGAGCATGACTGATGCATGACACGGACTGATTGATTAATTTGATTGATGTCAAGGGATAATGAATATGCAAAAATAACACTACATAATTAAAAATCCATACCCATCGATTTTTAACATGTAATTAAATTTCGTTGGTCATACCACGAAAAATATACATAGAAAAGTCGCAAAACTTCACCCTTCGTTTTATAATAGAGCTTTCTCTAATCTAACCAATCGGTGGTTCGATGTGTTCTTTCGGGTTACTGTTTTTATTTCGTGTATCTACACAAATGTCACGCGATTAATACTGCTCACTATGAGCAGTTCCTTAAAAATATTGTTGGTGTATTCGTTACTCGTTGTGTGATGTCGTGATGGTGCATGAGTTCAATAAATGCTCTCGTTTCATTTGCTATTCCATATTATTTCCATACATAGTTAGGGAGTTGCTAAGTTGATTTTTTTGTGTATTTATGTACTGTAAATTGTATTTAATCAGTAGTTACAGTAATTTTTTTATTCGCTGTTATATATTCGAATAAAACTATTAAATACGAGTAAGTTTTGCTATTACCTTTATTGATTTAGTTAAAGATTCCGCTAGTTATACTTAATCAATAACGTTACCTTATCGATTTACTCACATTTGAATCTGTTAAATGTTCGAAAAAACTTAGTAGTTCAAATGTAACCAACGTCAGTTACACTTGAACTTCTAAGTTTTTTCGAATATTCAACAAAGATTCAAATGCAACTCACCTTTATTAATATAGTTACCTTTTCCCTACAATATGTTTCTTTTGTATTTTTTTATAATCGGTTTATCCACGTTAAGGTCTTAGATAGATTAATTAGCGTTTTTTTGTTTTAATATTATAACCTAATACCTGCAAGGTTCATTGGGGTTAGGTTAGGTCAATTCAATATGTGGATAAATTATTGAAAAAGGTAAAAATGCAACAATAAGTATCTTGATTCCATAGGCAATAAGGTAGTTGTTATTTTTGTTTTTCTTTACTTTCAGATGTCACTTCCCAACTGCCTTATGAGAAACTATAAGCTCTGCCATACCTGTGCTCTGCATGCAGTGCAATGCCGTTGTATATCCTGTTATTATATACCTATACAGGGTGTCCCTTTAACAACACCCAACGCCTTTACCACAAGTAGTTCTCGTGATTATTTACTTAATCAAATACGTCTGAATTGTCTCGTTTTTTAACAATTTTAAGCAACATTGTTAATTTTTAAACATTCTAAGCCAAATGGAAAATTACGTTTTTTTTTTAAATTTTTGAACTAGAACTACTAACTCTCGCTAAGGGGTTTGCTATTTTTAAAAGGACACTGCATACGACCACATAAATCGACGCCCAATACATAACAAACGACATCCGAGCATGGAACCGACGACTAACTTGAATGCGCTTTGCATTTTGTCATACACGTTTGTTTCATTCATTAACGAGTATACGAGTATTAAATTTTGTCAACAGGGAGCAAATCAAGCAATAGAGAGCAACCGAATTTAAAAAGGGTTTCAAACTGTATCACGAGTATTGTTATGCGTTATTATTGTTTGTTGATCGGGAACATACGTATTCTCTGCATTTTTTTACAATCTTATTTTGTGTACTTTATTTCTTCCAAGGAACCTTATCGAACATTTTTAAGTTTTTAGAAAACACATTCGATATTTCAACATGCCATGTAGGTATCCAAAACAATGGGATCTCAAAGAAGCGAAGCACTGGTTGATGATTTTCGTTCCATAAGCATGCTGAACGTTAGGCGTCTATTACGTGCTAACATTTTTAATTACATAAGAAAAAAAGATCATCAAAATTTTATGGATAAAGTACTTTGTTTTGCGTAGCTCTTCGCTCGGTCGTCAGTATTACAGACCCTGATATACACACTGTATATATCCACTGGATATCTAGCCCGTGGGCGAAATCCACTTTCGGCCAGATGTAACCTACCAAGTTGTTTGCTCGTTCTATGTAGTCAGTCATCTCAAAATCTCCATTTACCAATTTCTTGACTTGTTATAAAAATATACATCATGAATTTTGGGTGGTTTCAAAGCGATAGCAAAATGAACGTGCCTTAACAGTAGCATTTGAATATGCTAGTTTGTTTTTATAATAAGGCATTTTCCAAAGATATATCGACACAAAATCTAATCTATGAGAACTCTTAGTAGCCAGCCAGAGCGGTGTGTGCGTGCCCCAGGTCCGCGGGTCATTGATCTGGTAGACGGAGGGGCGGTACTAATTGTGCCCGAATTTAATTAAACAAGATTGCTCAACTCAATTTTTGTTTTATTTTACGTCTATACTTAAAAGTATTACACTAAATAGATAGCATATTTAATTCCTAATTACATAACCGCGGCTTTCAAACCACTCGGATTTCAACATGTATGTTTGTTCACACCCAAGGAAAAGATGAACTGAATATAAACAGGATTATTTGAAAGCTTCTGTTTCATCTGGCATTCCGTCTCGCTTGCATATTCTAACATTTTTAATTATTGTAAAAAAAATGGAATTAAGGACATTTAAGATATGTTTTTGTTTTTCTATAATAAATATATCTAAAATCCGTAATTTATCAAAACCTCAGGCAACATTTATCATTTATATATTTTTTTTACAATTATTATAAATAATGACGTGCGAGCGAAACGGAATGCTAGCCTCAATAGCCTTAAGTACTATCGTTTGAAGGCTTTGCTAGCTCTCTCTTTCTTGTTTGTTCCCTCTATGAAACGAACGCCGAGCAAAATTCTAGAAGAATCGCATAAGAAAATCATTGTACGATTCAAATTTAAATTCATTCGTTTAGCTATATTATTATTTTGTATGATGTAGGTACTTGTCTAGTCCGAACATAAAACGAATTTTTATATCAACGGAGAAAGGGCTATCAGTGGAGGTAGAGGCTTAAATTAAATCACTTTTAAATACTTGATAGCGATTTTGTTTACCATAGATCCCCTAGGTGTATTTTAAGGGGCTCCTTCGATACTCCTGTGGACACTAGCGCCACCATTGGAAAAAAATTTTTTTTTCAAATCTCTCAAAAAATTGTCAGACCAATCTTTTAATCGTGTTAATAGTGATTTTTAGGACCCACGGCCGTGAACATAAGGCAAAAAACCCAGGACTAGATAGCATCAACGCCAAAAAACCGTTTTTTTACATAAATGCTATCTATCTAGTCTTAGGTACGTGATCTGACACTTTGCAAAAACGATCTGTAAAGAAAGATATGATTTTATCCATTGGTGGAGCTAATGTTACTGCATTGTTCCGATACAGCAGATCTTAAACATCTTAACCAAATCTTAAATACAGCAAACCTTAAAGTGGTTTGCTGTATCCGAAAGTGATTTAGTTTAAGTTCATTAGTTTCGGACTACACATTGCCATTGAATTAGTATTAAAGTAAAAAAATATCGATGTTGTCTGAGCGTTTTGTATTACTGTGTACCTAAATGTTTCGTTTTCTGTGATTTTTACATATTTTTTTTCTTTTCATATGTATACTATTTGTTAATTGAGTTATAGGTAGTTGTGAGTGATGGATAAAATCCAATAGTTGTGAGCTAGGCTTTTTCATATTTAAAGTAACTAAAGGCTACGTTACTTTTTTTTACTACCTACACTAAAATGTAAATAATCGTTTTATTTGATTCTGGAATTCTTTAGTTTGCCACATCCGCCCCATAGACCAAAGAAAGGCATTTCGGTATACTTTTCTTTATAACTTGACCTAATATTTTGATTAACAGGATCGTCATTAATATAATGCTTACAATTTGCTTTCAATACAAACGGAAACACCAACAAAAAAAATTACTAATATAGTTACGTTCATTTAAAAACAAAATCCAGGGTTGTCCTCGTTATGTGTTATTTGATAAAGTTTAAGATATTTTGTTCTTAAAAATAGACTTATTTAAATAATATCTTTTCTAATATTAATTCCATATAGAGATAAGTTCAGCCGATATTCGATCCACGAGTTAACTTTCTGGATAGTTCACGTCATACATATACAGTTTTAAGACAAATACACTGTATCTTCTTTGTCTCTTACTAGTGAATGATTAAAATAAATAAATAAGAATTTTACATTTACTTTTCAACTTTTTCATTTTATTTTTTACTGTGTATGAAAAATCTAGGTGAAAATTGAGGTAAGAACTTTTTATGTTTGCTTTTTATTATTAATTTGCTTGCATGCTGTGTGTAGTTTTAAACAAATGATTTAGTATAACTTGATGTGTGTCTAATACATTTTCTGTTTTACAGTACACAAAATACCCTCTCACCATATAAGTTCTCGTCACTGTTAACGCATCACTCTTTAATCACTGCATAAACGATACGACCCCATGTTTTCACTTACACTAACAATCTGTTATCTACTGTTGACAGCTGTTAGTTACTTGCCCAAATTTCATGCAATAAAAAAAACCGGCCAAGTGCGAGTCGGACTCGCGCACGAAGCGTTCCATACCATTATCTATTACAACATTAGACAAAGCTCGAATTTGAGAACAGCGCCATCTATAGAAACCAACAAGAAGCGTTTGACAATGACATTCATCGACATGACGTCGACGCTGTGAAGGTTACATAGATGGCGAGCGCTGTCTTTAGACAACGTTTGTTGTATAGGAGCCCCCCTTAAATATAAATTTTATTCTATTATTTGTTGTAATAGCGGCAACAGAAATTCAAGATCTGTGAATGTTCATGAGATACAGCCTGGTGACAGACAGACATACAGACAGACAGACAGACGGACAGTGAAGTCTGAGTAATAGGGTCCCGTTTGGCACCCTTCGGGTACGGAACCCTAAAAGAACACAGTTGTTAACACGGAAAGTACAGTTAAAAAAAGTACTGACAGTAGTTAACAATACATTACCAGACTGTTAGTGTACGAACAACTGAGGGTTACTCAACAACAGTAGCACTGCACTTATTTGAAATCTAATCTGACAAATTCATAAATTGCTTCAAATGCTTGTTATACGCCGACGATCAGGTTTTGTTCGCATCGTCGGTTGAAGACCTGCAGACACAAGTAGCAGTAATGGATGAGGCGTTTAAAAGGAAAGGAATGAACATTAATGTGAGTAAGACAAAAGTAATGGTGTTCGAAAAAGATGATGAAATGACTGAGTGCAAGATAAGAATTAGAGGTGAAAGGGTGGAACAAGTGAAAGAATTTGTCTATTTGGGGAGCCTCTTTACCAGGGATGGCAAGTGTGAAGGTGATATAGAAAGAAGAGTAAAAGCAGGAAATTGTGTAAACGGTGCATTGCACTCCTTTGTGAGTGGCCAAAACATCTCCAAAAGAGCTAGATTGGCTATCCATAATGGAGTGCTAGTCCCAACACTTATGTATGCTAGCGAGACTTGGGTATGGCAAAAGAAGCAAGAAAGTAGGATTAATGCAGTAGAAATGAGGTCCTTGAGAAGTATGTCTGGCGTTACTTTGAATGACAGGATACGCAATAGTGTGATTAGAGAACGTTGTGGACTGAAAGAGGATGTAGTGACAAGAATTGAGAAAGGAATGTTGCGTTGGTTTGGACATGTGGAGAGGATGAAGGAAGAAAGATTGACAAAACAAATATATCGAGCGAATGTGGATGGAAGGGCCGGTAAGGGACGACCCAGACGGACATACTTCGACCAAATAGAGGATGTATTAACAAAGGGCAAGATAAAAAGTACCCGAAACCGGCGTGCGTGCATGCAACGACTAATGAATGTTGAGGAAGCGAAAGTGATCTGTCAGGATCGTAGCAAGTGGCACTCCCTGGTCTCTGCCTACCCCTCTGGGATACAGGCGTGAGTTTATGTTATGTTATGTCATAAATTGTCAATAGATAATTTGATTGTCGGTGAACGTCGAACCCACCATAACCGCGTTTTGAGCACTCACACTGATTTGCAGAGTACCAAAATTATGCAAATTTTATCAGCACATCAACACAAGGCGTAATGTGCGCTACACTAGACTTTACAATGGCGATTGGTACGAGTACCTATTTAAACAAAATTTACGGGGCCCTATTTCATGGAACTACAATTAATGGTTTGCTATGATAATTCGATGTACATGAGTTAGCCGATTAGCGCACAGACTTACAATTAGGAATGCTGCTGTGGAAAGTACACCGAAATGTCTTTATAAACAATAAATTGTAGTTTTATGAAACGCGGCCCATTTAAATTGACTTGACCCGGACGAGACACGTTACCTAACGTTCACCTTACACCTTTGGCAGCAAAATGGATGGGAGAGTCGATTTTCTTGCTCTTAACCCTTTGACAGCTGTCAAGTCATACGACATTTCTCGTGTGGCAATGTCGTCTCCAAAATACAATTGACGCGCTTTTTACAATAACAGCTAATGTCCAATTTTAACGAATTTCTGTTTTCGGTTTTTGGCAACACTGTTCAACAAGCTGCTTTAGGCTCACTAATCAGTTTTTACAAAACCTTCCTATGTCCACACTTATTCCATCGAAAATTTAGGAAATTTTATAAAAACCACCAAGGTTTGCTTTTAGGACAATTGTTTTGGCCAAAAGGCACCAAATTTACTCTGGGGACAAAGGTTGTTCTTGTAAAAAGCACCTCAGTTACAAAATCTATTTATTTCCTCCATGTTACACGATGCAAATACTTTAACGTAGGTACTTGAGTCATTCGTACCTACCCTTGTCTAAGCCCAAAAGCTTACAGTACGCCTACACTACACCACTCGTATGGAACGTACCAGATACGCTTTCGCTGGATGTAAACGTTTTTTTGGGCTAACTAGCGCCACCAATGAAAAAAATCATAGGTATCTTCTTTTACAGATCGTATTTGCGAAAAGTGTCTGTGCAATCTTTCAATCATGTTAACAGAGATTTTTAGGACCCACGACAAAGAACCTAGGATCTCAAACCTGGGACTAGATAGCATTTATGCCAAGAACGACCGTTATTAGCGTTAATGCTATCTAGTCCTAGGTTTTTTGCCTTAGGTTCACGGGCATGGGTCCTAAAATCACTATTAACAGATTAAGAGATCGTACAGACACTTTTTGCAAATTCGATCTGTAAAAATGATTTTTTTTTACTTACAAGTAGATATCGTCAATGTAACGTAGTCTAAGATGTAGTGGATAACGAAATAATGAATTTTGTATTTTTAATGTTTCGTGCATTGAAAACAGATTGTTTTGTGTTTCGGGCCCTGACTTAAGACCAGCAAATAACTGGACGTATGTTTTTCGTATTTTAACGATTTCTTTACATTCAATGGAAGTGTATCTGGAGCCTTGATTCTGCTAGTGCATTGCATGTAATATCTATCATGACAGATTCACATTCGGAGTGTGCTGGCGTAATCTTGAAGTGGCAATGAAATGAAATCGATGCCTTCATGCAATTGTCATTTTACTACCATGCATTAACATAGTCTAGATCCTGGTATGGAAAATACCGGCCTCATTAGTAACTTAAGTCCAGATTCACTTACTTGTAATTTTGTCGGAAGAGTCCGACCAGCTTTCGCTCTGATTCGCAGAGCTTAATCATGGCTTAACCAGTAGAGACGACCTGAGACCGCCGACGCGGGCTTTGTCTCTACTCGCCATGACTAATCGTCTAGTCATCGCGTGCCGCAGAGATATCATTTTCGTACAGAGTTCTCTTGAGCAAGCGCAGACAACGCCGAGCCTATATTAGGGGTGTCAGGGCTGGGCAGGGTCATTGTCGAATCGAATTGCTACAGTAAACCATGAATTGTAGTTTATTGTGACAATTCGATGAGCATTGCATAGCCTATAATCCGTCTTATTGTTCGATTATAAGTCTGACCAGGGCCACATTCCATAGAGCCATGAATTGTAGTTCTATGAGATGCGGCCCTGGTCAGACTTTTCCGACAAAATTACAAGTGAATCCCGACTTAATAATGTGTAGTGCATACGGACATTTTAATTCGAAAATGCCAGTCTGTAACCCCGGTCTCTCGCTCCAGTGATGCGCGGGGGCGCCGGAAACGGGTGCGGTAAGCAGGAGACTGAGCCCGCGCTGGCGCCCCGCCCGCCACCGCAGCGGGTCGCCACCATCACGCAAGCCAACAACTACTGCGAGAAGACCACCCTGCTAAGCTCAGATGACGAATTTCAGTGAGCCCTGAGCGGACACGGCACTTCTATTTCTACACTGATAATCCGAATTTGTACTTCGTGTTACAAAGAATAAGTTTAACTTTTTGACATGGGGATCTACTCGTTTATACAAATTCGTGATATGAATCTGCTGGTTCAGCATTGGATGTAACTATTGTCCTAATAATCCTAGATACGCCAATGATCAAGGAATAATGGGGGGGAGGGAGGGCTGACCAAGCGCGGATCCACCGTTGTGATGGGCATTCGGCCACCCTATCTGCGGCAATGTGGAAACGTTATGGGCGTTGAGGCCGAAGGCCGAGACCTTATGAAATCCTGTGGGGGCGTAATCCTATTTCTTAGTATTTTTTCTAAGACCATCAACCACCCCGAGATTCCTTGCAGAGAACGAAACTCGGGGTGGTTGATGCTCGTAGTAATTTAGTAGGGAACAGCAGATATTTTTCGAGATTTCCCAGTTGGACTCGTAACAAAAGTATTTTGTGTAAATGAGTAGAACACCACCTGTTGAAAGAATCTCATTTGTAGCACGTTGTATAATATATGTATATACGATACGACAAAGACGAAGAAGACAGCTGCCATGTGTACTTCGATTTATGTTTCGATGTGAAACTTGGCCTCTGTTCTATTTCACCTTGTAGCATCATAAAAGCCCTTTCACGTCTGTCTTCATCAGCAATCGTGCTGACAATAGTCTGCGAATGAAGACCCATTTTTAACAATAATAAACGCGTGACATGAAAAATTCACGACCTTAGAGATTGTAAAACTGGATCTAGTTAGAGAAAAGAAACGAAAATGGAAATTCAAGTCGGTACTCGTATTTCTCCTTAACATAGTCGTTGAAAATCTAAAAGTAACTCTGAATTTACTGCGAGAAAAGCACTGCTCAGCTCCGATGATGAGTTTGATTTGAGTCTGGTAGAGATTTGACAAAAGTAAAACTACTGGGGAAAAAACCAGTCGAGTCGAACTTCTGGGAACAAACGATGTTGGGGGCGTTCACTCTCGTGGAATATATTATGTATAATCACCAGCAAGACACATTCGTTGAACTGAACTAAAGCATCACTAACTAAATACACGACGTAGTAAACACGTTAATAAGTAATTATAATCACATTACGCTGTTGTTGTTCCTAATAAAGTAAAATAAAATAAATAAACGTCAATACTAACAACTTTTATTATGACGAAACCTTCGAAATCGCAAAAAAACGTATCAGAGTGTTCAACTGTTTCATATAACTTAACTTGACACACATTTATCGGTAAACAATTCAGTCATAGTAAATAAATAAGGGATTAGTAAGTTGAAGTGGCAGTGGGCGGGGCACATAGCACGCAGAACTGATGGCCGATGGGGCCGAAAAGTTCTCGAATGGAGACCACATATCGGCAAGCGCAGCGTGGGGCGACCAGCCACAAGATGGACAGATGACGTCATTCAAGTGGCAGGAAGACGCTGGATGCAGGCCGCTTCCAACCGGTCTTTTTGGAAATCCATGGAGGAGGCCTATGTCCAGCAGTGGACTTCTTGTGGCTGAATGATGATGATGAAATAAATAAGGCCTTTCGAAAAGATCTTACAAATGTCGCGTAATGTGTTTCATAAAACTGCAGTCTTGACTGGCAATCACGTAAAGTACTACTAAATGTCACAATTCACCTTTAAAATGTCGCACAATGTGTTTCATAAAGCAATTGTAGTGACCGGCAGTAAACTGACAATTGTAAAGCAAAATGTCACGATGTTTCGTTTATGAAACGGCAGTGAATGTAAAATTACCACGATTAGTAGAAACTCATTGTAAACTTTGACTCGCCAGTGGCGACATCTGGAATTTGCGTTTTCCTCCCCACTGTCGCTGTTATTATCCTCGTTTGTCACAACACAATTCATCGTTGTCGGCGCAATTGGTGCTAATAAAGGTTTTTTTATATTAGTGTATATCAGTTTTCTATGTTTATTATTAGTTGGATTTCATTCACACTTTTACATATTGTAACAACTATAACTGTGTATTTAGTACATTTCTGTTACGCTGAGAAGAATTGTGAGAGTTTGTTGAGAACAATTATGCATTGGCAACAATTCGAGTAGATTCGCCCGACCGAAGTGGAATAAGCCAAAACTTGTTACGTTATGTGTGTAGCCGAAACTATATACAAAAGAAAGTAAGAATTTTAAAATGGATCTTGTTGACGACTTTGGCTGACGAAAATGTTACTGTAAGTATTTTATATATTAATGTAGCAAACGAGGAGGGAGATTTTAATTGTTTTTTTATCAGGTGGATTTGAACAAAGATTCCATTAAATTGTACAATAACTACATAACTACTTGATGAATTATTAATCAAGTAAGTAATTATTCTTTATTATTAATGCGGTCAAAACGCTATCGATTTTCTTACTTCAAAATAATATGATTTTAAAAACCTATTTAGAGGCTAAAAATTCCACCCATGCCTGGATTTGAACCCGCGACCTCTGGCTAACCGTGCCAGCGCTGTCCCAACTGTGCTAATAGGCACTTGCCCGCACTTGCGGGCATCGGCGAAATTTCGAACCTCTTTACAAACTTCTCTGTATTACATTAGCACGGTTGCGAGGTCAGCAAGGTCGCGGGTTCAAGTCCCGGCATGGGTGGAATTTTTAGCCTCTAAATAGGTTTTTCAAATTATCCTCAGCACGGATTAGTGCAACAAAACGAATATAAAAATGATTGTTTTAATAATTATTGAATACTATCAATGAACTTTGGACGTAAAAAAATCTATAATTTCGAATAAAAAATGAGTCGAAGATGACTACAGTATTTTTTGGACTTACGTACCTAAATCATGATTTGCTAAACTCTACATTTTAAGGATTATTTTCGTACTGAATGCTTAGTTTTTTGTTAGAATTTTATTTTAAATTCAATGTTGATAAAGTAAACCTAAACCTTGTCATGCTTAATAATTTATTTACTAACCTCTCCTAGCAAAATTAGTGTCAAAATAAATACGCCTAGTATTTACGATTATAATTCATGAGAAAGTCAAGTGGAGCAAATACGTGATTACTTAGGTCAACTAACTAATTCTAAACATAAACTTTGAAAATTGCTTAAATTGTTTAATTTTATCAAAATTATTAGCTTCCAAAATTCACTGCCGCTATCTTTTAGGCAGTGTACCTTTAGATTATGCATATACTTTAAATGATTGTAATTTATGTGCACATTGAACTTAAGTGAAATTTAATTTTGTTAATTATTTCACAAAAATATTAGAAACACTGGAGGAAATGTAAAATAATATCTATATATAATTTTAGTTCTCGTTAATATTGCGATCAATATAACATGTACATAGTTATTAGATTTTGTTAAGTGTGAGTAATTAAGGGACCGTTAAAGATGTTCACTTAGTTGTATTTTGTTATTTAAGTAAATTTTATTTTATTATTCTACACTAAATTCGCCATAATAGATGAGATTAGACCGTGAAAGTTAAACAAAATGGCCATGTTGCATTTATGATTGTCAATTACCATTAAGGGTTTATTTGGCAACATTTATTAAGAGCCTATTTGTATGCTTAGATCATTAGGATAGTAACTCATCGTGTTTAGGAGTCTACCATTTTTAAAAAATTATTTTTATAAGTATTCTAAATGTTTGAAACCAGTCTCCGCCGAGAATCTTCAAGAAAAGATCTAGTTGTACACCTACTTTAAGATATATATATATATATATATATATATATATATATAATATGATTATTGTCTAATTTGAATGTTTTATCTGGGTTTTAGGTCAATATAAATATATCTGTTGTACAGAGAGTTTACTCATTTTATTTAGTACACGCCTGAATTAGTACTAACACATACATAATATCACGCCCTGAGATATCCCAGATGGGTAAGCAGAGATTAAGATTTGCCACACCTGGAATACGTCCTTCGCCGGTTACCTAAGGGTACAAATTAAATTCAAACAAATTGCTTTGTTAAGTTTTTTTTATTAAAAATATTTACTATTAGGTAGGTACATACGGTATCATCCACTGCGATTACTCAGTGTTTATTGCTTCGTTCGTTTTAAATAATTATACTGCAATAATTTTGGGCGGTTTGAAAGACATAGCAAAATGAACGTGCCTGACAACAGCTATCGAAACACTAGTTCGTTTTTTAAAAAACTCACTTTTCCAAATATCTCGACACAAACTCGAATCTATTAGAACCATTAGTAGCCATCCAGAGCGGTGCCGCGGGTCCGCGGGTCATTGTTCTGTTAGACTGAGAGGCGGGACTAATTGTTGGGGCATTTTTTAAAGATTAGTCAACTACAAGTTTATATTTTTATTTACGTCTATACTAAAAATAGATGCCATTTTTAATTACTAATTACATAAGCGCGGCTTTCAAACCACCCAGAATGAGCTTGTATAAACTTTATAATGCAAAAAGTGCGTAACATTTAAAAATATGAATATTCAATCTGTATTAAAACTAGGGTGCTCAACGTGCAGGTTGGTGCTCTGTACGAAACAACACGGATTTAAAAGTAGTCAACGTATAAATTGTTTTCAAGTCATTTTCATTTTATCTGTGGAAGTCTGGACGACGAAGTCCGTCGAAAAATATAACCCCCTAATTTAGCCGACTGCATTTCGTACAAGACACGCCCCGACTTAAAAACTTACAACTGAACGGATGTAAATAGTTCCACAAACGTGACAAAAAATAGTGCTGGGTATTTATTTACGTACCTAAATATGTTTTAATTTTTTTTTGTAATAAAAATATTGTCTTTGGTGGAATTTTATTGGAATGCTAATTGTACTTATTCGGAACTGCCTTTGAGTACCTTGACTTAAAAGTAAATATGTTTGTGTTTCAGTAAAGCAGTAGGTATGATATACAGAATGTTAAAAAACTCACGCCTGACCCCCAAAATGTTTACCTACCTTTAGGGTCGTCAAAACCCTCATTAAGTAAACCCTCCTTAAACTAAATAAAGTTAGACAGTAAGTAGAATTACTTATTGCAATGCAGTGAACTCTAGGACGTAACGAGATAATCTATATACGCCTCGATACAACGCGCCAAAGTCAACTTGAGACCTCACTCGGACTAGTGTGCTCGAATACCAACTATTAATAATCGATACATTTATGGGTGATTAAGTTTTGAATAAAATAGAAAAATTACATATAAAAACGTAGAGGGAGAACGCATTCAGCTCGGATCTCCCATCAACTTGGGTGGGTTGTACCTATCTCGTGGTTCCACATCTCACCCATTTTGTAGTTCGTCCTAAAATGGACCTTACGGTTAAATTGTCTGTGTACATTTTAAGATACAGATTTATCACGATATATATATATATATATATATATATATATAACATAGCTACAGTGGCAGCTCAATCAAATTTACAATAGTTCCTTCTCACTTATTAAGCAGCTACAGATCCCAATTTTTTACATTGCATGTCTCGTCTACAAAGGCTTTAAAATTAATAACTTGCTCGTCATAAAAGATTCGATAAAACATACATTCATACATAAACTCACGCCTGTATCCCAGAGGGGTAGGCAGAGACCAGGGACTGCCACTTGTCACGATTCTGACAAATCAATTTCGCTTACTCAACATTCATTAGTCGTTGCACGCACGCTCACCGGCGTCGAGTACTTTTTATCTTGCCCTGTGCTAATACATGCCCTATTTGGTCGAAGTATATCCGCCTGGGACGCCCCTTACCGACAAATCATTTCCGATCAAAACTAGTAGCTTTCATTTGTTTCCATTCACGCGGTTCTGGTAGGTACTTCTAAGTATAACAGCGGCGACGATGGCGAGCTCTTGTAGAGGCCAAGCTTGAAAATTAGCCTTTGGAAATGGGACGTAATGGTATCGTGGGCTGCAAAGGTAGGAGCTTAATATGAGAAGGGCAATAAATATTCGTAGGTACGTTACGTACTAGTCAACTACAAATGCCACTGCGCTAAAGGCATCTAAATCACAATCCCTAATTGAGGCTAAGCCCTAACTAGCAAAGAGAGAAAGAGATATGCAAAAAGTCACAACATTTACCCTAGAATCTTTAAAGGCTAGGCTCAATCCAAAATTGATAATGGTTCGGTCGTTAATTATTGTTGAAAAAATATTTGTATTAAACTACTCACTTACAATAAAAATTTAAACTCATTCAAAAATTTGCGACTTTATATCATTATCAGCCTATATACTGTAACGGCTAAAATGGTCAACCCTTTCACCCTTACAGTTTTCAGCAACATATCTCTAAAATCGATACGAGTATCGCCATCTATTGTGATCTTAAAGAAGTTTTCTACTATAGGAAGGGATAGACGTAAGGATGCTTTACCCATTGGGGGGGAACACAAACTTCTGCAGGTATAGAATCATGTATCTTAAAGTTACATTTATACGCTCGAAAATCGTTTAAGTCATGCCAACCGTGTAACTCTTACACATACATTTACAAGCAAGATTCGTCGAAATCATAACTGTCGGCCGAAACTAAACAGTATAATGGCATTTTGCTGTGGCAAAAGTATTTTATTTTCTAGAGCAACTTTGACCTTATTCATATAATAATAGGGCGTGATTAATAAAGCTAAAGTTAACATTTACATGTGGCCTCTGATACGTCATTCGGACTTTGTTCTAAGAAATAAATGAGAACAGAGGGTCTCTGTATGAATTTAAAGTAAATATTGTATGAATGTTTATTAAATATAATTATTTGTCGGCTAGGGACAAAAGGGTTAGAATTACGCCGCCTTACGGGGACTTTACTTTCAAGAAATCATGGGTTTGTCCTCATCTATCCCTCTGGTTTGGAACTCGTCTTTGTATGGGAAAAATGCATTTATTGGGTAATTTCGAGAATTAAAACTGTCATAATGTATTACATAGTTAGTATAAAAATTTCACCTAGACAGAACAACAAACATTTTTGCAAACAAACCCGTAAGATTTTCGAAGGAAACGACATGTAATGATGCCATCATATTTTTCCAATGCATAGAGTTATATTTTCAGTCACGAATGTACAATATTCTAGAATTTCCATTCTTTACCATACAATCCTTAGATGCAGTGGGTCAAACGGGAATACACCGCGTAATGTAAACAATATTCTCTAATCTAAACTAGCTTCGAAGTGTTCGACGAAATTTTGTACGCGTTCAGATTTCAAGTACGTGGGACCAAGATTTCGGGCAAGTCATAAAATGGATGATGAATGGTTTTGTGAGAGGAGTCGAGGATTGAACCGAGGAGAGCTGGTAAATCAGGGAGAAATCAGCGAGAGTCAAGTCGGAGCCGTCGAAGAGAGTGGTAGTTCTACCGGAACTTACAAACGCGCGTGCAATCCTCTCCAGAGTCTAGCATCTAGACTTACCGCGTTACAAGTGTTTTATTAGAACAAGTCCTAAGTGAAGATTTCGTGAGTGCAATAATAAGCTAGCCAGCAGAGAACTCGCAAAGTAGAGAAAGAGTGCGTCGCGTCGGACCGTTTTCCGTGAAACAAAAGATTTTCCATCAAGGGGCGAATTTCCTTAACCGAACAAACTATTTTTTTAAATTCCGCGACGCGAGTGATATTTAATTTTTATCTATGTATTCTATGTATTTTGTTATACATGTATATACAATCCTTCAGTCTTACTTTCATTCTTCCAGTTCTATTTTTAGATTCCACATTAACTAGCGAGAGCAGAAGGCGCGGTGCTCCCCACATGGGTTCTGCGTTTAGTCTTTGATCTTAGCTAGGAACTAGAACTCGACGACAGAAGCAGAACGGAACGGACAGAATACTCTGTCTACGGAAGGAGGTTTTACTAACATAATGTCATCTGAATGGAGCTGCGGTTTTGGAGAAATGGCGGAACAAATCTTCTATATTTACTACAACAAGCGGAGCTGCATCATTATGGATTACCTACTGATCTACATCACCACAAGGATTCTTACATCATCATGGATACTACAGGTTACATCGGGAACGTTCTATCCGTTCTATCTTCACTTTAGCTAGGGTTGATTCGAATTTGAGTAATTATGTGGTTGTACGTCGTGTGTGTTCTAGTAGTTTTTAGTATCTTCGCGGGTGTACAACTCGAGGTACATTTGTGAAGATGATGTGACGAAGGTTTTCGCGGATGTACGACTCGGCTGGATGGACGAAGTGGTCCTCTACGGCTAGCCGGAATCCCTGTCTTAAATGACGTGTGTAGGAAGGGAGCCTGTTCCATAGTCCGGAGGTCAATGGGTAATACATTTGCGAAAACTCTAGCACATTTGGTTTTTGTTCTTTAGAACCACGACAGAAGTACATGAATGAATGCTGTATTCAGTGAATGTTGGGCGTTAAGTGAAGGTTTGAATGTGATAGGGTGATACGTTGTGTCCCGATGGATTCTGAAGGAGCGAGTTTCTTGTGGAAGCTCGTGGGGGTGGGTGTAGGTTGGAAGGGAGCCCATCGTCATCACGCTAGGGAAACAAAAGTTCTTCTAGATTTCCTCCTGGAAGTCTAGAACCCCTCCCAATTCCATTTATTTACAGGAAGGAGATCTGCTGACTACGAACTACATAAGTTGTCCTTTTCATTCCTATATTTTGATAATGACATATTATTTGTACTTTGTATTCTATCATATTATGTATTATTTTACTGTACGTGTTATTATTTTTGTGATGCGCTATTCGCGAGTGAAACTGATTAGGCGCGTGTGTCAAAAGTCTTCCTAGAGAAGCATCGTGTAATGCATCGACATGCATAATTGTAGTGAACAGAAGGATTGCAGTGCTCACTCTCTCACTAGTCGCGGACATTGAGGCTAATCGAGTCTCGATGCTTGTCTTCTTGGGGCGTTTACGATTACTGACCGAAGCTAAGTTGCATGTTTTCTTTACTTAAACCGATTATGTGTACGGTTAATTTAATCGCGGATTATTATTTACTTTCTTTAGAAATTATTCGTCTTTATTCGTTAAATTATTCGTCTTTATCATTTCTCAACACAACTTATGGGTCTTTATTACTTAACTAGACGATCACGACTATTTTCTTTGGCCAATTAATTTTCAGAAAATTTTACAATCCTTCAGGTTATTTTTATATGTTTATATATTTTATTTGCGTGGGGTGGTGGCGTTTCCCATTTAATTTATTTGAGGGACCCCCCATCCTGTTTACAATACGTCTCACTTTTGGGCACCGGCCTTCTCTCTCGAGAGAGTATGGGCTTAATCACCACGCGTGCCCATCGCGGATTGGCGATTTCAAGCGCTGAGGTTGTGAATTAGCTCAAACAGTCAGGTTTCCTCACGATGTTTTCCTTCACGGTCATCATTATATAACGAACAAAAAACGGTTCAAGATCAAGCCTGGCCAGACGCTAGATATTAGATAAGAATGAGCGAAAAAAGCTAGCAACCACAGTTACATTTGGTTTCTAGATGGATTCACGGGATCGGAATGGATTTACTTTGAGCAATTCTTATTTAAAAAATACCGCAAAGTTCACTCTAAGCATACCAACCTAAATAACCGACAAAATTTGAATTAATAGTTTTTCTTTGCGTGTTGCCCCTAATCTGACTTGCATGTCTGGTATGACGTCACGCCATGAGAAAAAGGCTATACAGGTACCATGCCTTTGCGAAACCATAGGTCACTTTCCGTGGAACTTATAAATATGCATGACACAACCCACTAAGTAAGTAATTAGAACTAAACACAAAAAAAATAAATACTAAGTTTTACTTCGAAAATAAATTACCAATTAAATTTTTGCTCCTACAGTAGGTACTTGTAGATTAGAGTAGTTAATTAGATTCGTTAAATTGAAAAACACTACATAGTCTAGGTACACTTCTTAACATGTAAAAATTTCTACAGGTGTCGATTCTGATCCAGCCAGATCGTTTCTTAACGTCTTAAGTAAATACAGTCAGCAAGATAAAAAGTGACCATTTCGTGCATTCGAACTTCGAAAGATGGGTAATAAATTAGAAACCACAATACCAAAGCACTGGGCACTTGTTGATACAGCTGACTGTACAATCTTTTCGGGAAACACCGTCCTGCATACTTCAATAAGTTTTTCTTAGTAGATTTATTAAATATAATTTCTGTAGTTCTTTAGAAAACTATAGGTTTTTTGTCGCAGTTTGTGGATAAAATATGCATCAAGTTGTACTTTTATTTCCCACTATATTTGTTGATCGATTTTGTAACATAGGAAATTATTTTCTCTGTTCTAAAACGTTGCTCGAAGTGGGTTAAATTTTACATGGTTCTTATCGCTAGTCACTTCGTATTTTACTTAATTGAATAGCACACTTGAATTTTTATGAAACATTTCACCCTTCATAATATTGTGCCACTAAGATTTTTTTTATAAGTATGCTTTACCCACGTTTGCGTAACTAACCCCCTGGCTTCTCGTACAGTAGGTAACTCTGTTAATCTACTTTTAACAGGTGTTAGTCGTTTTTTATGCACTTTGGCCAGCTGATAGGTGTTAACGCTAGATTTAGAGACAGTGTACAGAAAACAGGAGATAAGAAATTGCCTTTTCCAATACTTCAATGTATCTCCACTTTGACTCCAATCTTCTTCTATAATCTAGTATAGCGCTAGAATATTGTTCTCTATAATTTTGGACTTTGATCCAAGGCCACAAAGCATAATTTACCACTCTGTCTTACACAGGGTTAAGTGTCATAGTATTCAACTTCATCGAGTCGATGGGTCTGGGCGGACGTTTTCCGGATGAAGGAGGAGCGTTTGTTAGGAGCACCGTTGAACGGCGCGCGATCTGCGAAGAAAAAATTCGAATGCGATATTAAGTCATATGACAGTGAAAATACGGTCCAGATTAGTATGAAAAGAGCGAAAATAACTTAGTACATTACTGTTACCTAACAATGACAATGGAAGGACATACGAAACAGTTATTTGCACGTTAATGTCGAGAATTTTCGCGTGAATTGGGCAACAAAAAGGCGTCGTCCATCGTTTGGATTTACCCTCGTCAGATTTTTTGCGGTACCATTGGCAAACCCTTTTCGGGAGTGGCTGTTAGGTAGTCAGTCCGACCACAAATATTAAACCGCGGTTGAAAAACTCTTGAATACCTCCGTAAAGAGAATTAAACATCCCACCAATATCTAAGTCTTCCCAAACCAAGAGGCTTTAGGTATCCTAGACGTTCAACAGCTTCATTAATTGTCAAACCTTGGTATCCTGCTTATCCCTCCCGGATACAGGTGTGTATAACATACATACACTCATACCTGTATCCTGGAAGGGTAGGCGGAGACCAAGATTTACCACATGCCACGATCCTGATAAAACTTTCGATTTATCAACATTCAGTAGCCGCTGTACGCACGCATGCTGATTTCGGGTACTTTTTATCGTGCCCTTTGTCCCCTGTTTGTGTATAAAAAGAGCTCAAAAAATATCCTACACTATAACAGGCAGTAAATTCTAGCTATGACTCGACATTTCATAAAGCTCGGTCATAGATATTTTTGGCGATGTTATAACTTTGTTGAGGACTGTGTATCGATCAACCTGGCAGCCTGACCTGACAACACCTATTTGATCAATAGGCATCCGTCCAATTCGGAATGAACGTTCCAAGCCTCACGTATAATTTCAGGATCCCTAAGGGTTTAGTTTACGTGGTCATACCAATAAACGTAAATTGTATACCTATCGGATATCTGAAATATCTACTCTAGTTAGGTATTATACGCGAAGGCGTCGATAGTTTTCATACAATGGGCATTGTCCTAAAAAAATGTATTCAGTTTTATACTTTTTTTTTGAGAATTTAGGTAATTTTGAGAGCCTGGCCTGAATATTTGGATTTGGGCCGCTTTAATTATTTATAAAGCGAAAAAAATTAACGACTACGAAACCAAAAAATAAGTCATGCACGGAAGTACGTCATTAACTGAGATCCTACGAGCTGTTAGTTTTTAGTGATACCATGACTCGATACAAGAACTCTTTAAGGTGGAACGTTTCCTATACAAATGATTATTTTCAAATTTATTAAAAAAATTACATAATTGTGCACTGGAATTATGTCTGTCTAATTAATTTAATTATTAATTAAGATTTTTATTTGCGCCAATACATATTTCCTTGAATAAAACTGTAGTTTAATAGGTTAAAAAGATCGATAATGTTTGGATGGACTAAATTGTCGACCTCATTTAAACTATTAGACCAGTGTTTTTTTTTAAGATACTGTATATTGGGGCAAATAAAATTTTTAATTAATGCAGACAGACATAAATCCAATGTATAATTATGTATTTTTTTAACATATTTGGAAATAATCATTTGTAGGTATAGGAGACGTTCCACCTTAAACAAAACTGAAAAGTATAATCTGTGCAAATGTAAAATGTATATTTGTTTAAAGATAATAGGGGTTAAAGTATGAAATTGCCGTTTTATTGCAATAGGTTCTTTGAATTGACATAGAATCTTCATGGTTTGAGGTTTTCGAATGAAACTTTTTTCAAATGGTTTCTATGATGTTTTTTTTTTAAAAATGTGAAACATTTGAATATCGACTTTCAATTGTTTTTGTTATTCAATTTAGACAAGAAAGATGGATACTGCGAAAATTCATCAGACACTTGGGTTTCCTCACGATGTTTCCCTTCACGTTAGCGAGTAGTGTTGCTACTACAACTTCAAAAATGTACGTAACTTAGAAAACTAAGTTATTGGTACGTGCCAGGATTCGAACCCACGACCTACCGAATGAGAAGGCGGCGTTCTACCGCTTCGCCACCACCGCTCTCGCAGTGGGCCTTATGTATAGGTAGCTTGCAAACGCTTAGTCTGCTAAGCTACATAAGGCGTTCAAGAACGATATTCGCGGAAGCTATGAAGGCTATTAGCTATTTTTAGTACTTGTCGAGCAGCTTATAATAATAAGATTTACTGGAGCATGAAATATTGTGTATCGCGAGCGAAATAACGAGCTCGATTAAATGGCACTGGCAATTAAAAGCTTGTGATTTCATAAAACGCTTTCGACAGTTCGGTCGCCTTGATACAAGAATTCCTTTGACCTGAACAGAATTCTAAAGGACCCGATCGGGCCACCATAACAATGGTTCTTAATTGTTCTTTCCAAGGTCATAATCTAACAGGTTAAAGCAGCAGAATGGATCTCAAATATACTGTTGCTTTACTTTTGTGAATTTTATATCACTTTTGACTGCAACTTGCTATCAAATTCAAATTCAAATATTTTTATTCATTGTAAAAACAGAATGTTTACTTAATGAACGTCAAAGTTGTTAGTTTCACAATTAATGGATTATGTGGAGAAGAAGCTAACAAAGAAACTCCACATTTACTCTTTTCAAAACACGTTTTAACTTAATTAACAGAGTTTTCAACTTAAAATATTAGTCATGAATGTGTTGAACACTAGTCACAATCGTCCTTTAAATAATATGAATCTACTGTTTAATGCCAAACATCTTTGTCTTCTAAATAATCCTTGATGTTATAGTAAGTAAGCCTTTTTGCACAGAATGAGCTTAACACATTTTTTAAATCGCGTTGGAGGTAACTCTAATATATCTTGAGGAATTTTGTTGTATAACCTTATACTGTGCCCCATAAAGGATGTGTTAACTTTTGCAAGTCTAAATAGTGGAAATGACAATTTATGTTTATTTCTAGTATTAACATTATGGTGGCCACCAACATTTTCGAAGTCTTTGATATTTTTTCTAACGTACATAATATTTTCATAAATGTATTGACATGCATATCTAAGAAGGAAAACATCGTGAGGAAACTTCAATGTCTGAGGTGTTCGTACCTCAGCGCTTCAAATTATTATTATTAAATCCTTTATTGCATTTAAAACAGGCAGTTTTGCACATAGGCGAGCTTAATGCTACTTAGCATTATCTACCAGCTAACCTAAGTTATGAAGAGAACATTAGCAGGTATTGCAACTTACTCGAAAAATATTAAATATACTTACTAATTACTTATTCAGACCTAGATATATAAATTATAATAGGGGGAAAATATTATATAAATACAACATAATAATAAATAATACTTGATACAATAAATAAATACATAAACCTGCAGATTTAGGAAAGATATTGTGATATACTTATAATATAATAAATTAAGACAAATGCTGGAGATTTAGGTAGTGGCGATAGACTTTGGTTTCAAATCGCTAATCCGCGGTGAGCACGCGTGGTTTTAACACTAATATAGGCCAATAAGACCAATAAGTATGCTGTTTATGTTATGTTTTATTTAAACGTAGAAAAGTGCTTATAAAGAGCCATTCAGGTACTAGAGTGGTAAGACTACTCATAGTTAATAACAGTTATTAAAAAAATACCTACAACCGTACAAAACTAAAATTGAAATGTTTATTTAAAATGAATTAGGTATCTAGCCAGAAGTTAACTAAGTAACCAGAATTAAGTAAACGCGTAACATCTTAGGCCCCGTTTTCGTTTATCATCAGTACGCTTAGCATGCCACGCTCGAGAAATGCCTTTCTCTATGCAAATCTGTCAATTTATCTGTCGAGCCCGAGATGTCTCGACGTTAGCATGGCGACCGCGACCGAAATGGAGACGACCGAGACTTGTCTACAACTGGTAACATGGCGGCATTGCCGAGATAATTTCGGCCGAGTTAGACACTAATTTTGACATATACGACCGAGACATGTCTGGTACCCATGGAGGTGAAGACAAGGCTTCGAGATCATATAATTCAACAGAAAATACAATTATTTTGTTAATGTTTTTTGTGTTCTTGCTGTATTATACTTTCATTTTGATGTTCGTTTCTTAATTTATTCCATACTTAGTGCATAGAACTATTTATCTTTTAAAAAGAACCCTGTTCAAGCAAAGAAAAACAAGAAAACCTCAGAAAATTACAGGAATGCGTTTTGTTACTACTACTGTAAAGCGTGCTCATTATAAAAATCAAATAAAAATTAATGGTTTTGACTCATTGCTTGCGTAGGAACGAAACGCAATTCGTAACTTTCTAGTGAAGTTCCGCTGTCGGAAAAAACTGATAACAATTTTTACACGGTTGCCAGACAAAAATACAACACTTTTATTTAATATGGCAAGAACTACTTTTTGGTAGACAAGGCCGCACTCTATTGACTATCTCGAGTCTCGGTTACCACGCTCGCACTTTCGACATGGCAAGTACTTCTTAGTCTCTCACTCGACGTCGAGAGAGAGTCAAAACGCGCATGCTAAGCAAACAGGCATGACTGGGTCAAGTTTCAACGTGTCCTAATCGGAACCACTCGGAATGCTTTCAAAGCCCTCGTCCGTAAACACTTTCTTGATCAGTGTTATCCCAACCCCCTAATCCCCCCCCCACGAGGTCAGCTGTGTACATGGACCATCTCTCCGTGCATCTCTTTTATTTTTTTTAACTTTTATATTTGCTATTGTATATATATTTATATATTTATTCATATTTGTTGTTATAGTTTATAGTTTTATGTATCTTATTTATATACATGTATTTTATGTATTATATTCGCTTCTGTTGTTTTATTTCACATGGAATTTATTTAAAAGTAAAAAAATATTTATTACCAAATGAATTATCTTACATGCATGTGGATTAATTATTATTAATCTTAGTTTCAATTTAAAACATAATTAACAACAATATTTAGATAACATTAGGTAGTGGTGGCCGTGTCCCCACACTAGGCTGAGCCTGTATCGTGGGCGACAACATTTTACACAAAATAGTATTGTCATTTAGACGTGCAGTGCTGATATTGCGTGATTTATTGTTAGTGTACAATTATTCTTATTATTTTTTTTTTCTTAAGAAATGCAATGGAAAGTTAGATCATATAAAATTAAATTGAATTAAATCAAACAAGGAATTCGTTGGATATATAATTATATATACACATACATACACACACACACATATACATATACATATTATACACATATACATACATATACATATATATACACATACATATACATACAAACACACACACACACACACACACACACATACATACTGAAATTTATCTTTTTCACACTTCCGTGTGCCTATCATTCAGTCTCATCCACCTCCTGCCGTCGATCGGTAAAAAATGCTCGTAGCATTAAGCCCGCCGCATTGCCATTGTAATTATGTGCAATAAACGTATTAATAATAATAACAAGAAAACCCGATCAGCAGATACAAACCAAACCATGTCATCAATGCCTCGCTTCTGTAGAGCACGTAACTGATACAATAAAGTTCGCAGCGGGCCTCAATTGTAAAGCTCCACAAAGGTTGCGTCACACAAAGCATATCCCGACAGCTACGCATTACCGCGACAAAGCGGCGTAGAATCCGACTGAATAGGGGGCGAACGGTCTCTAATAAAAAGTGATATGCGGATATCAGTTCATTTTAATTAAGTTGCAATCAGTTTACGGTGGGATACTCTAACTGATTGTGTATTTACCTTATTCACTTGTGCATGATTTAAACTGTAAATCATCCTGTTGCGATAAAAATTCAGTTAGAATTTGTTAAAATTCACGGTCTTCCTTTTATTTCTGAAACTATGTTATTTAGCAAAAAACAATCCTTATGATGAAGCCTTTACTAAAAATTCAGTTAAAATTTGTTAAAATTCATGGTCTTCCTTTTATTTCTGAAACTATGTTATTTAGCAAAAAACATTCCTTATGATGAAGCCTTTACTAAAAATTCAGTTAAAATTTGTTAAAATTCATGGTCTTCCTTTTATTTCTGAAACTATGTTATTTAGCAAAAAACAATCCTTATGATGAAGCCTTTAGATTGGTATTATAAAGCTATAGAGTAATTATTTTTCTCGTGTAGCGGGTTCGATTCCCGGTTCAACCATGTAATTTTTAAATCAAAATAATGTCTTCTTTCGGTAAAATGTTCCATCTACAATATTCAAGGTACTTTCTCTCCATGTGGCATAGCCGTGGGACGCGCTGTAGAAAGTCAAAATGAAGATGAATGAAAAAAGAAAAAAATACGTTAGAAATGTCAATAACCTGTTGAAAACTTGTGAAGTGCAGCGATATCCACCAAGCTGAGGTGACGCCGATGATGTGATGTGCTACATAGAATCGGGGTCCCAATTTACGTTGGGGATCACCCACGCGCACCAGCCTTTTTCTTTCTCTATTTCTTCTTCTCTCTTTCTAAAAGCATGCAAAAGAAAAAGAAACATGTTATGGTCATGAAGTCATGAAATGGCATGAACCCCTGTTAAATTACCCAACGAATTTGGCCAAACTTAATTTCCATGTGCTTCCAAATGCCAATTTAGTTCGCCCATTCGCCCATTTAGGGCGCCTCGCGGGACATTTCCAACGCCAGTTTGGTTTTGATTTACGTCGAATCGCAATGAAACTTGATCAGTAAGTATGATAAGAGGACATAAATCGAGGTATGATCGTGTTTAGAATTGAGAATAAACTTATAAATAAATAAAAGACTCATTAGCCTTATTATTGCAACTTCTCACAAGGCTGAAATTTCTTTTTGATTAGTTTATTCGCAATCCTAAATACGATCGAGTCTCGGTTTATATACTCTAAGCATATTGGTAAAGTTTTGCTGTGATCCGTGATTTATGATTTGATCTATGTTAAAGATCTGTAAAATAAAACCAAACTAAGTTTGTACGGGTATTGCCTCCTGAGGCACCCTCTTTAGGTAAGGCATAATTATGTGACGTCGGCACATTCTAACTTTTTAATCACTGAAAATGTTTTACAATAATGCAATGTGTTGAATGAGTATCCATTCCAATCAGTCGGTCCTTTAGTGCCGCGGATCGTGGCCGCTTTGATAGGAATGGGTGTAGAGTGCTCTCCATGGACTCGTCGCTTGCTACGTGGACCGCCATCGCCAGGTGGAATTTAAGCGTTTCGTTTTGTTTTGTTATGCCCAAAATAGGACAGAATACTTTGTTAGCATGAATTCGGTAGGTGAGATAGGATATTGAGCCCCTTATATGTACAAGCATCGAGGGTCATTAAAAAAAAAATACTTTTAAATGGGATTCTGATAACCGTTTACTTACTAGGTATTTTCACCCGATATTTCAGCACTATTGTAGTCACCATACATAATAATACAAGTAATAAATGAATAAAGCGTCAGAATTTTGTTTCTTCACAAATCAGTTAAAAAATATGAAAATGGTGATGAATTAACTCAAAATTAAAAGCAATGGGGCACATACACTTACAATAAATTTACAATCAGCTGTGCGAGCGCCGACCTCTTTGCTACTCGGAGCTTGGAGGTCAGTGCGTGCGAGGCAGTGCAACAGTGCGTGCGTACCACCAAATGACTGTCGAAATGACTGACCACCGTTACCCGTGTCCGTGCCATACCTATGCTGGACCCGGAGCGGTGACCCCGGCGGTGAGGGCGCGGGGGACATGGCGGGGGTGGCGGGGGCGGAGGCGGCGCGCCGGCGGGAGTACTCCGTGCCGCCGACCGCAAGCGCCGTGCCGCCGCCGACCGGGTCCGTGATCCGCGTCATGCTCATGCCGGAAGCAGAGCGGGACGGTCGGGACGGAGCTGATGGGAGATCGTTGGTGGCTTATAATTAATCAATCAGCCAGTATTCATATAGGAACTGCTGGACGTAGGCATCATCGGTCCAGCGAGCTGGTGGGAGATCGTTAGTGGCTTATAATCAATCAATCAGCCCGTATTCATCTACTGCTGGACATAGGCATTCCCCTAGGCTCGCTACTTCCTTATGTTCTCGGTCATACTCATCCAGCAGCTGCCAGCCATCTGCCTCAGATCAACGGTCCAGCGAGCTATTGGGCGTCCTACGCTGCGTTTGTCAGTTCGTGGTCTCCATTCGAGAAGCTTTGGTTCCCGTTGACCACCGGCAATCGTGCTTATAGCAGCAGCTCGTAAAATGCGATGGTAGCGCGGACGGTAGAACGCTTGCCTCACATTCAAGAGGTCGTGGTTTCGAACCTCGGCATATACTAATGACTTTGTTTTCTAAGTTCCCATTTTCAGTAGCAATTCACGTAGAGTAGAGTTCACGCACCTCAGCGTTTGAAATTGTTAGTCCGCCGAGGGCAACCGTGATGATTAAAATTTGTAAATTTGTGGTTTCGAAACCCGGAGGAAACGTAAGTGTCTGGGGTGTACACTTGAAATTGCGGCGATGGACACACGTGGTGATTAACCCCATATTATTTCTCTGATAGAAGCCCTGTGCCCTGCAGTGGGACGTACTTAGGATGCTGATTATTCATCAAACCTGTGGTCCCAGCCACAAACAAATTACAACGAGGGTATTTAGTTTTCTGCTACGAGCTACGGGCGCGCTACGCCGACGCTACGATATCCATCTCCAACGGCAAAAGTGCACCAAAGTGATATAAATCAGATTGAAGCTGCTTGTGTTTTGATAAATAGTAATAATAAACCCTTGGAAATCGAAACTTAACAGCAATGGATCAGGCATAATTTATTCAACGCCCTGCTAGGTTACTAGGTGTCACTAGCGCGCCCTTGCGAGCTAGCGAACTGCGCCATAAACAGTCATCTTCCCAGTACTCTTTACCCAACCGCCGTGCGAGCTAGGAAACTTTATGTTTTTTTATTGCAGACCTTATTTATATGATGGTCTTGGTAATATGCCAGACGTTAACTAAAACTTGCTTTTATATACTGTTTCCGAATGTTACTTTACACAAGCAGGCAATGACGGTGCCGGAAACTGAAAAGGACTACTAGAAGTAGGTTTTTACCGTTCCGTACTTCAAAAGGAAAAACGGAACCCTTATAGAAGCACTTTTTTGTCCGTCCGTCCGTCCGTCCGTCCGTCCGTCCGTCCGTCCGTCCGTCCGTCCGTCCGTCCGTCCGTCCGTCCGTCCATCCGTCCGTCAGTCTGTCTGTCTGTGAAGACCTTTATCTCGGGAACGCGTGGAGGTATCGAGTAGAAATTAAAACCATATACTGAGGTTTACAGTCCCTTGAAGGTGTGAAAAAATCAAACTCTGCGTTTGTGCCGCAAAAATACGTATATTTCGACACTCAAGGGAATCAAAATTTATAGGGTACTTCCCGTTGACCTAGAACTATGAAATTTGGCATCTTATACTACAAATATAGGAAAAAATCTGAAAACTATACATTTGTAATTAAATCTAAAAAAAATTGTTTTGGAAAACCTCGAGAAAGAGTAGAAACTGCGAGACTCGATTCCTGACCTATTTATAATATGTAAGTACCTACCTACACATTTGTAGGGAACCCTCGTGCGCTAGTCTAACTCTTACTCGGCCGGTTTTTTTTTAATGTTATTGAAGCTTTTCTATTGGGAAAAGCCAGCTGACGAAGCTGAAGAGAGAGGACGGCAGTATAGCATCGACCAAATCAGAGGTGCTGAGGGAGATTGAGAGTTTCTACGGACAGCTATACACCTCAGTTGCAAACCCTATTAGCAGTTTGAACAAAGATCTGAGAGCCAAACTGACCCGACATTATGATATGACCCTGGCAATGATTGCGGATAGGATAGATTGCCCGTACATCCGGCACTGCTGCGACAGGCATATACATGCATAGAAGTGTGAATTTGAATGTGTTTTGTATGTACTGTAAGTGTTGTCTCTCTTTGTTGTTTTTATTTTTATTTTGTCAATATGGGTCTTGCAACCTGAAATAAATGAATTTTGAATTTTGAATTATACCGAAGATATCCCAGACATCAGCCTGTATGAGATTAGGATAGCCCAGAATCAGCTCAAGAATAACAAGGCACCAGGAGAGGACGGAATCACATCAGAGCTCCTGGAAGCGGGTGGAACACCAGTACTTAAAGTCCTTCAGAAGCTCTTCAATTCCGTCGTGCTCGAAGGAAAAACGCAAGAAGCACGGAACAGAAGCGTGGTGACGCTGTTCTTCAAGAAAGGCGATAACTCTCTATTGAAGAACTACCGACCCATCTCGCTTCTGAGCCATGTTTATAAGCTGTTTTCGAGGGTCCTCACGAATCGTCTCGAACGCAGGTTTGATGACTTCCAGCCTCCCGAACAAGCCGGTTTCCGAAAGTACTAAATACCATAGACCACATCCACATGCTGCAGCAAATTATACAGAAGACTGACGAGTATAATTTACCATTCTGCTTAGCGTTTGTGGACTATGAGAAAGCCTTCGATTCGATCGAGACATGGGCAGTGCTCGAGTCTCTCCAGCGTTGCCGTATTGACTATCGGTATATCGAGGTGCTGAAGTGCTTGTACAACAGCGCCACCATGTCGGTCCGAGTACAGGAGCAGAATTCGGAGGCAATTCCATTGAGAAGAGGCGTGAGACAGGGAGACGTTATCTCTCCGAAACTGTTCACGAATGCACTGGAAGATGCTTTCAAGCTTCTGGAATGGCAGGGACGCGGCATCAATATCAATGGCGAGTACATCACGCACCTTCGATTTGCCGACGATATAGTAGTCATGGCAGAAACGATGGAAGACCTCGGCATAATGCTCGAAGACCTCAGTCGAGTTTCCCAACGTGTGGGCCTTAAAATGAACATGGACAAAACGAAGGTCATGTCGAACGCCCGTGTTGTGCCCACCCCAATAACATTGGGGAACTCGACTCTCGAAGTTGTAGACGAATACGTCTACTTAGGACAAACAGTCCAACTAGGCCGGTCCAACTTCGTGAAAGAGGTCAATCGTCGAATCCAACTCGGCTGGACAGCATTCGGGAAACTTAGAAAAGCCTTTTCGTCTAATATACCTCAATCGCTCAAGACAACATTATACAACCAGTGTGTGTTACCAGTGATGACTTATGGCACTGAAACGTGGTCCCTCACTATGGGCCTCATAAGAAGGCTCAAGGTCACGCAACGAGCTATGGAAAGGGCTATGCTCGGAATTTCTCTACGAGATCGAATCAGAAATGATGAGATCCGTAGACGAACGAAAGTCGTCGACATAGCCCAGCGGATTAGTAAGTTGAAGTGGCAGTGGGCGGGGCACATAGCACGCAGAACTGATGGCCGATGGGGCCGAAAAGTTCTTGAATGGAGACCACATATCGGCAAGCGCAGCGTAGGACAGATGGACAGATGACCTCATCCAAGTGGCAGGAAGGCACTGGATGCAGGCCGCTTCTAACCGGTCTTTTTGGAAATCCATGGAGGAGGCCTATATCCAGCAGTGGACTTCTTGTGGCTGAATGATGATGATGATGATGAAGCTTTTCAACCTAACGCGTTAAATCTTATTGTTGGCACCCAAAATACCCCGAAATACAGGGAAACGTCTGAGGTATTAGTAAGCGCTGTCACATACTACTGACATTTAATTTAATTTAACTGAATTCTATTCTATTTCATTTGTGTAATTCTTGCATTGACATGTCATGGTATATGTCTGCTCTTGCGCGTACATTACAAGCTCATCCTGACTGCGCAAATTCCACTCAAGCTATTTGCCGAGCATAGTACTAGTACTAGTGCCAAACGTTTGTCAAGCTAGCGACTAACAAACGAACCCAATTCACGGATAAACCTTGTCGGTTTCGGCGGATTGGAGGTTGTGTGTATTTTCTTCTTTTATCTTAAATAAACGATTAGAAAATAGTTATTTGTTATGCAAGGCTGCAAAGTTAATTTTTGGCGCGAGTACCTTGTATTGAAACCTGAGCAAGCGAAGGATTCTAGGATTGAGCCACGAGCGAAGCGAGTGGTTCAAATATAGAATCCTGAGCGTAGCGAGGGTTTCAAAGGTACGAGACGCTAAATAACTTTGCTGCCGAGCGCATCACACAACTTTTCACCTCACTAAAGCGAGGAAAATGTTAGGTGCAAGAAAAACAGTTTTAATAAATATTAAATTACTGTTAATTTATATCTTCGTCG
The DNA here is from genome assembly GCA_963969515.1 of Yponomeuta evonymella. Classification (NCBI taxonomy): domain Eukaryota; kingdom Metazoa; phylum Arthropoda; class Insecta; order Lepidoptera; family Yponomeutidae; genus Yponomeuta; species Yponomeuta evonymella. The sequence goes on from OZ018353.1 coordinate 7,065,563, forward strand.
CTGCTAGCTTCGCTCATATTTTATGATTTCTTTCGATTTTATCAAAAAACAAACCAAAATAATAGAAGTAAAGTAAATTCAATAAAGAGAAGAAAATTTTAAAGTTTTTTTTTTTAAATCAAATTTTCTTGCCGGCCAGTGCGATTCTTTAAATGAGGCTGGCGCATGACATGAAATAAGTATTTGCATTTCAATCATCAATGGACTGGCTGCAGAGAATATAAACTATTACGAAACCAATGAGGTTCTATATATATGTAATTTATTGTATGAAACCTTTACTGAATAAAAATATTCGAATTTTAAAAACACTTTCCACGCTAGCGGATAAAGTGCGATTTTCCACGCAGATTTCGAATGTTAAACAGAGCTTTTACGAGCTAGTGAGGTGAAAAAAAAATTACGATATCATGTACATATACATATCGTTCTCTGGTTAAATTTCAATTATTCTCGACATTTAATTTAATTCAGTTTTATTTTCGCTCTTAATTTGTCACGTTAAAGTATTATAATTCAGTGTATTAGATAAAAATAATTTTATCTCATTTTTAATTTGTATTGGACTTGTTTGGATTTGTACCTATACAAGGCAGAATAAGCATCAACGTACCACCTGTATAACTGTAGAGACCGGCGGGCGACGATCGCGGCCGGTAGCCAGAGGCAGTAGACACCGTGGAGAGTGTCGACGGAGACCTCTTGAGGCCTACGCCGCCCGCCTCCACGCTGTTGTTGCTAGACGGCCGGCGCGAGCGCGGCTGCAGCTTAGAGCCGGTCCTGCACACACCTGGGAGGATCCACGGCATAGGTAAACAGTGTTCTCGAGGCTGCTGCTACGTCTGGCACTCGGTTCACTCGCACATCCTAACATCTGTGTACAATTGTACGTAAACTTGTTGTACATAAATTGTACGTAAATTGTAAATTGTACATAAACTATCCTATCCCGGAGGGCTTGGCATCTACATATATATTATGTATATAGAAAAAAATCGGATTGGTTACATCATATATAAATAACTCAATAACGGCTGGACCAACTTTTATGATACTGATTTCTTTGCACCTCGAATAAGGATTAAAATTATTATGGGAAAAAATTACAAAAACAAAATTATTGATTGATTCTGAGGCGGTACGATGCTCGCCAGGTCAGCCAATATTTGTAAAATATTGAGTTTATTTCGACGAATATGATCTTGATGGTGACACTAGATATTAAACTACAGACATCGTAGTCATGTTTTAATTTTTGTATAAGTACATACTTAGCTTTTGATACTGAAAATTGGTATAACAAGTTCATAATTAGTCAATTATCAAAAGCTAAGTATAGGATAACAGAAACAGTATGTCCCTAAATTTATGGTCTAGCGACGCCTCAATCTCATACTACTCATTATTTTACTATTATTAATGTTAAGATGTGTAAGTGAGAGGAATACCAGGTGTAAGAGCAGCCTACGCGAGCAAGGGAGAGCTCCGAACGCTCGGGATGGTAACGGTAGGATAAACAGAGGGAACACTGGGTAACAGGTCGACGCACAGGTGGATAGTGCAAGATTACTATCAGAAAACCGAATAAACTCGTCCGTGTTTATTTGTTTAGTTATATAAGGATTGTTACCAAGAGCTGGCCGATAAACTGCATTTGCAACTTGGCAAACTAATGAAATTGTGGTTTTCCATGTTTTATTGAGAATAAATATGTATAAATAAATAATTTATGTGATCCACAACTGTAGCCGCCAATGACTCTGTGACTCCTGTCAAATATCGCTCACGGCTCTCGATACATTATTCTGTGTAACTCGTTCGCCACTGATCTCGGCTCTTGTGTGTGATTATTTTTCTTATTTTTTCTGTAATATTGGTTTTTGTTAATATAATATAACTAAGTGAATTTAGACCAGCCTTGTAATAAAAATCCACTGTAACATTCCGGAACAAGAATGTTGACGTATGATGAAGTTTTTAAAAAATATTATTTGATTGGTATTCATTTGGACCACGGGTGTTGTCGGGGTATTAAAGATTGTAAATAGAAACTCGATTGGTTTGAACGGGCGGTTTTAATTTCGACAGCCACACCAGTGTATGAAACTTGCATTAGGTAAAACGTGTTTTATACATTGCTCTCGTGTAAGTGTGATTTGATAGCGAACTATACGAAAATATACATAATTTTGTATTGTACGATGGTTAAACATACGATAACTTCGATAAAATAGAGAGTTACGTAAGATAATTCATTGCACAATACAAAAATGTGAACTAAGTGCTTATAAGAGTGTCACATTTGATCATTATTTCAGAATACAAAGATTTTCACGATCGTCGCCTCTAAACAATTCGGTAGTCTATTTCAGTCTCACATCGAGTGCTCGAAGTTATTTGGTTATTCAGTTACTCAGCCGTTCTTTTGCAAAAAAGCGTGTGAAATCTTTGCACTCATCATAATCCACACAAAACACGCCCCTACCTGTAGGGCACTGCCGTCCCATAGAGCACTTGCCCTCGCAAATGGTCTTCTGGTTGAGCATGGTCTGATAGGAGTCCAGCATAACGCGGCAGCAGGCCAAGTCCGCGTCGGTGAGCGCCAGTGATGGGTAGCGCTCCTTCAAGCGGCGCCGCTCCTGGTGGAAAGCAGAGTTTATTTAAATCTGTTCTTTTGGGATGGTTCTGTGGTTCTCCGGTTTTGTATTTGTGTGAAGCCCTACAACCGGCCCTGTTTCCCGCAGGGTTAAACCGAAGGGCACGCATGCAGCCACTAACGTTTAAGAAGCGAAAGACCCTTTTCAGGGTCGTGGCAAGTGGGAAACCCTGGTCTCAGCCTACACCACCAGCAAAGCTAGCATGATGGCGCGAGTCACACGTTTTGTGGCGCTAAAATGTCAGAGTTTGAATACATTATCAAACGTACTAGAACGTCGCGAATTTTGACTTCAAGCCCGCGATTCGCGTCGTCATACCTTTATGAGACTGCATTATGATTGGAAAAAAACATATTCAAAGTTGAAATATTTGGTTAAATGGTTAGTAAAAACCTATGGATGGATGGAAGGGCCGGTAAGGGAAGACCCAGACGGACATACTTCGACCAAATAGGGGATGTATTAACAAAGGGCAAGATAAAAAGTACCCGAAACCGGCGTGCGTGCATGCAACGACTAATGAATGTTGAGGAAGCGAAAGTGATCTGTCAGGATCGTAACAAGTGGCAGTCCCTGGTCTCTGCCTACCCCTCAGGGGTACAGGCGTGTGTTTATGTTATGTTATGTTAAAAACCTATATGGAAGCTAAAAATTCCACCCATGCCGAAATTTCGCCGATGCCTGCACTTGCCCATTATCTCAGTCCGGAGAGCGCTGGCACGGTTAGCCAGAGGTCGCGGGTTCAAGTCCCGGCATGGGTGGAATTTTTTGCACTAAGTAGGTTTTTAAAATTGTCCTCAGCACGGGTTAATGTAACAAAAAAGAATATAAATGGTTAGTGTTCTAATAGCTGATATCAAGTCGGGCTTGAATCTCTAGGATTCAATCAGAAGGATCTACTCAAGAAAAGTAACCCAACCTAATGCAGTAATGAACATACCTTTAAGGTAATGTACATTTCATGATTTCGCTATTCTATTTAAAGATCTTACATTATTTTTTTTCACATTCTGACATTACCTTTCTCTGAATGCTTCATTCATCATTCCAGTAGTATTACTGGTATAAATCAAGGATACTGGGATAAGTATAAAAAAAACACACAGTTATCTCGGCCTTAGACACTACCTTCATGCCACGTAACATACCAAATAACTACCTATATATATGCTTAAAAACAACTAAATACAACACTCCAAATTCCATCAACCTCTACAAGCTTGTAGGTCTCGAATTCCTGCAGCTGCCTCTGGAAGCCGAGGTTCGGGTTGGCGACGGCGCGGCCGGCCCGCACCACCTTCAGGGCCTCTCTCCACGAGAGAGGCGTCACCGACATGATGTATGCCACCGCCACCGTGACGCTCCGAGACATGCCGGCCAGACTAGCGGAGTGGAGAGAAAAAGAGCAGATAATATTACGGTGTATCAGAAACAAAAAGATAGAATACATTTATTTAGTAACAAAGAAACAGAATAATAATATAAAAAGAATCGTTCTTGGAAGAACGGACGGAGACATACAGTTACACAGGAAATATTTAGAAATACAATTCATCCTATTATCTTAGCTATATTAGAAATCAGAAATCAAAAATGTATTTCAACGTAAAGATTTTCTTCTTTCATTGTGACATTTTGTTTGTTGAATGTCAATGCACAATGTTAGTGCAAAGTTTGTAGTGGAGAGAAAGGCACCGAACAAAAATCTGACCATCTCTTCTCAAATCATATAGAAAATGTCCTCCAGAAAAATATACTTTTATCCTTTTCTATATCTACAAACATAAAGCTGAGATATACTATTCCACTTTATACTTTATACTTTATTGTACACAAGAAAGAGATATGTTACACATACAACAAAGCAATAAGAACGGGTACATAGGCGAGCTTATTTCTATAGAAATTTCTTCCAGCCAACCAAATCAGTTGTGAGAAGATGATTTTAAAGAGGTAGGGGAATTATGTGTGCACATTAAACGAATTAAAAAAAAAAAGTAATAATATAATAATAATAATATAAACATACACATAAAAGTTAAATACCATAATATAAAGAATAAAACAAATAATAAATCAAATAATATAACATTACATAAACTACTTACAACTAATATAAATAAGGAATAAACTACATACAATAATTTATCCTACTACTATATTATAGATAGATTATAATATTAGCAAAGAGATAGAAGGTGCTCTTTCAGCTTGAACTTAAAGAGTGCAACAGATGGACAATCTCTTATGGTCTTCGGAAGAGTGTTCCACAAGCGCGCCGCACGCACAGAGAATGAGTTATAGTAAAACTTGGTGTTGCAGATTGGGACTCGCAATGTTCGGTTGTCACACGTTCTCTGTGGTCTGGCGCGTGGAGGCAACGGTATGAACCTCTCACGAAGATACTGCGGAGAGCTGGGGTTCTTTAGCACCTTGTAAACAAGAGACAACATGTGCATGTTGCGGCGCAACCGTATAGGTAGCCATTTAAGTAGACTCCTGTATTCTGACACGTGGTCGTACTTGCGCAAGCCAAATATAAATCTGATCGCCAAGTTCTGGAGACGCTCCAGCTTATTGACCAAGACCTCCGTGGCATCCATAAAACATACATCGGCGTAGTCGAGAAGCGGCAGCAATAAAGTTTGCGCAAGCATCACCTTCGTTTTGATTGGCAAGAAGTTTTGGAGTCTTTTCAGTGACTGAAACGAGAAGTGAATCCGCTTACTAATCTCATTAACTTGTGGCTGCCAGGACAAATTACAATCCATAATGAGACCTAAGTTCTTTACCTTATCAGTGAAAGGGATGGTAGTGCCGTTGTATACTATACAAGGTAGTAACTCCAGCTGCAGGCAATCGCGCAGCCGTTTACTGCCAACAACAATGACCTGAGACTTCAAGGGGTTGACAAGAAGACCGAAGTCCCTAGCCCACACGCCGATAGCCACCAGATCCCTGTTCATGGCCTCGAACGCTGCCACTGCATTGGAGAGCCCTGCACCTTCATTTAGAGGATCAGTGCGAAAATCAAAGTGGCCGTAAATCTGAAGGTCGTCGGTTTATAGGACACTCTACGTTCGCTTACTTCCACGTTTCCACGTTTATAGGACACTCTACGTTCGCTTACTACATAATTAGATCCTTGTGAATAGGCTCCTCGAAAAGGTATTCGTAAATCGCGAATTCATATTTTCTTGATTCAGTAGCTTACTCACATTGAAAAGGACTCTTAGTAAGATTATTGTTGGGTAAAATCCTAACCATTATCCGTCTATATTGGACCATGCCAGTAGGTTATTTCGCAAGAAATATGCGTAAATATTTAGTTAGCAAGTAGCCTACAAAGTTTTCCCCGAGAGCTAATAATTTAGCTACAATGTTGGCAGACAGGCATTAGTTGCGGTTGGATGACCAGAGACGAAACAAACAACTTTCAGAAGGCTTGGCAAACCATAATCAGCGTGTTACCGTCACGGCTGGGCATAGATACTTATATATAGAGGTGCACATTACTGCCATTATACAAGGATGAATAGTTGTAAACTTAGATACAGTGAACAGATACAGTTTACATTTTTATTGCAAAGTGGTCTGTAATGTAACTAATGATGTAACTGAGTAGAGTACAAGTATGCAAATGTCGAAACGTAATACGCAGTTTTGCTTTTTAGGGTTCCGTACCCGAAGGGTGCCGAACGGGACCCTATTACTAAGACTTCACTGTCCATCTGTCTGTCTGTCTGTTTGTCACCGGTTCTCATGAACCGTGACAGCTAGGCATTTGAAATTTTCACAGATGATGTATTTCTGTTGCCGCTATAACAACAAATACTAAAAACAGAATAAAATAAATATTTAAGGGGGGCTCCCATACAAGAAACGTAATTTTTTTGCCTTTTTTTGCGCGATATTAATAACGGGAACAGGTAGACGCTGGAAATATTCACAGAATATTTAGTTTATATTTTCTTCAAAAATAAATAATTAAATTAGAATAAAATACATGTTTAAGGGGGGCTCCCATACAACAAACGTAATTTTTTGCTAATTCACGATTTTTCGCTTAATGTTGTACAAATATACAGATTAATAGGCTAGGCTTATAACCCTTATAACCCTTTAATTTCTATAATTTATAATGTATTAGTGTACCAGCTACTGGTTGTCAAAATAAAATAAAATAATGGTACGGAACCCTTCGTGCGCGAGTCCGACCCGCACTTGGCCGGTTTTTTTCAAGCTAAATAAGTCGGGCCTACGGGCTAGGGTAATGTGCTACGTGCTACGAAACCGTATAGGCTGCGTAGGCGCCGATGTGTAGCGGAGCTTCAGACAGAAAAAATATTTGTTCACAAATATTGTTGTCTATATTCGGTGTCGGTGACTTTGCGGGGGGTGGGGGGGGGGGTTATGTTTTAAAGTCAAAATGGGGTTATTTTCTGATTTCAGACACTGTATAATAAACAAAAAAGGATGCTAAATCAAAACAAATAGCGAAAAACTTTGGGGCTTTCTTTTTCTACACCATCTAGTGAGGTAAAGCGAGAAAGGCTCTAAGCAAAGGCCTACAGACTCAGACGAGGTCAAAGCCAGTCTTTTTTACCTTTCATTCCGGCCCCGGAGACATTAGCAAAGCAATTGGCGGTCTCGACGATTGATCAATATTCACCCTCAAATGGCCCGCTCGCAAATAGCCACGGTCATAGTTCACCGCCTGTTAATAGCTCCCTGGATGTTTGATTACAGATGACTTCCTAAATTTCAGACGAGTTGAAGATAAAAAAAAACTAACTAAATCTTAGTTAGTTTTTTTTATCTTCAACTCGTCTGAAATTTTCTGCGTATTATGTGAAATTGAAGTATCAATACCACTCGCTAACAGTAAAGGAAAAGATAGTGAGGAAACCTGCGTACCTGAGGCCTTCATTAGTTCAGCGCATGTCTAAATAACGAATTTAAGGTTATGCGTGTTGGTCTGACGACCTGGTTGTGGCGGCGGGGAGTCGCTGAATGCGGAAGGCACAAGACCGGGAAGCTTGGAAAACCATGAGAAAGGCCTATGTCCTGCAGTGGGCGTCAAATGGCTGTTCATGATGTTAATGATGACGATAATGCGTGGTAATTAAGCTTCTATCTTCCCTAAGATACGGCCTATGCTCTACAGCGCGGGACAATAATGCATCAAGACAATTTAGGAGTTTAAGTATTGAAATATAGTGTCATTGAAACACAAATTATATGGCGGTATCAATGACATACCTATGAATGGGACCGTCTGCCTCAATTTTTACTAGTGTGACGCTTTACCGGAGCGAAGAAGAATATTCATACAGTTCAAAAAGCTTATTTCTTTAATACAATGTTGACAAATGTAAGGTTTCATGTCAATACATAATGACATTTTATTAACCAAAACATTGGGAAACTCGACTCTCGAAGTTTTAGACGAATGCATCTACTTAGGACAAACAGTCCAACTAGGCCGGTCCAACTTCGTGAAAGAGGTCAATCGTCGAATCCAACTCGGCTGGGCAGCTTTCGGGAAACTTAAGTCTCTTCGTCCAATATACCCTAATCGCTCAAAAAAAAATTATACAACCAGTGTGTGTTAATACGCGTATAGGAATATTCTATCTACGTATAAAATATTAAAACAAGCTGTTTCATACTCGTCTTTTCTAAGTAGCTACGAAGTATTGAGCAAAGTATCAAACCTTAAACCTTAAAGACTATAAATAGGTATAGGTAGACCGAGTCTTTAAGGGACATAAACATAATTGAAACCAAATTCAACGACTATTACAGATCAAATATTAAACACATCTTCGCTGAAAAGTGGAGCTAGTGCGCTACTTTTCGACTGTTATTTGCTTGGTTGAATCGATAAAGACTAAGACATACGAGAGATAGAAGATTTATTTAGTATTGTGGGTAATAAATACTTTCACACAAAAATTCTGGAAAACGAAATATTTGACTAGTAATAGAACTAGCTATGTTCGCTGTTTCGTTCCCGTGGTATTAACAAATTAACTTGTCTATAGGTTACCAACACAAATGCGTACCGGCAAAAAAAATGTGTTATTTAAAAATAAGATGTCCGAAACACGGAGCTAATCAGCTGCGCCGTTTAAGACTAATTGAGTCACAAATATCAAACTATAATGGGTGCCTCCTGATAAAAACGTTACACGTTCGAATAATGGGTGCGTCCTGATGAAAACGTTTGAAAAAAATGTTTGTTCGAGAAAAGAAAAAAATGTTTTTGCGCTTTAAAAACGGACTGTTTTGTGTGTTTCATGAAAATCGGCTTAACATCCATGGGACTCAGTCACATGCTCTGATAATACCTACCACTACACTCAAAAATAACGTTTGAACGAACGTAACGTTCGTACGTACGTCCACGTATGATTCACCGTTTAAAATTGACAACCTGCAGAGGATTCACTTTATCCAGCTTTCTGCAATATACGAGTATATCGAAAATGACTTCAATGAAGTTTTTAGTTCTGTAAAGCAGAACCTCTTTCTGCGGAACCCTACATTGCGGGTGGCCCGACACGCACTTGGCCGTTTTTTTTATTTTTAATATCTCATCGTGCAAGAACACTCCTGGAGATCATTCTATCAGCGTCAAATCCCAGTGGAAGTCCCATGGAGGCAAAGAAATTCCGTTCTTCTGGCGCAAAACTTCTGAGTAAGTATTACGTCAGCAGGTTTTACTCACCAGTGTATCAGGACGTTGCCGTCACGCAACCGCGCCGCGTGAATGAAATCGTTGCACAGGCTGAAGTACTGCGTCAAATTTTGGTCGGGCGAGTCCGACGCCATAATGCATAGGTAGTGTTTGTCCTGTGGACAAAGGAAATGGCGTTAACTATGCATGATTAACTGTCTCGTTGGTCTAGCGGTATTATTTATTAATCTATTTTCCACGTCCTACCTTACCATGCCGCAGTTATTGATTGAAGATTTTTATTCTGATAAATACAGAGAAAAACATAAGTTGTATTTCTGTCAAACTGCATTACAGTTTGTTGGCCGTGGGTTAGATTTGTAATAGGGATCGCTGAATATTTGTAGAAATGGCCTCAGTGTGGGTGCATTTCTATGTGTATGATGTCCTTGTCTGGTTTCTATAGCACAGGTATCCTAGTTTGGCACCAGGACAAGTGATTGGGTAGTGTGAGAGTTATTATCGTTAATTTAATTTGAGTACAATACATCTGCGGTGGTAGCGAAACGTGGAGTCACAGGTTCGAGTCCCAGCATATCCATTTTTTTTTACGTAGCCTCTATTTATGTGTCCCACTGCTGGGCAAAGGCAGCCCCTAATTCACTCCCGAGTTTTCGGTCCTGGGCCACCTCAGACCACTCCAGCAGATGTTGGTCGAGATCGTCTCTCCACCGTCTTCTATGCCGGCCTCGACTTCGATGTCCGTGTTGTGGCAAGTCTCGCGCACCTATCCGGGTGCATGCGACTGATGTGACAGGCCCAGCTCTTCTTTAATTTCGCCGTCTTGATGCCCACGTCGATTATTCGTGGTTTTGTGCGTAGTGTGGAATTTCGGACAAGGTCTACTCTCCTGACGCCCAAAATACCGCGCTCCATCGCTCTCTGACAAACCTTAAGCTTGGACTTTTGTTGTTCGGTCAACAACCAAGTCTGGGAGCCATAGGTGAGAACGGACAGGAGACACATGTCGACGAGTTTCCGCTTTAAGGAAAGCGGAAGGTTGCCCTTCATGGGATCTGTCATGGACCAGTAGCACTTCCAGGCGTTATCGATACTTTAGCCTGCCTGTTTTCGAAGCTTACTAACTGGCCCAAGTAGATGTACTCAAAGTACATCATGTAACCTGGTTTAAAGTCTGCAGATGGCCTATGGTCGAGAAACCAGGGCGAAACCCAGCTTGTTCTCGAGGCCGGTGTTAATCTAATTTCGCTGATATGCGGTTCTGGATAACTTTAACAAATATTTTATAAATATGGGGGATAAGACTAATAGGCCTATAGTTCTCGACGTTGCTTTTCTCACCCTTTTATGGAGTAGAACGATATTAGCGTGACAGATTTTCACAGGAAGAGTGCCCTTGTACATAATGATGTTGGATAAGTTGGTTATGTGAGGCAATAGGGACATTCTTCCTGTCTTCAAAGCCTCTGTGGTAATACCGTCGTCTCCATAGCATACACTAATGACTCAATTTTTAGGTTACCGTACCCGAAGGGTGCCAAACGGGACCCTATTACTAAGACTTCACTGTCCGTCTGTCTGTATGTCTGTCACCAGGTTGTATCTCATGAACCGTGATTGGTAGACAGTTGAAATGTTCACATATGATGTATCTCTGTCGTCGCTATAACAAAAAATCTAAAAACAGAATAAAAAAAATATTTAAGGGGGCCTCCCATATAACAAACGTTGTCTTAAAACAGCGTTCGTCATCTAGCGGCCATCCATGTAACCTTGACAGCGCCGATGTTATGTCGTTAATTACATAATTTTTTTTAATTACATAAATTTTAAGTTTGTAGTGGCAGTACTACTCGCTAACAGTGAAATATCGTAAAAGTAGGAAAAATTTAAAAATTTTCACCCTTTCAATCTAATACTTTCCATTATTCGACTGAAACACCTCTCATTTCCCAGGCAAGTATTAGGTGTGACAACTGAGCACAAAACGTAATTGTCTTGTTTAGAAGAGAAATATTGAAGCAATTACGAAGCTCAGACCTCGGGGAGTTCATGCCTCTCCCTGTTGTAATGAGTCCGTTCGGACGAGAAAAACAATTTGGAAATGTACTTATTCCGCTGCGTAATTAATTACTATAGACACTTTAACGATTTTTTTAGACGAGGCAAGAACTACTTAACTATAATTAAGTTTTGACACACTTATCGTCATCATCATCAGCCATTTGACGCCCACTGCAGGACATAGGCCTCCTTCGTGGTTTTGATAACCATGAGGGGTTTTGCCATAATCGCCACGCTTGGCAGGCGGGTTGGCGATCGCAGTATGCGGTTGAAATACCAGGAAGACGCTGCTGCCCCTCTCCTTGCTATTGATTTCCTTAGTCGCCTTCTACGACATCCACAGAAGGAAATGGAGTGACGCTATTCTTAATCCAACACCACACAGAACACACATTTATAGTGTAGTGGAATGGGGGTTGGATGCGTGACTGTACCACGAAGTTCGAATATGTGATATAGAATGAAAATCTTAAGTATCAAAATTTTATTATAGTTAAGTAGCTTTTGCTTATCCTAGCTTTAAAGTATGTATCTACATTCTACACTTATGACGCAGTTGAATAAGCATCTTTCCATTTTGTATCATAATGAGTAGTTTATTCGGAATTAGTTATTTCGTGGCATACTCAGCATTCTTTTACTAAGATAACAAGAACATGTCGGTAATATTTAGAGTACGTACTGGGAGACAGTTTTAAGCGAGTTATGGCGAAAAATTCATAAATTTATATTGTGTGGAGTTTACGGACTCCATAATTGTTTTAGTGTTAACACAGTGGTATTTTTTTCAGTGTACACGTGTTACGACTAAAAGTTCTTTTTATTATGTAGCTTAGACATCGCTCTACCCAGGCCAATCTTTTTACTCTCTCGACTTCGACGAAATCAGTTTTCTTATGTTTTTTCTTAACAAGTCCTAAGTAACGTCAAATTAGTTTGAGTTTCTATGAGTTATTTCCCCCGATTGGCATTATTCGAAATTTCTGGTTTTATGTGTTTTATGTTTTATGTGCGCTTTACGCGCTCTATCTGTCTTTGCGTTACCTCTTTTGATAAATCAATTTCATACATAAGAGAATGTCTATTCTATTTTTCAGATAGAGTTTTAAGCGTTATCTGTCAGACATCGCTACGCCAGCAGTTTTTCTGCTTTGTAATGAACAAAGCACATATCATAATATAATCTCACTCCTGTATCACGGAGCGGGTTTGCCCCCCGGTCAGTTTTTCTGCTTTATAGTGAAAAAATCACCTAGTATAACATTTATTTATTTACAAATTCATGCCTAGTAGGCAGAGACCAGAATCAAAAATCAAAATAAAAAACATACATTTACAAAAGTAGTTGTAAATTACACACTCATATTGACATGTTTCAGAAATGGTGCATTGTAAAACCAACTGTGTACTTATGCCATATGTACAGTAAATACTTGTAAAATATCGATAATGTAATGTAATGTAATGTAATGTAATGTAATACTTGTAAAATATCGATAAATATATATATAAAGTAGAGTCGTCAAAACAGGTTATACTCAGTAACGTTAAACCCGTTTTATACGGCTGTATCTGCAGTCGAGACAAAGAAAATTGGGCAAACTCAACAAGTATTGTGACCCAGACTGATGGGTAAATGCCTCCGAGAGTTGATTACGGAGACTATTGTAATATGACTATTATATTCAGTCAGTATAATTTCGTTTTTTGTGTACCATAAAGTATTCTGTATTCTACTCTATCACGCTTTACGTTGTTTACGCTTGAATAAAATGTCCAACGGCTTTCAGGTACGATGAACAGGCTGTATTATCCACTTTACTGGCTGAATTCCACGTCGCGAAAGCAATATCGCCGTCGTAAAGATGGAATAAAAACCGGCCAAGTGCGAGTCGGACTCGCGCACGAAGGGTTCCGTGTCATTATCTATACAACATTAGACACAAAGATCGAGAAAAAACTGCAAAAGATACGTTTTTTGCATGGGAGGGGCCTTAAATATTATTTTATTTTAATTTAATTATTTATTTTTTAAGCTAATATAGAACTATACATCTTGTGAATATTTCAAGCGTCTAGCTGTTGCCGGTATTAATATCGAGCAAAAAACGGCAAATAAATTATGTTTGTTGTACGGGAGCCCCCCTTAATTATTTATTTTATTCACTGTCCGTCTGTCACCAGGCTGTATCTCATGAACCGTGATAGCCAGACAGTTGACATTTTCACAGATTATGTATTTCTGTTGTCGCTATAACAACCAATACTAAAAACAGAATAAAATAAATATTTAATTGGGACTCGTATACAACAAACGTGATTTTGCTGCCGTTTTTTGCTCGATATTAATAACGGCAACAGGTAAACGCTTGAAATATTCAAATTTTGTATAGATAATGGTACGGAATAACGGAACCATTCGTGCGTAAGTCCGACTCGCACTTGGCGGGTTTTTTATCCTAACCAATCCACTTCTATTCTATTTGCGTTAAAATTCCGCCAGTCCGTTTGAGATTACTCGGATTTATTTCTTCAGTTGTAGATATTAGTTATCAAAGATTAATGGTCCCAAGGCGGCGGTTGGGCGAAAAACTTTGTGGCCCGCTCACCGGAGACCGGCCAGCGAATGCTGAAACTGATTTATTAACTTTCCCGCTGTACCTAACCGCGTACCTCAGCCACCGGCGCTTGAAACCCTTCGTTGTTCAATACTAGCTCTTATGCTACCTGCCATAAATAAGCTTTTGTGTAACGCCGGACGAATCAGACCTACCTTTACCTACCGTGGTGTGGTGAACCATTGCGGTGAAGTTCTCAAATTATTGGTCTGTTTATGTTTCCCTCTGTTGACGATTAATGAAAAGTTAGATTGGCGATACCTCGGGATATTTCGTAATTATATGTATCTACGATTTTACATTTATTTAAGCCCCGGAGCAGTTAGAGAAAAATTTATTGTACCAATTTTACATAAGTAATTAGCGTCGCTGTATAGAGTACAAATGAAATGCCGAGTATGCGGACGGGGAGTACTCTTCCAAATAGTTTTTTTAGTAACGAACGTAAATGCTCAAAAACGCTGCATCATCATCACATCACATCATCAGCCATAAACGCTACATAAATCATCTGAAACAGATGTAAAGGCCATTAATGATAAGAGTAAAACTGAAGAGGCCTGTTGGCGGAGGAAAAAAATACTAGTTAAGAAGAAGAAATTAGCGCAAGCTCAAGAAGCCCTTAACACCTTAACAGCATATAACTTTCAAAACATTCATTTAATAATAATAATAACTTCTACACAATACAATCACTTGACCTGGTCCCAAACTAGGATACCCTGTCGATGGTAACCAGGCAAGGACATCACAAACATGGACATACACCCAGACTTTTGTAAAAATGTACGGCGGTCCCCAGTAGGATCGAAACCCACGACCTGTAACTTTTTAGTAAGCGCCTTAACAGCTAGTCCAACGAGGCAGTTGGGACTTTAGGTATATATACTCAATTAAGTTTGTCTCCCGCTTCCGATGATTTCTAAAGTGTTGAAGTTGGTTTTACATCTAGCATCTGTCTCGTCCGCAAATGTTTCAATTTTTTTAAATGACGAACATTACCAAGAAACGATATAAGTTTAAGAAAATTTAAAAGTCACAAATTTCCGTCATTTTTGGGGTTCCCTAGTCGACAAGGAACCCTTACAGTTTCACCATGTCCGTCTGTCCGTCTGTTTGTCCGCGGCCGAGCTAAGAGATGATTAGAAAGAGAAAGCTAAAATTTGGCATAGACATTAATTAATCAATTAATCACGCCTTAACCTTAAAAAAAAAAAATATTTTGTGGTACTCGCCCTACACCTAAATTAGGGATGCATTTTTCTCACCTACACCATAGTGTGGGGTATCGTCAGATTGTTCGTTTAAAAATATTGTGGGTGTAGGAAGACCACTTTTTGATTTAGCGTTCCGTTTGCGAAATATTAACTTTAACCCTCAAATTTTTAGTCCGAGTACGCCCCCCCCGCAAAGATTAGGTCAGTCAACGGACACAAAGGTGAAATTAGATGTTCAGCCGGCCCACGTAGGTAGATACTTAGGCTCACTGAAAGTCATTTAAAGTTTACTCCCTGCCCCACTGACTCAGTCGTAAACTGAGCCATACAGCCATCCACCGACGTCTTCCGGGGCGTTTATAAATCATGAAATATGATCGCAACGAAGTATGTAGGTACCTAAGGAGCAGAAGTTTCATCCTGCTCGAAAGACGCGAAAGATTATGTCTTTTAGACATTTGGCACGCGATGAATGACATGATCTCCAATAATAATTGAATGCTTCTGACTCTCAGAACTGACTCAGACTGACGATTTATTACAGTTTTGTTAAGTTTTAGATGCATGCTGAGACATCCTACATGTGGGTGAGCAATTACCATGTTATGTGTGTGTTTTTTTAATGTGTTGTTGTATTGCCTGTCGGTTGTCCTAAATAAATAAAATTAAAAATAAAACTACTGAAATGTTTCTCTCCTTCTAGTCTTGTGATTCTTAGAAGTCTTCCGACTATTAGTATTTTTTTATGACTCGCGACTAGCTCTGGGCCCTCAAAAGTGACATCATGCATTTCCACCGACTAATGGCCAACATGCCAGAAGAGGCAGTGAGAAAAAGAAAAATCTCTTTCACGCTTATAAAGCTCGTTCGCAAGCTTTACCAATCTGTTTTGTTCGTACTGTCAATAGCACATCATCCTTAATACATGCACTCTCACCAGTTACGTTAAGAACGACTTTTCATAGAAGGAAGATTTGAGAAGGCCTTTCAATGAGCTAATTATTTATTTATTCAGTTCGGAGAATCATCAGCCTAAACTTATGTTGTAACAATGTAATTTAGGCACATACAAACCCATACCAACTTAGTTTTGTTTTTATTTACAAACGACATGCTTGATCGCAATGACTCTTTGCCAATAAGTTTAGAAAGGGAACACAAATTGAGGTTTGACCGTGCTTAGAATTAGAAATAAACTTATCAAAAAGAAATTAAGGCTTGGGATAGTTTCTCTGAAGTCTTACTAGGCTATAATTTGTTTTTTATTCTGTTATTCTCAGTTGTAAGCACGAGCAAACCTTGAGTTGGGTCCTCTAAACATATTAGTAAAGTGTCACTGAGATCCGGCGTGTCGTTTGTGAATTAAAACCAAACTACGTTTGTATGAGAATTGCTCTTTAAGGGGCTTCCTTAAGAGATAGGTATATCAGCCCACATTTACTCACTCCTGGGCGTGAATACTTTTCTATCCTTACTAAGTACCTATATCTGCAAATAAAACAATTTTCATCCTCACTAAGTAAATATCTGAAAATGAAGCAACAATATTGTGCAGAAATATCGAGAATTTATTACAAGAGCTGAAACGATGAGTTACGACTACGGGTTACGTAATATGAAAGTACGAATTCAAGTCTAGAAATCCAGTCGGCATCCCCTGCGGACGGCCAAGTCGTAAAACAATCTTATGGCGTCGCGAACAAAACTTTAGTATACTTAGATCTATTTGTACCTAGACAGACGTGTGGGAGTGACGGTTAGTGCAAAGTTACACAGTTAGTCATACAAAGGACCAAGCAAGGTGTTCAAGATTTTTTTAAAATAATACCCATGTTATGCCCAAAATTTGACATAAGTTTAATAAACCAAGTATAGAAATATTCGTTGCTTTCATGTCGACATCGAAAGCCGTACCTATTTAATACTTATAGGAAATATGTACTTCTATATTGGCAAACATTGGTTTGACTAATCTGTGGTTTGACTTGTTTTTTGACACATTTTAATCAAGTTTAATTTAGAGTTTTTTATGACGAAAGAGAAAATATGGACTTCTGAAAAATTCACTCGTCCTGAACGAACCCAAACGGTCAGGCAAAGCGTTTCCAAAACCACAATTATGTAGGTCTGCTTTACCCTGACGCTCGTCTCTAACTTCATGTTTTATTAAGCAAATTGTCTCCACAGGCGCGTGAAATCCAATGCGGGGTCTGACCTCATAACGTGCTGTGTATAATGCAGGATTAGCTGAGCTCATAAGAGAGGCAAATGACCCCGTCACTCGCTACGGGATCATAAATACAAAAGTAAAAGTAGCAGAGGTCTGCTACGAAACTCCGTAGCAAGGCTACGAACGACCGTAGCTCTTTACAGTAAAGTTTTTGTAGCCATAACATTTGCGTAACTAATCTACACTCACTGTTAAACTCGTTTCACTTGTGAAATGGTTTTAATACGCCTATCAAAATGTGAGAAAATATTATTTCGTGCAAAAAATCTCTTTCAGCCTTTTAAGCGTGAAAGAGATTGGTTGGTTGGATTGGATTGAAATTCCAACTAAAAGCTAAACTAAAAGCGCTATGTTCAATGCTGTTCGAAGGAATGGATATAGACAAATGAGTTAAAACGCGAGCTGACGTTGATACACAGTAATATTTTTAAAATGCGCAGTCCCTGAGATCTTATTACATTTTGTGTTTGGCAAGTACACTTTTGCTTTATGACTTTTTTCTCAGTTATTTATTTTTTGAAATATCAGGGTTTACATTTTTTTTTATTGGCGCTTTACACGATCTACCAATGAAACTTTTAGGCTGAGGGATTGGAAAAATGTACTATATTGACTCTAATATATTTATCTTACAAGATTGTCAATTCTGTTATTTCTCCTTGAATAAATAAAATAAAAATAAAATAAAATATGTACACCCCAAAATGCGGGGTTCTATTACAGCTTTACTGAAAATTTTACTGTAAGAAAAGGTTCCAATCAGCGAAAAATATACTCCTATCAGCTCTACCGTTGCTAGCCGCATGTTTAGTATGGAAAAGCTGATACTTTTTTCGCGACAGTGAGGTTTTCCTAATAGTAACCTAATCTAACCTAACTCACGTTTTCGTATAATTATATACGAGGATTTTACTATAGCCAGTAGAAACAGACTAATATTGTAGAAAATAGAGCCGTGATACACATGCTGGCCTCACATTACACTCACATTGGCACTATCTATGTAAACTTTTATGAAAATAAAGTTTTTTGTATTTTGTTTTGCATTGTACATTCGGGAGGTCGTAGCTTCGTACCAATGACTTTGTTTTCTATGTTTCGTACATTTGTGAATTTGTAGTAGCAATACTACTCGCCAACTGTGAAGGAAAACATCGTAAAGAAACCCTAGTGTCTGAGGTATACCCATACCTCAGCGCTTGCCTACGTACAATGACCCAAAAATGAGGCTAAGTGCAGAATATCAAGTACAACTAACAAAACTCACAAAGTCACTGCTTACGTAACAGAGTAGATTGCAAATGTGTAAATAGGGGCTGATTTGCTGTTGGACGTACTT
Organism: Yponomeuta evonymella; assembly: GCA_963969515.1. Classification (NCBI taxonomy): domain Eukaryota; kingdom Metazoa; phylum Arthropoda; class Insecta; order Lepidoptera; family Yponomeutidae; genus Yponomeuta; species Yponomeuta evonymella. The sequence continues at coordinate 7,084,391 of OZ018353.1, forward strand.
AACAAATGTAAAAGTTTGTGAAGATGTTTGGATGTTTGTTACTCAATCACGCAATAACGGCGGAACGGATTTACATGAAACTTGGCGCACAGATAGAGAAAGACCTGCATACTTGATATCCCGGTAATGCGTTCTCATGGGATAATATTTTATTTTAAGTTTAAAATAGATGGCGTTGTGCGAGCGAACGTTGTGTTTAAAAATAGATGGCGTTGTGCAAGAATCGTATAAAGGGATTCTGTGGGGGTACGAAGTTCGCCGGGACAGCTAGTAAATATTGTAATATATTGTACAATTGTTTGTTTTCTTTCAATCATTCTTTTAGACAAAACATAAGCATCCCGGAGGGGTTGGCAGTGACCATGGGTCACGGACCGGAAAGACCTCTTTCGCATCATCAACATTCATCAGTTGTATGCACGCACGCCGGTTTCGGGTACTTTTTTATCAGGCCCTTTGCTAATACATCCCCCATTTGGACGAATATATTAAATATTGTAAAAAATACAGAACTTTATTACACGTATAAAAAGATAGATTAGCCGATAGTCGCACCTGGGCGAGTCCGGAGGGGGGCCAGGAAGATGTCGGCAGATCGTTTGCCGCAAGTGGCCGCTCGTTAAAATAAGATGGCGCTCGAGAACGTCGGGGTCGAGCCTACAAGCCATTGCCCCGAGAATCTTCAGTCCCATTTAGTTAAGTGACAGACGTTTTTTGCTAGCTGTATGTTAGCTAGCTAGGTCTCTGTGGAACATTTGGACTCGACAGCAATGAACTATCTTTTTATTTATAGTTTAGTCCTATCTAGAGTGGTTAGGATACAGGCGTGAGTTTATGCTATGTTACATGTTGTTAAATTAAAAAAAAAATCTTATAATGAAAGAAAATATATACTGCTAAAGTGTTCTAAACAAGGTCTGTGATCAAGGTCGGAGTCTGTTAAATTTACAACCTTAGCAGGCGAATTTACAACCTCATAAATTTACAGACTCATCCAAACCTTGCTTAGCATTCTGGTTTTTGGTTTTTCTAAGAAGTTTTTTTTTTTATTTAACAACACTTAACATAGCATAAACTCAAGCTTGTATCCCGGAGGGGTAGGCAGAGACCAGGGTCCGCCACATGCCACGATCCTGACAGATCTGTTTCGCATCATCAGTCTGGATTCTTTATTTACTAATAAGATTTTTTCGTATTGAATTCTCTTGGGCGAGCGCAGACAAAAGGCGATTGCATGTTAGGCAGATCTATCATGATAGAAAGTTTTGACGCTCATTCAGGGTAGAAAAAAATATGTTATTAACAAAGTTGTCACTGGGGGTTCATTTTCCTTTGACACATACATTTTCATGTGGCACATTCTATGTAGATGTCCGTAGTCTCTAGCGGATAAAGATTCCGCAGCATAAAAAAGACGTTACAGTGTTATGTATTTATTTGTTATTCATTCATCATTTAATTAAAAAAAAACCCATTCCTGTTCATTTTTGTAGAGTATTATTGTACTTCAAAATTATCGTTTGTTTACATCTATTATTATCTGTAACAAGGTACACCTATTACAGTAATTGGGCACTAAAACGGTACGGTGCAAAGCGCTACTGGAAATTTCTTGCATTTCTAAGCAGCCCTATTTATCATGTCAGTGGCACATTAACAACAACGTGGCCAAGGCTGATGTTTAGTTGTTCACTGTTAAATCAATAGGAACTAGGCCGAGAACTATGCAGAATGCCGGATTAGCGGGCGGGGAGTACTAACATGAATATTCAGAACTTACAACGGACTGGACACAGTCCACGGACTGGAAACGGCCTGTCTCTGGTTCCAGACTCCTCCCAGAGCTGTAACTAGGCTTTTACGGGTAACAGAACTGGTGGTTTTATTATTCAAGCACATATTTTTGGAAGCCTAACTTTCAGTTTCTCGTACATTGACAATCTGTTAAACTGCTGACGGTTGTCGGTTGAATTTTTTTCTATTCAAAAGTACAAACTGACAATCGTCTTACTCTTAATCATCTCACCATGGTACTGCTACTAGTAATTCACAAAAGTTCGTAACTTAGAAAACATAGTCATTAGTACATGCCGGGGTTCGAATCATCGACCTCTTGAATTGATCTCCAAACCTGAATTAAATCTTGGACGTGAATAGATGGCCGAGTTCATATCAGAGACGCTGATAACACTGTTCCACTAAAAACACAATTTCATCTCAAGCGCGATCGCCTAAAATCCGTCAGCCGCTAAGAGTATGAAAAGGCATAGCTAAAATTTCGTGCGCTGCGTTCTAGCTTATTGCAGAGAGAAAGTGCTCAAGTCGGCAGATACTTAGAGAGGTCGGGTGCAAACACAAAGGGGTATCTCGGGAGCTATTTCCGTCGGGTCAGATGCTCCACTCAACTCTTAGAGCGAGCGATTCACGGAGCTAACGTTGGCAAACGCCGAGAATGGGAGAATGTAGCGCGTTTATCTTGTTCTAGTGTAACTTGGCAGATAGACGTTTAAATTTTTTTCTGTGTATGTTTTTTTATTTAGTGCTAGAGAGAGAACGAGCGGATGATAGATTTTTACCACTACAAACACACATAGGTGCAAGCATAGTTGCTAAGTAGGATTTACAATTTAACGAGTAATTCGTGACCAACTTGTAAATGAAAAACTTCGTAGAAATTCCATTGAAATTTACTTTAAGTTGTTAGTTTCGTAGGGCAGGTAACACAAGGGTTCTAAGGAACCCTACATTGTGCATGGGCCGACACGCACTCGGCCGGTTTTTTACTTTTTGTATGAACATTCCATGCGCAAGTCTAGAATCAAGAGTATATGAAAATTTAAAAAGTTAATGTGATAATTTTTTAATTTTCTTCGTATTGGAAGATAAAGAATTGATTTTCAGGTTTTGCGTTATTTAAATAACATGTTGCAGACCCGTTATTGCTTCTTCGATTCTTCAAGGTTTTCTTTTTAATGTTTCGTGAGCAAGTACCTTTTAAATTTATTCTCTCTGTTATCGTGTACGTACTTTTTCTGTTTACGAATGAGACAAAGGAGAAAATCAATTGAGTCAGAAACTGAAGAGTTCTTCGGTCGAATGACCCAATTAAACCTTTGACTATGACCGACTTCGGCTGATAGTCCGACGCAGATTTAACTATTCTTTGATATGACCAAACACTGGAATAGTAATGCAAATTATAGTCCATGCTCGCTTTTATTAATTTTTTTTCAGTACTAAGTATGCTTTGACTCAGCATTAACGTCAAGCGCTATGTAACGACACGGAGTTATGTGAGATATTCAATAGGTATTCGTAAATATTGCGGTACTTATTGCTGTATCGAGCACAAATCATGCTAAGCTACCTAAAATAAGTTTTGCTCTTGTAAATGAAACATCAGTGGTACAAGTGAACGAGTCAAGCAAAAACAAAAAAGAAACTTAGTAAAAAGCGATTGTTTCTGTTTATCAGATGGACATAATAGTTTCGAAATTGATATTGCTTACATACGTCTGCCTAAAAGCAATATCAAGGTCGACGTTAAAAATGCAGCCCACGATCGCGCACCGTTTTTCATGACAGTTCTCCGCGTGCTGGGTGAAATAAATATTTGGAACGAGTACATACACTGCTGAAACTATATAATATTTTTAAAATTAAGTATAGTGCCGTAATATATTGTAAGTAATGCGATAGTAAATATATTGTGCAGCAGAACAATCCAGTGAACATATTTTTTTGTAATATACGAACTATAATTGGGATGATGTACACGCGTTCGACAGTAGACGAGCCACTAGTCTACAAGCCTCCACCAATCCGGACTTGGCCCCCGTGGTGGAGTATGGCCTATACCTTCCTCAGGGAAGAGACCCGTGCCCCTCGGTGGGGACATAATGGGTTGATGATGAAATGAAATCACACGCGTTAAATGTCTTTTTATATGTTACTGTAAAACTTAATTTGTTACTGAAGAGATTACTGAAAAACTGAACACAGAAAACCTGCCTATTTTTCTCTGAGTCAAACTTTAACACTAAAATATAATACAATAGATTGTCACCTGTTTCACAAACGTAATAAACAAAATTAAATTAAATAAACCTTCATATTTGTTTTCTCTCCAATCAAGCCAGCAAACCTTAGCAAATACCGTAGATATCATACCGTACCCGTATCATACATTCAGGCGTCAAGAGCCGGTTTCCATTCTAAGCAGCTCACAATAGCGAGTGCTTAACAGGCGCATAATGACGTCCTTCCGAGTTTCAACCGTGAACTGGGCCAGCGTGGAAAATTCATTAACACCAGTCTATACTTCACACCAGTCTTTAATTCAGTATATGTGAGTGGTTGACCAAAAAGGGACCTCAAGGGAAAATAATTGATTTCGAGAAAATCTCGTTTAAAGTTTCGTATATAAACAGATTAAACAGCTTTCGATCACAAAACCTAGTGTACGCTGTATGTAAGGTGTAATTTTTCCAAAATTACCTCGGCTCACAAAAAAAAATCATAAAAAAATAACTACGGCACCTAAAAATATTCTGGTTAGACCAAAACAAAGCTAAAAACAACAAATTAAAAAATTCAAATAAAAAAATAACGGTTTCCAATCCCTCCAGGTCCCTTTTTGGTCAACCACTCACATATTATGAACACCAGACTTATACAGGGTTATTTCTAAATTGCGCAATTCGTGAAACATGTCAGTTACAGTTTGTCAATTACTACAACTTATGTTCTATCAGTTTTAAATATTGTCAGGATCCCAGTTTTTTAAAAAACAAACTTACGGTTTTTCTGCTTTGTAGACCCTGCTTGATAGATAATGTTTAAAACATATTTGTTACACGGAATGGACATTATTCTACGTAGGACAATCATTTACAGAAGGCTAATATTTGAAAAAAACTTAGGTACATCTGAGAAAAAACTCATGTTGTTTTCAAAAATCAAGGTGAAAAAATTGATACGAGTAATAGGGGTTCATATTTGTTTAATTAATGAGATGAATGAAAGACGTAAGACGAACAAACAAGTCGTATACATGCTTTACGTATTTTAGCTACTTCTATTAAAAGTTTTTTTACATGTAGGTAGACAAAAACTAAAAGAAATTAAATGTAAGTAGGTACCTACAGTCTGACTGCAATTTATTTCTTGAAAGCTGCCAGTACGTAGTAACGAAACGAAACGGGCAGGGGCGTTCCATTTTATTTGTCACTTTATATCTTGACGCAAAAAGCATCCAATTACTAGATCTCATCCATACTATTATTGTAAATACGAAAGTTACACTTTCTGTTTATCTGTTACCGTTCACTCCTAAAGCGCTGTACTGATTTAGATAAAATTTGGAAAGGAGATAGATTGCATCCTGACGAAGGACATAGTCTACCTTTGAAAAAACTTGTTTGCGTTTCATTTGTTTTTTATATTTAGATACCTAACTAGATAGTTTACTTACCTCAACAGCTCTGAACAGCTGTGTCTCACGAAATATCAGGGGTAAGTTGACATAATTAATCTCATATTGTTGGAAATTTAGTGGACTTTTATACTCGTAATTAATAAAGTAACTTTTGCCAAAGAGTGGGTCTCTTTAGAGTTAAATTGTCGAAAACTGAATAAAGCTGTAATAGTTCCTTTTTGTAAAAAAAAAATTTGCTAAATAGAGGTTTCTTAAAAACAGCCGTATCTTTAAAACTATCTGAGCTACCAAAACCAAATTATTCTCATTTAATTGAAAATTCAGTCTACTTAAAAGTGTCTACAGTGACTTTTGCCGTAACGTAGGTCCTTGGTGATAAAAATTGACATAAACGGAAAAAACTCCTAAAATTTAATGGATTTTTAAGTTTTTAACAATGATCTCAAAGAGCTTTCGAGGTGGAAAACTTGGGTTTGTCATTACTATCTCATCACTAACAACATATAAAAAAATCAGAACTGAGGTAGTTCTGATTTGATGTGAGGTAAAAAGTACCAATTCCATGGACTAGCAGGCACAGTTGCAGAAAATAAAAAGAAAAGCCAGTTGAATACGAAGATCGATCACCTACATATTAAAATCAGGCCGCATTTCTTGCCGCTTTCGTTTATTAAAATCTCCGGGCAAACAGTCGCTAGACACAAACAACCTTGGAGCAAAGAAAGGAAAAATTTTATATGCCCCTGTGTCAAATTCCATACAAATAGCTCTCGCAAACGCCAGGATTCCGATAGGATTTGGTGCGCATAATTAGGTCCCTGATTAACGCTGAAAAACTATCGCAACTTATTGCTGTCAGCTATCTTTTAGTGCAACAGTGATTTGTCCACTTAAACGATCAGCCAAGAAAAACGGTTTTAGCGAGCAATAAAGTATTTTCAATGGATAGATATATAGATAATTATAATTCAAGCAATATATACTTATTAAATCTTGAAAAGACAAAACTATGCAGCAGAAAATTCCAAATTGATCAACAGAAAATTCGAAAATTATCAGCTTCCAAATTGTTGTAAGTAATAAAAATTAATAATTTTGCTCGGCCTCGTGGATTTTTTCTTTTATTAATTTTGGTAACCAAAATAATTCTTAAAATAAAGGATTTTTTGCTGATTTTTGTTGATGAACATATTTATTGTTCTAATAATTTAAAATATAATTTTTTAGACCAAACAAAGATATTTGCCAGGGCCGTGGCAAGGGGCCTATCCCTCGGGAAACAGGCGTGAGTTTATTTATGTCAACCATATAAATAGTATGTCACACACATTCGACAGTTTACATACCTACGGATTTTATCCGTCCATTCGTTTCGAATGCAAGTCCAACGCCACCCGCAGTGCAAAATCGAATCACACATTCGATGTACCTACGATTTAAATTTTTGATCAATAATTTAATAACTCTACGAGTTCCGAATGGGGTTTCCTAATACTGTATTCCAATAATCGAATCAAGCGCAATATTAGGGGGAAATTAATTTTGCACGCGGGGTCATTACGCCCAACTCACCCTCTCTCACTCTCTGAGAGAAGTCCTGTGCCTTGAAGGGGGGCGTGTGTAGTCTGATTATTAAAGATGATTATTATTATTATTAAATCCGATAGCAGTTGTGCTATCACTGTATATCTTGTACTGAGGTAAAACTTGCTAAAAATACCGAGATAGTTGCAATCAAATCAAAATCAAAATGTTTTATTCAAAGTAACTCCGAAACTGCGACTCAAAAAACGTTACTAGTTAAACTAGGTCTCCATTTTAACATCTAGATCATTTTGGAGACAAAATGGACAAAAAAACTCCAAACAGTTTCGTTACTCACAGTTTAGTCAGTTGCTTGCTCATGAAGAGCTAATTAGTTGATTGTTTTAAGTCGTACTTACATGTGTAATTAAATGTACTTACAGAGTGTAATCGCCTGGCCGCGTCGTGTATGGAGAGTATGTGCGTTATCTTATACTTGTCGAGCTGCACTGGGTCCTTGGAGTCCCGATAGTTGCCCACGTACAGCCCGGTGAGCACCTGTGGCAAAAGTGGAGAGAGGCTCAGATCTAAGGGTTGTCACAAACGCGCGCTTCAGTACACCTATCTCACGGGCGGGCGAATAAATTATGTAACTACATACACTCTATTTCCTCCCGTGGATGTCGTAGAAGGCGACTAAGGAAATAAATTACCAGGAGACGGGCAGCAGCGTCTTCCTGAGATTCAACCTACTGCGATCGCCAACCCGCCTGCCAAGCGTGGCGACGTTATGAAAACCATGAGGGAGGCCTATGTCCTGCTGTGGGCCTCAAATGGCTGATGACGATGATACATATACTCATACATACATTATATACGTCCCGCTGTAGGGCACAGGCCTTCTCTCAGAGAGAGAGAGTATGGGCTTAATCACCACGCGTGCCCACCGCGGATTGGCGATTTCAAGCGCTGAGGTATGTAAATAGCTCAGACTCTCAGGTTTCCTCACGATATTTTCCATAACCGTTAGCGAGTGGCATTGCTACTATAACTTCACAAATGTACATAACATACATACATACACTCATTCATACATACGTATATAGGTACATACATTACACGCTTACGCGGAAACAAAAATTACCGTCTGAATGTTGATAACATTTTTTAAAACTACCCTAACCATTCCACCCAATTCATTGAATAAAGGTAAATCTTAAAAATAACTAATGGTTTTCTATTGTTATTTTCAAGCTAAGGACTAAGGAAGTTAAAGGTCTACTTTCTCGTAAAGCTAACATCTCGACCATTGCTTTCGTTGCAACGTACATTCGCTGTAAAGTAATTCGCTGCAGAGACCATTAACTCTGTAACGTACTACGCAGCTATGAACTTTTGCTGTAACGTAAGTACATCGATGTACCGTGCTTCGCGGTAACGTAATGGAGTCGTTAATGTGATACACATTTAGCAAGTATAAAGATACTTTACTCAGACAGAGTAAAATAAATTATCCACTCTGTTCTCGCTCCATTCTCCGCTTTTATAACGAACCTTCAGTTCATCCACAAATCTTCTTAAGACTATCTTATTCAATTGTTAAGCAATAATTTTCAAAGCTTAAACGCGTTGCCGTTGAAAATAAGAAAATGTTGCGAGACCGTACTTAATACCAGCGCAATAGCTGTTTGTTTTCTTTAAACATTGTATAATCGGCTGATCCACACATTAGGTTGTATACTTATACCCTGATGATGATTTTATTTATTTTGGGCACCAAGGTCCAATATTATGAACCTCTGAGTCTCTTCCTGCGAAATTCTGCAAACTTTGGCGTTGCGATGTGATGCGAATTTAAACATTGTCCCAGAATATCTAAGCAAGTATACTGTCTAACTTAAAGTATAGTAGTTATATGTAAGTAAATATATCGGTGAAACTTTGAGTATAAGCGAATTACGAAAGTTCTTTACTAAAACTCTGTAATATTTAATCCATAAACTAAGTTAGATACTTGGCTAGGATAGGTTCTATCTGGTATTCATGGAAATACGTAATATAGATAACTTCTGATCAGTCTCTTTTCACGTCAATAGGAGAGACAAACAAGTCGGCCTTCGTTTTGGTAAATAGAACTGTTTATTCGGCTAAAACGCGGACCCCAACGTTCGTTTGCACAGTTTTATCGCGTTCCAGATGTCTAGATTGTCTAGGGATCTTTTATTATTGGAAGTACCTGGATGACCGAGCTTTGCTCGGTATAATATTTTTTTGCTTAATCATGTTCTTTGGAAATTATTTTAAAAGGTACAATGAAAAAAATATCTGGGGTCTGGACTCGAACCGTGGTCTTCTGGTTTCGGGACCCCTCGATTTCCCACCTGAGTTATCACAACCTTGTAGATGGTGGTGAAATTTGCCTTCGTATTTTAATGGTATTGTAGCAGTTTTCCATTGCCTGAAAACACGGATAAAACGACGTGTTCTAAAAATTTAAATTATTAGATTCCATAAACTTTGTGTTAAAGTAGTAAAATATAGAACGTACATTTACGTCAGTCCTAAGTAATAGAAAACGGTTGAGAAAATAATGAGGATATGGTGTCGACACCATCTCGAGATCGTCCCCGCTACCGCCTTCTCGGACGAAATCTTCATAAATACGTAGTATTTAATCAGTGGATGGACAGGTATATCCTCCCGCCGACCTGTCTGGCCTTGCCTGTCTGTAGGCAGATTCATAACTAATTCCTGAATTTTTGGTCACTGGCAATTTATTTGTTGGTATTATATTTCATTCACTTAAAAAAGTTCCCATATCAGTACTATTTTGAACTGATATGGCTCTGATATAGAAATTATACCTGTTAAACCACTGATTAAATAATAGGGGTGCGTTCGCACGGTGCGTTCATTAGTAGACCCCTCTCCAAACGCAGCATTGATATTGCGGGCTGTTTCTGCCGCGTTAGTTCCGCGTCGGAACTCGTATTCAAAAATCACTCGAATTTTCGCAGTATCCATCTTTCTTGTCTAAATTGAATAACAAAAACAATTGAAAGTCGATATTCAAATGTTTCACATTTTTTAAAAAAAACATCATAGAAACCATTTGAAAAAAGTTTCATTCGAAAACCTCAAACCATGAAGATTATATGTCAATTCAAAAAACCTATTGCAATAAAACGGCAATTTCATACTTTAACCCCTAATACTATGGTCATCTAAACACGACTTCGTCTGAGACGGCGATAGCGGCGCCGACGAGAATTAAAAGTTTTTATCGTTGTGATCGAAGGTGACCAAGGACCATAATACCCAGTGTAAAAGAGAAGAGTCTTTGTCCAGCAGTGGGATGATATAATTTTATTTACACTCTCCTCTTGAAAATACAGCCTTCAAATCATCATCATCATCAGCGATTTTTACGCCCACTGCAGGACACATGCCTCCCTCATGGTTTTCCCTAACCATAAAGGGTTTTGCCATAATCGCCACGCTTGGCAGGCGGGTTGGCGATCGCAGTATGCGGTTGGAATCTCAGGAAGACGCTGCTACCCGTCTCCTGGTAATTGATTTCTTTAGTCGCCTTCGACGACATCCACGGAATGAAATGGAGTGACGCTATTCTTCATCCGGCGCCACACAGCCTTCAAATAGTAAAAAATAGTACAGAGATAAGCTCGCCTTTGTACATGCAATTTCTTATGTAATGTCCTGTTAAATGTCTTGTGTGCAATAAAGTATAATTAATTAATTAGTAAACAAGAATGAAGACACCGCTGCGCTAATTGTTTGAAACTATCGTGGCTGGTTAGGGCAACTTTTTTACCAACTACCGTTAGCTTAGAAAGTGGGTAAGTAAGTACTATTTACGCAGAACTTTGAATTTCCTTTCTCATTCTTGTAAAAGACTGACTTGCAAAAGCTCTGAAAGTTGTAAGGCTCGAAATATCGTTGTGGTATTAAGTAGGCACCATCATTATTCCACTGTCCTGCATTAATCAATCATTACACCGCAAGTTTCGGACCAATATTAATCATTTACAGTCCAATAAATCGGAAATCTTAAGAGATACCGAATCATACATTTTCATGGAAAGTGTTGTAGTGATAAATATACTTAGTGTGGTGTAGCAGTGGCTTCAAGGGATCTTTTTATTGTGACAGTGCGTAGTGTACCTAATTTGTATCCGCGGATTTGGTGGAAAGTGGTGTAGTGATAGAATCGTAGACCATCCACTGCCTAAAGTAAAGACTGGGTATACTGTACGCTGAGTAAAAAAAAGATATACTACAAACACAGTTCTACTGATGACTGGTAAACAAAACCCGGAAAAATTCATGTTCGTAGAAAAAAAAATTCACTACCTACCTTCCGAAAGTGATCTGTCAGGATCGTGGCTAGTGGCAGTCCCTGGTCTCTGCCTACCCCTCTGGGATACAGGCGTGAGTTTATGTATGTATGTATGTAAAAAAAAATGCAATGATCATGCCTTTTCGGGCTGGCTACATATACTCGTTTATAAGATTACATGTAGCCATTCCGCTTAATTTATACTAACCGAATTCAGCTTCAACCATTAAGCTCATTGCTAGATTACTTACATTGGAAAATTCAAATTGGTTGGAATCTCGGGCATAGAGTTTTAGGTTGGAATGGAGAAAACCCTTGCCCCTCATCACATAAGAAACTACAATATTGAAACCCGCCGTTGCTTTTTATCGTGAAAATAACCCTCCTTTTTGTGAACTATATTTTTTTTAAAATTTTTCTTGGGAATTATTATAGATTACTGTTTTTAATAAGTGTATTTCGTAATAACTTAGGACTAATTCAGCGGCGCATTTTGTACCGTCCCTCATAGAGCAGTGATTCTAAAAGTGGATTGCGTGAAAAAGTAAACTAAAATAATATTTGTCACTGAATCATTGGATTATTTCGCCTGTTACATAATTTCGCAGCAAATATTATATTGGATTAATGTAATGGGATAGTACAGTCAAGAAGCTAGAAGTGAAATCAAATGTTGAATTTGATATCTTGATAGCGGTTTCAAAAAATAAAAGAGGTATAGGAGCCTCTGTCCTGGGCTACGAAGGTCTACGGATGTGCTACGCGCTACGAGCCCTCTCCGTACTGCCACGTCCCGTTAGTTACGCAACCTAGCGCAATCAGAATGCCAAAATATCACCCCATTTTATTCTACTATTCTAGGCCTGTACATTGAAGATTTTTCATAGGTTCATAATTGATAACGCATCTCACCTTATTCATGCCATTCCCCATCTTCGTTGTCCTAGCAGAAACCCTAATCGTCTAGCAAAATTATTGTCAACATCGTATCAACACAATAACAAGCAACAATCAACGTTTTGTAAATATTTTCTCTCATCAAATCAACATAGGTAGTTTACATCGTAAAATTTGTGAATGTCACGGTGCGGTGTCACTATGGCTACATTGTTGACGTCGGCGCGCCGCGCCTTCGAAGAGGTTATGTAAACCTTTTTTTTTTAAATAACTTGGGGGGTTGAGTGAGCCTCCACCTTTTTGGTAGATTCGCTGCTGGCAGGCTATACCGCGATTTATCGATCGTGTACTGTTTCGCGTTTTTTTTTCTGTGTTCGCGCGGTGTGCTGTTTTTGGCGCGGCGTGTAGCGCGCTGCGCTCGCCGCGAGTGACTGTCGCCAACTCGCCACTGCCGCCGTGCCCGCGCCGGCTGCCGGCGACACTGCGTCTGTCGGCGCGAGGGTTCGGAGCGTGTCGATACACAGCTGAGTGGGACTTGAGGCCAGCCTAGGTAGCACGTAGGCGCGAGTCACGCGTTTTGTGGCGTTAAAATGTCAGAATTCGACAATTAATGTGCTGGAAAGTCTTGACTTTTGACGTTAAATTAATCGACGCGCGTCGCCGTGCTACCCAAGATGGCTGAAGGCAGATAGGATTTCGGGGAGGGAATGGTTTCTCCTTAGTTTGGTTTTCGGTGACTAAATGTAATTATATGAAGCTTTTATGTGTATGTTGTACGTGTTTTAGGGGTATACGTATACTTATCTAAAGTCACGAAAAATAACTGTGTGTCGTAGCTCTTTAGATAGAAAGATGACGCTTTAGATGCTTTTCTGACATGAGTATGGTCGGTCTAGCAATACCTGTGCACTTGCAGGCAGACTTCGCACCTCGCTTGATAGGAAGAAAACATCCTTGCTTGATAGTCATTGAGTCAGCAACCTCAGAAAATATAAGTTTTCTTCCTTTGATATTTGGTACTTCTAAAAAAACAGTTAGGTATGTTAAAATATCTGCGCTCCTGGCTTGAGGACGTAACATCGGCGCCATATATATAAAAAATCTAATCTTGTGCCGCCCGCATCCAGCGACTCCCCGCCCCAACTTAACCAGGGCCTAGATTCTGTTAATGCATTGTAGTAACATGACAACTGCATGAACATGGCGGTTTTCATTTCATGGCTGCTTTAAGTCTACGCGGGCACACCCATCAAACCTTCTAGGCGTCAATGGTACGAAAAAACACGTCACGTGACCCGACAGTGTACCTGTCATTATACTACAATGCACTAACAGAATCGAGGCCCAGGTCTTCAGACCATTTGGTGGGGGGCCTGCCCACGCTGCATCGCACGTACTACGTCCTTTTCATCAATCTACGCGCTCAATATTATTTTACATGATATTTCGCGCAAAAAAGCTTTTATTTTTTGTATATATGGAACAAATATTATCTGCAATAGAATTTTGGTCAAGTGCAAGTTAGACTCGCGCGTGGTGGTTCCGTCTACGATATTTTCCATCTAAAAATTCTAATTTTCCTAACATGTATCTAATTTGGTGTTCATTATAAGTTAATAAAACAAATTGTAGCATACATGCTAGAAGATGTTTGATAGGTAGGGCTCAGTTAAAATATTGTAACGCTTTGATGCAAATACTGTTATGTTGCAATATTTATGTAAAATAAAAAAAATGACAGAAATCTATTTTCATTATTATTCATGACGTAGGTGATTTGTGAATTTTATTTTTGAATGTTCCCCTCAAGGCATCGTCGAAGTTTTGTAAATTGGTCGTGTGGGTCATATATTTCAATACAGTTCCAAGTTTTAAAGCAGAAAAAGGGTTAATTTCGCCAGATGTCTAATAGGTAGCTAATTTCTCTTTACTCCTTCCACCAGGTCTAGAAATTCACACAAAAATAGTTACTGCAGCCAAAACGTAATTTCCCAGAATCTCACTTAATTACCCTACACATACATAATAACTTCAAGACCAACAACTACCAACAAAAATAATTGCTGTCGAACAAACACGAAAAATTCTATTTTTTTTAATAATTTACCAGTTATTTCTAGGGTTCCTTTATGTAACTTTAAATGTAAATAGCGGATCAAGAATTACATACAGTTGATGTACATACCTTTACGCGTTTATTCCATAGCATTAGTTGATCACTTCTTTTTGGAAAATAGCGTGCGATCGCTTCGAAAGAAATAGATCGATTGATCAACGCAGTAGCTGCGTGTGCGCGCGCGAAGTCGTGACTTGTCTATTTTTTCTTTCATTCAATAGCATGTAACATGTTAAAACACAATGTGTTTTGTGTTTCCTGCTTATGGGTGTTTGGAATAAAATAATAAACTCCGATTGCATCAACTAAAATTAATTCTTTTTGCGCGCCTGGATTGCCGAAAAGGACCTACGTGCGTCGTCTGGTCCGCGGTCGCCAGGTCAGAACTTTTTTGCCCCAGCGGCCATCAGTTCTCCGAGCTACGCGCCCCGCCCACTGACAGTTATTCGGGTTCTTCTACGGATTTTCTCATTCCTGATTCGATCACGCAGTAAAACCCCTAACATAGCTCTCTCCATTGCTCGTTGGGCGACCTTGAACCTTCTTATCAGGCCCATAGTCATCGACTAGGTCTCACATCCATAAGTCATCACTGGCAACACACATTGGTTTTTTGTTGTTACGGAATATTTAATTGCACATAGAAATCGGCTAAGTGCGAGTCAAAGACTTCGTTAGCTTCTTCTCCGCATAATCTTATTAATTTTGAAAGTAACAGCTTGTTAAGCACCTTTGTCTTGAGACACTGAGGTATTTTGGACGCGAACATGTGTTTTTGTTTCCCTGAGTTTACCTCTTTCTCGAAGTCGGACTTACCTAAGTGGACTTTTTGTCCCACGTGATTAATGGACAACCCCTAATAGTAGCGGGAGATGGAAACGAACGAATGCTTTCAGAGTCATGAATTCTACAAACACCGCCAACTTAGGTACCGCCTAGTGTACGAGCGAGTCGAGATGCGTGTTCAGGTGACTAAAAATCAAAGTTTTGAATATGTTTCAAGGTTGGTTAAGTTTTTTAATGATTTTAATCGATTTATGGGTGACAATGACAAATAATGTAAGTACAATGCATTGAGTAGTATTTTTTTAAATTTAAATAATATTTCTGTTACGTAGGCACAAACTGCTGATTATCTTAAGTAGATTTTGTAGTTATATAAAATATTTGTACATTTAACAATGCCTAGCTTCCGATTTTGCAGCAACAGTCAAGGGCTTATCACAGCGGACTGTCGAATTAAACTTACTTCTTGGTCACTCTTTTCGTGTCTTCGCTGGGGTGGCTACCAGAGCCAAGCCGACGGCGATGAGGGTCGCGCCAGCCCACCAGAGGACCGAAACACTTTCACCGAAACCCACCATGCCGATGATACCCTGTGAGTAGAAAAACAGCAGAATAAAGTAAGCTCGTAACTAATATTTGTTACTTACAAGTTATTGTGACACATTTTCATGTCTGCCATGGTGACTGGTAAATTTATTTAAATCATTATGCTTAATACAATAAAAAACCAGACTGGAAAACTGCACAAAGTATTGTATTGTAAGTGTAATGATAGTTTTATTTCCTTTCACATCATCATCAACCCATTATGTCCCCACCGAGGGGCACGGGTCTCTTCCCTGAGGAAGGTATAGGCCATACTCCACCACGGGGGCCAAGTCCTTTCACATGTATGTCTGAATATGTTGTCACGAGTCTTTGTGCTGCTGCGATACTCGTGACTTTCATACAACTGTTGTTTTATGAAAGTCACGGTCTTGGGCACAGGTTCCTGTACCTGCGCACAGGAACCTGTTACAGGTTCTGGCTGAAAACCAGCGTTACGGATTTTTTCCGTAGCTCATGCTGAGTCCAGACAACTTTTTATATCCAGAACACACAATGTCGTTCTTGCTTGGCCCTTCCATTTTTATAACTACGTCCATTTTAATTGTTCATTTAATATTGTATGTTTAAAAACTGTAACACTTGCATGATTGTATTCACGTGATTAATTAATTTGTGTTGTGCTTATGTCGATAAGTGTTACTAGTTAGTTAATAAGGTTTAACTATGCATTGTTTTGATGCCATATTTTTACGTCCTTATTTGTGAATGCGCCGTTCCTTGATAGTAGGTACATTATTGCAAAGGCAGCGAAATAGGCAATTGCAGATCGAGTATGAGTTTGAAGGCCGAGCCGCAGGCCGAGGCATAGGTATATAGTGCTTTTCTTAAAAAATGCAAGGAATTAAAAAGGGGCCTTTTACATAATAAATTATCTTTTGATTTTGCTGGAAGCAGGTTTTCCATCGCTAATTTAGCTTGGGTTCTCAATCTGGTGGAGTGCAGTTAATGTTCATTTCATTTTCACTTTCAGAATCATCGCAACTCATTTTAATTATTTTATTCACAAAATAACGACGAACTCCGCTTTACCGCCAATTTTTTTTTTTATTTTACATTTTGTGCCGAAAGGTAAACGCATCTGTGGCTATGTACGCAATGTGTACCGTTTCATACATACAACATTGCCGGCGCGCTCTTCGTTCCAAATTCAAAGAACGCGTCGGGAAGTGATTTTGGTTTTTCAGTCTACGTAAATATGATACTTCGCGTGTTCTTTATTTAAAAGTAATGACAATATTTCCGCGCATGTTTAAGAAATTATACATTATTGCAAAGGTAGCGAAATAGGCAATTGCAGGTCGAGTATGAGTTTGAAGGCTGAGCCGCAGGCGAGGACTTCAATGATACGAGACAAGCAATTGCCATTTCGGCCGAGGCATATATAGTGCTTTTCTTAAAAAAATGCAAGGAATTAAAAAGGGGCCTTTTACATACTAAATTTTTGTTTTGATTTTGCTGGAAGCAGGTTTCCCATCGCTAATTTAGCGTAGTCAATGTTCATTTCATTTTCACTTTCAGAATCATCGGAACTCATTTTAATTATTTTATTGACAAAATAACGACGAACTCCGCTTTACCGCCAATTTTTATTTTACAGTTTGTGCCGAAAGGTAAACGCATCTGTGGCAATGCACGCAATGTGTACGATAGATGAAAGAGTTCTAAATTCAAACAGCACACCGTTTCATACAACATTGCCGGCGCGCTCTTCGTTCCCAATTCAAAGAACGCGCCGGGAAGTGATTTTGGTTTTTCAGTCTTCGTAAATATGATACTTCGCGTGTTCTTTTATTCAAAAGTAATGACAATATTTCCGCGCATGTTTAAGAAAATACCTTTACGTTCAACCTGAATGGAATTAAATGGAAAGGTCGGAAAACCTAAAGCTAACATCCTTGCACACGGCGGACAATCTCCAACCAATAGATATGGAAATTAATGAGTCAAGTTAGATGACCAAATGGCAAACCAAACTTCTCTGGAACTTACAGAGAGCAGGTAGTTGGAGGTCGACGACACGACTGTGGGTGTCACAGTGTTCGTGGCGGCGTCCAGCGATCGCAGGTAGTACCGACAGCCATAGGTGTTCACCAGTATCATTAGAATGAGGAGGCCGGCCCACAGGAGATAACTCTCGCCCTGAGGACAAATTAAAAAATTACTGAGTTATAAACACACGATTCCATAAATCACTCCTCAGAGGCAGTTTCAATAGTCGCCGGTAAAGGGAAAGACGTAACCACAGACTATTTAAACTACATCTGAGGAATGTTTTAGAGAAACCTTGCTTTTTTAAACAACAGCGTTGAGGCTGCTCTTACGTGGAGCATGCTGTCTCGCCCAAAATTTAGCTAGTTTGGACGAACTAGCTTAAAATCAAAACCGACTAAGTGCGTGTCGGGCCACGCGCAGTGTCGGGTTCAGTAGAAGGAGGGATCTTTTATCTGCTTTACAGACGTTACAACTTCATCAAAGTAATTTTCAATGGAATTTTTACGTTTTCCTTTTATATTTTGGTCGCCTAATACTCGATAATTTGTAAAGCCTACTTAGCCGTAATAGTTTTCCTTGTAAGTTCATTATATGTGCTACTGCCCTGATTTTTTTCACGGTTCTATAATCAGCCGTTTAGCCTGGAGAGGGGGGGGGAGAGGAGACGACAACTATAACAAATTGTAAAGCTTAACCCTTAATAAGGCAAGGGGAAATTATTTCCCACCACGACGTTTTTTTTTAAAGTAAAATATTGTCTACAAATCATTTGCAGTGAACGAATGAACCACTTACCACAGATTATTAGGACTTTTTTTTCTTTTCTTGGCAAAACTTTTTGCTTATTGGCAACCTTTGACTTATTTTTTTTATGTCAAAGAGTCGGTGGGAGAATTTTGAGTAAACAAAGTGGTGATTTTTCTGACAGTCCGAAGAAAAAACGAGTTTTTGTTCTACAAAAAATCCTGTAAGAACAATTTGATTGCTCTGGTAAAAGGTCTATTCTGATGGTGTTTTATGTGTGTTTTCAAAGGCAATGTAATAAACCATAAACTCAAAAATTGCAAATTTATAGGTGGGAAATTATTTCCCCTTGCCCGATAAGTTCATGATTTTTTTATTGCTAACTAGCTACTGCACCCGACTTCGTTTGCATTTATTTGGTGTTATGTTTTTGCCAATAGTTGTCAGACACAATTTTTTTGTTGGTGGCAAGCACTTGCATTTATTATTCATCTCACCTGTTTATTTCTTCTATTTATTCGTTCTAATGTTTCACATTTTTATCTCTGTCGCACGCTTTTTTATTTACCTTCATTTTTTCCTAGTTTTATAAGCGTAATAAAACATTTTTATTATTCTAAATTGTTTTAATCTTCTAGTTTACACAAATTTTAATAATTTTACAAGAAATGTAAACCAAACCACGGGCTAGTGGTTGTATATGGAAATACTGAAACTAAGGCTAAAAGTACAAAACCTAATCAGGCAAAGGGATATTATTTCCCACCCAAAAACCTAATGCGTAAACCTAATCGGGCAAAGGGATATTATTTCCCACCCAAAAAAAAGCTACTCCCCCCATGAAAACCCCCCCTTTTTTATATTTTTTCATATTCTAGAGTATCAACTTACCCTAAATCAATTTCAACTTTTTCTCTAACTAGCCTACTGGCTCGCGCCTTATTAAGGGTTAATAGGTATTTCGCAAACGGATCCTCAAACAAATCGAAAAATACTTTATTACCTACACTAACATTATTTTTAAACGACCAATTTTATTCATCGTCGTTCATATTGCAAAATGTCACGTCAAAAAAATAGGATTTTTGTTTTTGCATCGAAATTGTATGCAAAATTTATTCTGTCACACGTGAAAGACATCGTAATCCTCGGTCTGATTAGCTGTGTATACTATTACGTCTTAATTTTCTTCTAATTTACTAATTTTCATACTATTTCAGTGAAAAAACAAAAATCGTATTTTTTGACATGTGACATTTTGCAATATGAACGACGTCATGATACCTCACACTATGGCGAAAGCGAGAAAAAAACTTCATCCCAAGGTGTGAGGACCCTAAGAAATTTTTGCTTAACATTTTTTTTACTCTACCGTTTTGTCGGCGTGATTAATATAACCTACTGTATATCTATGCCACAGCCAGCTTTCTAGTACTTGTCTCTGTCTGTAAAAGCCGCGGACAGACAGACAGACAGACGGTCCTGGCGAAACTATATTGGTTTCTTTTTGACTACGGCAGACGGTCCTGGCGAAACTATATTGGTTTCTTGTTGACTACGGAACTCCAAATACCTACGTAGTGGCAAATAGAAATAAATCCAACTTAAAAGCAACCTTCAATGGTAGGTAGTTAATTGTTGTTTGTACATAATTAACGATTGAAGGTTGCTTTTGAAAATAAGGTTATTTTTCAATACAAATGCAATAGTTTACCACGACTGTAGATGTTCCTGAAAGTTTACCCAATGAACTACCGATGGCGGCCCAAAATCCTGATAAAAATGCCTCTCCTAACATATGCATCGTAGAAAACTTGGGCAATGAATGGCCCAAAACAACACAACAAACAAATAAAATTAACTCTGGTTTCGTTTCATTTCACCTAATCTTGTAAATAAAAAACAAGACCCCACACTTTGGTTAAAAAGTTATAGAAAAAGGAAATACTATTATATTATGAGATGATTAATGTAGGTATCATCTATTATTTTATTCATAGCAAAATACTCATAAATCACTTAAATGAAAAGCGAACCAAACGCTTTCACTATGAAAAATCTCAATCAAAAAAATTGTTCTTTTTCTTTCTCTGTGACAAATGTCCAGTGTTGCCATTCTAAAGGCAACAGTGTTGACACCCATTTCACAAAATACGACAATTTAAAACTAAAGATAGCGCGTTTGAACATTATAATGATATAAACCATATATAACGTTTAACTAGTTTGCTTAGCATGCGCATTTTGACTCTCTCTCGACGTCGACTTAGAAGTACTTGCCATGTCGAAAGTGTGAGCGTGGTAGCCGAGACTTGAGATAGCCAATAGTGCGGTCTTGTCTACCAAGAAGTAGTTATGTCCATATTAAATAAATATGTTGTATTTTTTTCTGGCAACCCTGGCAACAACTTTTCAATAAAAAATGTGGCTGTCTAATAAAACTGTGCAGTATTCAATTGAAATGTTTTTAGGTATGTCAGTTTGAATTGACGGGAGTTTCACTGCCCTTCAAAGACAATACAGACCATCGACTAAACAAACTTAAAAAATTACAGTTGTCATTATGAAACATGTTGAATTGGTCATCGCTTTTAGTTTTTTCTAACTTATCTGGAAGTTTTTTACACATCTCATAGGCAAATAAATTGTACAACCATGAATTGATGCCAAGTGAGTTGGAATAATATTTAGTGAAATACATTTTCCAAAATTCTGTTATAAATAGTGACTAGATCGGGCTGACCAACCGTAAACAAGTTGCCCTGGGCTAGTTCCTGTTGCCAAGTCAAACTAAAAAATCCTCTTAGTTGTACTTATTAATTAATTTTTGTTGTTAAGAATAAAAAATAAGGCTATTTTGAGATTTTTTCCATAATCATACCACTATAAATATTCCGATACGGAAAAAAACCTTGATACGGCAACACTGCATCTGTCACTGTCACACACATCACATTGTCGCCAGTGTTGCCAGAAGGTTACTTTTGTAACCTTTTAGGTGATTTTTAACCAAGTAAGGTTCCTTCTAGGTTACACGACTCAAAAGGTTACTTTAGGTGATTTTTTGTCATTTGTAGGATTTTTTTACATGAAAAACGGGACAGAACGCTCATTTATTTTGCAATTTCGTTTCGTTCTAGAATAATATTAATATATAGAGAGCGAAACTCCCAAAAATAGTTACGTCTTTCTCTCTCACCTACCTAACAAAGATCAAATTACTTCGCTTTCTCAGTCAATCTATCGTGCTCTTGTTCAGTTCGTCCGTTGATTGTTTGTTTCTGATTTATTTTGTGCTTGAAACTTTTTAATTAGGTGCTTTAAGATCTGCAAAAGTGTGAAAAGAAAAGCTTAGAAAGATAAGTACAAAAAATTCTACGTACTGAAAACGTTTTAGCGCCTTTTAAGAATTTCGTAGAAACCCTTATAGTTTCGCCATGTCCATCCGTCTGTCTGTCCGTCCGCGGTCTAGCGCAAAGACTGGTGGTACTAGAAAGCTGTAATTGGATGTGTTTAAGTGTGAGCTGTAATTTTTTATCACGCCCCCCCCCCCTCCCGCCTCTCCTAGCTAAGCGGGTGATTTTAGAAACGTAAAAAAAATCAGGATAGTAGCACATATAATGAACTTAAAAGGTAAAGTATCACGGCTAAGTAAATTTTCGTACAAAATCCATTGGAAATTACTTCGATAAAGTTGTTAGTTCTGTAAAGCAGACAAAAACCCTCTTTCTACGGAATCCTACATTGCGAGTGGCCCGACACGCACTTGGCCGGTTTTTTATGGTAAGGTGACTTTTTACACCAAAAGGTTACTTTTTTGTCTCTTTCAGGTAACTTTTGACAAGACCCGGCTGGCAACACTGAGTGTCACAGTCGCTTCTGCTTCTTTTATTTTATAAGACGTGTTATGCCCCTTAGCTTGTAAAATCGACCATTCGTCTGCAAGCCCTTGCACAGTTAACTCTACTTAAAACTAACATAATGGATAAAGTGAATACCGGCGACAACGTTCTCCTAATTTGGAAACAAAGCGAACAGGAAAGCATCGGTAATTTCGTGAAGGAAGTCCAAGGTGTTTGCGGTGAAGGTGCAATTGTTCTGGAAAACTCCGATATGCTGACTGAATGTAAGCTAAAAGCCCTTGAGAATTTCTTGCTTACGATAGTTGGTGTTGATTTTCGTTAACCTCAATTGCTACATAAAGTACATGACCTAAAAGTAACATGATTTTAGCTGAGGTTACAGTTAGTCCGGGAGATTTTTGATAAGTTAAGCTGCCTCCTTAAACTGATATAAAAATAACTAAAATCAGGTTAGTATCTATCCTTAGCCAAACAGATTCTGTTTCTCAGTTACTTCTACTTTAACATTGCAGCGTCCAGAACCCCATCTTCCTTTGATGTGATACTGTCTAACTGGCTACCTCCTAACTCGGTGAAGCACACAGACAGCTTACTGTCACTTATTATAAAACTTCTGAAACCCAGTGGCAAGGCTGTGATAAGAGATGATGGAGACCTCACCACCAGCCTGAAGTTAAATGGATTCCTGAATGTAAACAAACAGGGAAATGTTTACACGGCAGAGAAACCTAACTTTGAGGTCAGTATGGTTGTTTTAGAACATTGGAGATTATTTACCTACCTTGTAGTTTTTTCACTTAAAACTGGCTTTTAGGTGAAAAAGGTACTCAAGAGATTGTATGGAAAGAAAAGCTTTATAACCTCTAAAGCCTTGATTCTGTTAGTGCTTTATAGTACAATGAAAAATGAAAGATTCACAGTCAGGTCACATGACATGTTTTTTCATTTCATTGACCCCCAGAAGGAAACTAATAAATAATGAATCGTCGATTTGATTTCATCATTTGATTTCACAATGGACTTTTAAGAAAGTTCTTAACACTGGTGCTAAACAGATAAGATTTAATTCAAGTATGTGCACTGCAAACAACTGATTTATCAACAAGAAATTTTTTTTTTTACTTAGAAATATCTTTGCAATATTCCAGGTCGGGTCCAAAGCCCCTTTGAAGCTCGCCATTAACTCAGTCTGGAAATTAGACGATACAGTGGAGGCTGCCTGGACTGGAGCAAAAGATGACGACATCATAGACTCTGACCAACTACTTGATGATGATGATCTGAAGAAGCCAGAGCAGGCTTCCTTGAGAGGTAAATTGCCATACAAATTGGCAACAATCATTCTATTCAAAAAGCAAGTTTATCATCCATTCAAGACTTGTTTTGTCGATGACACCCATAAGATAAGCTGTTTTATGTCATTCACCACAAAGTAGATTATTGTCTGCCACTGCAATGTTGAGGTTTTGTGTTGCAAGTGACTAGGCATGGAGGTTTTGTGTTCCAAGATGAGTGTTTTGGTGTGACAATATCTCTTGTGGCTTATTGGCTCAAAATAATTATTATATTGTGCTCATAATAAGTTAACTACATATTAGTTACAGGGCTCATGTTGAGGATTACTATTTATATTAGGACCAATGTTGTACCACATGAAGCAATAAAGCATTACCATTTGCGCCTAGGACTAATTTTATAATCCAGATGCCCAAGGTGTTTATACACTGATTTGTACAAGTAGCCTCAGTTTCAATGTTTTCTCCATTTTTCCGATGTCGTTGTTTGCTTACAGCACAATCATAATGTATCTTGGTATGGGACAGTGCTAGTGCAGGATAAGTGATTTTGTTGTTGAAATGTGTGGATGATATTTTATTATTTTCTACAATATTTTGTTATTACCGTCAGACGTCCTGTATAAATCGCGATGTTTGTGTAACCTTCTATAAAAAGGACTTTCAGGTTTTCCCGAATTTTCTATTTACTCTGCATTACGCTCGCAGTCCTTATTAAGATGGGTTTTTAAGGTTTGTTTTGTTATTAATTTGCGATTATTTTCCAAACTAAGACAAAAAGATTTAAAAAATAATTGCCCTATGGGTTCTAATAATTGATGTGCAAGTGATGTGCTTACAAACGAACATCATTTAATTTTTATTCATATAGATTTCTAAATTTCCAGTATGTGTGACCACGGGCAAAAGGAAAGCGTGTGCGGACTGCTCGTGCGGCCTCGCCGAAGAACTCGCTGGTGAGATC
This sequence comes from Yponomeuta evonymella, assembly GCA_963969515.1. Lineage (NCBI taxonomy): Eukaryota > Metazoa > Arthropoda > Insecta > Lepidoptera > Yponomeutidae > Yponomeuta > Yponomeuta evonymella. The sequence continues at coordinate 7,108,975 of OZ018353.1, forward strand.
AAACAAACGCCCAAGTCCTCCTGCGGAAGTGTAAGTACCTATTATGAACTCTTACATACATACATAAACTCACGCCTGAATCTCAGAGGGGTTTTTATCTTGCCCTTTGCTAATAAATCTCCTATTTGGTCGAAGTATGCCCGCCTGGGACGTCCCTAAGCGGCCGCTCCACCCATCTTCGCTCGATATATTATGAACTCTTCTATATGAAGAAGAAAAAATAACATTTATTTACAGCCACAGAAAGTGTCATAAAAACAGATATAAAAGCACATTAAACAAAAAAGTAATAACAATGTTAAAAGAAAATCAAAATGAAAACAAAGTACAGTATTGCAGATTCCCTCCTTGGCAAGCGATTACAATCTTCAAAGAAAACAGAAATGAAAACGAAGTAAAGTAAAGTATGGTGAGGAAACCTGAGTACCCGAGGCGTCCACATACCTCGGCTCTTGAAATCGCCATTCCGAGGTGGGCACGCGTGGTGATCAAACTGTAGAGAATGCCTGTGCTGTGCCCTAAAGTGGGATGTATATAGGCTGCATTATATTATATTATTTTTATATGATTTATTTAGTGGCTAACCCTGGCAACGTGCTGTCCATGCAGGACACAGGCGTGATACAAATTACAAAAGGCCGATAAACTACAGTAATAACACATTCACAAAGTTCTTATTATGCTAGTATACACAATAAAATCTAGAAAACAAACTATAAAATAATACGTTAACTTTAAACAAAGCATCAGAGGTAGTTAAAATTGCCAATCGCGTAGAATATCAGAGTTCTTTTTTATAAAAAAATGCCTGTCTGCAGTGAAACATAAACCCCTCAACTGCCCTCGCGGAATGGAACGTATAGGTGTAGGGGCTCCAGAAAGTGAAACAAGCGCCTAAAAGGTAAAAAAATCATATCGTTTTTACAGATAGTTTTTACAAAAAGTGTACAGTCTCTCAATCATGTTAATAGTAATTAGGAATCAGAAAGCAATAATTTCAACGTAAATAATTTACATTCTGTTTGCTGAATGTCTATACCATGTTAGCCGCCAATTATTTTTAGCACCCACGACCGAGAACCTAGGACCATGGGAAAACGGCCGTTTTGGGCGTTAATGCTATCTAGTAGGTTTGTTGCCTTAGGATCACTATTAACGTGGTGGAGTGATTGTACAGTACAGACACTTTTTGCAAAAACGATCTGTAAATACAAAAAAAACCGGCCAAGTGCGAGTCGGACTCGCGCACGAAGGGTTCCGTACCAGGCAGAAAATCACGTTTGTTGTATGAGAGCCCCCCTTAAATATTTATTTTATTTTAATTATTACTTACTGTCTTAAAACAGAATAAAATAAACGTCAATTTTTTGCTGGATATTGATAACAGTAACAGGTAGACGCTTGAAATATTTACAGAATATTTAGTTCTATATTCGCTTCAGAAATAAATAAAACAAACGTGATTTTTTGCCATTTTTTTCTCTATATCTGTGTCTAATGTTGTATAGATACGAGTAATGGTAAGGAACCCTTCGGCCGCGAGTCCCACTCGCACTTGGCCGGCTTTTTTTACAAGGTATGTTTTTAATGGCATCTCATTTCTTTTTGTAGACAGTCCTACTTTTTTTCCATGACCAATTTACAAGTTACCTTTGAACATAATTATATCTAGGTACCTATCTACATGTATTATTCCATTATATTATACATCTACATCTAAGGCGGTGGTAGCCTAGAAGGCGGTGGTAGCCTAGCGGGTAGAACCTCGGACTCGGAAGTGGGAGACCCAGGTTCGATCCCCGGTGCGGGCATGTACCTATGACTTGGTTTTCTAAGTTATGTACATTTGTGAAGTTGTAGTAGCTATACCACTCGCTAACCGTGAAGGAAAACATCATGAGGAAACCTGAGTGTCTGAGCTATTCACATACCTCAGCGCTTGAAATCGCCAATCCGCGGTGGGCACGCGTGGTGATTAAGCCCATACTCTCTCCCTGAGAGAAGGCCTGTACCCTACAGTGGGACGTATATAGGTTGCTTATGTTATTTATACATCTACAGGTACACTGATTCATTCACGGCAAATGTAATGAGGTAGTTCTGAATTTTTTATGAGTTGCTAGTGATGAAATGGGTAATGAAGGGTAATGAGGAAATAAATTACCAGGAGACGGGCAGCAGCGTCTTCCTGAGATTCCAGCCACATACTGCGATCGCCAACCCGCCTGCCAAGCGCGGCGATTATGGCAAAACCCCTCATGGTTTTCACAACCTATGACCTGCAAGGGTTGTCAAAAGGCTGATGATTTTGGATGATGAGACCAATTAAGTCAACTTACACCTGATAGTTCTTGAGACAGTGGTTTTGGTAGGCCAAGTAGTTTCTATGATACAGCTATTAAATCTTTGCACAAATTTAAAAAAAAAGCAGCTGGAAGATGTCTGATGAACTTTTACTGAAAGTGTGTTTTGTTTTTACTTTTATGTGTGACTTATATAACGGAAGAAACAGTGCAACAAAAACCTGTGTCACCGATTTCATATTCAAACTAACCTGCTAAGGCCAGTACGCCGTACCCGTGTAATGTGTGACGACATTGATGAACGATTCATTGATGGCCCAAATGACGATTTCGACCTTCCTGAGCAGTTCCATGAAGAAATTCTATCTCAGCAAGCTGTCCCCAAAAGGTGTGCTGTGGATTCTGAGGACGAGCCTGGTCCATCAGCAATATACAAAAAATGCGAGTAATAACTATTTCCCTAACTGTGCTGTAAGTACAACAAAATGAGACGTTTCATTACATTTTTCATATTATGATGATGGTGAATAAATTTGCTTATTTCACTAGCAGGGCGTACTTCAGTTTGGAAACCCTTCTTGTATGTAATTGTTTACTTACCTCAACAACTTTGAACAGCTGTGTCTCAATAACTGTGAGGTGGAAGTTGACATAGTTGGTCTCATTTTGTTGGAAATTTAGTGGACTTTTATAATTAATAAAGTAACTTTTGCCATAAACCGGAGCGGGTCTTAGTGAACCTTAGGGGTCAAAATTGTCGAAAACTAAAAAAAGCTGTAATACTTCCATTTCTTTTTTAAATTTTGCTAAATAGCCGTTTCTTAAAAACTATCTGGCCTACTAAAACCAAATTATTTTAATTTAATTGAAAATTTAGTCTACTTAAAAGTGTTTACAGTAACTTTTGCCGGTCCTTGGTGATAAAAATTGACAAAAACGGAAAAAAACTCTTCAAATTTAATGGACTTTTAAGTCTTTAACAATGATCCGATGGGCTTTCGAGGGGAAAACTTAGATTTGTCATTACCATCTCATTACCACCAACATTTAAAAAAATCATAACTACCTCATTTGATGTAAGGTAAAAAGTACCAATTCCATGAACTTATAAACACTAACAGTGTTCTAAATTTGAAGCTTCTATGTCTGCTAGAAGTGCCTTAGAGTTTTGATGATCGGTGAGTCAGTCAGTGAGTGAGTGACAAAATTAAGAAACTTTGACTAGTTATAATCCTTTAACTACTGGTTCAAATTGAATGAAATTTGAAATATACCGTGTTTATATAATGCCTGCTTGGTTACTGAATTGAGGCTTCCAGTTTTTTCCACAACGAAGTTATTGGGGGTCAAAAATGGCTTGAACTGCTTTGAGAAAAGGATGGTACGGCCGTGCCGCTTTTTTGCTCGACTTAGGGTTGCACTACGGTGCCCCTAGATTATTTTTTGTACTAGTGTCATGCATCTGACTGTAGCGGTTAATCCCTCGAAATTAATTTTCTCTAGTATTTTAATTTCCATTCCTTTTTTTCCCCATTTTTTCTTTTTACTATGCGGAAATTTTCCCATAACATTTTGGCCCCATGCTCATAAGTTCTTAGTCGATTTTTACACCGAATGATGTTTTAACCTGAGAGAAAATAAATTTCGGGGGATTAACCGCTACAGTCGGCTATTAGCTCCCAATTAGGCAAACCCCTGAAGAACGAGTAAATTTCCGTTAAAATTCAGTTTTATTATGTCTAGTGCTCGTTTTAACCTCAGAAATACTACTCTGAAGATCTTTTTCCTTCTTCTAGTGTTACCTCGGCGACGCGTTCCGGTGCGCTTCGTGTCCGTACCTCGGCATGCCGGCTTTCAAACCTGGCGAGAAGGTGGTCCTGGACCTCAAGAGCGATATATGAGGAGGCAGATGTTAGTACTTATTTCCCTATGATATTTAGATCATGAACCGGCCTCTCTTGAGCCATTTTTTCCTATGAGTCTATTGCTTTCAAATGTCGACTGCGATGCAGCTGTGAGTAACAAAATCATTGCCCATCCGCAAAAGGCGGAGAGGTCACAAGCCGTCGCCGTACATAGTTTTCTTTCATTACTTTATTACAAAATGAAAAAGATAGAAAAATTAAAAATCCTATTTTTATTTGGTACAAATATGGAAATTAAGGACATTTGAGACTTGTTTTTGATATCCAATCCAATCCAAGTCAATCTTAGTTTTTGATCTCTATCAAAACCTAAAATGTGAAAATTAAAATATGTCTAAAATGTCCGTAACTTTAGATTTGTTAAGAGAATCTTATGTGTCAAAATAAAAAAAATTGAATGTGCGGCGAGAGAGAAGCACAAAGAAAGTACGTTCGTAACACAAAGAAGAATATCATTATATTGCAGGATTTTGCGACCTCTCCCTCTCTGCGTTATTCAACAGAGTTAGGCAGGATACACCGTCGTGTGCTAGTGGTATATGGTCCTTGGTGCTAAGAGTTCAGTGGGGCTATGGTAGTAGGCGTACTCTACTTTTGTCTACGCTTACATTCTTGCGTCTGTTTCTAGCCTACAGAACTTTTGCATTACCGTCTCGTTTAGATGTAGACTAAACTCGACTCTGCGTCTGTCATCGTAGCCCGGCAGAAAAGGTGTCTCTGGCGTCGCCTGGGCAAAACGTAAAGCAATCTGTAAGCTGTAAGGCTGCTGCTGTTACGTCTGGCATTTGTATTGCTGGCACATTTAAACATTTTAATGTTCGTAAAAGAAGAGGATAGTTTTTATAAATATAATCTAAGGCTAAGCTGGATAATAAAATTACAGATATTTTAGACATATTTTTGTTATATAATTGTTATGGTCTTATTTATAAAAAAAATTCGTAACCACACATTAAATAAACTGACTCTTAGGAGTGCTTTAGAGGAATCGTGTTCTTATAAATAAGGTCGTTACTTTTTTATTCAGTATTTTAGCTCCTAAAATTCAACATCTGGGAAGCAAAAAAGTGTAGGAAAACAAAGGTGTATTTAAAATATAAGTAAAAGCCCCAGACGACATTTACCAAAAGTATGTTCTTTTTTTACAATACCTCATTAAAAATGTTGGAAAGTGTAAGTGACACTGACTGCCTGATGTAACAATAGCCTTATGGGAGTCAGTGATGGTGTGACTGTCAGTTACTGACTGATGCGTTAATTACGTAGCGGGGTAGTTAAATATGGTTGTTATTTTATATTACTTTACGTGATACAAGCTTGTGATTCATGAGTAAATGTTAATTTTTACTTTATAAAAGTGGATTGTTTCGTTTGAACTCATCTGAACTCGAACCTCTTGGGGGCTTAATTAATTAATATTTATTGCACAAGAAACATTACAGGGTTTGTGATGGAATAAAACAAAATTGTAGCAAATATTCAATTAAACATATTTTCTCTTCTTTTTACAAACAGTTAGCTTATCTTTAACATATTCTTGATCTATAACATTTTCTCCATTTACATTTATTCCGAAATAGTACTCATTCCGCTATAATAATAAAATATACATAATATATTCTTGCCATAGTTCGTTCATAATAATTATATAACAATATTATAATTATTTGCTTACGAATTAAGTGACACAACATTTTATTTCTGATTTCTAATGTTTAGCGTACCTACTCAGGACAGTCCTTGGTATATTTTGTTGCGATATTTTTCAACTACACGTTTACTTACATACTGTGATCTGGCTATCTCAGCATGCCTCCGTTAGCGTCATAAAATATTAGATATTTTTTTAAGTCTTAACTCATTGACTCGTCGTAAACGAAATCTATAAAAATATTGAGTAATTGGCTCTAATCGGATGGCACAATCATTTGTGTCAAATTAAGAAGTTTTCCACACATGAAGGAAGCGTTTACCCAGAGAAGAGTATGCACACGCATGAGCTCATGAATACACAATTAAACGTGTGAAAATGCTCAGGAAAATGGCTGTCACTGAGGCATTGGCAGAAATCTCTACTATAGTCTTTAGAATAACTAAAGTTTATTTGTCATTGTTAGGTAATGCTCGAAAGTTGCATAAGATTCAACTTTACTGGCCGGTCCATTGGCTAATTCAATGTTGTCTTGAAGACTGGATGAATGACTGAAAAATCTTTCAAACATAATCTCGCCTTCACAGAATTTTGATTTGTACATGGATAAAGAGATCTCCACATTAAAGTACTGTTCAGAATCTGATTATCGGATTGTTGTATTGTCTGATAAGTGAATAAGGTAATATTACCACGGACTATGATATAGTTAATAATTAATCAATATTTGTTGGTCTACTAAAGGTTTACATTTGCGAATTAAGTAGTTTGGATTGTAACATTTGGTTATTAAATCAGATTTTATCAAAAATATATGACATGAACTCAAATAATCCGTGGTTGTGCCTGCACCACGTTACGCTCAACACATAGCACCTTTCAGTGAAATTAATGTAATACTTTCAGAATTTGGATTTTGGGCAATAATACTTTGATATCAAGAATTTTGTACTAAACTGCATCCGAAGTAGACTGTCGTGTGAACGACGAACTCGCGAGCCCTCTTCTATATAAATGCTCTTATCTCATAATTTAAGTAATATCTTCAAAGAAACTACTGTCCCACAACATTCAGTAAAGCGACCCAGTCTTTTCAAATGTTTATTTTCATCAAATTGAGATCTTGTTTAGACTTCATTGCGACCGCCCCGTGGCCCGCGCCCCGCCGCCCGCCTCAGGGCTGGTCTTATATTGTGAGGTAGGCTTAGTCATGATCTAATGAAAGCGCCTTGTTAGAAAATACCGATTAATAAAATGAGATCTTTCATTACAATTAAAAATAATAATTATAAACACGATAAAACTAGAATTACATACGTTATACAAAAAAATATTACGCGACAGCGTTCTGCGTTTGTGGGTCCGCGTGGTCTACGGCGCCCTGCACCGCATTACAGTTGACGGTACAATGAACTAAACCCATTCCATTATCATAACGAACAAGAACTGACCCCATCCATCCATTACTGCTTCCATCTGGCTGGACAAGGGTTCACTTACGTTACCCAGTTACAATTATATATGATTATGGCAAATTTGATGTAGCACATCGTATCCACAACACTATCTTCATAGTAAAGTTAGTCGTTAAGTCTATTCTAGTCTTTCACTTTCAGAAGGAAGAATTTATGTCTCACGTTGATTTGTTGGCGATGAACAATTTGGAAAATAACTAAGCGACATATCAAAGTAAAGGAAGAACGTGTTATCTCCTAAATATAAAATTAATTTGATTATGATATGGCCTTTGTATTTGTCGTTATTTACTGTAACGATATATGTATAGTAATCACAGACGCTACGTTTGTCGTTAGTTTTCAGCATTTACATTGGGCACACAGCGACTACACACTTGCCTACCGATAATGCACGTAAACATTTACTTATAACTCCGCTATCCAAGCAACATCACACCTCGACCAATAACTACAAAATATCACAGACTGTGTGTTTATTATGTATACATTTTTTCTCATAGAAAAGTCAACTGTGTATCACACATGGACGTCAAGAACCAATAGAAATGACATCTAATAACATGATCTTCGTATTCATATAAATATACAATAGATATTTTCGTATTTTACAATAGATATATCAACAATTCTATTTAATTAATTACAATATATAATTAAGAACGAGTTATTTGTCGGAAGATTTTATCGCTACAATAGGTTAAAGTGACTCCTTACTCGAAACTACACAGATCTTTGAATGATTTCGCTGAGTGCATGTCGCGTTGAGTAATGTGTAAACACAACAGCGCCGGTCGATGGATATGTATGCGGTCACAACCACTGGGAAGAAAGGAGCATGACTCGACTGAGGGAAACTACTCTGTGGTAAAACATATGCGGTGATCCAGCGTCAGTCCGGCCCGTCCTTGGAGTGAAGCACGCGCTCCAGCTCGCTCTAACAACCTAAAATTCATTGTACCTTCACTTTTGTCTAAAATATGCACAGTCGGCCACATCAGCCGACACAAAATCTCATTGGTTATCACAATATCTAACCTACATTATGATCTGGTAGAGACTAAACATTGTTATTTTGTGCTCCGTTAACGAATATTTTTTTTCATGTACAAATATGTAAAATATCTCTTTTATATCAAGTATTGTGTTCGGTCGGTTTATAAAGTTTAGTGTATGATAACTTGACCTATTCGAATATTCATATAATTTTCACGCACTACCTACGTTATTAACGCGTTAATTTGCAAGTATTTTTTGTGACACATTAAGTAAAGTCATGGAGTGAATGTTCAACTTTTACCTAAGTATCGTACATACATATTTACAAAGTATTCGTACCTACACGAACGCATACAGAAGCACCCGACAGTAAAAGCACCTAGAGTTCCCGAATAACATAAGCGTACATACATCGACTGCCATCTCTATAGGAAGAAAATCATTGCATTATCACTGGGGTTTGGTTATACATTTTCAGTTTATTGATTACCACTCACGCGTCATCGCACGCTAGATCACTAACCCACTAGTTTCACTTCGGTCTGACGGGAGAGTAACCCTCGACACAACAGCGAGTCACACCACATAGAGACAGTTCACAACGACCGATTTGTTATGCTCGCGTTCAGCGTTTCTTGGCAGGGGGTCGGTCATCGTCGACGACTTCTGGGGCCGACCACCGCCGCTTTTTGGAGTCTTCCTTCACGCTGAGGTTTTCTGGGTGCGTTTGGGGGGGTGGCGGCGGGGCGTGTCGCTTGGCGACTAGCGACACGCACACGTCGCCGACCTGCAGCCTCTGCACGCGCAGTCCGTACCGGTGGTAAGTGCGCTCCGGCCGGTACGAAGCCCAGCCCCGGCCGTACACGAAGAACGGGTGTTCCACCGTCGATTCTAGCTCCACCTGGAACGCGAGAAAGGAGGGTTGAGTGGCATGATAGGCGCTAGCTTGTTTTTATTCATCAATCATCGCAGACACTCGCGGGCTGCGATGGTTGATTGTTCACATATCTCAGCCCTTGAAATCACCGATTCGCGACAAGCACCCGTTTTGCTTGGCTCGTACTATGTCTTGGAGAAAGCTTGTGCCCTGCAGTGGGACGTTTCATAGACATGTAGGTTCGGTGAGTTCGACTCTTGGTGAAGGATCTACCTAATAATAAAAAAGTGGTGCATGGATTAGTTCTTTTTTTTTAATTCTTGACTTTAAATGAAGAATTCAAAATGTAGTAAGACATCCTGTCTTCAATACCTCTCCGTGTCATAATAATTTCAGTAAAATTACTGAGTGGAAAGGTCTTGAATTTTTCTTCATGCTCTCATATGCCCTTGCCCTTGAATGTCCTTGAGGAGGAATAACAAGATGCTGCTTTGCTAATGATTAAACTTTATGGCTTGAGATAAGCTCCATCCGAATATGAACTACGAGTATGTGTAAGTCGGTTGAAAACCTCACCTGCGAGCGATTCCTGTCGTACGTGAGCGTCAAGGACAGACTGTCCTGCGAGGAGCGCTCCTCGAGCCTTAGCAGCGTGCACTGCGTCAGAGTGACGTCGCCGCGGTGCTCCGAGCTGACCACGAAGTCCTCCGTGCGCATCTCTTCAACCCGCCGGTACGAGCCGTCCTCCAGCCGTATGAGAGCCCCGCGGCAGAAGTACGGGGCCGGCGCGCCCCGCTCCGGGGAGACCGGAGGCTCCGGCGGCGGAGGCGGGAGAGGCGCGACCGGCTGCGGCGCGGGCGGGGACCGGGGCGCGGGCGCCGGGGGCACGAAGCCGGACGTCAGCCGCGGCCTGATGGGGTAGGTGGGCGAGGGCTGCTGCGGCCGCGGCCGGTACTGCAGGTAGGGCGAGTAGTGGGGCAGGAATGGTGGGTAGGCGCCGGGGACGGGCGGGAAGGCGGGCGTCGCGGAGGGCGGGTGGTCGCGGCGCGCGCGCGGCGGATACCGCGCGTAGGGCCGCGGCGGCGGGGCCAAGAACTCGGGCGTCATGCCCGGCGGCGGCGGCGCGGGCGGGTACAGGTGGCTCAGCTGCCCTAGCTGCCCCAGCTGGGCGAGCGCCTCGCTGGGCAGGCTCGCTGAGATCATCGGACGCGCTGGAAGGAAGGAGAATAACACTTTTAGCACCTTTCGTGAAATGTGAGTAGGGACTAATCTAGAGCGGTGAGTTAGGCACTTAGGAGCTTCTGGAGAAAAAAATAAAACTACATGTTATTCATATTAAGGCTGTAGCTTAGTATGGTCGCGAGAAATTCATATTTTTCACGGTTTTTTATACTGCTTTATCCTGATTTGAAATTGAGCATAATTTTGAACCAGTTAAAGTCCATAAATGGATATAAAGGTATTTATAGCTATATGGATGCCTTCTAGTCATTGACTCTACATACTTACTGTAAAACTATTTTAGTCTTATCCTGTTACAGGAATTTTAGGTTCGCATGAAATTAACAGCCATGGAGCAGTAAGCGCAGTAGTGAAAAGTACCTAGATATTTATAGTCAGTAACACATCTGCTGTATGCGGGAATCCTTGAGAGTTTAACGAAACAAGGAGATAAGAATGTGGAGCGGCGACATCACTGGTATAAATAGAATTTATTCACACTGAACCTAGTGATTCAGTAGGTATGAATATACGGTACTCCGCGTAATGCGGTTAAAATTTGTTGGGCAAATATTTGTCACCTCGCCCCGTATGTTTGTAGTGAACGCGAAGATGGTTTTACGCAAAACTCATTTACAAAAGATCTTCCGTAGTTTGATGTTTGAAGACTAATATTTAGTTTTAATTAGCTGTCCGTACGAAATTGAAGATCTATGTAGAGTGCGGTATTTACGTTTTTTATTTATTTCGTCGGACGAATTCAGTGTTTTCATTCGTTACGAGCGGTGGTAGCCTAGTGGGTAGAACATTGGAGTTGGAAGCGAGAGACCCAGGTTCGATTCCCAGTGCGGACAATGACTTTTTTTTCTAAGTTATGTACATTTGTGAAGTTATAGTGGCAATAGTAACTGTGAAGGAAAACATCGTGAGGAAACCTCAGTGTCTGAGCTATTCACATACCTCAGCGCTTGAAATCGCCAATCCGCGGTGGGCAGGCGTGGTGATTAAGCCCATACTCTCTCCCTGAGGGAAGGCCTGTGCCCTACAGTGGGACGTATATGGGCTGCTTATGTATGTATGTTATGTATTGGTTACGAGCAAGTCAAGTCGTCCTTAGCTACTTGGGTGACACATCTAATATGTTTGATGTAGTTTTAACGGACGTGGGGTGGTCAAGCGAGCGTTGTAGTAAATGAGAACGTGAAACCTGCGCCGACGCAGGGGGCGATAATTCGAAAAACAAAGAGTGCGGACGCACCTGCGTAAATAGACGCTCTGTCTGTTAACACGACTGGCACGAAACTGCTTCCCGAAGGAACACAATGACACGAGGATACCATCATATTTACCTTTCAATTGACCAGTTGTAGGTAGATAGGTCCCGACGCTTTGTGGCCTGTATTCAAACCTGTATCCCGGAGGGGCTGATCACTTGATATCAGAGAGAGCTGTTTCATTATTATGTAGGATTTAATTACCTAGTTATCATGTTAAAATACTCAACAATGGACATTCAGGCGCCTAATTTTGCGCCCGGCGAAGAAGGATTAGAAAAGTCACATTAATCACAAATAAGCATTCAAGGCGTAGGTACCTCATGTTTTCATTGTATAAAGTACAATGGGCCGATTACTTCGAAAAATAAGAAAGAAACTGCCTTAGGTAAGAAAACAGAAATCGCTTATTTCATAAATGTTTACTAAACATTCGTTATCGCGAACTATGGCCTTGTAGACGCTATAGTCCGATTTTACCTAATAATTTCAACAAGGCGTTGTTAAAACGAGTAATGGACTTCATATTGACAATATTCCGCAAATAACTCTTATTTATCGTTATGACTAGCGATTAACACACTTGGCTACCAAAACAGAGGTCGTGGGTTCACTTCCCACTGGAGGCCGTCGTACTTGATTAGTACAAAATGGCCTCAGGTTGTATTTACATGTTTGATGGCCATGCCTGATGACCATAGTATGCATAGCACAAGGTATCCTAGTTTGGGACCAGAACAAGTGATTGTGAACTAGTGTGTAAGTTATTATTTAGGTACTTATTTTATAACTAGTTGTCCCAGCGAACTTCGTACCGCCACAGAATCCTTTTATACGATTCTTGCACAACGCCATCTATTTTTAAAACACAAGTTTGCTCGCACAACGCCATCTATTTTAAACTTAAAATAAATATTATCCCACGGAACGCATTACCATGATATCAAGTATGCTATGTCTATCTTTACGCCAACTTTCATGTAAATCCGTTCAGCTGTTATTGCGTGATTGAGTAACAAACATCCAAACCTCCAAACATCTTCACAAACTTTCACATTTATAATATTAAGTAGGAAGGATAGTAGGATTACTTGATGCTTCCTCAGCTTAACAATATTATGTGTCCACGATTTCGTTTGCCTGGGATTTAAGTAAAACATACCTATTATGCGTGTAAATCTAGGGCATGGTCTCTATGCTTGCGCCCATTCCGGTCTGCGATTATGCGTGATTGAGATACAAATATCCATACTTTGGCGTTTCTTTTTCTCATCAGTGTAAGATGGTGACTCAAAGACAACTTAGAAGTAATTCCTTTTAGATTTGCCATAAAAAAGGACAACTTTTTATTTTAGTTGCAAACCGCAGCGGGCTGGACTTGTTTGTGAGTCACATCAGCAATGCAGCTCGCTACTAAGCAAGCCAGTTAAAAATTCAAGTCAATTAGACCCTAGTTCCCTTACTGTCGGACAGCCCGCCTGTAACAAGGGCTTAGATTTGTGCTCTTGAAAAGGGAAATCTCCGAGTCTGTTTTCACGGGGAGCTAACGGTCACATTTATTATACCTATATAGTATAGGCAGTTAGGCAGTAAGTACGATCCAAACTAAATATATTTTGGAAATATTTGAGCATTCCTTTGTTCTGTACGCGCTTAAAATGAGCCAAACAACATTCCACGCACCGAAAATAGTTTTATCTCACTGGCTGGAGCGATTTCCTGACGTCACCGATGTAATGAATGAAAAAATATATAAATTTAGCCGCGTTCTAAATATGAAAGCGTGCCTCAGACTGCGCGTTGTCAATCAAGCGAGCGAGAGGTGGCAAGGCCGGAGGCAAAAACCTCTCGATGAATGGTAAATTCGCGTGCAAAATGTTCACGGAAACTGGTTACGTCACGAGTGCTCTGGCGCAACATGGCGCGAGGTTCTAATGCTATTGAACTGTTGAACCGTGCGCTCTGACTGCCACGATTCTCGATGGCAAACTGACGAAATTATTCTATCACTTGCTAAGTGAGAGATTTATAGAATTACTAGCTGACTCGGAAAACGTTGTTTTGTCATATTACTAATTAATCTTCGGCCTATTTTCAGACCTACCAAATATTCTGAAAAAAATCACAAAAATTGGTGAAGCCGTTTCAGAGGAGTTCGATAACAAAACAAACACTGTGATACGAAATTTTTATCGAGCAGCTGTCAGCACACACGACCTTTGGAAGCGCGTATTTTACTCAGTTAAGTTACGCGGACGACTTTTCAACGAAAATTTAAGGTGGTCAACTGCACGGACTGTGTCGGACCTTACAATGGAGAATTATAATTCTCCTGTTGCTAAAAAGCAATATTACTATCCTGTGATATGACAGAATAGTAATATTGCTTTTATATTTCACACCTCACTTAATAAAATTTACAGTGTCTCTGCGCTAGGTTGAGCTCTAATCGTGGCATAAGTGTTTTCGCGCAAAATATGTCGAGTTTCTAACAGTATCTAGCAAAAATACATGGAAATGCACATGGTGCGATCACACAGCCCTCGTGTATTAAGTATGAAACGGATCGATACGATTTTGGTTTTTCGTGAAATGTTGCCATCTAATTTCTGTTTTTCCTTTCCAATTTAAGTAAAGTTGATAGCGGATTAAACTTTACTTGTTTGTTGCAAATCCACCCTTAAGGCTGGGATCCGCGACATTACCCCTAAATCGAATTATTCCAGCCCAACTAGTGGGGCAATGTGGAAACCTAAAATCTGACAGTGGAATCTGCCGCACTGAAACTCGATGTAGTGAGGCAGATTCCACTAGTCTTAAGTCTGGCTGGCTTTCGCCCCACCAGGGTGGCCAACCCGTCAGAAGATTTATTAATAATTGTTTGGAAAGTTTCACATATTATTTAACAATGAATGTTTTACGTGATAATGTAGAGAAGTGACTACTTTTTTACCCAATTTGATCATAATAATAAAGTGTAATTTTTGTCTTGACATACTTTTATAACCTTTTTATGACTGATTACTAATTACTGTGATGGCGAACCTCTCTTATTTGCACGCCACCTTCTGGCAAAACATGTTGAAGCAAAACTAACATGACAATGTTATATTTAACACCATAGTAATACAATACATGCCACTGTACTATTGACACATGTTTATGCGAATAAATGAATCTTATCTTATCTTATGTTAAAGGATCTAATTTAAAGGTATTTTTTTAAATTATTTCTAACTTTTTAGTGCTGTAGTGCTTAGAAGTCGGTTTTTATTATAATTTTTTTTCCTTTAGCTACTTTCCGTCGTAGGGTTGTCTGAAAGAAATGGCTTTTGGCAATAAGGGGCGGTAGTGGGGCGGCTTAGTTGGGCAAAGTGGAATAATTCCCTAAATGTTTTAAAAAATCATTTTACTCTCTATTGGTTAGTATTAGATTTTATATAAATCTGAAAAAAAAATTACTTTTCTATGTCTTATCTAGGGCCGTCAGTCATTATTTTTAAAGTATTTTAAACTTTATAGCAACAAAAAAAATCGCGAACATGAGTTTAAATTATCATTAGATTTGGTTTTATTTGAGCTGTACTGAGTTTTGGATAGTAAAAAATATACCGTAATGACCATCACTAAATATGTTAGTGACGTCGGTCGTTGAAATTCTACTAATAGGATTTGTATTTCTGTAATTTCAAAAATGCGTGCTTTTCACCTAACTTTTCGCACGCGCAATAAGTCCCATCCAAATCCGTGCGCTCGGAGAACCCAGCCTTAACCTAACTGTAGAGTGCACGCATGTAAAGGTTGATGTGTTGTAGACTGTGTTGTAGTTGACTCAAGTTGTCAACAAAGTAACAGGGCATAATAATATGATATTTATCACGAAGCTCTTAGCTCTGCATTCCATTAGGAATACTGTGAATTAGGCGAATTCT
Organism: Yponomeuta evonymella; assembly: GCA_963969515.1. Lineage (NCBI taxonomy): Eukaryota > Metazoa > Arthropoda > Insecta > Lepidoptera > Yponomeutidae > Yponomeuta > Yponomeuta evonymella. The sequence continues at coordinate 7,124,632 of OZ018353.1, forward strand.
TGTTATTGCATGTTAGCATAGCAGCTAAAACTAGCAAGAATTGTTGATTAATAAATCCGAAGTTTAGCAACAGAATGGCCTGGTAAATGAGCATGTGAAGGTTTTACTATCGCAGTTCACTTGTATACTATTTACGACGACGACTGATCTATCTCTATAGTGAACGGGACATAACTGAGTACTCTCTCAGAGCATAGGTATTTAGTAACACTTCATAGAACAAAGTTATGACATCAATCCGGTCTGCACTGAGAGTATTTTTTTTAATTTAGAAGTTAAATGCCCGATTTCCCTAGTAAATTTTATTTTAGAGAACCTACTTTATTGTGCAGACTTCGTTACACAATTAGTCTAATTTTGAACACGCGCAGCCGCTGCTTTACATTTTTATTTATCTGCGGACGCTGCATTGGAATCACGGCACTGTCGAGTACCAACAAATCAGAAAGTGAAAAAAAAAAATTATAACAAAAACGCAATCTTCACTTTCAATCACACAGTCTGTGGAATCAGTTAATATTGAAAAGTTTAGTGTTGTCGTTTTACTCTGCCCATAGTCTAATTTTCAACCAATTCCAAACGTGGACTGTTTGGAAATATGGTCAGACCGGTTAGTGCAACTCTCTGAATCAACCCTTTTAGATCTAAGCGAGGTTTTTCAGCACATCCTGTCAGCTGACTTTCGTTTAACCATGGGAAGCAACACGGCTGCGGTCGCACCGCGTTCTCGCCCGGCTGCGGGGTGGTGGCGGTCGATAGGGAGCCGTCTAGCCCACTTCCGCCGTCCGTGACCTTGCCGCCCGCCATTCACGCGGCGTCTTGCCGCCCCGCCCGCCCGCCCTGAAAACTTACTATGCAGTTACGCTGCAGACCGACTCGGTTCTGGGGCTCCCGCGATAAGATGGTTACGTCCATCAGTCTGGGTGTAATTCCATGTTTATGATGTCCTTCTCTGGTTTATATAGCACAGGATATCCTAAAGTCGGTTTTTTAATTCTATACAAAGAAAATACTGTCACTTTGCTGGGGTCGTATTAAATACTTTTGGTCTACTTTATTACAGTAAAACAAAAATTTACCGAGCATAAGGATATATTTTATAGTGGTAACACTGCCTCTTTTTTGCATCGAATTAATAAACGGTCTTTAGTTTGAGACCAAGGCAAGTGATCGTCTTGTGTGGAAGTAATTTTTTTTGTTGTACTCGTGAAACTCTCATTAAAATATATCCCTCACCCTAGTACAAATAAATATTACAGGCCCGGGTTTGAACAAATGACCTCACACAAATGAGGAAGCGGTGGTAGCGTACCGGTTTAACGCCTCTTGAAGGAGATTTTGAAAAGTTTATCGAGTGATGTGACGAAGATAAAAGTCTGAATAAAACGTGCTTATTATTTGGCGTTATATCGCGTTTGATCGTTAGTGGCCTTTGAAGTGTTTACATCTGATGAAAACAAATTATAATGAAAAAAAAAACTTTTGTGAAACGGGAATGATGAGGAATGGGAGATGTTAGTACTTCGAATTTTTTATTAGCAATTTTTATTGGCTTCCATCCCAAGAGGTTCTTCCAAATCAATGGTGTTAATTGTGTAAAGTATAGGTTATACTTACATTGCATGGTATTTGTCTGTTGACAACTAATAGGTATGGTATATTGTTAATGAGTATTGTTTACAGCAGACCGAGTGACTGCCAGTGTTTTAATACCATCTGTAATCATTGTCTTCTTACGACATGTGGTTTCAACACTTACACACATACATATTTGCTTTACGTTATGATTGCTTTTAACGCGTCACATACGTGAATTGACATGATACCTACGAGAAGTAAGGAACGGGCTAAGTGCGAGTCGGACTCGCGCACGAAGGCTTCCGTACCATTATCTATACAACATTAGACACAAAGATCGAGACAAACCCGCAGAAAACACATTTTTTGTATGGGAGCCCCCCTTAAATATTTATTTTATTTTAATTAATTTTTGAAACGAATATAGAACTAGAGATTCTGTGAATACGAGTATTTCAAGCATCTACCTGTTGGTTGCCGTTATTAATAGCGCGCAAAAAACGGCAAATAAATTATGTTTGTTGTATGAGAGCCCCCCTTAAATAGTTACTTTATTGTGTTTTTAGTATTTGTTGTAATAGAAATACATCATTTGCGAAAATTTCAACTGCCTACCTATTACGGTTCTTGAGATACAGCCTGATGACAGACAGACAGACAGACAGTGAAGTCTTAGTAATAGGGTCCCGTTTGGCACCCTTCGGTTACGGAACCCTAAAAACTAATTAGCTCATGGCCTTTGCCTCTCTCACTCAGAGAGAAAGAGAGAGAGAGAGAGAGAGAGAAAGAGAGAGAGAGAGAAAGAGACAGTATGGGCTTTATCACTAGGTGTGGTCACCGCTGATTGACGACATCAATACTTAAGGTATGTGGACAGGGGTACCATTCGAAAGTTCGTTATTTAACAAATTCTCAATCAATGCGGAGCCCCCCGAATTAAAAAAAGAAACTATCCATCCTCACCGGATCAGTGGGTTAGGTTACACTTGTGATCTTACTGCGGGGAGCGAGCGGAGCGAGCGGAGCGAGCGTAGCTCCTTAGTGGTTACCAAAAAGTTCACCTACCAAATAAATTTGCTTACTTATTAGGTTACTTTAAGATGCGGAAGAAATTACGTTCAGAAAATCGTAAGGATCCTGTGTAAACTTACCTTTAAATGATTTGTCCCAAATGGAAACGACACATTTTCGAAGTTATATTGCAAACTTGAGATAGTCAAGAATGTCATTTTATCTTTAAAAATAATAATAAGTAAAGTATTTGCGAAATGCACAATTTGTTATCTGATTTTTTTTAATGTAAGTTTATCTTTTAAACATATTATAAATGATGCATTTTAAAAATGAATGCCTTTCAAATGAATACCTATTTGTATTTGGATGTCATTGTGAAACAACAGTTTGTAAAACGAAACGTTGACAAACGTTGCTTTTGGAATGATACTTTGCTAAAGAATTGGTTGTAAGACATTATGTTGTCCTTAACAGTTAGCGAGTGGTATTACAACAAATTTACAAATATACGCAAACATAGAAATACATGCTGGGATACGAACCCACATCCTCTCGAATGTGAGACCAGCGTCCTACGGTGACTAAATTTGCCTTTGCATAAAATTTGCATTTAATTTTTAAGGTAGACGATTTATACAGTGTTTATACTTCTAGTTTCTATAGATAGGTAAAGTGACGACTCTACTTTGTAGTGCCTAGGACTAGCTAATAACGCTCACCACCCTGTTAGACATAGAACTGCCAATTTAGAAAACAAGATGGCCACTTTATGGTCACTTAGCCTGCGGGTCTGAATAAATAAAGGCCTGTTTAGACGACGCGAGCTAACAATTTCAATGTACAACTATATACCCCAGTCAGTGCTTTCAGTTTGGTTTAGTTACTGCGTTACGCAATCCGACTTAATAATTTGTCTTACCTCATTTCATTGGAAAGGTCAGAACAAATGGCTTAGGCTGATCTCATAGTAAAGATAGAAACGGTAATGATCGTAAGTGTAAGTATGTAACATGCTGCTTCTCTCTCATTAGGGCCTCCTGCCAATTCGCAGGCACAGCAAACAGCTTATCAACCTTTGCATTTTGCAGCAACCGTTGCAGTCTCCAGTAATGTAACTGAGTAGAGTGCAGCACTGTACGATCCTGCGTGAGCCGTTACTACTGGTTTCCGGTTCTGGACGGAAGGTAGATTATTATTATTACAATTTTATAGCACAAAAGAAAATTTACAAAGTGTGGACTTAGTAACATTTTACATCAGATCCCCTGGATCTGAATACGCCCTTTATTGTAATCGGATGGCGTAAAAAAGTTGCCCGATGGTGATTGCAATGTTGACAGGTGGACGTGACAGGTGCGTGGACGATCTTAAGCCTACCAGTGCGTGACTGGAACAGCTGATCGCGTCCTTAGGGATCTTATTTCGTTACGCCTAAAGGCTATTTGTTAGACTGGAGTGAGACAGCCAATTAGGCATTTGACGAGTAGTCTTTGGTCTGTACGTCTGTCGACAGAAGCCTTGGGAGGAAGTGGGGATGGGAGTTATTTTGTTTGCGGTTTTAGAAAAAAAAAATTACAGAGATAAGTAATCTATGCAGACATTTTTAATTCATAGACAATTTACAAATCGTGTATAGGCACGAAAGGCCAGACTGATTTGCCACCCCGAATAAATTTCAATAAGTGACTTGCCTGCCTAGGTAAGGGCCAGTTTCTGAATTGAGAATTTCACTAAGTAAATACTTAAGTAACGTCTTTCTGTCACGCTCTTTTCTGAGAAATTCGAAGAGACAGCACTACCGTTAACTATTTACTTAGCAAAATTCTCAATTCAGAAACTGGCCCGATAATCCACACGAAATGAAAATCAATACATGAGTGTGTAATCTCGGTTGATGAAAATTTGGTGGTCAATTTATAAAGTGGCACTGAAATTACGATAGGTGCCTAAATCCCAAGCAGCAAAAAAAGTGAAAAATAATAATAAGTACAGTATTTGGGAAAGCACTCTATCGCAACATTAAATAGCGGAGTTAGGAACAACAGACCTAAATAGGGATTATTTATTCAACGCACATCAAGCAATTCCCAGATTACGACGTTTTTCAATTTAGGCGGTTTCAGTTGTCACCCGACCCTGTTGGTTGGCAAGCTTCTCTGATACACAGGACGTGTAATGTTTGCGTTTTCAGACGAACAGTCGGTCGCAGGCGCGACGAGCGATACGCACAACGCAAAACTGTTTGCCACGCTTAAATGTATCACGCACACTTTAGCGACTCTACATTGATCTCAATTAAAATTAACCACTCGAGGGACTGCTGCAATAAATCAGGCGGCGCTTAGCAGTTGCTGGCTACACAAAGAACATTTGCAGCTAGCCAAATGAAGAGCACACTTCATTACATAAGGTAAATGAAGGCAATCGTTTTCAACATTGCGATGTGTTTGTTTAGGTTGCGGTGTCTAATGGTTCATTTGGTAACATGCACTTATCGTGCGCGCCTCTGTGTGTAATAGGTACCTCCATATACGATGTCGGTAGCTAGTTTATTGAATATTAACGCATTTGCAGGCCTTATTTGCTCACAATGTTAATATTCGAGTGAATCACCTAAGCCGGCCACCGTGGGAGGGCGAGTTCGGAATACGGAGCCTGGTAGGTAGCTATTGAAATTGTTTTGCTACGTCTCTCAGTTCTTTACGTGCCACTAACAAAGCGTGCTTGATTACTAAATTAAACACAGTGTGTGTTGAACTGCGATTGCGATAAGAGCTAGGCGCCTGACGTAAGTGGAATTGTAGACTTCCCACTTGTTTGAGTAAATTAAGTTATGGACATGACAACGCCAGAGTAGGAGGCAATTTGGCTAAGACTCCCACGTCTTCTAATAGCTCTATAACGTCGCTGCGTCTAGCAATAAACTGTACGACTAGTGTAGACTCGTATAAGTGGCTAATGAGTTAGACATGCTATCGATAGGTAGAGCTATTTGTGGCTAGGCTTTGGATAACGACAGTGAATGAAGTTGGCTGTCACGCGACGCTCCGTTACGTAAGGCCACGGCAACTTGCTTTACTGGTTTGCGGTAAAGGCGAATGTAATAATTACTTTGTACTTATTTATGTATTATATTGCATGACCCACCTTTGACCAAAGTTTAGTTGTACCTAGGCGTACAAAAAACGAGAAAAAATATTACTAAAATCTGCACAGCAAACAAATTGAGCCCTGAATCGATTTGTTACAGCGGTCAGCTTAACGATCGCGTCTGCCCACCTTAATTATAGCTGGGATACTCGGCGCAGAGAAACAAGAAGGCGGCGTAAGCGTTTATAAAAGCCAATTTTGGATGGAACAAGAGTTTTATTCAGTCCGTCACGCAATCACTAGTCGAGTGGCGGCCGAGGCAAACTCCCGCGCCCACGCACCGCTCGCTCTTGCCTCAACGAGACGATGTGTTTGCTCGTCGGTGACCCGGCACATCGCACACGAGTGATCTCTTTGTTACACGCTAATCACATTCATGGAAGTACAAATAATAACTATTGTGCAGAGGGAATCGGCATCATACGTAATCCTGAGGTTTCTTTTGTTTAGAGATTACCTCACTCTATCATAGAAAACAAGGTAGAATGAAGCATTCGCTTTGGTTGCTATTTTAACGCAGAAACGTAGAGTTAACAGTAAAGGAACTGTGTCCATGTGGAAAACTTCGCGATGTATCTCCCGCTAAAACTACAACAGTTTAGATGAAAGAGAATTTAATTTAATTTAACAACAAAACCGAATATCAAGTTCAATATTGATCCAAGTTTTGTTTACGGACTGAAAGTTACAGGTTTTCGGGGAAAGTTGTTTGCGCTAGAGCTTCACGCTTCATATCAAATTAGACGAAATTTAACGCTTCGATGGGCAGTAAATTTCGATCGAATTGATACGAAAATGCTAACAAACACAAGAGAACTTGAAACAAGCAGCAACTTAACAATAATAAGAGTTAATTACGTAAAATTTATCGAGAAATATACTTAATATCGTTGAGAAATACCAACATAAAATTTCCTCTGTGATAAAATCTACCTTGTAACATAATCAAGATTTAGGACAGGCGCGTAAAACTGAGGACTTATGCCCTCATTACTATATACTGTATAAGGACAGAGTTATGAATGCTAATAATATAATATCCACGAACTAGTCGGTGTGAATGTGATGTTAACCTGTTTCTATGTAGAGCCTCCTACGCCCTAACCGAAGTAGATTATTTAGAGAGTTTCATAACAATTATACCTGCACTATGTGGGTCAGTCCCAACTTCTCTGGGTTTTATTTTTCCTTTAATAAACGTGGTACCTAATTAGAGCATCAATTACGGGAATGGAAACAAGCTAATGCATTCGTAAAAAAGTCATTGCAAATGTTTATTCCGATATAGGACTGATGTACCACAATTATTTTTATGTTCTTAGTTTAAATAGCCGATTGATTTACCGTTTTTTGTACACCAACGACTTGCTGTTAACAGCTGTCAGTTGGCCAAAGCGCTTACAAAAAACAACTGATAGAAGTTAACAGTAGATATTGTTAGTGTACAAAAAGCGAGGGTGAGTTTATGTAGACTACAGTAAGATTACGACTGCTGATTGTCACAGACTAATTGGATTTTATTTTAAAATAAAATGCCCATGTTTGACCGAATAGCCTTTTTGGAATCAGGTCGACAGAGGACTATTTTAAATCTCAGATGTACTCAGCTTCCACTACTTACTTTATATCCATACGTTCCATATGAAAAAGAAAAAATATTTTATTGTGGTGTCTACAACAACAGTATTATAACGACGACAGATTGAGTAATACCTATTTCAGTTAAGAAACGTTTGTGGCTAAACTCCACTTTCATAATAATCTATTTAGTGGTGCCATACAGTTTTATCGTAAAAAGTCTATTGCTGGTACTAAACAAAAACGGTCTGTTACTAAGCGAAATTGCGCAGAAAAGAAAAATTCACCCAAAATGCTGTGGACCAGTAATGTTACAGTCATAATGGGCATAGTGATCACATGACGGTGACGAGGCGCGATCATCGAACCGAGTGGAGACCGAGGTCAACCGATGACAGAGGGGCTTATTGCCGAGCAAATTTACTCATTTGTGAATAAACACAGATACCAGTGTAGGACGTAGTGTAGGACGTCCACAGACTCGGTGGAGTGATGATCTTCGAAGGGCGGCTGGCAAGAGCTGGATGACAGTAGCTGAGGACGGTGCTCTGTGGCGTGCAATAGGAGAGGCCTATGTCCAGCAGTGGACAAGCGTAGGCCGATGATGATGATGATGACTCATACCAGATCATCAGGGTTCAAACATACAAACGTCGATTGCCCATCACGACTTGCATAACGTAATAATATAGGGGAAATTTCTAAGTTTGTTTTTTACCTACATAATTCAAGCATGAAGTGCTAAAAGAGTACAATGAAATTTTAACACTTAAGATACCTTTTACATGAATCCAACAGGCACAGGGCGATTGGCACGGAATAATTTATAACGTGAAACGAAAAATACGCTGCTGCTAACTCTACCTACATTTAAATTCATTTTAATATAATAATATAGGCATCAACTCAATCCGATTGTAAGTACTTTGGTAGACGTGCGAAAGCGAAACTGGCACGCGTGCATGGAACGCGCTGTTGATGAAGCGAAAGAAACCTCTTTCTCTCAAACCTGTCAGCATCGTTACAAGTGGCTAACCCTGGTCTCAGCTTACCCTCTGCGATACCTACAGGCGTGAGTTACTTACTTATGTATGTATTTATTGCTGGACGTTTAATGGAGCGTGTATTGCATTCTATTATTAAGGTTCTTACCCACTGCCAGAACTAATAGTAGAGTCAATAAATTCAGTTCTTGTTCTAATTGAACGAGGGCTATCAATTCAGTCGAATCGAGCTCGATAATGCAATATACTGTGGGCTACATCGAAACAATATTATATAAAGACAGACCTACATTTTTTTCCACTAAAACTATGCCCCTACTATCGTGCCGTTAAGAGTCCGTGGTGAGAAAGTGCAAACTGTGTGATAATTTGTACTAAATATTTTACCACATGCTTCAAATTTGCCTAGCACTGGCAGTGGGAATTTGCACCTTCGATTGCATTCATACCATTCGCATCACATACCTACCTAACACCAGTTAAGAGGCTGACACACCAGCCTTAGCCATCTCTGTCGGTGTGGATACCAATAAAAGAGAAGAAAGATAAGGCTCGCCACTGAAATAAGGTGAGAAATTGGACAAAAAATTGATTTCCTAAAAAGCTAGTAGCATTGAAAGTATAAAACAACAGTGATGAGTTAGCTGTTTCTTTTAGTATTATCGACAAATTTCAATAACTTAGATATGATTCCTGAATAGTTTTTAACATCGCATTTTTTTTCAAGGGAGTTTGGTTTTTAATGTTTTTTCACTCAAAAACGTATTATGAAAAAAAAAAACCTCAAGAATAATTTTTTTTTTTCACTATGATACATATTTATGTAGCCTATATACGTCCCACAGCAGGGCAAAGTCCTCTCAGAGAGAGAGTACGAGCTTAATCACCTGGAATTCGAACCCACAACCTCCCGAATGAGGAGCCCGCGTTTTACCGCCTTGCCACCACAGCTCTACTGCGATATACTCAACACAAAAAAAAGGAGGGCTTAATTAGCTTCATCGGCTGTTTATCTGCACCAGGTAGGATTGTATCGCAAATTCCAGGCCCATTTCAAAAGTTCAGCAGAAAAGCGATCCCTCAAGCTATAATATAACAGCATGTAGGCAACATAGTGGACTCTGTTCGCGCTCTCGACTAATTTCCGCCACTTATGCACGTCCCCAATCCCTCAATGTATCACTAATAATAGACGCCAGTATCGATTTCATGAGACGAACGTTATGCAACGCGGAATCCGCAATCGAGCCCCGGAAAGCGCCGGGTAAGTGAAATGACTCATTGGTCATCTCATAGTTGGTGTTACGAAATGAATGACCAATTCATTTCTCGGCGGATTTAAGTTCTCATTAGCGAGTGGTTACAACAACGTGAGACGATCAATCAAGCACGGCCCATCGCGCCTGTGTGTGACCCGCTTTCACCCCTAACCGTGACGTGATGTGGCGCCGACTGAGCCCGTGCCATTTGGCATTCAACCTTACCCCCGGGTGAAACCCGGCCAAGTGCGTCTTGACTATCTATGCAAGGAGTACCACCCATTGTAATTTTACATTTAATTATGCATTTAAAAAATATGTGTTGTCTTTCCTTAGCGAGAGTTTAACTCTACACTAAGCCGGTTTTTATTACTTGTTGCTGTAGTAAACAGTTTTCACTATAACCACATCAAGTTTGACACTTAGGTCTATCCTCGTTCATATTAAAAATTTTAAGATATAGTCAAAACAAGAAAAAAATTAAAGAACACTCGGTGCTCCCCTACACTTACATTTACTTTTTGTATTTTTTAAGTGATCTACCTTAACGCGTGCTAGGACGGTTCAAAGGATACCATAGGCATTTAAACGTTAAGACAAAACGGACAGACAGACAATAAAACCGCCAGACAGTCAGCGTAACCTTAGGTCACTTAGGCACCCTTTAGGATGGAACTCTACAAAGCAGCTCAGTGCCAGCTTACATTTAGAGGGCTAGCTAGAGTTACACGTGTTATTTACTTAGACTATCCACAAGGATATCTGTGCCGAGTAGCTGTTTATGTTTGAATCTGCACAAGTTGCGACTTGTTGTGTCTTGTACAGCGCGTAGGCGGGCTGGACCTCGGCTGAATGCTAAGCGGCGGGCAGCGGCCGTGCTGTGTTGCCAGTGCTACGGGAATTACCGTGTTCTACAGATTTTAAGCCAGCAATACCAACGGCCTGCGCTGTTAACTCTGTGGTACTATAATAATAACATCCAAAAAACATCACTTGTCTTGCCCCCTAACTAGGATACCCTGTGCTATGGTAACCAGGCAAGGACATCACAAACATGGAAATAGTGAAAGTTGTTGCCAGACTGAGGGCATTTGTACAAATGCACGTTAACCCCCAATGGGAATCGAACCCACGACCTCCGGCGTGGTAATCAGATGCGACACCGTAATAATTAGTTAGGTTTCACTACTTTCAATAACTAGTCTTTTATGGCAAGCTTTACGAAGGTTACTTTGTGTAGGTTACATTAGATTAGATTGATACTCTTTATTGCACTGCATACATTATAAAGATACATGAAAAATCTTTAATATCTAAGTTACATAGCATACAACTGGCGGTCTTTTCGCTAAAAGCGATCTCTTCCATACAGCCACGGGTTTTTTGATGATGGCTTACAGCTGCATCATAAACGGTCATACTCGTTGGCAACACTGCGGCCGTGTGACTAACGCCAGGCGGCAGGAATTACCCAGCGATTGTATGCTAAACAGGCGAAGATACTCGTTTAGCCAGCTACACTGGCAAGCCTAGAATTTTGTGCAATACTGGCGCTTCTGGGTACGCAATAAGAGCGTCGGGAAGTGACAGTGCTCGCCGACTCTACAGACAACGCATAAGGGGGCTGCGGCATCCGCGAGTTAAATGGTCACCTGTCGAACACGGTTAGCATGTTACGTTACTCTTTGTTATTATCTTCTTCAAATTACGTCAAACTTAGCTTGTGGAACTATTAACGTTTACCGCGGTTATAGGTTTATTTATAGGTTTGTTTAAGTAACTAATTATTTAAATTAAAAGCGGTGGTCGCGGAGTGGTAGAACGGCGTTCTTATTCGGGAGGTCGTGGGCTCGAATCCCGGCTTTGATCAACCAATGACTTTGTTTTGTAAGTTTGTTACATTTGTGAAGCTATTAGTAGCAATACCACTCGCTAAAGGCGAAGGAAAAGATCGTAAGGAAACCCGACTGTCTGAGGTGTTCACACACCTCAATCGAAATTTACAATCCGCGGTGGGCACGCTTGGTGATTAAGCCCGTACTCTCTCTCTCTCTGAGAAAAGGCCTGTGCTCTGTGGGACGTATGTATATAGACTAAATAAAAAAAAAAGTTTATCAGAAACGTATCAGAATAGAAAAAGGTGTTTAGCTGTCGACTGTACCTAGTGGGTTCAGCACGCCAGAAATTGTCAATTTCACAGATGAATGAATATTACAGTTTTACGATAGCCTTGCTTCGTGAGATTATGCGAGGAACCCTTGTTCAAAGCCCGATCTTGCTAATGACACGTCTAGTTTGTTTCTCTGTACGTTGGTTGATAAATTTATTAAACACACGATAATGCTCCTGGGAGTGCCTTGTTGACACCTTGTATGCATGTTTTGTTGTGAGCGCACATCACTCAAATCGTGGCTAGATCATCTAGCTTTTTCCGGACTGTTATGGTTCAATCCAGATTTTAGTCCAAATTTTGTTTCGTCCTGATTTTTTATTTAGATGGAAAAAAGGCACGTAGGGCGTGTATGATCCCCGTCTTTTCACGCCCACTATTTCTACCTCCGTGAATATAAAAAAAACAGGCCAAGTGCGTGTCGGACTTGTGCACCGAAGGTTCGTTACACCACATAATATAGACGTATGTGAAATGTTTTGTTTTACTTCGGGACTCTTAGTAGGAGCCCAACTCACTCTTGACCGGTTATTAGTATTTTTTGTTATATTATATGGAATGTAGCATAAAAATCACACCAAGATTAACCCTTGTATTTATGACCGTTTTTACAATAAAGCATTTTTCAACTGGATACTTCTTATTGTTCAAGAGATAAAGCTATGTACAGGTCAGACAAACAGTCGTAGACGCAGTAACAGAGTCCCGTTCTTACCATTCGGATACGGAGTCCTAATAAGTGCCCTGCTAGGATTTATTGTTTTTATTTTGCGACTAAAATATCCGGGGTTTTCTTACGTGTCCGGTTTTTTGTCAGGACATTTCGAATTTCAAAATAGTAACCCTATTTACGGCTACATCATGCTAGCCATTGTGGTGCTATGCGTATGACCTCAACATTAAAGCAGCCTTTGAATTTATTAAGGATGATCACGCCAAGGTTCGCTGACAGCTTGGCAACGGATAGCGACAGAGTATTTTCATTGTTTTGCTCTTTAGGTAATGTGACCTTACACTACGACATGTAACCTTTGTAAGAAAAGTTATAAACCCATATGAACTACTTGATTATGCAGGGTGTAATAAAATCACCCTGTATAATCTATCCAAAACGGGGGTTCTTCTCGTCAATATAAACAACTTTCACTAATGGTGACCAATTTCGAAATAGGTATAGTAATGTCGTTCCTTGTTTGCCTGATAACAACGGAATAATGGCTGTTATCTTAGCTATTTTTGTATTTAAAAGTAAACATTGCAAATGATGTTTTACCTTATAGGTTACCTACCTATAAAGTAAAACATCAGTTGCAATGTTTATGTAGGTGTACCTACATAAATTATCCGCTCGGTACATTATGTCATTGTTATCGTCATTGTTTTGTTGTTATTGTCTACTGCCAGAACTTTTCAACTCTTTTAGGGTTCCGTACTCGAAGGGTGCTAACGGGATAGGCGTCGAGTACGTTTCGACACATGATGAGCGTCGAAACGTACCTACTTGTGTAAGTAATGTATACAGAGTTACTTAAAAAATGCGCAATTCCCAAGATACCACGATTAGAGTTTATCGTTTACAACAACGTTTGTTCTATGACTTTCGAATTTTTTTGTAAATATCCAAACTTCAATATTTTTTAAACCATGTAACAAACATACAACATTCTTCTGCGACTGCGGCCTGCGACATTGGTAGAGCGTCTAAATAAATCTAAGAAAAATCTCACGGAACAGAACCTAATTAATGAATACCGCTGGTGCCACTTGCATTACTATAAGACACACTATTTGCAAAATTAATGAAATCTTTACGAATATATTCTTGTACAGAAAATGCAACTAAAGTGGTAAAATACCTATATCTCACTGTATCTCATGAACTTTAATATAATATAAGTATGTTTTTACCGCTCGTAGCCCCGGCTGCCTGAGTGATCTTAAACGATCCCGAAGGTTAAGCAACACAGGGCGCGTTCAGTGCATGGATGGGTCGCCGTCTATGCCTAACGCTAGTGGCATTTTTCCGAGCGGTTCCGTGCTTCGCAAGGCACGTTAAGCTGTTGGTGCCGGCTGCCGTCGATAGATGGCAGTCGTTAAGCCAAGTCAGAGGCCTTAGGGCGGCTTGACAACTTCTGACAGTAGACGAGCCACAAGTCTACAAGCCTCCACCAATCCGGACTTGGCCCCCGTGGTGGAGTATGGCCTATACCTTCCTCAGGGAAGAGACCCGTGCCCCTCGGTGGGGACATAATGGGTTGATGATGATGATGTTTTTATACTCAAAATACAAAACTAAGCGGCGGTTTTTGCTTTATCACAAAAACGTGAGATTTGTAGTCCTTATAGTATCACAACAAATCATAGAAATGTGTACCAGTCGAAGACCCCACTAAGGGTCCTGAAATAAATGAAGGAAACAACATTTAAACTAAATAGGTGACTCAAAACTGGAGTGCTGGTCCCAACACTTATGTATGCTAGCGAGACTTGGGTATGGCAAAAGAAGCAAGAAAGTAGGATTAATGCAGTAGAAATGAGGTCCTTGTGAAGTATGTCTGGCGTTACTTTGAATGACAGGATACGCAATAGTGTGATTAGAGAACGTTGTGGACTGAAAGAGGATGTAGTGACAAGAATTGAGAAAAGAATGTTGCGTTGGTTTGGACACGTGGAGAGGATGAAGGAAGAAAGATTGACAAAACAAATACATCGAGCGAATGTGGATGGAAGGGCTGGTAAGGGACGACCCAGACGGACATACTTCGACCAAATAGGGGATGTATTAACAAAGGGCAAGATAAAAAGTATCCGAAACCGGCGTGCGTGCATGCAACGACTAATGAATGTTGAGGAAGTGAAAGTGATCTGTCAGGATCGTAGCAAGTGGCAGTCCCTGGTCTCTGCCTACCCCTCAGGGATACAGGCTTGAGTTTATGTTATGTTGTCAAAACTGGGGTGGTGCAGAACCCTCCGTGCGCGAGGCTGACTCACGCTTGGCCGGTTTTTTGTTTCCATGCGGATCTAACTGATACAAGACTTAATTGGCGTGATTTTTTGTTTCCACGAAAATGTAATCCATGTTTTTTCCCTGGGAAATATTTCAATTTCCTTCTACTAGATATTCCAAGTGTTTGTGAGTGATACAGCATTTCCGTGAATTCTTCCTATTGTTTTGAATTTTTCATGAGGAGAGTGATAGATATAGAAATAGAAAAATTTTATTTGTCTTCAACATAGTAAGGCACAACAATCACTTATTATATAAAAAAAAAATGAAAATTTATTGAGTAATTTATATAACAGCATGTTAATTAGGTGTGAAGATAAAAAGGTACTTCAGCTCGGTAAACGAGTGTGCAATTATTTGCCGATTTTCAGGTAGTTTCTGTAGTTTAATGTTAGCTTGATAAAACGTTGTTAGATGTTTTTGAACTAAGCGAGATAATTGACAAATTAAAATAATTTTATTTTACTTGTTTTGGCGTCCTTCCTTACCATACCTTATCTTATTCGTATAATAGTCGTATTTATATTCATTATGTTATAAAAAAAACCTATTTAGAGGCTAAAAATTCCACCCATGCCGGGACTTGAACCCGCGACCTCTGGCTAACCGTGCGAGCGCTCTCCCAACTGAGATAATGGGCAAGTGCAGGCATCAGTGAAATTTTGAGCCTCTTTACAAACTTCTCTGTATTACGTACATGCAGCGACATCTGGCCGAAGCAATTTACATCACTTGCAGCCCCGAGTAACGAGGCTTGAAATTTCACTGATGCCTGCACTTGCCCATTAGCTCAGTTGGGAGAGCGCTGGCACCGTTTTAGCCAGAGGTCGCGGGTTCAAGTCCCGGCATGGGTGGAATTTGTAGTCTCTAAATAGGTTTTTAAAATTGTCCTCAGCGCGGATTAGTGCAACAAATAGAATATAATCATTATGATATCTTAGGCAATAGGAGATAGGTACGTATACATTTACTCACGATATTAAAAGGTTATAGACTATCAGCCACGTGAAGTTTACGGAACGATTACAATGCCCTTATTTTATCAAAAATAAACTGTATAAAAATGTATTTCGTAACTATTCAGCTTAGCACTGACTACTCTGGAATAACAAAAAACTTCACCTCGTTGATAACCCCAGTCTTATTTTGGATGTCTGCCTTGAAAAAAAAACTTCTTTCCATGCTTTCGCCTTCTTTTTAACAGACTTCAAAAAAGGAGGAGGTTATCAATTCGACGCGTATATATATATATATACGTATATATATATATATATATATATATATATATATATATATACATATGTGCCCAGTTTCATGACCAGCACATATATTTGGACACCGACTTCAAATTATACTTCTACAATACCTACATGTATAAATACTTCTAATTATTAAAATTATTTCTATCTTTTTAGTGCTGTAGTATTTCGAAGTCGGTTTCTATTTTTTATTTAATTTTTTTTATCGACTGTTTCAGTTATTTAAGGCCGGTTAAAGATAAGGTTTTGCAAGTCGCAGCGGCTCAGACGGGCGGGTCAGCGAACATCAGAGCAACCAAGATTATGGCCAGATGGACGCCTCAATAAAAGAACACGCAGCGACTAATGGCTGTTAATAAAGCGAAAGGGGTTTGTCTGGTTCGTGGCAATCCCTGGTGTCTGCCTACTCCTCCGAGATAGAGGCGTGAGTTTATGTATATAATATATTTGGTAGTCTGCCCTCCGCTGTTCATTTTGAGGTCCTTGGATGGCATTAAAACTCATTAATACTCCTTGGTCCATCTATCATTTCGTGAACAACCTTAATTCATCGTTAGAAGCTCTGCAAAATCATACGGAGCTGCTATTCGCTACTATCAGAAAGAGATCAGCGAACGATTATTTCGACTGAACTGTCTACCTAGGTTAAAGTGCTTATCTGCGGTCTTCGGAAAGGTCAACCGTTCGTCAACCGGTACCGATACGGTAGCTTTGTATAATAAACAAAAAAACAAATATTTGGAGTGTGGTGAGCGCGCGGATGTCAGCGTGACGTCACAATGGGCGCTGTTGACACCCGCGCACGCGCACTTCAAGGAAACCCTCCTTAATGGCTTGAGGAAAACCGGCCGCACTGTTTGTAAGCGCGTTCTTCACAGAGAGTGAGCCAACGCCTAATTACTGTCACAATATTGAATAATACGTGCTATAGTTAGCATTTCTTGCCTCTGTTACGTATGTAAGTGCCCAGCATTATTTATTGGGAAAGTTGAAAATCAAAATCATATTCGTCGTGTAATTACAAAAAGTTCGTTGTACTTCTTTGGTACACGAATTTAGTACTTACGACGTAGTCCAGTCATTATATACATGAAAAGGCAAAATTTTGGATATTACGCTGGGGGTAAGGGTAAAACATGCACTTCAAATTTTCGACCAAGATTTCCTATGTCCATTTCCCGCCATCTTGAAAAATGGGTTAATTCAGTTTTCTTACAATACAATTTAAAAAATTCTTCGTTGAGATGGAAAAATTTTGATGCAATACTTTTTTTGGTGCTGTTTTTACGATCTACAATAATTAAAGTTCTTCACATTTTTCACCTACCGTTCATCGTTATTGAGATATATCGATTTTTTGAAAAACCAAATTTAGGTAGTGATTAGTTTTTTGCTATTTACTTGTTTGTCGTGAAAGATGTCGAAAAAATTTCTAGTATTAAACTTGTTAAGTGTATGTATTCGTTTTTTTATTTTTTATTATTTTTTATAGTCGGTTGTCAGCGCGCTCAAAGCCCCAGTTTCGATTGAGCCGCTCGCACGGTTGTATCCAAACGTCAAAAGGGATGAAAAGTAGATCAGGGGGCTGATTCTCGCCCATGCGAATTGAAAGCGTACACGCAAAATATTCGAAGGATTAGACATTTGTCGCATAAAAATCAGTTTCACGTATTCTCACAAAGTCGTATGCGCAAATTTGCTAATCAATTTCGCTCGCTTTGAGGTGTCATCTTGTCGTATGAAATTTGAACGCATTCATTGATAGTTGACGTTTCTTGATTGGAAAGTCCAAAGAAGAAAGAGGTTAGGTTAGATTTGGAAACTTTTGAAAAACTTTTGGAGTGTGGTGCTACTAAAAATGAACAAGTTTGTAGCTGCTTATGTTGAAAAAATTTTGAGTGAAGCGGCAATAGCTTCAGCGACACCAAGGCGCCGTGCTACATGAAGGGTAGAGCCATTTGATATGAGCGACGCTGATTTTAAAGAGCTTTCGGTGTGAGCCTCCTCGTCTGACTGGCCGAAGCATAGCCAGCTTTCCTTTTTTTTAAGCCCCTTTAACCATTGTTTCTTTACTCCTTGACTTGCTCTGATTTCTTGTTTTTGCATGAAAAGTTTGTGATTTGTAAACAAACAAACACCACACACAAGTCGACGATCAGTTGACGTTTCGTTATAGGTTACATTTCATTTGAAAATTTTGAGAGTTAATCTTATTAAACTTTTAATACCATGTATTTTATACCTAAATGGTTTCTTTAGTCTATAAAATGACACATAAATTAAAATTTTGCCGCAAAATGTATCAATTTAAAAGTGAAATTGTAAATGTTATAAAATTCGATTAACTTTCAATTTACAATCGAGAAAATGGAACGTATGATTCACAGATAACTGTTTTAAGTCGTTAGACATTTATTTTTTCATTCGAATTCAATGTAGAATGGCGTTCAGAATACAGATTTTAGCTGTCGTTCGACTTTTTTATGTAGAATTTAATTCATACGCCTTAGAGTCGTATACGAATTATTTGCTAATGAAGTGAGAATCGGCTCCCAGAGCATTATTGCGATACAAAATGAATAAATTAACCTGCCAAATTACGAATCAAACTCATGGTTTATTAAACAAATATTTTTTGTGTAGCAAAAAATAATAATTAAAAGAGAATTCTTTTTAAATATTTTTCTCAGTTTGGAGGGTCCTGGCTGAAGAAGTTCCTCCACTGTAGACTCTTCGAGTCGTGATGACTCGTGAACCGCAGGAAATAATGCTTTGATGGTCGAAACATCATCATCATCATCGTCGTCGTCGTTGAAGAGAATGTCGATTCTGACGACGTTGTTGCATGTTTGCCCACTTCAGTGCAGGCAAATAACAGAGCAACTAATTTTTGGCTTTTTCGATCGATATCTCAATAACGATTAACGATAGGTGAAAAGTGTAAGGGACCTAGGAAATCTTGGTCGACAATTTGAAGTTAAGCTTTTATAGCTTATTAAGCCGAAGGCTAATTTTGGATAATACGCTAAATTGGGGGGCCAATTTAGCGTAATTAGCCTTCTCGGTGCACATGCATTTCTAACCCGTTGTTTCCGACGTAATGAATTAACGTACTAAAGTTGAATTAAGAATGTTAGTTTAATGTTTGCAGTGCACACTACTCCGTTACGTTAATGGTGGCTTTAGAACGAAAATGTAAGATTCATCATACAAATGAATTAAAAACTAACGCGTAAAACTCTACATTACTTTATTCGAACACCTACATTTAAGTAAGCAGCCACTGGAAACGTGTCATCTTTGTTCTATCTCAGACTGCTATTACGTGAAGCATTCTGTCTCGCTCGCACAATTTCACATTTTTAATTATTGTAATAAAATGAGAAAACTTTTGATTAATGTGGTCTGAGGGTTTGATGTATAATTAAGTTACGGACATTTTAAATATATTTTTGTTTTCCTAATCACAGTTTTTAATAAAGAAAAGTTGTTTAAAAAATTATTAATTTTGGAATCAAAGAACAATGGGCAAAATGCTTGGAAGGTGGTCCTTAGCACTTAGCCTTACATTTGAGTTTTATGGTAGGATTTGTTATATTACGTCAAGAATCTAATATAATCTTCAACAAAATGGAAAGGTTTTTATCAAAATCGAGCGGGCATTCGTATAGTCACTAACAAAAGTTAATGAAACTTACTAAGTTATATTTTTCTTAAATAAATGATTCTCGTTCGTATTCGTTGCAAATAGTTGATCTTAATGGTAGATCAATAATATAATGCTCTTGGTTATAGCCCCGCTAGGGCGGAGTTATAGGTTTTCCAAGCGGATCTTTTACTATTAATCCAGATGAACAACTTTATTTTAGGTTCACTTCCAAAAGGCATAATAAACGCTACGTTATACATTTAATTAACTAAACATATAGGGTGTAACAACATAGCACTAATGAGGGAACTACTTCAAAATCATGTGTTTTTCTTTTAAAAAACATACCGCAATACAGACAGTATAATAAAACGCCTTTATTACGCGCCGCACACATTTTTGAGGATATTTGATATTTTCTCAAAATAGCCTCTTAAGCGTCGTATTAGTAAAGCTCTTACTTCTGAGCTTGCTTTTGAGTGCCCATTTCAATATGCTGTTAGAAGAAAAACGGCAACTTGATGCGCACGCATATTTATGAATTTAAAGACCCACTTACGTAGCTTTTTGTTTTGACCGTAGTTTTGAATAGTATGATTTGAGTAATAATTTAGGCATTGTAAAGCTACACTCTGTTTTCTTCACATTGAGGAAACCTTCAATGCATTTTCTTAACAAAGGTTTCTAGTTAATCAAGTCTAGAGTCTATTCCATTTGGTTTAAAATAAATAAACATTTGAACTAATGTCTAATGACATCAAAAATTTTTATTATTTTCGATCTGAAACTTTTGTAAGCAGCATAATACAAGTCAAGCCGGACTTAAGTTAATAATGTGAATAACTTGTCCAATCCGGACTTGGCCCCCGTGGTGGAGTATGGCCTATACCTTCCTCAGGGAAGAGACCCGTGCCCCTCGGTGGGGACATAATGGGTTGATGATGATGACTTGTTTGAAGTTTGCTGCAGTTGGCTTTGTACGACTCCTTAACAGCTTATGTCCTTTTTGCAGCATTTGGTATTTGGTATAGACGGGCAGCAGCGTCTTCCTGAGATTCCGACCGCATACTGCGATCGCCAACCCGTCTGTCAAGCGTGGTGATTATGGCAAAACCCCTCATGGTTATGAAAACCATGAGGGAGGCCTATGTCCTGCAGTGAGCGTCAAATGGCTGATGATGATGATGGTGATGATTTGGTATTTTCATCTCGTTTGCTCACGATAATACTATTTAATGTCGTATAGTATTTTCCTGTTTATTTTGTAGCCAGGGTAAAGTATTGTTTCACCAGGGACTATATGTATTTTTATTGCCATGTTATTACGGATCTACATTACAAGCGACGCTTTCTACGCTTATACGTAGTACAATAAGTGACATTAACTTGATGATGTTCTTTTACCCTTTATCAGGGGCACCAGGCTCGAAGAAGGGACTTCAATTTCTCGCGAAACTTTTATCTTCTTTCATACTAGTCTATTTATGCAGCCTCTTTTTAACTTATAGCTCCAGGTAAGGCCGCCGTCTTTTGCGATGAGTTTACCACGTTAATCCTTGATTGGACAGGCTGATTTTCTGGTTTCTTTTTTTTTGGGATCCGACCGAGCCCCATGCTCTTTAGAGGATTGTTTTGCTAATAGACTTTTGAATAATCAGTTTCAATATTTGGATATATTTTGTGGCCAGTATATCCTCAATATGCGTCCTAAACATTTGTTAACAAACACCTGGAGTTTACTTAGTGATGTTTTTTTTACAAAATCTACATTTGATACTTGCACAGTAATCTAACTTGAAGTTCAAGTTAAACATGCTCATCTACATTTTGATGCATCATGTTTAGAAGTTTAGGGTAGATGCACCGCCCTAATGCATAGGTGGGGTCTGTACCGAAACAGACCCCACCTGCAATTTTATTGCAGACATGTGCAGAATTTGTGCCACTTTACTTACCATTGTCCGCTATGGTTCATAAAAGGAGGTATTCAGAAAATCACGAACGCGAACGAGGAAGTAACGAGTGGATTAATAACCTCCTTTTGTATTTTAACCCACTATATATCATACGCAAAATAATAAATATAAAATACAAATGATCGAAGTAGTCCTAGATCATTTAAATTTTTGCCTCAGCTTACGCTGCACAAACTTTATTGATACGCACCGCACTATCCCTATCTGCTCTTTCTAGTAGGTCTACAATGCTTCGGAGGTAGTTGAACTACTTCAGTAGTTTACGATAATGGGCTCATTTCAGAGGTATTTAGGCGCGTATATTTCGTCTTAGCAAATCACGTGTACGATTTATTTTTTCAGTTCGTCTGTCAGATGACACCCTCGAAACCTTGTGAGTCTTTGCGGGGAAATATAGTATCCCTACTGACTGAGTCGAACTCAGAAAGGAGTGGTCTTCTACTTTGTATTCAACTTGTAAACAAACAAACATGGAAATTTATTTCGTATACGCCCAATGTTATGATCAGTATTCTCTCATGTATTTTAGAACTTGGCTGAGTCTGCTTACTTTTAACATACGACAGATATTCCAACAGCCTATCAGTGTCCTTATTTTTGCGCCAGAGGTCGAATTTAGGACCAATCCGTGCATTTCTTTGAGATTCTGTAAAAAGTTGTTCGTTCAGATACCTATAATAGTTGCCCATAGTATCCCATACGGTTGCCCACAGTATCCCATCCTAGACGTAGTAGTATCCTAGATGTTACTTACTGTGCTTAAATAGATAAAACTTTTAGACGCGACTGTACACGAACCCGGTCTAATTTTCGTTTTTTCTTTTTTTATTCTTAATGTGTGACAAGACCTATCACAAGATATTATCAATAGTGTTTTGATAGGATAATGGGCACTTTGGTCCTGACTAAAGTGCCCGTTATCCTATCAAAAATTTAGTACAGGATAAGAAAAATATGCCTTGAATATCCGCAATTTAATTATCCATCAAACCGTCAGACCACATTCATCAAAAGTATACAACTTTTATTACAATCAATAAAAATGTTAAATTGTGCGAGCGATACAGCATGCTCCACGTAAGAACAGCCTTAAGAATTCGCCATCGCACCGCGGCGGCCCCCGCCGCGTTAGATCATTAATCTCGCTCGACCATTCATCGATAAAAATGTTCAATAAAAACATTTTGTTAGCGTTATTGTATGGCATTGTGAAATTAAAAGGCAGCATTGAACTTGAACGAGAAGTGTAGAACGAGTGTGTGTGTGACGTCACCACACGTGCTTGGCCGAAGCAAGGCCGCGGCTACTATGCACTGAGTTCTACAGCTCTTGCATTGGGCCAGTTTCTGAATTGAGAATTTCGCTAAGTAAATAGTTAAATCCTTCGTGGTTTAATAACCATGAGGGGTTTTGCCATAATCGCCACGAAGGAGGCCTATTGGAATAATCAAAAATCCCAGTCCACTCTTCCATTCATTCGTTCAGATTCATTCTTTTTACTTTCAATCATTCAATCGTTCATTCGTAAAAATGTCGGCCGCTAGTCGGTACTGTAAAATTAATAAAACAATTTTTCCACTGTTCACACGTTTTTCTCTGCGCCCATTCCAACAGGTTATGGGCCCAGGGCACGATTTAAATAAGTTATAATTAAGTTCCTGCTATCCGTCTAAAATACGGATATGAACAACGGAGATACGAGGCAAACGAAACATCCAGCAATTTAACGGCGAACGTCTTCAAGTCTTTGTTAGAAGAACTGCAAGTGGCCATCGTCGTTGAACAACCAGTGCCGGATAATCCAGACGCAATGTGGCTAAAGAAAAACCAAACTGCAAAAGGTACAATTATCGAATATTTAAATTTCGCGAAAGACGCTGCAACGGCCAAATCCATTTTCGATAACCTCGATAAAATCTACGAGAGACGAAGCCTGGCCACGCAATTAGCACTACGCAAGCAATTGCTGAATCTTAAACTGCAACCAAATGTTCCTTGCTTCAACTTGACCACAAAGTGAAGCTGAAAGGTGAACCTACAACAGAGATCAAGGTTTTGCATACAGGTCCGAGGAATTTCTCATTTCCAAAATCACAAGGAAATTTTTCTAAAAAAAAAAAAAAAACTACCCTCAACCGAACAAAAACTTTCATACCGGAAATTCAACTCACAAAATTTCAAAAATGTACTGCGATCACTGTGGGTGCCGAAATCATCTCAAGAATGACTGTCGCTACCTCAAGAAGATCCAGCAAGACTGGGCTGGGAGCAGCGGCAGCGGCTACAAGAGGACGGCGCACAACACGTTGTGCAACAATGACGAGGATTCGGGTGCCACGGATCATATTATGAATACACTTGACGTGTTTACAACGTACACGGAACTATCGACGCCTCTCAAGATCGGAGTTGCGAAAAACGGCGAGTCCATACAAGCCTACGGTAAAGGCAGCATAAAGGTAACAACCGATTTAGGTATTGAAGGCTCGATTGATGATGTATTGTTTTCGTCCGAGGTACGTCATAATTTACTTTCTGTAAGTAAGATGCAACGTGCAGGTATGACAGTGGTTTTTGGCAACAAACGGTGTGTAAGTCCATCATGAAGACAAGTGCATCATGACCGGGGAGAATTGCAACAACCTTTTTGGCTAAATTTTAAAGTAAATAAACTTAATATTCACTTGACTCAAAATTCCTCTGACGCCTATAGTTTGTGATATAGCCGACTCGGACATGTAAACAAACAAAGGTTTGGAATTTTAAAGGATAAAAATAGATGAAAGTGACCAGTCTTTGATAAACAATATAAACCCCAGCGATACTATTTGTGAACCTTGTATTCTTGGTAAACAATCACGTCTCTCGTTTGCAAAAACTAAAGATAACAATAGTAAACACCAGAATCGACCCCTTTATAATATTATTCACTCGGACGTTTGTTGTCCGATAACGCCTACCACCTTTGATGACAAAACCTACTTTGTTACTTTTATGGATGATTACACTCATTCTACTGTGACCTACTTAATGAATGCAAAATCGGAAGTGCTAAAATATTTTTAAAGAGTTTGTTGCCAGGAGTGAGAACTTATTCAATACGAAAGTCACAAATCTGTACTGCGACAATGGTAGAGAATATCTTTCAACAGAATTTAACGAGTTTTGTGTTTCCAAGGGTATCTCGTACCACCTAAAAGGTACCATATACGCCGCAACAAAATGGTGTGTCGGAGCGTATGAATCGCTAACCGAAATGGCTAGAACCATGGTTGAAAGTTCGAAATTAGAAAAGTCTTTTTGGTGGTAAGCCATACTAATAGCTACCTACCTAATAAATAGACTCCCTACTAAAGCTCTGACCAGCAACAAAACATCATACGAAATGTGGCATAATAACAAACCTAAAATTTGGTGCAACGGCTTATGTCCATGACAAAACGAGAAGAACAAAGTTTGACAGTAAATCGTTTAAAGCAATACTAGTCGGATACGACAATAATGGTCATAAACTATTCAACGTTCAAAATGGCCAATTTTTCATTGCCCGCGATATTATATTCGATGAGTCAAAATTTGTTCAATCAAGGCCGACAAACCAAAACACACAAATTCCCGCCAAAGTTGACAAGCCTATCGGTGATAATAAGTCAGCAGGCACGAAACACAAGATTCTTCCCGATGACCAATCGGATGCTGAGAATTCGCCAAACAAAATAAGGCGAAGTGAAAGAATAAAAAAAAAAACTACCCTCAGTCGATTATAAACAGATGAGCGATACGGGATCCTGCCTTTTCGCAGAAAATTGTTACGCTGATTATCACTTGCCAACCAACATTTCACCTATTTTTCACTTTGACAACAAACGATTTACAAATTTTTGTATGGCAACGTTTCATTTGGTAGGATTGTTGTTAAGCTGATTATTATAATGAAACAAAACGTTTTGGGTATTTATTATTTTTCAAATCTTTTACTAGGCCAAACAACTATTAGATGAATAACGTTTCGTCTGTGAAACAGTTCCCTTTTCGTAAATAGATGGTTTTGCAAACCTATAGGTTAGGTTAGGTTAGAACTGTGACCAACACACGCACGAGCCGAGCGAGCGAAGCGAGCGTGCCGCGGCAGCGGCCGGCGAGTGCTAGGAAAATTCTATCCATTTTACTAGGTTTTCCTAACCTTTAGGTTATTAATAGCTCAAACCCACATAAGTTACTTAACGAAACTTAATGCAACATTTGGTATACAATAAACAACTGAATGAATATTACGCTAAGTAAAACATACGCTACTTAAAAGTTGGCATTTTGAAAAAATGTCATTATAAAAAGCAAACCAAACAAACAGTTGGCAACTGCGAGGTTGGGAAATAAAAAAAAATAATAAGAAAAGTTGGCAAATGATTATTCCGCAAAATAATATTCTTCGAAACGTTAGTTGCCAAATGAAAATCGGCCAAAAATGTTTCTGCAAAAAGGCAGAGAACCGAGCGATACAGATTTGTGTTACTTAGCACTCACGACTGCTCAGCCGTTACCTAGTAACTATAGTGATATTTCAAACAGGGATGATAGTGACAAATGGTTAAAAGCTAAATAAAAATCAACCATGGGTTCTAGTGGAAAGAAAAGACCCCAAAATGTAAATATTATTGATTGTAAATGCGTATTCACGATAAAAATTAATGAGTTAGGAGAACCAACTCGTTACAAGGTGCGTTTAGTTACTCAAAAGTACCTTGAAGACTTTGATGAAACATTGCAAACGTTTGTACGTATTTCTACTTTTAGATTTATATTAGCGTTTGCAAATCAGCACAGCTTGCAAGTACATCACTTGGACGTCCAAACTGCGTTTTTGAACGGAGTTCTCGAGAATGACATTTACATGGAGGTGCTTGAGGGTGTTTTTGCAGAACCAAACCAAGTAGGTATGCAAGTTAAATAAGTCCTTGTATGATTTAAAACAAGCTTCTCGATGCTGGTACAAGCGTTTTGACCACGCTCTTAAAGAACTTGGTTTTAAAAATTCAGAGGTAGCCTTGTTTGTATATACTTGATAAAAAAAAAAAATGATGGTAATGTATATTTAATATTATACGTCGATGATTTGATTTTATGTACAAACCGAAATACTAATTTGAAAGACTGATTTGAATGAAATAAAACTACTCTTGGGCATTAGAGTAAACATAACAGAAGCTACAATAACTTTGGACCAGTCAGTCTACTTGAACAATGTTTTAAGCAAGTTTTCCATGAGTGATTGCAATCCGACAAAGTCACCGTTCCCATCAAAATTAGATCACTTGGCTCCGACACACACTTTGACGCTTCTTTCAGGAACGTCATAGGATGCCTTATGTACGCAATGCTTTGCGCACAGCCAGATATTTGCTCAGCAATCAGTATTCTGAGCAGATATCAAAGCAAAAAAAATTATAATAAACTATGGAAATGCTTAAAACATCTTTTAAGATACATAAAAGGCACTATAAATTTTAAGTTGACCTACAAAAGGTGCGACTATCATCAAATTGTTCAAGGCTATTCAGATTTCCATGCAGGGCAGGCGACGAAATTGATCGTAAAAGCACAACGGGATACGTATTCCAAGTGTTTGATAACTGTGTAATGTCATGGAATACTCGCAAACAAAACACAGTCGCCGCCTCCTCAATCGAAGCTGAATATATGGCTCTTTTCGAAGCTGTGAGAGAAGCTAAATGGATAAAATCATTGCTAAATAGTATTAAAATCAAATTACCAATGCATATCCCTTTATATGAAGATAACAACAGCTGTATAAGCATTGAAAAAAATCCCACTAGCCATAAAAGGTCTAAGCACATACATATAAAATATCATTTAAAACGTGAACAAATTACTAAGAAAGTAATAAAGCTAGAGTATGTTTCCATAGAACATCAACTAGCTGATATCTTCACGAAAATGATACCATCAGGGAAACTACTACAATTAAGATCAAAGTTAAGCTTGATTGAATTTGATAATGTTTGTAATATACCTAATGATTAAAAGGTACTAAAACAATTAAAACAGAATATTGAGAGCAGAATGTATAATTTATTTCTAATAATATAAATACATATTGTGATAATTATTGCCTAATCGCATTATATAAGACTAGAATTTTTGAGGGGGACTATTGGAATAATCAAAAATCCCAGTCCACTCTTCCATTCATTCGTTCAGATTCATTCTTTTTACTTTCAATCATTCAATCGTTCATTCGTAAAAATGTCGGCCGCTAGTCGGTACTGTAAAATTAATAAAACAATTTTTCCACTGTTCACACGTTTTTCTCTGCGCCCATTCCAACAAGGCCTATGTCCTGCAGTGGGCGTCAAATGGCTGATGATGAAATAGTTAACTGTAGTGCTGTCGCATCGAATTTCTCAGAAAAGAGCGTGACAAAACGTTACTTAAGTATTTACTTAGTGAAATTCTCAATTCAGAAACCAGCCCTAATTAGCCTCAGTTTTACTTGACTGCCGCAAACTGTGGAGGATATTTGTTAGACTTTAGCATATTATCGTTACTAAGTTTCGTTATTGCACACAAAACATGTTTTGTAAGTACAAAGGCGTATTTAATGCTAAATAGCATTTTCTATCAGACAACCAACGGTTTGTGGATAGGAATAAATAATAATAGTAGAGAGGGAGGGGAGGTAAATGTTTCATATATGTAAACAACTTTAAGAAACATTTAGAAAACTCTTTAAATTCTGAATGATTCACCGTTTTCCGACGTGAAGACTCTAAAAGCCGTTTCTAATATTTATTGGGATCACGTTGTGTTTAACTTTTGAAATGGCATACAACATATTGATGTTCTGTGTCTAGAAATATTTCCAATATGCCCAGATACGAACTTAGTACCAACAAAAGCGCGTGTTAGAAAAAATACAGCTCGCTTTCTGTTATATTGTAACAACAAAATGTGCCCGAGAACATTGGCAGTATTGCCAGCCACATGGAATATATCACTCAGTTATTCGAAATATTTGCGATTCCACATTATAAGTACATATATATGTCACAAAATCAACTAATTCGCTTGGGGTGCTACTACGTAAGTTTTCCACTGTTTGGAATTGTCCGATTTAACCTACATTGAACTGTTAAATAAATATTTTTTTTAACACTGGAATCGGCAAAATGGTTAACCGAATAGAGTAGACAGTGACGGAATAGGTAGAAGGGCTAGTTACGATGACACGGGCTACCTCAGTTTGAGACCAACATAGATAGTACGATGGCGCGAGACGCGTTTTGTCGTGCTAAAATGTCATACATAACTAATGTACTGGAAAGTCGCGACTTTTGACGTTAAAACTTAAGACATGCGTCATTGTGCTACCTTTACAGGACAAGTGATTGATTTGTATGGAAGTTATAATTTTAATTATTTTAATACAGAGGAAAAGAATCAAATGTCGCTATCGTGTCATGAAATTGGTTTGTTTTCTAGCTACCAATCCCAGACAATACCTACTTATTTAGTATTTCGTTCTTAGAAGTAAAGTCGATAGAAGTTCAACCTCTACACGCATGCTTTGCGTTTACGTTACGGGTGAATGAATTAAGCAACTAAAACGTTAAGGTTGATCTGCTTTCAACTGCACACCCCGGTCAATATTATCGTTCACAGTTCTGTCTGATGTTGACCGTTTTCTTATCATAAAGGCATAGAGACGAATACAGGTTGACAGTTTAAGCATGTAGGTGCTGTCATGTATACTTTATGATTATAGTCACATACTATAACCTTGGTAGCGGTGAAAAGAAGTCCGTACAACAGTACTGTTGTACTTAGTACATTATACACTTCTGATAAAAGTGACACGTAACGTTGCGCTAGGTGTGGGTTATACCTACCAGATAAGATAACTTCAACATTTTATTGATAAATACTTAATTTTAATTTTCACGGTCACTATGCAAAGGTATGTATTTTATTGTCAAATGGATTATTGTCACCCAATAAAGGACGTTTTATGAATGTTTCATTATCTTACGTTGTGTATTTGATATAGATAACGTAAAGTCAAACATGTTATTTCATTGAATTTCATGCTTATTATCACCTATATAGGACGTTTCATGAATGTTGTATTATTGTTTGTTGTGTGTGCTTAATCTCGTATGTTATAAGTAGGCAGATAACACAAAGTCAAACATGTTATTTCATGTGACTGTTAACGTAAAGTTTTATCTCCGTTATTCTATTTGAATGGCAACGGAGCATCAATATGCAACTATGATGTTATGTACCTACTCTAAAGGAGGCATGGAATACTTGCATAAGTAGTTTCGCAAGTAGTTGCAGTCTTACATTTCAGTTTGACATATGAAACAATCGAATTCCACCTTTGATATATTGTTAATAAGAATTACACAACGCAGTGGCAAATGTTAGGCGCATTCATGACTATGTAGCGGTAGTGCGAAAGTCGTGATGTAACTGACTTCATCGAACCGACAGCGTTTCATTGATTAGAATCTCAATGCAACATACTTAGTTTCTAAGGAGGTTTTGTGTAAGGGAAATCCTCTGATTTACAAATTGAAAGAAACAAACGTAGGTATAACTTCTCCCAAGGCTTGTGAAATAAAAGCTGAAACTATTATTTGCTGAGATAATGCAAAAACTGTTATAGTCCGCTCGCCCCGCATTTAATTTGCACAAATTAGTCGGTATAACTTGATTCACTCCGACATCGTTGCTGTCGCTGTGTGCGTATTCTTTTGCATTGTTTTTATTGGAATTACAATCAACTATTTACCTTTTAGTAAGCTCTTTCGTCTATTATACTATTATATAAACTCGAGCAACTCAGTGAAACTTTGAGGAGTGACTCAGAATAGCCTAGACGCTATTATATGCCTAATAGGTAATAGCGTAAAGGCTTCACATGGTTAGGTATGGATTGCGATGTATCTATTTATTATTTAAACCGTACTAGTAGATAGAAACAAATCCAAACTAAGGTTGCTTATTATTTTGTCCGATTGTTTGTGTTATTGCATTAAATTGATCAGGAAGGTAGCAGTTTGATTTCAAACAGAAGTTTATTTAACAAGGGCCGTGTTTATCAACAACTCTGCTGTTGCTAGCGCATTGTTTTCTTTGAAACAACATTGCCGAACTTTACCCCGGAACTCTCTATTTTCTTGCAGTGATTTGGCATGGAAACCGTAAAATATACTTCATAGAAAGAAAACAACATGATTCATGCGAAAAGAATGTCGCGCGAGACTCGCAAACTTTTAACGAAACAGTAAAGTGTCGTAAATAAATTGTTAGTCACTTGTAAGTGTTGTAAGTTTAAGTGTCAAATCGTCGGGTTTATTTGTGGCATACTCCCTATTCACTAACGAAAATTTGTATGGTTTTCTACCAACATTCCACTCTATTAGGTATGTTTTGAACTAAGTTTATAACCTCCTATGTTATAACTAAGTTAGTAACAGCCTGTACAACCAAATTCCATTACCTCTCTTCATAGACTACTATTGCCAATGTTAATAGTGAATAGACCCATGTTACATTATTGTGCAAGTTCATACGTCCATTGTTATTATTTGTGTTCATTCTAATAATCAATTATCTTCAATACCTACCTATTTAAGTAAACTTCCCTTTATGTAAGTATAAAAGTGTCTTATCTTGTTATAGATACCATTAGTTTACGAATATTTTACTTTCCCAGACTCTTTTTTTTATTCTCAAGCTTATTACCTATCTAGTGGTTTACTGTTCCCAAGTTCTCAATCTCATTAACTAAGTCTAAATCAACAATCAGCCTATTATACTCGTATATATGGTTGCCAGGTCGTCTAACCTAATAGCCGGACAGACCAGCCAGTTTGGCCGGACATTTGGGTTAAAAAGACGGACACCCTAAATTATGAAGGATTTTCTGTCTTAGCAATAATACGACAATTTTTTTTACGTAAAACTAAGATTTTCTTGATCATTGAATAACGAATCAGTCTTTTTTATTACTACTAATCATTCATTAATATTTTTATTTCCCAAGGGAAAACACAAAATTAAAATTGAGAAAATAAAATTGAACAAAACAAAACTTCTTTACTAATGAATAAAATTAACTACGAACATTTAAATATGACCATCTAACGAACAACTTGCGTACCACTTAGAACAAATGAGACATCTAGCGCAGTGTTGCCAGGCCCATTTTACGAAAATCTACCGAGGTGTGAGGTAAAGCCTAACAAAAGCCGGACAGGCCGGACACCGTTTAATTTGGCCGGACACTCGATCAAAAAGCCTACCTATGTCCGGCTTTAGCCGGACGCCTGGCAACCCTACTCGTATATAACACTCCGCTACTGCGTGGCAACATTCATTCAAGATTCAACCAGCATTCATTCTATTTCTAAATTCAAAATCATGTATTCTAGATCATAATTCTGTATCATAAAATAAGTTGTAATCAAGTTAAAATAAAGTGTTTAAAACAAAATCAGTCTTAAGCTCGATCACAACACCCAGTTTACACCAGGAGAGTTTCTTACTCTGCAGGAGAAACGAGCCGTAGGGTAAGTAAACAACAACGCATACTCAATATACTCATATGTATGTCTTACTCTGCGTCTACGGCAAGAATTTCACTTGTTCTCCACTCAGTTGGAAATTCGTCTCGCTTCTCGCATGCGAAGGAAGCACTTTCATTGTATAGTGAGCCTTTTATATGCCCGGAGGAGTTTATACTGTATGAAGTCGGCTTGGAAGCAAAACATCTACACGTGATCCACACCAAACCGCCCGTATCGATTCGGGCTAAATGTATGCTGTAACCCGAGACTTAGCGTGCTATTTTAAATATTGACGGAGTATTATTAGAAGGGAGAATTTCTAGTCGTGAGAATGTCACTTAGGTATTGGTCTTTTAACATGAAATGAGCTTCATATTAAGTGTGTCATGTCGTACCTGCTGCCTCTTGGTACGAGCCGAAAAAAAATCTTTCATAAAGAGCCATGAAGCCTAACAATAATCCATGAAATAAGGAAAGAGAAGTACAATGTAGGTACTGTTTTTTGTCATATAATACCAGTTCCATGCACGATTTCTAGATTTTAGAATAAGAATTTAAACTCTGGACTAATTTTGATAAGACTCAGTGTGGAATATTTTTGTCGATATGTTTCCGCAACGATCTAGTTAGTCATTAAAAGATTGATTTTTAAAATTCTCAAAGATATCAGTTTCTTTAACAAATATTGATCACCGTTGGAAGAAAAACTTTGAAATTACTTTCACTTTTAAGTGGAAAAGTAGTATCGTATTTTGAGAGTTGTTTCTGGATGTAAAGCGTAACCAAGACGAAGCTCTCGCCAAATCGCTAGAACTCTGTGTTTGAGATAGGTGGGGTCTCGTAACCGTCAGGAATGTTAGTGTATAAACGTACTTTATTATCAAGGCTAATACAGCTGTTAACGAGTAGACATCACTCCGTTGGCGGTAGCAGCTCTGCCTGCTTGATAACTTTGATAACAGTAGAGCTGCCTCACCACTACATTCAAGCGACTCTACACTATAAGCAAGCCACACGTTAGTGTGCGTCTCCATGCAAGCTTGACTTTTCCGATGACATGAGACCTAGCGATATCTTTGTTTTGTTTTGTTCGCAAGTGCCAGTTTATCTGCTAACCAATGGCAGCCGTTTATTCCATTTTATCATAGCGCTTCTATGCTACCAATCGCGGATTATTATAGCACTTCGAGCCTTATTTTTAGTTGTAAATCTAAACAGGGAAGATAAATTATATAATTTTATGGTTGGTAGCTCATAGGTATTCCATCTTAATGTAGTCATTTACATGTTAAGAGCGAGGATAAAACGTGGTCATTAACACTCAAGCTATTAGTGCGTTGACCTCTTAGAATTATTATAAGGTTAATTAATATGTTTACGCGGAAAGGCGAAATACTCGTAGTAGCTTGTTTACGAGGCGTGGACATGAGAAGAAAGATGCGTGACATTATCGTCTTAGATAACTTGAGTAATATTTATTTTGCATGACTCTATTTGTGCTCTGTCACCAGTACATAAAGCAAACTTCACA
Organism: Yponomeuta evonymella; assembly: GCA_963969515.1. Lineage (NCBI taxonomy): Eukaryota > Metazoa > Arthropoda > Insecta > Lepidoptera > Yponomeutidae > Yponomeuta > Yponomeuta evonymella. The sequence continues at coordinate 7,158,402 of OZ018353.1, forward strand.
GACTGCTAGATGTTCACTTCATAAGTAAAATATGAAATTCCAATTACATGCCAAATTCCAAAGCTCATTTGCCAAGCAGTTCTCCAATAACAGATAACTTGTACTCTTCCGTAGATTCATGAAATTTGTAGTAGAGGCCTAACAAGCAAGTACCTAACTATTACAGAAATCCGACATAGCTTGTTAGCAGGCGGCTTTGTCCATTTTTGTTGGGCCAGCTCTTCTTCTTTTATCTTGGTTTGAAATTAATATCAGAAAATCGCGACCCTACATTCTAGAGGTATTATTGTATATCTCCGTTACTTCAAATTTGATACGGGAAAACTCGTCGTGAAAATGAAGGTCAAAAGAAAGAAGTAAGGTCAAAAGTAAGAAGGAAACATCTTGCGCAAGAGGCTGTAGCTGCAGTGCAAGGCGTCAGCCAATCGCATAGCCGAAACGATTCTCTCCCTCGTCTCCCAAAAATTAAAATTTCGCATTATTCAAGATCATTATTTCATCATCAATTCTTTCATCATCGTCCATCATCATTTATTTATTGATAATTTCTTTTTTTCTGGCTGTGCAATAAAGTGTTCTCTATCTATCTATCTATCTATCATTGCCGGCATCTGTACCTACCAAACTTTGTTAAACGTCACTTCTAAAAACAATTTTGCTATGGGATATAATAGGATGTATAGTTGAGATGGAAATAATATTGCCTAAGTTTTCTCTTTATTGTAGGGTAAGTAAATAGTGTTTGGTGTTTGTGTTTGGTAAGTAAATAAGGAACTATTATACCACAATATAGACGGCGACTATTGTATAGGCGAGAGGCAAATAAATGTACAGTCCTTTTCTTTACTTAATATTGTTATACTCGAGCAACGAGTTTTTACGACTTTTATGGAGTTGATGAGTAATTTCGTGTAGGTAGAGCGAATGCAAAGCGATCAAGTTAAAAGGATATAAAGCCGGTTTGTAATGTTTTTACTATATTTGGAAAATTCAATTACAGTACTTCCGAATTGAGGCCCAAAGTCAATAGTAAAGTTATTATAGTTCACGGAGATTCAGAGTAGCTATTTTGTATTTTTCGTCTAATCCCATATTCCACTCGTTTCCTAATCGAATAATTTCAACTGTACAACGAATGAATGCTTCAAATGAAGGACTTTACTAAGTAAAACAACATTTCATCAATCAAACCGCCTTTACTTGTCCAGTGCTGGACATAGGCCTCCCTCAAAGCACGCCACCTCCTTCTGTCCTCGACTATCCTCTGCCTCAGATCGTCGGTCCAGCGAGCTGGTGGGTGTCCTGCGCTGCATTTGCCAGTTTGTGATCTCCACTCGAGAACCTTTCATTCACCAACTAAACGCGAGTCGAAAGATACTAGAGCTGGAACAAAATGCGAGCCGATGAGCTTCTCAACAATAGTGAACTATGAACTGTTAAATGGAACTACTGCTTTTAAGGAAATTAACTAAATAACTTTTTTCTTTTCAATGAAGCGTTTTGTGCACATCTATTGTATAAATAGCTACACTGTCCACTAAATAAGGTTAATTCATTAATAATTGACAACAGTCATTAGCAGTAATGTAGGTGTAGTAACCTGCCTGATTTCAATGTAGAATGGACAAAGGTTTATTTGGAGTAAACTAGACTAGACGGCCTCGTTAGTCTAGAGGTAACGTTTAATTACTAGGACAAAGATTGTAGGTTCGATTCCCACTGGAGGCCGCCGTACTTTGATTTGTACAAATGGCCTCGTCTGGGTATTTCGTCTGGGTGATGTCCTTATCTCGTTACCATGTAGCCGGGTAATTGTATTTTGAAACAAGTGATTGTGATGTGTGGTTAAGTTTTTTAAAAAGTGCAATGGTTTGCAAACAAATCGAGCATTGTCTCTATTTTATTTCTTAAATCAAAGTAAATTTTCCATCATTTTTCACCGAAGCGAATTGCAGTGACCTACCTAAATCTTATAAATAGACGACTTCGTGTTATTTTTGCAATTCCTGTTATAGACATTAATTTATTTGTGTCTATCATTGTTAACTTTATGTCTATGTATAACCACACAGTCTTAAAAAGCGTAGGTACTCGTGTTGTATTATATAAAAATGGAATTAGTTAGCGAATACAGCCCGAAATCTGTCATCCTGACACACCTCTACACATAGTATTTTCCCTCGCCGCTCTACACATAGTATTTTCTTATTTGACGGCTCGCAAATAGGATTTCTTATTTTCGCGACACTCTTCTTCCGAAACGCTTTTAAGAGAAATCTTTATGGTAGCGTAGAACTCATGAAAGGAAACAATTTTTACAATCTATAGGGAAATAAGTATACGGCAGACATATTATCAGTAATAAAATGGGATGCTCTATTACCTAATATATAAAAATCGCGTGTCGTAGTGTTTGTTATCGAACTCCTCCGAAACGGATTCACCGATTTTTATGATTTGTTTTATGTATAGTTGGTAGGTCTGAGAATAGGTCGTAGGCTAATTAATATGGCAAAACAACGTTTTCCGAGTTAGCTAGTTTTAATAAATATTTGTATTTATGCTCGAATTATAATCAGCTGTATGTACATAAATAAGCAAGGGAATACAGATCACAATCCGCAGTAGGCATACATTTCAATAGAGTTGGAAATGATCCTACCAAAAAACTTACTTACCTACCACTGCTCAGCTCTATCCAGCAGCAAGATAAAACTGGCCTAGCGTGTACCTACCTATCAGCAAGCGCCTTAGGACTTCGTAAGTAGTTTTTTTTTTCAAATGTATTTCGGAAACAAATACCCAGGTTTTGTTAAATCTCTACATTATTTTTATTAAACCACTTTCAGTTTCACGCGATGATTATGGGAGAGGAGAGTTATCAAAACAAAAGTTACAATTTAAAAACTCAAAAACCTTTGGCACTTCGTTTTAGCGAGGTTCTGACAGATAATGAAGGCGTATTGTATGCCTGCGGAACCCTATAACACGACTTGCTGTACAATGTTTATATTATACAGCTGAGTGGGGCCGAAAAAAAGGTTTTATTAGGCAGACAGACATTGATACAGGTAGAGCGGGCAGAGGTGATAGGGACCGGGTCAGCGCGGGGGCGCGGGCGACGAGCAGCGCGCGGAGAGCGCTCAGAAACAACCTAAATAAAGCAGGACTGTCGGGCGCGGCACACATTCACGCTCACCCACACACGCCCAGCGGCGCACACGGCCGCGCGCCACGCACACACCAGCGCCGAGACGAAAATAAAATCCACTCGTATGCGCCATGCAAATAGGAAGGTGGCCGGAGCACGCGAGCCGCTAGAATGAACAGGGAATCTTACGTTTCGTGTCACTGTCGCAAGACTGTCACGAACGCTGCATCACCTAGCACTGGGATCCTTAATGGTCACAAGAGCGGCTCATCCGGAGGGCGCTCGGCCTCGGAACTGCGGTGCCGCTGGTAACGTACACTCCGTGACGTCCACGGTTATCCAGCACTCGCGGGACTGTGGCCAGTCGAGGGTGACGTAGGCGGGAGCGCGAGCGGCGACGAGAGGTGCTCCGTGAGCGCGGGTCGCGGCGCGACTGAGTGCCGGGCGGCGGCGGCACTACGGAACCGTGTCGTGCGTAGTGAGTGGCCGTGAGGCGCGGGGACGAGGAAACCCGCCGCGAGTACGAGCCCGGCTGGGGCGGTGCGGGGGGAGGGCGCCGCCCGCTGGCGGGGGGCTCAAATTAATCACGTAGTAAGTACTCCCCCCCGGACGGCCAGCGCCAGGAGCTTGCGCTGCGATACATAAATAAATGCCGATGCAGTGGGTACCCTGCCGGTGCCAGGCTGAAACCGGACACTCGGAGCCGAGTGAATTCCTGAGTGATCGTTGCCACTGGCTGGCTGCGTTTGCGCTACCGGCTACCAACTATAGGCTACTGTCATATGATTATAAGTATTATGCGATATCGTCTGAAAAACTCGTAACATTCATGCCCTCTACATTTCATTACATTTTCAGTCGTTTTGCCTACAACATAAATGTGTTTGCCAATGTTTTTGATGCTCTATCAGCAGCAACCAATATAAATAAGGATAAGTTGTCAAGTCTAAAGCCCGTTTACTATCTGAACGTTTCCAAACAGGGTTTCCCCGGCAAGACTCTCCACGGACAGAACCGGTCGAGCGACTCTACACCTCTGACGTCACAGATGAAGGCACTATTATTACATATTTGTATTTTATAGTATACTTCCACCAGCTATTGCGCGCAGCTTAGTCTGGGCGGATCAGTTTTATCAAGGAAATTTCTTGTATAGATTTCAAATAGATAAGTGGAAAGAAATTCCCACAGAACAGGAAATCCCACTCGTATTCGCGATCATAGATTTGTCAGGATCGTGGCAAGTGGCAAACCCTGGTCTCTGCCTACCCCTCCGCGATACAGAAGTAAGTTTATGTGTGTATGCAAAAAAAATCATCTACGGGGAATTGACTACCAATTTTCGGCAAAACTAAGCAGTTTTTGACTCATCTAAGACTTAACTAACGTGGAAAGACTTTGTCGTTGGTCTAGCGGTCTGCTTTACTACCAAAACAGTCAGGTGTATTTCCATGTTTGTGATGTATTTATCTGGTTACCATAGCACCAGGGTGGTTACCTAATTTAGGACCAGGCAAGCGATGTGTTATGTCGAAGTTATTTTTTATTTTTTTATCAAGTATGAAATAAATGGCCGTAAAACACATTAAATAGTTCCTCTTCCGACATTTTATCTCTTTCGTGGTTGTATTGTGTTTAAAGCACCTAATTTAAACACTAAACTACGATTATTTTTATTTATATTTGATTGTTTTGTACCAAATAAACGTTTTCTATTCTATTATACTAAACATCAGCTTACTTTTTACGTTTCTTCACATAAAACTCACGCCTTGGTAAATGAATTGCAGTGGTAGGCAGAGACTGATGCTGTCAAACATTATTTGTGTCATCAAAATTAATTAGTCGCTGCATTCACGCTCGCCGGTTTCGCGTACATGCTTAAAATTGGTATAGCAATTTTAAACAGTGAAGATTTGCACATATACCTACTAATCTTAATCTTTTACATATAAACTTGCCAGTGGTTCAACCTTTAACCCAATAAAATCAGATAGGAATCTTCCTTTTTAGCCGACTTCAAAAAAGGAGGAGGTTAACGATTCTTTTTTTGTTCAATAGATATAACGTCCCGTTGTTCCCATTTTAGTTTGGTGAAGATCTGATGAAGACTTTCAGAGATGGAGAACGGAACTCTTCAATGGACAGCACTAAATAATACCTAATGGCGGGCCCCATCCTTTAGTTATATCGGTATATTTGAGCTGGCAAAAGAGCACCTGTGCACACAACAGAATGTGCGACAGCTATAATATAGCATTTACGGAAGTTGATTTGTTTCATAAGTCAAAGCAGTGCTGCAAGCAAATGTTCACAAGAATCCTGTCAAATTCATGAGCTGTACCGATTTGTTGCGTTTACTTCTTCCATGTTATTAATGATTGTTTGTGTATGTATCTCTTTCTAAAACATTTGCTTTATTGTTTGTTAATTTTAATCTTAGAACTAAATCTAGAATCCTGTATTGCGCCTCTTACTTATTTATTATATTAAGTATTACCTATCTGTGGGAAATGCTTAGGAATTGGCAAAATGTACTATATTGACTCTAATATTTTTTATGCTATAAGTTTGTCAATTCTGTTTTTTCTCCTTAAATAAATAGATTTCATAAAATAGCTTATAAGTAGTCCCAAGGTAATTTGGTGATGTAATGGTGAAGACTTTCGGAGATGGATATTGAGAACATCAAATTTTAAAGCAAGGAATTAAGTAGGGTAAATTATAACATAAACATTTACATACAGGCACATACATTGCTTCTGGCCCCACACTAGGATACCCTGTGTCGTGGGAACCAGAAACAACGACATCACAAACATGTAAACATCCAAGACCTGGGGTTATAAGGGACTTGTTTATTTTTCTCCCGCTCCCCACTAAAAATTGAAAAATAAAAAAAAATAAATAAAAAATAAAAACCGACTTCCAAACAGTATAATTTTTAGTCGGTGCCCAGTTTCATGACGAGGTCATATATTTTGGGCACCGACTACAAATTACACTTTTACAATACCTACATGTATACATACTTCTAATTTAAAGCGATTCTTTTCAATTATTTCTAACTTTTTAGTGTTGTAATGTTTTCAAGAGTGTTTTACTTTTATTTTTTTATTATCCGGAAACAGTTAAAATTGAAGCTTTGGTAGTAATGGCAGGTCAGATGGATGTATTTGAATTCTGCTTTTTAGACGTGAAAGCTACGAACAATATATTAATTATTATTATGATTCCTTATTGCTTAAAAACAAAGTTTTGCGCATAGGCGAGCTCAGTGCTACTTAGCATTATCAACTATCATTATGTCTTGTTTTATTTCAAATCCTTTACGATGACTGCATGTCTAGAAAATTACTTTGTTTTCTAAGGTACGTACATTTGTGAAGTTGAAGTAGCAATACCACCCGCTGACGGTGAAGGAAAACATCGTAAGAAAACCCGAGTGTCTGTTCACATAACTCAGCACTTGAAATTCCCAATTCGAGGTAGGCATGCGTGGTAATTAAACTCATACTCTCTATCTGAGGGAAGACCTGTGCCCCGCAGTGGGACTTATATTAACTACATAAAAAAAAAGACTGGAAGAAAATTATTTAAAAAAGGGGTGTGTTTGTGACCACGTCATGATAAAAGCGAAAACTTCTAATATTCAGCGTCACCGACCGACTGAAGCCGAATATATCCGATTCAGTATCAGTCTCACCGACCCGAGATAAGATAAGATGGGAATATTCTTAATAAAGAATATTCTCATCTTATACAATAGTACGTAATAGTACACCAGGAAAAACACCAAAATAAAATATTTACAACGGTACAGTACAATTGGCGGCCTAATTGCTTATTAGATTAGATTAGATTAGAACACTTTATTGTACACACCAGAAAACAAAATACATTAAAATGCTTACATGTCTAAGTTATAACAATTTTTTCCAGACAACCGACGATGGAGATTTACTGAAGAAAAGGTGAGACGGGTAGTCGGTGCAAATATACCTAAATATTGATTTACACCCGAGCGTGATAGTTCGGTTTCGTTCACTGTTCAGAAAAAGTGCGCCTAAAGAAATATTCACTTCATAAACTCTAATTCCGTGTGGCGCCGGATTAAGAATAGCGTCACTCCATTTCCTTCCGTGGATGTCGTAGAAGGCGACTAAGGAAATCAAATACCAGGAGACGGGCAGCAGCGTCTTCCTGAGACTCCAACCGCATACTGCGATCGCCAACCCGCCTGCCGAGCGTGATGATTATGGCAAAACCTTTCATGGTTATGAAAACCACAAATGGCTGATGATGATGATGAAACTCTAAATAATCCTTGAATGCAATTAAAATTTTACAGCAACGCGTCGTAGCAACATACATCAGGCTCAGTCTGCACGTTTAATAGACCCAAAGTAAAGCTCGAGACCTTCATCCTGTTCTTGGCTTGGCCGCCCTTCTGTGATTGCCCTGGTCCACCTGCAGTCTTCCCGTCTTCCAGACCAGCGGCCCGACTGTCGGACGTTATCATTGAGTCGGCGGAGGGTCCATAGATGAGGATGGCAGGGGACTGTGAGAGATGGCATTTAGGGAAAAAGGCCTATACCCAAGAGCAGGCAGCTGTGGGCTGATGATAATGATGATGAATGCTCGAGATAATCCACACGCAGTAAAGTGCTGCCACCGTGCGTCAAAGGAACTTTAAAGGCAGTCCTTTGTTACGGGGAACGGTACTCAATCGATAAGACTTCTAAATAAATGAGACGACCTTCCAAGCAAACGGCTCGGAAGTAACGCACCCTTTGTGCTAAGAAATAGGTTTCATTCACGACGCGTAATAATGATCCTGGCTTAAACGACCAGCGTCAAAAATTAAAAAGTTGAAAAATGAGTACGCATTACGAGAATTTAAAAATGGAACGAGTGAAGTGTTAAGGATACCCTTCGCTCTAGTATCCCTATCGCACGGATGTTGTAATTTAACATTTTAATTTAGCAAATTTATATTACTGTAAGAGAATGAGTAGGTAGGTATACTTTTGACAGATGTGGTCTGACCCACTAGAAAATAAAATTGCGGACTGTCTTAACATGTCCAAATTGTATGTACACAGTTTTTGATTGAGAAACATGGCGTTATAAAGTTAAAAATTTTAATGGATAATTTTCTTCGTCAAAAATGAGTAATTTAATTTAATAAGTAACAGAATAGCAAAAATCTGAAATGACCATAATTTATCAAAAGCATATTTTTTACAATAATTGAAAATGTTAGAATGTGCTAGCGAGGCGGAATACTAGACGTAATAACATGAAAAATATAATTCTCGCTCGAAAACATCTTCAAATCTAAGCTGACTAGAGATTCGGTCGCGAGTCACTCGGTTGGATGTAAAACTTGTATTTTACTAAGAGTGCGCCTGCGTTGAACTCTTTCGTAGGGTCATGGCCGCGCTACGAGCTACGAGCAAGCAAGCGTTGCATTTTGTACGAAAATATAAAGGCATGTTTCGTTTTTTTTTTGTTACGAAGGATTATTTTCAACAAATTAACATGTAACTAATTTGACGTAGACTGATGTGCATTTTTGGATAATAAGTATTTATGGGTGCTTAAAAAGACAACGAAAAAGGTAAATAATCTTGACAATAAGATATAATCTTGGATATAATATTTAAAGACAAGTGTGGGTAAACAAGGTATATTATATTCTTCCTCTTAATGTGCCGTCTTCTATTGCTGCTATACAAGTAACGATATATCGTTGCGATTTCATTCTGTGCAGAATTGAACGTTCGTAAACGCTTCCGATATCCCGCAGACAGACACACAAATTCCTCGCGTAATTTATGTATCCTTAGTGCGAGTGGAGTGCTCATATTTTGTTTGTGGCCAGTCTGGGAGGGCAGTGCGCTATTTTGGCCTCAGCCTACGCACATCTTTATCACATACACTAATACACGTATATCTATTTTGCTGGTGAAATAGGTTTACTCTCGTTTTACGTGCTTTGTTTCGGGTGAGTGGCCAAAACATCTCCAAAAGAGCTATATTGGCTATCCATAATGGAGTGTTGTAGCTCAATTACGCGCACCAAATCCTGAGCGATTCCAATCGCGTAACTGTCAAATTCCATACTAATTTGACAGTTAGACGATTGGAATCGCTCAGGATTTGGTCCGCGTAATATAGGGGCTGGTCCCAACACTTATGTATGCTAGCGAGACTTGGGTATGGCAAACGAAAAAGAAAGTAGGATTAATGCAGTAGAAATGAGGTCCTTGTGAAGTATGGCTGGCGTTACTTTGAATGACAGGATATGCAATAGTGTGATTAGAGAACGTTGTGGACTGAAAGAGGATGTAGTGACAAGAATTGAGAAAGGAATATTGCGTTAGTTTGGACATGTGGAGAGGATGAAGGAAGAAAGATTGACAAAACAAATATATCGAGTGAATGTGAATGGAAGGGCCGGTAAGGGACGACCCAGACGGACATACTTCAACCAAATAGGAGATGTATTAACAAAGGGCAAGATAAAAAGTACCCAAAACCGGCGTGCGTGCATGCAACGACTAATGAATGTTGAGGAAGCGAAAGTGATCTGTCAGGATCGTAGCAAGTGGCAGTCCCTGGTCTCTGCCTACCCCTCAGGGATACAGGGGTGAGTTTATGTTATGTTATGTTTCGGGTTTTGTCGATTTTGACGTGACAGTGACAGTGTCGACAGTATCGCTGTATATGTGGAAGAAATTTCTTTACAAATAGGTACACTCTGTTATCAGTGTACAGCGTGGGTGGGTGGAGGACCGGTAAGGGACGTCCCAGGCGGACATACTTCGACCATATAGGGGATATAGGTATTAGCGAAGGGCAAGAGAACAAGTACCCGAAACCGGTGGGCGTGGTATGCAACGCCTAAGGAGGGTTGATGAAGTGAAAGAGATCTGTCAGGATCGTGGCAAGTTGCAGACCTTGATCTCTCCCTACCCCTCCGGGATACAAGCGTGAGTTTTTGATATGTTTTTATGTTACAGCGTAACATAAGTATGGAGTGAAACTTAAGTTATCAAATAACGAAATGTGAAGTAACTCATCCACCATCTTTTGTTGCGAATTGTCATATTTATAGACCATCGTGTCTCTCTACAATACACCTATACAATACATCCTTAGGTCATGGCTGACCGCAGGATTTTCATACAACTAACATGTTAGCAAAAACTGCATTATGTTAAGTCGGCCAATAGGATTAGAGTGACATTTTTTTACGTCATTACATTACGCAAGGATTTTTGCACTTGCGTCAAGCAATCAGTGAAATTTGCTTCGCGAGAGCTGTCTAACCAACCCTTCAAATGCAAAGATCTTACGTGTTACTTTTGCCAGGCCGTGAAGCAACACAGTTAAGCTGACTCCGCTGAAACATGTAACTGTACACGAAGCGTGCGAGTCTTTACGAAAGCCGTATCACAATCGAGCAGTTTTCATAGTAAACACACGGAGCGGCGGCGTGTGAAGATTTATTTTTCACAGAACTACAAAGCAACAATGTGGCTGACTGAAGTAGGTCCGGTCCGTCTCGGAGTTCAAAGCGGCGAGCTCATTAGCCAGCGTGCATCGCTTGCGCGTTCACAATATAACACTATTCGCCTCGTAGCGGTTCAGTCATACAACGTGTTATTAAAAAAAAATGAAAACATGGTAACCGTTTCTTTAGTATCGGTAGTTAGCGGTTAAAACGCTTGACTAAGAAACCGGAGACCGTGGGTTTGATTCCCACTGGAGCCCGCTGAACTTGATTTGTACAAATGGCCTCAGTCTGTGCGTAGGTATTTCCATGTTTGTGATGTACTTGCCTGGTAACCAATCCATAGTAATCTGTATCATGTTTAGCTGTCTTCTACAAAGACAGTCCCTCACCTCACCCATGGCGAGTACGTATAGCTTGGAATGGTGATTGGTGCAATCTTGATACGCATGTTGTATAATTATGTTCATTAGTTTCTTAAAGCCCCGCGTGGCATATATCATGCGCCAAATCTATCGCTCTTTCATCCTTACATAGAATTCTCTATGGACGGCGAGTAGACGTTGTATTACTATTAATTATTTCTATACAAGAGCTAAATGGCGCTTACAACTTATATCGCTTATTTATGTCAATCCCAATATTAAAGTTATCCAAAGTAGGATTAGCGAATACTTGAAGCGATACTTTAATGTCAGCAGTTTTCTAGAAATAATACTAGGAAGATCTATATGCGAAATTTGTTAAAGTGCAATACGAGAATGTAGATAATTACCGAAAGCTGACATGTCGATTCGATTCTTGTCTCTTGCACGTGGACAGTGTTTATGAGCCTGTGAGGAATAGAATTTACGCACATCCAAAATCACGATAATAAATCGTGATTTTGGATGTGTGTGATTTTGTTCCAGGCTGCTTTTTTTTCGAAATGCAAGGACCTGTGTCTGATACTTCAAACTTTTATCTGTGATTGATTTGATTTGATGCCTAAGCCATTTTTAGGGTTCCGTACCCAAAGAGTAAGGGACCCTATTACTAAAACTCCTCCGTTCCGTCCGCCCGTCCGTCTGTCACCAGGCTGTGTCTCATGAACCGTGATAGCTAGGCAGTTGTAATTTTCACAGATGATGTGTTTCTGTTGCCGCTATAACAAAAAATACTAAAAACTGAAAAATATAAATATTTAAGTGGGCTCCCATACAACAAACGTAATTTTCTTGTCGTTTTTTGATTAGTATTAATAACGGCAACAGGTAGCCGCTTGAAATATTCAAATGTTGCATAGATAAATGGTCCGGTTTTTTGTTTTTAGAAAAGGTCCTGGCAGCACTTTTAACTTATATACTCGATATAACTTATATGGCCCGATATTAGGGTTTTCCACGTCTCTCTATCCATGGCAAGTGAAGCAGTTTAGTTAGTAATCCGTTTAAGAACAAAGCGTCAGTTTAATATTTTGTGTTCCGCAAACGTCTACAAATTGATAGAGACAAATGCCGCGCTCTACGAGACGAGTACCTACTACGAGTACGAATGTAGTCGTTCGCAAAGACGAGACAATCCAGTTATGTAGAAGTGATGTTTCCAAACATATTTTTTGGAATGAGTAGCGGAAGGAACCAAAAATAGTAGGCAGCGACAAAAACGAGTCTATAATCATGGCATTGCTGGGAACAGGACATAAATTCTGTGACGGGACTCTACGAAGCTCACTAGCGCCACCAATTAAAAGAAAAATATCGTTTTTATCAGATAATTTTCTAGTACTTTTATTAGTGTGAAATAAGTCTTTGTGAAGGTGTCGACGAAATCGGTGTGGAGGACATCATCGTCATCATCATCATCACTTTTAGTAGAGAGGAAGCTTTATCAACAGTGGTTTTCCGCTGGTGAGAGATCAGTCACTTCTGCTTCATGAAAGAGCAACCTAATCTAAGGCGTTAACTATTTGTGAACTGCGATTAATTCAATTTTATTGTTCGACCACCGTGCGGTACCTAATGAGCCCCATCTGCTCTGTCTGTCCCAGAATCTTGCCAAGTCCTAGATAACTCTGGGTGGCTTTTGTTACTGCACAAATGTCACTAGCACGGTAATATTAACGTGAGGTATGCCTTTGCGTGATCAAAGTTGTGATCCAAAGTCTGCATCAATGTGTAGAGATTTTTGATGGCGATTTTTTTTGTGTCTAACGACTTGTACTAACAAGGCAATAAAGACAAAAAAAATCACCATCAAAATACGCACTGAATGTAGAATATAGTTTGCCAATTTTAATACCAGGTGGCGTTGACGGTATTCTTTATCGCGATATCCATAATGCCGTGATGCATCTGCAAACTGAAGAGTTTGCACCAGCATAATAGCATAATCAGCCTATATGCGTCCCATTGTAGGGCACAGGCCTTCTCTCAAGGAGAGAGTATGGGCTTAATCAAAACGCGCGCCCACCGCGGATTGGCGATTTCAAGCGCTGAGGTATGTGAATAGCTCAGACACTCAGGTTTCCTTACGATGTTTTCCTTCACAGTTAGCGTGTGGTATTGCTACTATTGTACATAACTTAGAAAACCAAGTCATAGGTAGGTACATGTCCGCACTTGGGATCGAACCTGGGTCTCTTGCTTTCGAGTCCGATGTTCTACCCACTAGGCTACCAACGCTCCAGATCTTGATCAAATTTAAATGGAACAACTTCTGAGGTACCTCTAACAAAAAAAAAACCGGCCAAGTGCGAGTCAGACTCGCGCACCGAGGGTTCCGTACGAATTTGTAGGTAGGTACTTACATATTATAAATAGTTCAGGAATCGAGTCTCGCAGTTTTTCCGAGCTTTTACCGAATTTCAGACAATTTTTCTCATGATTTAGTTACAAATGCATAGTTTTCAGATTGTCCTCTGTATTTATAGTATAAGACGATATTTATAGTATAAGACGATATTACTTACCAAATTTCATAGTTTTAGGTCAACGGAAAGAACCCTATAAATTTTGATTCCCTTGAGGAAGAAAGATTGACAAAACAAATATATCGAGCGAATGTGGATGGAAGGGCCGGTAAGGGACGACCCAGACGGACATACTTCGACCAAATAGAGGATGTATTAACAAAGGGCAAGATAAAAAGTACCCGAAACCGGCGTGCGTGCATGCAACGACTAATGAATGTTGAGGAAGCAAAAGTGATCTGTCAGGATCGTAGCAAGTGGCACTCCCTGGTCTCTGCCTACCCCTCTGGGATACAGGCGTGAGTTTATGTTATGTTATGTTGAGTGTCGAAACATTAGTACATTTTTTTGCGGCATAAACGGCCGGATGATGGACAAGATGGACAGATGACCTCACCCAAGTGGCAGGAAGGCGCTGGATGCAGGCCGCTTCTGACCGGTCTTTTTGGAAATCCATGGAGGAGGCCTACGTCCAGCAGTGGACTTCTTGTGGCTGAATGACGAAACGGCCGTAACATTTTTTTACGTTAACTTTGAAGTTTGATTTTTTATAGCTTCAAATGACTGTAAAACTGAGTATTTAATAAGGTTTTAATTTCAACTTGATACTTCCACGTGTTCCCGAGATAAAGGGTCTTTATGTTCTGTGGTCTTGACAAACAGACGGATGGACGGAGGGACGGACGGACGGATGGACGGGTTAAGGTACGTACCTCTAAAAATGAATTATCGCTGAACTGAACATTCTAAAATACATAAAAATATATTATATAAGTATAGACGAATATGCCTCACATGTTCTCTTCACGATTGTTTTGTTTTATCTCTATTGTGTTGACGTTCGTGTCTTTTGTTTGTGTACCTTTATGTTTACGTTGTGTTTCTGTGACAATTTAAATAAATATCCTCTTTCTTTCTTCTTTCTAAATGAAAACCTCCTTCATTTTTTGAAATTGGTTAAATAAAGGAACGAGCTCTCCAAAGTCCAAATATTAAAAAGACTGGCCAGCTGTTCCTTACATTAGAATTGTTTCTTCAGATCTTTGCTTGAATTCGTTTGTCTGATTGGGAAAGTTCATGACTGAGAAAAATAAGCTTTACCCATCTCAATTTGAAAAGCCTCGTTATACTTTTTCGTCTTTTTGGCATAGCGATGGCAAACCAAGTCCGCTGTCGTAGTCTCGTCATACTAATAGGCTAGTTGATAAAAAATATACTTTTCTCTCATTTATAAAATAAATAAAAGAAAAATCGGTTAGAACAGTAGACAAGTTACATAAATGTGTAGCACCCACACTAGGCATAGGTAACCTGTCGTGGGCACTAATATTCTTAATATAGTCTTACATAGGTGTCTCAGCTTTTAGTAACAATAATAAAAATTAAAATAAACTTATTTAATTAGTCCATACTATAGTTCAACAGTTTTATGTGTTAGGTGTGTCTCAGTGGGTATGTATGTGCGTATGTCTCAGTGGGTATAGTGAGTGTGTGAAGGAGTGTGTGAAGGAGCGTGTGAAGGAGTGTGTGAAGAAGTGTGTGTGTGTGTGCGTGTGCGTGTGCGTGTGCGAACTTTACAATAATAGTTATTTAATAAGTAAATAAAAAATAAGTTTTGAGCAAAAGAAGTTTTGAATAGGTAATGGGTAAAGATTATTAACTTTTCTGCGTTTTTTAGAAATTGCAGACAAAGTGTCTGTGGCGGCAACAATGTAGATACAGCCTCACTCAAGTCGTGTGCGCACTCTCCGCGAAATAACAGTGCTTCGTACTTCCATCGATTGGCCGCTGACTCGTTCAACACGCTGTGCCAGCAAGATGTGCTTTTCCTGTATAAAAAGAGTCACCACCCAAACAAGCGAAAGTGTCATTCGTAATCATGCGGTGTTAGATCAATATAACTCTGTGGATGAAAATTTGTCGCAAATCTTGAGGATGAAAATTTGTATCGTCAAAATATATAAAACTGATAAAGATTTTTCTCTATAACACTTTCCTAACATAATTTAAATGAGTTTCTGGGAATGGCTTACCCGAAACCGGAAGACTTTAGACACCTTTCCCTAAAGGGCGTGACCGACCTCGTAGAGTACATCGTCGATTAGGCTTAGTTCAAGGGGCAGACACAACAGATCCCACTGGGTCGAAGTGCATGTCGCCGACTAATTGATCGCGGACTAACATAATCTACAATTTATTTTTTTATAACTCTATCGAGCCCCCACATTACGGGTCATAGTGGCCACCACAGAACTTTCTCTGTTCTGTGGTGGCTACAATGGTAGCCGATCTCTAATAGGAGTTGGCATGACCAGAAGAAGAAGTAGCAATAATCCTTCAAAGGGATCCAGTGCAGCCCACTGTTTTGTCGTGGGACCCCATTTTCGTCTGCCCGGTCTTCTTCTTAGCGTGACAGCCCGTTGTAATGTGGATATGTGGTGTTTTTTTGAGTGCAATAAAAGTATCAATAAATAAATAATCCTCTAATGTATTAAAAATATCTGTCAACGTCAGTGGTTTACCTGTGCTCTTGTAAGCTTTTGTTTTAACAGAATAAGCCCTCTAGTTTCGTCTTCGCTCGAATGAACGCACACTTTTCGGAAAAAGATCTATAGCACGGTTTTGTGAGGCAATTAACGACTAGCTTTAACTACTTCCCGGTAGATTCTATTGCGAGAAGGAATAAAATCACTCGGGCAGAGACATCTCGAGAAACGTTTTTCTTGAAATTGTTTTGTTTGATAATGTTATTGGTTCGTTTCTTATTTATTAGTATTGTGACGTAATCCAAGCTGAACTACTTTTTGTTTTTTAACTTTTATGAAGCTACACACGCTTATTTTCCACAATTATTTTCAAAACAGGAAACATGTGTCATATAAAATTAGTTAATCTTGTTTTCTTAGAAATTGGAACTTAATATACATTTTTGTCTCCAGTAATTAGATCCTTAAGGAACAAAACGTCTGAAACTCATTCTCGCTAATGTGTTATAAAATAATCAAACGGTGAGTGTAGGAGCGTCTATTTAAGGGCGCACTAAATCAAGAGGCAAAACGTAAAAGATGCACACACTCACTTGTCAAGTCTCGTGTACAGAATATCTAAATGCATTAACAATGTTGATAATCCCTGCGCTGACTAATGGCTCTCGTGTATAAAGGCCCTGCGTTCACAAACAGTTCTATTCCCGTACGCCCTTAACTTTCTTACAGCACAATTTTTTTAGAAAAACATTAAGGTAAAATTTAAAACCGGCCAAATGCGTGTCGGGCCATGCGCAGTGTAGGGTTTCGTAGAAAGAGGGTGTTTTATCTGCTTTACAGAAGTAACAACTTCATCAACGTAATTTTCAATGGATTTTGTACGAAGTTTTCCTTTTATAAGTTGGTCGCCTATTAATCGTTAACTTGTAAAGCCTACTTAGCCTTGATAGTTTTCTTTTTAAGTTCATTATATGCGCTACTACCCTGAATTTTTTACAATCAACAGTTTCTATAATCAACAATTTAGCCAGGAGTGGAGGGACGCCCTACTCGGACAAGAATTTGCGCTTTAAAGCTTAATATTTCGCAAACGGAACCCTAAATTAAAAAATTATCTTTCTACACCCACAATATTTTTAAACGACAATCCAACGATAGCCTACTTTAGGTGTAGGGGGAACCCAAAAAAAAATATATATTTAAGATTTTATTGTACTGTTTTGTGGGCATGATTAATATGTATGTATATCTATGCCAAATTTCAGCTTTCTCGTATCGTCTCTAAGCTAGGCCACGGACAGACAGATAGACAGATGGACGGACGGACATGGCGAAACTATGAGAGTTCCTTGTCGACTACGGAACCTTAAAAATAATACTGGTAAATCAATATCGGCGAAAGCAATGATATACTTTTGGCTGACTTTTGACGACGCAGGTTCATAAATAGATGAGTAATTATACAGTAACAATATCCCCTTATAATACATCCGAAAATGGAGTTTTATACTCGTCAATACATTGTTTAGCTCTGAGATTGTGTTACTTTGGGAAAAAGCTCCATATATTTTAATTCCTTAGGTACAAACTTTAGTATCTACCTACTACATTATTTGTACATTCGAAACGAAGCATAAACATAAGTAGCCTATACACACCCACTGCAGGGCCGTCTTACATAAAACTACAACTCATAGGTTTGTTATGACAATTCGATGTACATTGACTAGGCGAGTCTTCTGGAATGTCTTGGGTTAATCGAATATGCATAAAGATAAGAAAAAGATAAATAATTTTATTTGTAAAACATGATTAGGTAATTAGTTGTTGTAACAATTCATTAAGGAAGTCCAGCACCATTTGTATTCAGCCTATATACGTCCCACTGTAGGGCACAGACCTTCTCTCAGAGAGAGAGTATGGGCTTAATCACCACGCGTATCAACCGCGGATTGGCAATTTTAAGGGCCGAGGGATGTGTACACCTTCTGAGGTGTTTCCCAGGTTTCCTCACAATGTTTTCCCTCACAGTCAGCGAGTGGTATTGCTACTATAACTTCACAAATGTTTGGCTATTTAAGACGTAGAAATGTTTAAAATTTAGAAACATTATTGAAGTCATGCAATAAGAGAGAAACATTTTATTATGCATGTCACTTCAAAAACTAGGAATAGAAATAAGTAGTATGTCGGCAAGTCATACAATTCAATATGTCAAATCAAAATAATGAAATTAAATTTTATGAAAATGTATGTCCAGAATAATAAAATGTCACTTTAAAATACAATACAATGTTCATTAGGTATATCATTGAAGTGTCACAAAATTTATAAATTATTTTTCGGTCAAAAATTCGATCATAGTGTAATAACACTTTTCATACAATAAAAGTTTGAGTTCCTTTGTGTTTGAATGAGGTCTTTGGGTAACTTATTGTAAATAACAGCCCCCATTTAGAATATATACTCTTTTATACAGATTTCATCCCTTTGCATTCTTTGGCTGACTTGTGAAACACGTCTAAAGATGTGCGAATTTAATTTTACAAACAGTGAAACGTCCAAAATGTACATAGATGGTAGTATTAGGGGTTAAAGTATGAAATTGCCGTTTTATTGCAATAGGTTCTTTGAATTGACATAGAATCTTCATGGTTTGAGGTTTTCGAATGAAACTTTTTTCAAATGGTTTCTATGATGTTCTTTTTTTAAAAAATGTGAAACATTTGAATATCGACTTTCAATTGTTTTTGTTATTCAATTAAGACAAGAAAGATGGATACTGCGAAAATTCGAGTGATTATGAGGCACCCATTTTTCGTATTTTTTTATTTTATTGATTTGACGCAAGTGAGTCAATATTGTGGGTAAGGTAACGTTAAACCATGCCGCTAATTCCTGGGTAGTTTGACTAGGGTCGGCTTCCACTATCTCTCTTAATTCATCGTTATTCACCTGTGTGGGCGGTCTTCCTCGTGGCTCGTTCTTTAAGTCGAAATTTCCATCACGAAAGCGTTGAAACCAAAATCGCACGGTGCGTTCATTAGTAGACCCCTCTCCAAACGCAGCATTGATATTGCGGGCTGTTTCTGCCGCGTTAGTTCCGCGTCGGAACTCGTATTCAAAAATCACTCGAATTTTCGCAGTATCCATCTTTCTTGTCTAAATTGAATAACAAAAACAATTGAAAGTCGATATTCAAATGTTTCACATTTTTTAAAAAAAGAACATCATAGAAACCATTTGAAAAAAGTTTCATTCGAAAACCTCAAACCATGAAGATTCTATGTCAATTCAAAGAACCTATTGCAATAAAACGGCAATTTCATACTTTAACCCCTATTATTAGGATTTTATTATCTATAAAGTAGGGTTTGCAACTGTCGGTTCGTGTCAGCCGAAATATTGATCGTATGCTCCTTTTCTAAGCTTTCTGCTTTCTGAACTATATCCCTATCGGTTGAATTACTCCAGAATATTAATCGGTATCGTAACATGCAAGCCATAAGGCTGTGGATATTACTGCATCAGTGTTTGCAAAGTGGCTAAACCTGTGTAGCTAATTTTTTTGCATAATACTATGCATAATATCAATGTGCTCTTTCCAATTTAGATGCTTATCCAATACTAAACCTAGAAATCTTGTGGTTCTTAATTGTTATTTTCGATGTTTATATTTAAATTAGATATACGTGGTAAGCGTCGGCTAAACTTCATCAAGCAGATTTTGCGTAAATTAACCTTTAAAGTTATTTTTTGTTTGTTAATTTATGATGGAAAGTAGAGCTTCATTTATATCTTGTTCGTAATTTATTTCATTATTCATCTGCAAAGAGGGATATATTATGTTGGGTAGATCTGGGCAAGTCTTTAATGTACAGTATGAAAAGTAGAGGGCCAAGAACACTACCACAGGTACACCGTTTAATATTAGGGGTTAAGTATGAAATTGCCGTTTTATTGCAATAGGTTCTTTGAATTGACATAGAATCTTCATGGTTTGAGGTTTTCGAATGAAACTTTTTTCAAATGGTTTCTATGATGTTCTTTTTTTAAAAAATGTGAAACATTTGAATATCGACTTTCAATTGTTTTTGTTATTCAATTTAGACAAGAAAGATGGATACTGCGAAAATTCGAGTGATTTTTGAATACGAGTTCCGACGCGGAGCTAACGCGGCAGAAACAGCCCGCAATATCAATGCTTCGTTTGGAGAGGGGTCTACTAATGAACGCACCGTGCGATTTTGTTTTAAACGCTTTCGTGATGGAAATTTCGACTTAAAGAACGAGCCACGAGGAAGACCGCCCACACAGGTGAATAACGATGAATTAAGAGAGATAGTGGAAGCCGACCCTAGTCAAACTACCCAGGAATTAGCGGCATGGTTTAACGTTACCTTACCCACAATATTGACTCACTTGCGTCAAATCAATAAAATAAAAAAATACGAAAAATGGGTGCTTCATGATTTGACTGATCTGCAGAAAGAAACGCGTGTTGAAACTTGTGTTGCCTTGTTGAACCGGTACAGAAATGAAGGAATATTGGATCGAATTGTAACACGTGATGAAAAGTGGATTCTTTATGATAACCGGAAAAGAAAAATGCAATGGCTGACCCCAGGTCAAATGCCACAATAGTATTCAAAAATCACTCGAATTTTCGCAGTATCCATCTTTCTTGTCTAAATTGAATAACAAAAACAATTGAAAGTCGATATTCAAATGTTTCACATTTTTTAAAAAAAGAACATCATAGAAACCATTTGAAAAAAGTTTTATTCGAAAACCTCAAACCATGAGGATTCTATGTCAATTCAAAGAACCTATTGTAATAAAACGGCAATTTCATACTTTAACCCCTATTATTTCTCTTTCATATGATTGGTGGATCTCCTCTCGTTTAGTTTTGGTGTTTATTTTAACTACTTCTGTGTATTGGATCCTATTGATGAGGTATGACTGAATTAGTTTAAGACCATTTAATCTGAAGCATTTTACTCAAGATAATGTTATGGTCAACCATGGCAGAGACAGACATTGTATATTGAATTGTCAAAGTAAACTATAAAATGAAGGGCCCAGGATGCAGGTCTTCTCTTGGGCAGTGTATGAGCGTTCACTTTGTATGCTCACCGTGGATTGGCGATTTCATGTAATTACCTCAGACACGACTACAATCGAAAATAAATTGTTAAATTATTTGACGTATGGGAAATGGCCCAACTCCTGAAGTATCTGAGAGCGGATTAATCCGGCCTCATTTCCTATAAATCATGCTTATTTTGCTCCTTTGCTTGCGCGACTAGTGGATTTACGAGATTGCTTCGGCAAGGAGGCGAAAACTTGGTTCGACGGAGTTTACTGAGTAATTTCCATAATGGATGTAAGGTAGTGTAGAGGGCCTAAAACAACACTTTTTTATTTTCTTCCTATTAACAGCCTGAGGAAAGGAGTGAGGTGTTAGTACCTACAAATAATACCTTAGTAGACTCCGAATGCAGAGTCTCCATAAACGAGGTCATGAATGGAGATAAGATAAGATAAGATAAGAATGAGCGAAGTGGAAAGAAAAAACAAAACCATGTGACTCTACCACCATGTGATCTAAAGCTATGAAGAGAGAGAGAAAGAAAAATTAATTCCATACTCTCTGAAGGATGAAACACACCAACGCGGTGGCGGTGGCGGTGGCGGTCCATACATACGTTTGTATGGACCGCCACCGCGTTGGTGACTTGGTGTGCATCATCCTTCAGAGAAGGCCTGTGATCAGCACAGGTAGCACGCACCTGTACAATAATTGTCAAGTTCTGACATCCTAGCGCCACAAATCGTGGCACTCCCGCCTTCATGATACTTGTTCTGCAGTGGAACATAAAGGCTTCTTACGTTACTGCTGTAACATACGCAGCAGTAAACGGGATAAGCAAGGAAGATAATAAAAAAAAGAAATCCCAATGGCTCAAAAATTAAAAATAAAGTTTATTATTATTATTATACTTTATTCCACACACAAGAATAGAGTACAGGAATGGTAACAAAAGAAAGTACATTTACAAAGGCGAGTTAAGATGTCCCTCGCAACACATCAGTCAGAATGTGATGGGAAATACTCATAGTTCTTTCCCAGCGTCACGATTTGACAGTAAACAAGTTACTTTAGGCCAACACAAGACAGGCTTGACTGTAAACTATTTCTGCTTGGAACCATTACTATTAATAAATAAATTTTTACTTTTACTTTTTACAACTAGACAAAAACGTTATCAACTTTGTAAGGACGTCCAGAGTTCAGTCATCACTTGTGTGCTTTTAGCTTCATTGCGCATCTTCTCTTTCCGTTCGTCATCCACGCGAGCATGTTGTTTCACTTAGGGCGAATTGCGCCAAGTGTAATGGTCGCCGAATCGGGTTTGGCATAAAGTTAAGCTTGATTTAGGCTAAACTAGTGTATGTGAATATTCCGTAAGACTTTGTAAATATTGCGTAAGACTTTGTCAACATTGGGTAAGACCTCAGCCCTCCAACTAGTCACCACAGGTCACAGGTTAGAGCGAGCAACTCGTGCAAATAGGGTACCAAAAATCGACCGTTCTGATTGGTCGCCCGAGAAAACAACGGCCTGTGATTGGTTGAACGGCCGGCCCGAATTGTATATAAACCGGAACATTTCCTCCATTAGCATTAGCCTTCAGTTAACTACCTCAGAATCTAGAACAATAAACAGCTCGTTCTTGATAGAACCACTGGAAGTTTTCATCAATCTATACAGTCCAGAACACCAAGTCACTGAGTAAGTAAGTAAATTAATAAGAATAAACTTTCTTTGACAAAATTACAAAGAATTACAAACAGTAGGTACATAATTAAGTTAGGAAACTACAGAACACATGATTGACAGGGATAAAATTCAGGGTGCAAGGCGTTTTTGGACTTATTACCTAAATAGAGCTTACTCCTGAATAAACAGTCAGGAAGTGATACCAGATAGCGTCGGCGCAAGCCGGCTTTTAGTAATTACATAATTGTAATTTCCTCAAAAGGGACCAGGTTTGATTTATATTGTGTAGTGTTTACAAAAGTTAGTTCGAAAAGTGCGTGAATTATAATTTACAATTTCTTCGCTTATACCACCTTATACTTATAAAAGTCGTGGATGCACTGGAGTTGGTTCAGCAAACAGTAGTAAAACGCATGAGCAAAAAGATGTTGTTGCCTACAAAGTATACATACACACGCCTCGTCATTAGTCAAATTAATCTCCTGTGACTTCAGCGTCGCCCGCTACGCTGCAACGCACCCGTGTCGCACTGCAAAACAACCAGCATTGAATTCCGATCCAGCTGCCAACTGTGGAAAGCTGTGGAAAGGTCTCATGCCTCGAGCTAATTGACTCTGTATATGTAAATTAGCTTGAGGTAAAGTTGACTGGACTTTTGATTGCGTGAGAAGGGAATTCGGGGTACAACTTGCGGTAGTCGAGTCGCGCCTTTCCGCCTATCGCCTAATGTATGATTGAGAGATTCGCGGCTAAGTAGGCTTAGCCGACTCTGCAAGTTTTGCTAGAAGAAATCTCTTACAGAGATAAGCTCGCCTTTGTACGTTGTATATCAAATAATCTCTTGCTGAATGTCTCGTGTGCAATGAACTATAATTTCTACTTAATTTCTAAGAAGGCTCCACCTGTTATCAAGAGTTCCTTCCAATTATTCTTGTTTTGGTTTGTATAAATTATATTTATTGATATTACTTTGCCCATGGGGCTATATGAGCCTTCGGCCTCGGTTTGAACCGAGCTCTTCCTTCGGCCTCATGCCAAAGGCCATGGTAGTGGGGTCACTAACGCCGCTATATGTATATAACGCAGCTAGCAAATGCAGCGTAGGACGACGATGATCTGAGGCAGACTGCTGGGAGCAGCTGGACGGGGACACAACAAGTATATAAAGAATTTGTGTGCGTGTGGAGCGGTCTATGTCCAGCTGTGGACAAATATGGGCCCATGAATTGTATTTGATTGAATAATTTATATGATAGAACTGTCGGCTTTCAAGCCAATTGACAGTATAAATAAGAACGGTACAAATAGTGTTCAAGAGCCGGTAACTACTCATCCAGCCTGGCCAAATGAGAAGTGTGCCCCAGCGGCAGCAGTCCAGTGATAGTTAAAAACATAGATGTCTTACTAGCGCTAAATAATGACCCCACGTTCAATTGTGGGAAGGCGGGCGGGGCTCGACAACTTTGTTACCAGTCGGAGCGACTTCAGTATTACCCGACAAAATATCTATGAACCTGCCACCGTCAAACCGCCATCTTGCGAGGTACCGATATATTTCATCGGGTTATACATCAATGAAGTCCATGGTTTGACGTTTTTGTATAAAACAAATCATCAGTTACGCTGTCACTTACTATCGCTCAATCAACGTTCAAGTCGTCACGCATGCCGCATAGAATAAACCAATCACACAGTCATTTTCTCTACATCACATCTTGCGCCCATTTCAGTGGTAAAGACTAATCGAGAGGTCTGGGGCGTTTTTGAGTGTGAATTTTGTGGGAAGAAATACTTCTATGTTGTTTTTTATTTGTAGGCAGTCTCTCAGAGAAAGAGAGAGAGAGTATGGGCACAGGAGTAAATTACGACGCATGGCTACTTCAGATTGGCGCCAAAATATACATATTAAGCAGTAAATAATTAGTATGTATGTATATGAATATTATGAATTAAAATTTACTCATTCAATCTGTGTGAGCATTTATGTTACTGTCTAGCATTCGTAAGAAATATAATATCCAAGCGTATGCTTATTCCCGCATTCATTTAACCGCGTCTTTGGGTACAGCCAATATCGAGTCAACCTTAACATTCTTATTTACATTTTAATATAATTCAGTTGGTTTGAAAGTAATTCAGTGATACCTAAGTTAGTTGCCAATTTTTCCAATTCACGTGCGTCAAAAGCAGTCGCATGCCATGCTATCAACGAAATCAAACTCTTGGCACAGCTGACTTCATCCATTCATGTATACGCTGAATTATTGATAAGTGCTGTTTATAAAACTGTTGCGAAAACACCTTTGGCAAACGGCGCATGTCCGTGGCGAAATAGAACGTAAACACAACGAGGCGACCACAATAAGTAGGTAGGTGTTAACTGAAAATAGATATCCCAGTAATTAATATACAGGGTCTCCTCTATTCGGATGTACCTGTATGGGGATACCAGTACTTTAATTCTACTTGTAAATACGAACAAAGGTAAATGTTAACTTCAGTAGAGCAGCTGATATTTTTTTCGCGATTTCGATGTTTTCCTCACACTAAGAGTTGTTCGTGTAAAATCCCCCATTTTTAGACGTTTATAGGGATTTCGTTACATTCTGTACAGGGTGTTCCAGAAAGTTTCATTAGTACTTTTTTAAGGAGAAAAATACGCGAATGCGGCGACTAATGAATATTGATTGTCAGGAGCTTTGCAAGTAGCAAACCCTGGCATCTGCCTGCGCCTCCGAAATACAGGCGTAAGTGTAGGTATGTAATATGTACTAATAGTCAATTTTCTAACGTGAATTAAAGAACCAATCTCGTTCATGATGTAAGTAACACATATAATAATTGTCTCCAAACAAACTAAACTGTGGCAAAGTATTTACCATTGCCTGCTACTCCGGGTCTTAGGTGTGTGTTACTGTTGATATGTATACACTATGTGTCCATAATTTTCGGCGCTACGCGGCGACGTGCGTTATTCGTCATTTGGGTGCTAACAGGAATCTCCCAAATACCCCTCCCCCCCCCCAACTCACCGCCCCACCCCCCGCGTACCTACCTACGCAGCTGAATCATTCATAGATTCACCTTGAATTGGGTTATTGGGACGAGCATACAATTTGGTCCTCAATCTGCATCAAAATAAAAGTTAATATCGCTTTCTTTGTACAGTAAATGTTTTGAAACATATTAGGTACTTTATAGGTATTATCAGTGGAAAGCGCTACTAAATATAAAGAACCCTGAGCGAAGTCTGTATGTGAATAAGCAATTTTGGGGAGAACACGCTGTAACTTTAGAGCTCTTGTCAAATATAAAATTGCCGACCTCTCTATATAAGTCACGCTAGTTAAAAAAAATAAAGTAGGAACAATGAATTCCCAAAAAGACTGCCAAGAAGTATGTTGAGGTTTGGAGGCGAAATCCCCCCCAAAGTAAACTAACCAGCGTTACAGAGCAATCCGAGCCAAATAAACAGAAAGGGAACTATTTCAATTGCCTATATAGGTCAGGCGCGGTCGCGGGGGTTGCACCGACCTGCTAACCTAAATGCAAGCTCGCAAGGGCAGGCCACCCCCGGATCCCAAAAACCACCCATGCTTGACTTCCAAGCTCGACTAGCGATCCCCCGCACTGTCTCAAGTCCTTACAGGCGACAGGGGGACGCGGGAGGTCCGTGTAGAGTTGGTCATGAAGTAGGCCTAGGTCCCTAAGGGAAAGCGAATAATGTTACTAACGAACGACCCACAGCGAGCCAAGCAATTTACTGCAGTAAAAAAATGATTACTGTCTACTAAGGAAGTATCTCGCAAAATGTGATTTCGTAACATACCTATCTAGAAGTTTTTTCTGGTTTAATGTACCTTTATCTCTCTGTCTTTCTTTATAAGCGAAGACTTGTAAATCTTGGCAAAAAAGATTAGAAATTGGAAAACATCTAGTCAGTTTATTAAATTCCGTTAAGTACGATACTATTTTAAACGAAATTACTTTAGCTAAAGTGTACAATGGAACGTATGCAGATACCTAGGTAGACAAGTATAATGACAAGTTTGAGCGCATGCCTGGCAGGATGCAGGTGGCCCTCTCTGAGACTATTCGAGTGGTAGGTGTTAATTAGGGCTTATAATAAGACATACATTATAATTATACATACCCGTAGCACGTTTCCCGGCTGCACGGCAAATATTTTGCGGTCTTACCAACAAAAATAGCAGCTCCGTTCGGCGGAAGTGCGCTCGGCTTCGTGTGCGCTAATTAAAAAGCTATATTTTTTTCTAGCTCGTCTCAAACAATGTGACATGAAAAGAGGACAATGTATTTCTTGTGGATATAAGTATGTGTGTTGTGTGTCAATACAGTTAACAGTCCAACTGTCGACTCTACAAAATATCAAAACTATTTGATAAGAAATGTAGCTGTAGTTTAAGGGACGAAACCACATCATCATCATCATCAGCCATTTGACGCCCACTGCAGGACATAGGCCTCCCTCATGGTTTTCATAACGATGAAGGGTTTTGTCATAATCGCCACGCTTGGTAGGCGGGTTGGCGATCGCAGTATGCGGTTGGAATCTCAGGAAGACGCTGCTGCCCGTCTCCTGGTAATTTATTTCCTTAGTCGCCTTCTACGACATCCAGGGAAGGAAAGGGAGTGACGTTATTCTAAATCCTGCACCACACGGACGAAACCACAGAACACAGGAATAAGGTAGAAAGCGCATGTAGGCAGGGCGCGCATGCCACGAGTTTGCTCAGATGATTATACTTAGCAAAAGCATTACCCAGTCGGCCGCGAAGTCTTACCGAGCACGTTACTAAGGAAAAATTGCTAAAAAAGGGTAAAAATGCCATCTTGTGCAATCATCGCCTGCAGAGCTCGAAGCAGAGACGTTAACCTCACTAATGGAGGGACTTCTTTTCACCGGTAAGTACATTAAACCCTTATTTTGAGTGATTTCATCGAAATTATTGAAAAGAGTATGTTTTCCTGCAGAAGTGTAAAAATATCGCAATTTAAAGTATACATACCGGTATTGTATGCAAATAATTGCTGCAACAACGTATTATGTACGCGAAGAGCAATGCAAAGCATGTGTGCTGCATGAACGATTGATTCCTCAACATGCCGTGTTATTCCCAAAAAGAGTAGAGAAAGGAATAACTTATCGATAGTGGTGTCGATATTGTTTTAACTTTGTTATTACGGAATATTTAATTGCACATAGAAACCGGCTAAGTGCGAGTCAATATTGCGCACCGAGGATTCAGTATAGACTTTGTTAGCTTCTTCTGCGCATAATCTGTAAAACTAACAGCTTTTACGTTCATTAAGTAAACATTTTGTTTTTATAGTGAATAAAATGTTGGACTTGACTTTGACTTGTAGGTATGTAAACAGTTCGTCCATCGGGAATCGAGTTTCGAAGATTTTTTTTTGTAACTATACTAATTTTCGGTTTTCGGCTTTTTCCCTTTACTTGTGCTATGAGACAGTGCTTCTTGCCAAATTTCATGACTCATGACATTTTCAAAGTAGAGCTATATAATCACGTAGTTCTTCATGCTGTCCCAACGCGGATAATTGTGTATATAACTGTAATTTAATTTCAGATTTGCTAAAGATCCTACTGTAAAAGAGCAGTGAAAAGATGTGATTGGTAGAGAAACTTGGATGCCAACGAAAATGAGCACAATTTGCTCCAAACACTTTAATGAAAATGATTGTAAAGAAAATCAGGAAATAAGTATTTCAAATCGGGTGCAATACCGCAAAAAAAAGTTGTCCGCATAATTAAATCTTCTTTATGTATCAATGTACTAATATTTAACACCTAAATCAAGGAAATCTATCTATAGAGTCTAAAGTTACGCCTTATGTGTCATAATAGTATTTATTTGACTACATAGTATAGTAACTACAATGTAGATATAGGCAAAAATAGGCTAAGATGGCATCACTGCAAGACGGAATATTATTTCGTTTTGTTTTTCCCAGAGTTTCTCGATTTCAGAGTTTCTCCTGTCACCGTTTTTTTCCGTTCCATCTGACGCGAATCAAATCAAAATTATCTTTCATAAATTGACATAAAAAACATATGAGCATTATCAGTTTATTTAACATAGCATCTTTTCACTGCATCTTTGAAACTAACTTTTTTATTTCAGTTACCTAAATATTAAATGAACTATGAATATGAATGAGGAAAATAAGCTCGAGCCATCTGCCTGACAAGGAACGTAAGTGCTTTCTGCAAAATATGCGAGCGAGCAAGCGCCTTCTTGCGTGTTTGACCTTAACCACTTATCGATTTATTTAACTAAAAGAAAAGGATGAAGACGTGATGAGAGGACATTTTCGTCAAAGTACTCGTTTGATAGCTAGGTAGTAGCGTCATTTAGATTCACACTATAACTAAATTTGGAACTACGCTTCAAAGTATGGCGATGATCACTCCTGTCTTTTAATACTCCTTGGTCAAACATAAAGTTAATAATATCGATATATTTAACTCCTTGTCAATCCCTAATGCTTGTTTACAGGCGCTCGCACACATCAAAAGTTGCGTTGGTGTGAATGCATTGGCCAATTGCAACGCTCGCTTTCGCCGCCTTCGATTCAGGCAAACATGTACCTGCGTGCGTATTGCTTAGATTAGTAGTAGGTAGGTAGTAAAGAACGGTGGGGGTTGAAGCGGTGACAGCGGTTCTCGTACAAAATACGCGCTAGGGCGATTCTAACTTATTTTCTCTGTTCTGTGGACGAAACGCACGACTAGCGGTAAATTAGCATGCATTCGGTCATATGCCCGTATTTACAGAATGTTTGAAATTTTCCCGTTGACAGCAGCTATACCTTTATATTATAGTTGCAAGGTCACCTGTAACACAAGTCAATAAAGTGCACATAAGTGCTCGCCCATTTGCGGTAGGTACAATTTTTTATTTTCTTTAACCGCATCCGCACGTTGTTCCCCGCAAGTGCGGTCCGTCCGTATATTCACCTTAGCTGTGTAGGGTACAGCCTAGCGCGATCCTATCGCCTATCACCTACTCTTTCTATAAATGTAGAAACTCACGTTGTTGTCCAAGTTGTACCACTGAAATCCAAATATGAGTTCACAACACCTTTCACGTTATCACGAATAGATTTGGTTCCCAATTCTTTCAAGAGAATACGTATTTCTACTTATTTTTGTACTTTTTCATATTGTAAATATTGTATTTTCCTTAACTGTCAATATTCAACTCTCAGTCAGTTTTTATTTTATTTGAATGTTATTCTTTATTTTTCGAAATTATGTCAAATAACCGTCATACTAATGAGGTCGAATAAGATAACTTCAGGCCTATGGAGACTTCTAGAAAGCTGTTCGCATTCCAAATCAAAAATATTAATTTAAGGCGAGAAAGAGAAAGAAGATCTAGAAACTTCTATAAAGACACTTACGTTCCAAATTATTATTTTGGAATTCAAATTGAAAAATAGAAACAGGATCGGGAAACTTCCAAAAGAATACACACAGATTCAGATCGAATTAGAAAATTTTAATCGAACTACTTTTTGGGCTGTAAAAGACGCTCAAGAATGCCTTCGAGTCAGTCTCTTCCCAACTCTGAAGAAAATCAGTATCCAACTAAGTACACAAAATTACCTGGTTCTTTAACTTCAAATAATAAAGAGCCCCAACATCTGAAGAACCGCGGCCTAATTACTTCCACGGCCTGCCTACTTGTCTCCTTGGCGTGTCTCCGTGACCTCTTGTCTCCAGGCGACATCCTGTCTCCGTGACTACCTGTCTCCAAGTCGTGCCTCCGTGGCCTCCTGTCTCCGTGGCGAGATCCTATCTCCGTGACCTCCTGTCTGGACGGCGGCGGCATGTCTACTCGTCTCTATGCCTACTTGTCTCCATTGCAAGTCTTCGAGTCCTCCAGTCTCCATATCGAGATCCCGCCTCCTTGGCATATAAGCCCTAAGCTTCTGTTACCTGGGGTTGTGCCTCTCCATAACCCCCGGTAACATGTCAGTTTTTCTCCGTGACCTCTTGTCTCCGTGGCGAGATCCTACCTCCGTGACCTCCTGTCTGCAGGGCGGCGGCGCCGGCGTGTCTACTCGGGTCTACGTCCTGCCTACTTGTCTCCACGGCATATCTCCGACTCTTCCAGTCTCCGTGTCGAAATCCCGCGTCCTTGGCATATGGGCCCTAAGGTACCCTTTTTATATTTTTGTTGTTTTTATTAGATTTATGTTTAGTATAGTTTATTTATTTAGTTCTGGCGATTATACTTTTATATTTCTAAATCTCTCTCTTTTTATTTCTTTAGCTTCCGTTACCAGAAGTTTTGCCTCCCCGTAACCCTCGGTAACGTGACAGCTGAATACTGGGAATTTAGATCATAATATCGGATTTGAATAATACTCATTTATACTTTTAGAGGGAAAAGCTATAGAGCTTTTCAAAAATTTGTCCTTTTCTAAACTTTAGGGAGTTTCTTTTTTCGTAATCAGGTTTTTACTTATTTTTTTACATCGCAAGAACAAACGTAGGTACGACGCCAAAGAATCTCGCTAATGTTCGTTTGGAACTTTTTTCCGCGGTTCCGACCCCACTTATGAGTTCATTACATGTGCGATAACTGTTTTTTTTACTTCTTGTATTAGCTACCAACTAAGTAACTCTCGGTCGCGGAACTTTAGTAAAGTTTATGATAACGCGCAATTTTATTTTACACGCCAGAAAACAAAATACATTAAACACTACAACAATAAAAGCCAAAGGAAACATAAATATTATCAAAATGTCAACATATTAAAATCAAATTAAATTCATTCGCAAAAAGCTTCGTCAAATACAAAAATGTGAAATATAAACAACTGAAAACACAAAATCATTACGAGAATAAGCCGCCCCGGGACACATCCGACCCAAAGGTTCCCAATACGCTGGCAGCGTTACCTCGCTGCACTGGGAAATTCTTTGCAGTTTATTATTTCTTTCATATAAGCAGGTAATAACAATGCCTCCGGTCCGTAATCATCCTCAGCCGTTCGATAGGCTCTCCCAAAACACATTTGTTTGTTCCCTTATGGACGAGCAAGACTGGCATTGATTGACTGATTGAGCCAGCCGAAACATCTCCTAGGCATTGTTCGATGGACTAGCTCGAAAGTTCACTAGACTTAGCGCTTAGCAAATACAATGGCTCGGGGAATAATAGAACGCGTACAAGGCGGGACGGCCCACTCCGACATTAGCAAGTTTCTAAGAATTTGTTCACCAAACAAGTCGTGAGGCGACCATGTTTTGACAATCGGTTGTTTTTGAGCACGCACACGTGGCAACTGCAGTGAACAAAACCTCACTTCCTGTGGAGCCTACGCGGCAAGATAGTTTACTCGTATGGAATACCGCAGAAGAACATCGTAAAGGAAACCTGACTGCCTGAGCCTTATTTCACAGAACTATAATCCATGTTGTACACTACAATTTGATGTAGTACATTGCAGAGTCGATTAACATTAATATTAGGTACCTAAAAGACCCGGCTAAGTCATAATAAACTATGGTTTATGAAGCGTGGCCCTGTGATGCTCATATATATCTGAGCGCTTAAAGTTTGCCTATCTGCGATGGGCTTGAGAGGTGAATAATCACATAAATTCTCTCATTGCCATGCAATGGACGAAAGTGCCCATACAGTCCAGTCGTCACATTCATACAGTGGAATGCCATCTTTCCATTATGTCTTCGTAAAGTTAGCAGAATGGAGGCTTGGGCCGGATACAGGGCGCGCCCACCTCTGTGTGAGTATTACCAGGCGTGGGCGTCACACGGATTTCACTCGTATCAACTGTAGCGTAGACTAATACAGGCGCAGACAGAGCTTTCACGGCAGCCTTGGCCTCGCCGCTAGACACGTGCAGTAGGGCTGCCCGGCGTGCAAACTTCACCGCAGCGACCAAACTTTTATTTATACCTTGCCCTTGTCCTACAGCAGGGTTTCAGGACTTCATCTAGGAACGTGGAACCATAAGTTTCAGAAACACTGTCCTAACAGTATAGAATAGAGCCCTCGCACATTTTATTATTAAAGCTTCAGTGAGAGAAGATCTATGATTGCTTCAAAAACGCCGCGCCCCTCGAGTGCGCCGCTTTCGGTGGCTTTTTTCTAAAAACCCTTTGAAGATTAAACACTCTGCTAGCCGTATTATTTTGTAAACGTGTCAACAATAGAGATTCAAGTCGTCAGCCAAAGTTACGACTTACGAGTCCTTTGTTTGGGTTTTGCATGGGGCAGGGTGCGATAATATTGCCCCTGCATTATTTTCGTCTGAAACTTCAGTGACAGAGAAGTGCTGTGGATTCTAGAATTTGATGCGAGAAATACAGTTCACAGTACTTTAACCTTTACATGCAACTACCTTACACAGTTAGTCGACTATACACGTTACTTGGAATTCCTTTTTAATAATTCCTGAATGAAGATCATTAGATTTTGTCCTTATGGACAATAGTAGGTATTTATGGTAAAGTTGAAAGCAAGTAGGTACTAACGTAGTTATTAGGGTTGTTAACGTCTGTTAAGGGGATTTAGTGGGCTAAGTGATAAAAAAAAATCATGTCTTCTTTTACAGATCGCATTTGCAAAAAGTATCTGTACATCTTCGCAGGGCGGCTGGCAAGAGCTGGATGAGAGTAACCAAGGACCGTGCTCAGTGGCGTGCAGTAGGAGAGGCCTGTGTCCAGCAGTGGACAATCATAGGCTGATGATGATGATGATGGTTGTACATAATCGCTCAACAATGTTAATAGTAATTTTTAGGACCCACGACAACGAACCTAGGATCACGAACCTGGGACTAGATAGCAATTATGCCGAGAACGGCCGGAAACGGAAAGACGTAACCACATATTAGTTAAACTGCTTCTGAGAAGTGTTTTAGAGGAATCGTGTTCTATCGAAGTCTTCATATTTTTGCACACCTTTCTACGTGGACTCACAGGAGAGTCAAATCTCTTCACTCATCGTGCGTGCTCAATGCAGTTTTTAATTATAAGCTGAAGATTCCTCGATATCTAATTGGTATCTCAATATCACATATAGTTTTATAATCTATTTAGAACAGCCCTAAGGCGCGGGAGAAGCGTTGTATATGTCCTTAGTATTGCTCTCTCTATCAGCTGAGCGGCACGTGCGTAGAATATATCTGCCGCCAAACTTACCGCCCAATCTCCTCACGATCTTAGGACCTGGAGTTAAAGTCAACTTTGGCATGGATTGAGCCGCAAACTAAACTTGGCAAGGCTTGTACTATTGGTGTCTAGTGTACTACGCCAGCTGTAGGAATAAATTCCAACCAGCCCGGCCTGTTTGTAAGTAACGCACACTGCCGCAAACCGTACTATTGAGGAAAATAGTCGTTGAATGTTTAGACCGAACTGTCCAAATTATATAGCCTTTTGCCAGAAGAAATTTTAACACTTGCTTTGTTTTGATGTTAATAAATATTGTAGGTACCTACCTACCTACCTTTGGATCGGATATGCCACGAGGCGGTTTGTTTGACTGATTTTATATTGTTTGTGTGTGTTTGTATTGCTTTTCTTTCTGCTGCAAAATTCATAGTTGAACAGTCTTATTTACAAAAACCAGATTTCTTAAAACACTCGATAAACGTCGAATCAACTAGTCTGTGGTAGAGATTTTACAAGGAAAAGACGTAACCACAAATTAAATGGTAGAAAATGGTTATGGCATTAAGTCCGCCGTATTGTACATTAAGTTAAGTGCAATAAAAGTATTAAATAAATAAATAAACTGCCTCTGAGGAGTGCTTTAGAGGAATCGTGTTGTTAAATAAGGCCGTTAATTATTGACTACACATATTTTGTGAACAGGTATGTTATTTGAGCTGTTGTTAAATGTGATATTACTTTCCTACCCAGTAGATTATGTTTATTAAATATGCAAGGGTGCGAATCAGCTGCTTGCGTCATTTAAATATGTTGTTTTTCGAACGTAGGTATTGTATTCATTCTGTTGCTATGCAGACATGCAGTGGAACAACTGAAACATATCTACTAAACTTATGATTTCAGCTGACTTACCGATAGGTATATACATACTTTATTGAGCACAGCTCAGCGATATTTTATAGCATCATCTTTATCTACGAAATAAGTAGAGCCACAGAGAGCTATTGATTAGGTTTAAGTTGCATATTATCATGTCAGTAATTTAATGCAAATTATAAAACTAAGTTCAACTACCATCTAACATCATACATCGAATCGTCGTAATAAAATATAAATTATAGTTTTATGGAACAGGTCCCAGATGTTTTTAGGGTTCCGTACCTCAAAAGGAAAAATTGGAAGACCTTTTTCTTGGGAACGCGTGGAGGTATCGAGTTAAAATTAAAACTATATACTCAGGTCTACAGTCCCTGAAGCTGTTACAAATTATACTTCTAATTTAACGTACCTACTCAAAAACAAAAGTAACGGCCGTTTATGCCCCAATAAAAGTATACCATAAAAAAAAATAACTTGTAAAAAAAACTGAGTTGCGAGCAAGACTTGCGCAACTCAGTTCTTCTACCGTAAAAAGTTGTGAGATCCATGTAATACCATGTCGGTTAATTTATTCAGTACCCACTTTAGGGTCTTAAGTTATTACGTTATTGCTACCCTAATAACATCCTATAGTGAATATACAATCTATAACTTTAAATAAATAGATTGACTTGTCCACTGCACGAAAATACAATGTATCACACAAGTAATACATATTATATTAAATTAGATTGTTTAGTGCGATTGCCAAGTTAATTTACTTACGTATTTAAAAAAGATTTTACTATAAGATGTTATACTTCGACAGGTTTAGGTACGGAACTAAAGGTAAACAATCTTGATACGCCTTTTTATTGAAATGTACACTTATTAAATCAGAATCTTTACACATTACCAATTCAATGTGAAATTAAATGTAATTTCATAAAATTACATTTACTCGTAATTTGTAAAAATTTTGATTTAAAAAAGTGTATATTTCAATAAAAAGACTTATCCAGATTGTTTAGCTATGAAGTATAGGTTAGCTAAATATCTGCTAGAAGTGCCTTAGAGTTTTGATGATCGGTCTGTAGTGTATATACATCTATCTGTAACTCTGTCGTCTCGAGTAGCGCACGCGCGGGACGCGGGGCGGGGGGAAACCATTGGTCACCGACCGCCGCGGAGTGGAGACGTGTGTGCTTGCTGCGAGCCGATATTGTGATTTCCACAGGTTTCAGTGTCAGGGTACACTACATGTGGCGACGAGGAAAACTGTGAGTAATTTTTGTGATTTTTATTTTTGTGGAGAATGAAGGCTAGCTTAGCTATGTTATACTATTATCTAGCCCGATCAGAGTAATGGACTTACTTGCACGTTGCTGGCACTTACCCACTATTCATATCAGACAAACCACAATTCAAATTAATACAATGCATTTCAGGTATTTATACCTTTCCGCCTAGCAGATAGGATACGCTATGTTAGTTTCCATTCCATTCCATAAGGCCGGCAACAGGTTCATAATCGTTCTCATAGTATAAATTGTTTACATTAAAGATTTTTAGGTGTTATTACTGGACCACAGCGGCTTATCGCGTGCGGAATAAGTGCGAGTATCGAACAAACAGAATGAACTAAACCCAGTGTCACACACAGCACAATACACACCAGTGTTGCAGACTATAGCTATCTATGAATGTTATACAATTCATGCAAGCTTGCTTACGCTATTTAGTTCTTAAGGAAAAGGCGAAACCCGTCAATTCAGAGATCCTTACCTTCACCTTGTACTTTAATCATCATAATATACTAAATCTACTTGGGTTCGAACCCCAAGATTGTTTCTGAAGGAGAAGTGGGTAACTACGTAACCTATCCTAACTTAATAATATTATCACTTCAGATTGTTTCTGAATGAGAAGTGGGTAACCAAGTAACCTATTCTAACTTAAGAATATTCTCTTCATAATTCCCGATGTATTCGCGTTCTACCTATTTTAGATAGATTGCTGTTTTGCAATGGTGGTCCTACTTACTAATAAGATGCGCCTGACTCTATATACAACCGCTCACTACCTACAACAAAGTATCTTACGTACCTACCTATTTGTGTTTTGCCTACGGATAGTCTGTCTCTGGTTTGGTTTTGTTCTCGAGTTCGATGAATACCTAACTGCTTTCATAGAGAGGAACATTGTATTCTCGTACCTATAGGTTGTATAAATACGTTAGCATTAAAGTAAACAAACGAAAACTTGCAAGCGCGGTTGTTGTTTTATTTAATTGACAAAATACGTTTAGAGATTTTTACGGTGAGCAGATTTACCTGCTGGGCATTAAATTGCGACTGGGCATTAAATTGCGGCTAAGCATTAAATTGCGATCAAGCATTAAATTGCGACTGAGCATTCAATTGCGATTGAGCATTAAATTGCGACTGAACATTAACGTTTAGAGATTTTTAGGGTGAGCAGATTTATCTGCTGGGCATTCAATTGCGACTGGGCATTAAATTGCGGCTAAGCATTAAATTGCGATCAAGCATTAAATTGCGACTGAGCATTCAATTGCGATTGAGCATTAAATTGCGACTGAACATTAACGTTTAGAGATTTTTAGGGTGAGCAGATTTATCTGCTGGGCATTCAATTGCGACTGGGCATTAAATTGCGGCTAAGCATTAAATTGCGATCAAGCATTAAATTGCGACTGAGCATTCAATTGCGATTGAGCATTAAATTGCGACTGAACATTAACGTTTAGAGATTTTTAGGGTGAGCAGATTTATCTGCTGGGCATTCAATTGCGACTGGGCATTAAATTGCGGCTAAGCATTAAATTGCGATCAAGCATTAAATTGCGACTGAGCATTCAATTGCGATTGAGCATTAAATTGCGACTGAACATTAACGTTTAGAGATTTTTAGGGTGAGCAGATTTATCTGCTGGGCATTCAATTGCGACTGGGCATTAAATTGCGGCTAAGCATTAAATTGCGATCAAGCATTAAATTGCGACTGAGCATTCAATTGCGATTGAGCATTAAATTGCGACTGAACATTAACGTTTAGAGATTTTTAGGGTGAGCAGATTTATCTGCTGGGCATTCAATTGCGGCTAAGCATTAAACTGCGGCTAAGCATTAAATTGCGATCAAGCATTAAATTGCGACTGGAAATTGAAATTGCAATGATATTTTGTTATTCATGAACACTAATATAAAAAATTAGAACCGACACAAGCATTAAATTGCGCATACCCATACAAACATTAAATTGCGAAGTGGATATGGTATAGAAATTTAATTGCGGAAATATCTACCCCGAACTTAGCATTCAATTGCGAAAAGATTTACTTGAGTTAGGGATTAAGCTGAATGTATATCATTGTATGTAACATATTAAGTTACTTTGTCTGCAGGTAGCCAATGGCACTGTACAGTATAGAAAAGTTTGAATGTGAAGGGGAGGTTGGTTCAGTCTCCGTTCGATGGGAAAGATGGAAAAGAAGTCTATATATTTACCTCGAGGCGGCTGGCATAGATAACGATGCAAAGAAAAGAGCCAGTCTATTGCATTTTGGTGGAGCTGAGTCACAGGAGATCTTCTACAACATCCCGGGAGCCAATGCACAAGAAGGCGACCTCTTTAACATTGCGATCCAAAAGTTGGACAGTTACTTTGCACCTAAACAGAGCAAGGTATATGAGCGACATTTGTTCAGACTTATAAAACAGGAGCCAGACGAGAAATTTGAAAAATTTCTTGTCAGACTGAGATTACAAGCAAAAAAATGTCAATTTGAAAATAAAGAAGATGAGCATATTATAGACCAAATCACTGAAAAGTGTAAGACAGACGAACTGAGAAAGAAGATTTTGAAAACAGGCGACAAGATTACTCTAGATGAAATAGTAGCAGAAGCAAATGCACTAGAGGCTATAGATCGCCAATTAGAAAACTTTGGCACAAAACTCGCTGAAAATCAGTCAATCAACCGAGTTGGTACAGAGACATGGAAGGAGAAACAACCCAAACGTACATTAGAATGTAGCAGATGCGGAAGTACCAAACATTTGGCCCGAGACAGCAGCTGTCCTGCAAAAGGAAAGGCTTGTCTAAAATGTGGGATCACAGGACACTTTAGAAATCAATGTCGGACTAAACAAACGCAGAAAAGAAAACTGGAAGGAAAACGATCAACAAACTATAGTTTTGGAACAAGTAAGAAAAACAGAACAACAAATAACGTTGACGAAACTGCAAATATCACCACTGATGACCGAAAAATCGACTACATTTTTAATATTGAAAACGATGTAAAGGTTACATGTAACATAGGCGGAACAAACGTGGATATGTTGATAGATTCTGGCTGTAAACACAATTTAATAACAGACCAAACCTGGAAGACGATGAAGAGGAATAACGCCCGAGTTACTAATCAAGATCCAAACCCTGGTAAAACGTTCGTAGCCTACGGAAGCGCGACACCGCTAAAGCTGTTAGGATTATTCGATGCAGATATAAAATTATTTGGGACATTAATGAACACGACGTTCTATGTGATCGAAAATGGTACGCGCGACCTTCTAGGGCGTGTGACGGCGACGTCATTAGGGGTACTTCAGATAAATCTGGACATCAACCATATCGAGAGCGAGGCATTTCCCAAATTCAAAGACGTTTTAGTTACAATCCCAATTGATGACGCAGTAAAGCCAGTTGCCCAGCCGTCTCTATTCCGCTTGAAGAGAAAGTTGAAAAGAAACTAAACGAGCTATTGAAAAAGGATATAATCGAAGAAGTCAAAGGTCCTTCCAACTGGATCTCGCCTATTGTACCGGTGCTAAAAGACTGCGAGGACATCAGATTATGCGTTGACATGCGTCGAGCGAATACAGCTATACAACGTGAAAACCATCCACTACCAACAATGGACGAACTGCTACCAAAGGTCAAAGACGCAAGATCTTTAGTAAATTGGACATAAAAGATGCATTCCATCACATAGAGTTACACCCAGACTCAAGACACATCACGACCTTCATCACCAACAAAGGTTTGTTTCAATACAAAAGGATGATGTTTGGCATCTCATGTGCACCGGAAATTTTCCAAAGAACATTGAAACGAATCCTTATATGCTGCGAAGGAGTCATCAACTTTATTGATGATATCTTGACGTTTGGAAAAGATTTGGAAGAACACGACTGGAGACTAAAAAAAGTATTGGCAGTATTAAAAGAACACAATGTAATGCTGAGGGAAGACAAATGCATTTTCAGGATTAAGAAGGTCAACTTCCTAGGTCATGAACTGACGGAACATGGAGTCAAACCACTCGACAAGTACATATCAGCAATAAAAGATTTCAGGGCCCCAACAAATATTGCTGAGTTGCAGAGTTTTCTAGGCTTGGTGAATTATGTGGGAAAATGGATACCCCACCTGGCAACAGTAACAGAGCCATTAAAGGAACTGCTGCGGAAAAGAACGGGAAGAAATACTGACATCCAACATGACTGGAGAGAATCCCAGAAAAAAGCATTTGATGATCTCAAAGCTGCACTTATGAGAGTACCAAACTTAGGATATTACAACCCCCATGATAAGACGATAGTCGTTGCAGACGCAAGCCCCGTGGGTTTGGGTGCAGTACTGGTACAAACTAATAACAATGGTCCCAGAATTATCGCATTTGGTAATAAAACCCTTAGCAGCTGTGAACGTCAATATTGCCAGACAGAAAAAGAGGCCTTAGCGTTAGTGTGGGCAGTGGAACACTTTAACATGTTCCTTTATGGCAAAGTATTTGAACTAATAACAGATCATAAACCCTTGGAGGTTATATTCGGCCCGAAAGCAAAACCTTGCGCCCGCATTGAAAGGTGGGTATTAAGACTGCAATCCTATAATTTCAAGGTGAAATATAGCCCAGGAAAAACTAACATAGCCGATCCGTTATCGAGACTCTGTAAAGTGGCAGAAAACCCGACGGCTGTATTTAAAGACCATGTTCAAACCATTACCGAATCTGCACGCCCAGTAGCCATTCCATTACAAGAGATCACCGAGAATTCCCTTCAAGATGCGGAGATACAGAAGAGGGTCTATATAATGACAATTGGGACGAAACCGTTAAAGCTTATAAAATTTTTCAGAACGATTTATGCTTCCACGGTGATATCCTCCTGCGAGGGTCAAAAATCGTGATCCCAACTAAGTTACGCGAAAGAGTTTTGAGAGCTGCCCATGAAGGGCATCCTGGTATAGTCACGATGAAAGGGAGACTAAGAACCAAAGTATGGTGGCCTAAGTGCGATAAAGATGCTGAAAATATCTGCAAAGCCTGTAAAGGTTGCATTCTGGTTTCTGCTCCCAGCCCTCCAAACCCTTTAAAAAGAAGAGTTCTACCATCCGAACCATGGGTCGACATAGCGATCGATCTTATGGGCCCGTTACCAAGTGGTGATTACATCCTGGTCGTTGTGGACTATTACACAAGATATAAGGAGGTGAAAATATGCAGAACCATAACAAGTTCTGAAATTATCGGACTGCTGAAAGACATTTTTAGCAGACTTGGCAATCCAGTCTCGATCACAGCAGGTAACGGGAGACAATTCTCTAGCCAGGATTTTAAGAATTTCTGCTCAGAAAGGAACATAAAGCTGTACAGCACAATTCCTTATTGGCCTCAACAGAATGGAGAAGTCGAGCGTCAGAACAGAGACATCCTAAAACGCCTTAAGATATCCCAAGTGGAAAAAAAGAACTGGAAAGAAGCTCTTCGTGAGTATATGGTGATGTACAATAGTACACCTCACACGGTTACTGGAAAAACACCCGCAGAACTATTCTTTCGACGACAATTTCGGGACAAACTGCCAATGATTCAAGACATGACGCATAACTCAGAAGATCTGGTAATGAGGGACAGAGATAAAGAACAAAAGGAAAAGGAAAGGAATACGCGGATAGAAAGAGAAGAGCTACAAGTTGTGAATTAGGAGTTGGGGATAAAGTATACGTGAAGAACATGAATAAAGAAAACAAACTGAGTTTAAACTATGAACCCGATACACATACGGTGGAAGCAAACAAAGGAGGTGACATTAGTCTGCGGAATGATGAAACTGGCCAGCGGATTAGGCGGAATGTAGTACATCTTAAACGAGTAGAAGGACAATGGAAAGTAGAGCAATCAAATTCTGATTGAATACAATTGTTGATTTGGAATATGTGTTGATGATGAGTGATATAATTTGTGGTACGTAAATAAATAAAAAATATTGATTGTACTGGTCGAGTATTTATTTACTATTGATTAGATGATCAAAATCTAAATATTTAAATCTAAATCTATTAATCAACAAATCAATTGATAAGGAAGGGATGTAGTGTATATACATCTATCTGTAACTCTGTCGTCTCGAGTAGCGCACGCGCGGGACGCGGGGCGGGGGGAAACCATTGGTCACCGACCGCCGCGGAGTGGAGACGTGTGTGCTTGCTGCGAGCCGATATTGTGATTTCCACAGGTTTCAGTGTCAGGGTACACTACACGGTCAGTCATCGGTCTTGCTAGTATTTTATGATAATTCTCCACTCTAAATTAATTAAAACAAACACTTTTGAAATTTGTAACATTCTATTTAATTTGCGGTTTAGTGCATCATTCATAAACAAATTTGCGTCGATCGCTAGACTTGAAAAACAAGAAAAAATACCCTGAGTATGTTCACTTCACGTAAATTTATCGAATAGAGCTACTAAGCGATTTAGGGAAAGGTTCCCGGGGTCTGGGCACCACATAAATTCTGAGGACTACTTATACGCAACAAATCCTGACGGAATCCTGACGTTTGCAAATTGCGATAGCAATTAGTATGGAATTTGACTGTTAACCGATTGGAATCGTCCAGGGTTTGCTGCGCGTAATGCTAAACTACCTTTCTTTAAAAGTTCGGAACCAATTAAGTCGGCGATAGGTACCAGTCATGTTGCTGGCAGGACCTTCTGCATGTAGGTATTTTCGAGCAGTTATTTTTGTAGGTATTCCGTATTTTTTCCAAAAATCAAAAAAAAATTGTCCTGCCGAGGTAAATTATACCCAAATGCTGAGAAACGTGCTTTTTAACACGGGCGGGCAGGTGGGAACATAACTGTGCCAATATTACCATAACTGGCCGTAATTTGGACACCATGGTTGCGCAATCCAATACGGCATCTGGGTTGGCATGCTTAAAAGAAACATTTAAACTATTTTAAACCATTATCAAACCAAACGTTCGCCATAATATGTCGCATT
Source organism: Yponomeuta evonymella (assembly GCA_963969515.1). NCBI lineage: Eukaryota > Metazoa > Arthropoda > Insecta > Lepidoptera > Yponomeutidae > Yponomeuta > Yponomeuta evonymella. Next base: position 7,201,673 of record OZ018353.1, read on the forward strand.
TAAATCTGTTACTTTTTAATGTTTTGGAAAGAGTTCAAAGCTGTTTTTGAGACTGTTCCGACAAAATTAAAATTAAGTGTATCCGGAATAAGATTCATGATACTTACATACTTTAATTCGTATATCGTCGGAAATGCTGGTATAGTTTAAAAATAAAATTAATAGTCTTGGTAAGAATCCCCTTTCTTTTGTCTACATGATGAACTTCGACAGCTGTTGCGAAACGTCTATATTTCACAAACACGAAGACAAAAAAATATTTGCTGAATCATCATAAACTCATGCACAACTTGAAAGCTATAAGGTGAATCAACTGCCGGTTTTCTCCAAATAAAGTATTAATTGTATTCAAGTGCATCCAGACTTCTAGGATAAAAAGATGCGATGTTTTTCTACACGTTACTTCAACTCAGTAGGTAAATAATTTTCTAGAACCAAGAAGAATTTCCTTAAACCAGAGGTAGGCAAAGTCAACGAGGTAAGCAAAGTTAATGCTGAAGTCAACTTCGTTAATCGATAATTCGCTACTTAGAATATTAACTTCGATAAATCGACAGCGTTTTGTTTTAATTTGAAACATATTAAAACAAAATTAATTAATTCATCATATTTTCAGTTTACATCGGTGTCTAGTGTCTCTAATCTCTAGGTAATCTTAGAATATTCTATCTACCTTCACATAATAATGTTCGAAAGTAAGTTTCCTTTTTATCCAGTCCTTTTAAACGAGCTTCTTTCCTCAAACATGTGCCCAATAACCGAAAGTCAAAATCCGACAGCGGCAGAGGCGGCGGCAGGGGGGGGGGCGGTGCGCCGGCGCCGGCGCGGCCGCCGGACCGGTTGTCGAAGCGCGCTCGTTGCGCAACTCCCGCGCACAGTAGCCCGGTGTACTACATGAGATAAAGACGGCCAATGCTAATATTGGCTTTTTTGTCAACATTCCTAGAGGTGTCCGGGTAGAGCGTCTGTGACACGCCGTTTAGCAGGCTAGGACACCGGCTTTTCAATGCTAATACTATACTCGTAAGTAGCATTTAATATTCTCTCATGCTGATTTACACCTTGAGAAGGTGATAAGACAAGTTGGAAAAATCAACAGAAACTTTTAGTAATTTAATTATCAATTCAAAGCTTTAAACAAAGGTATCCACTGTACATACGTAAGTTAGTAAATGGCATTGTAGAACACGGTTCTCCAGCACGAAATCAAAGTCCAAAGAAAGCCACCAAGAAAGAAACACAATGCACCCACACACAGAAATAATAACAAATTCGCCCGTCAGCATTCCACATTGTTTCGATCTGATTACATGCGCGCGCGCATGAATGCGTCGCTCAGCGGCTTCCCCATATGGCCAAGGCTAGGCCTTTTATGGTACACGTAAGTGGGCACTCACCCGGTGGTTGAACGAGCCAGCAATATCAATGAACTGGCCATCAATAAAACATGTGGCAGAAAGCCAGGAAAGGAAACTGCGAAATGCGAAAAAGAACGAAAGGAAAAAAAAGGCGATGCAACGTCGGCCGTATTGATTGTAGTGCAATTGAATAGCGCACTGTATGAATTATTCTTGAGCTTCTTTTACGCAATGAGTTTTTGTGCCCATATCCACGTAATGGTTAGTGATTAAGTCCTTGGTGGTTTAATTGCTTCCGTCACGAAAGCAGTGATGGGCAGCCATAGCTGAGCGACCCGTGCATGCCCAGCAGTGGAACCATTATGCTAACCCTCTAGATACCTTCTAGCACGCGTAAACCTTCTACCCACAGCGTGTTGCAGAAAGCTCCGGTGACCCTATGAAGGGGGTTATTCTATTCATCATTGATACAGCTCCTCTACTATGCGCACCAAATCCTGAACGATTCCAAACGTCTGTCTAATTCCATATAAATTGCTATCGCAAATTTCAGTATTTCGACAGAATTTAAAGTGTAAAAAAATCAGACGTACCTACTAAATTTGGATACTTGCCCTAGCGAATGTATGAAACAGCTGATATTTTTTGTTATATTATAGTTGGTTGGCCGATATTGCTTTCCCTCTTCCTAATTGAAGTTGTTTGTGTTGATGACTACAATCAGACCTTTCTGCAACACACAGTGTAACAAATCCTGCCCCATTAGTCACTTAACCCTTCGTCCAAGATGGTGTGTTCGATACAGTGAAATGAGGAGAATAAAAACTAACCGAGTGTGTAGTGTAGACTGGAGCCGAGATCGTGAGAAGCTCGACCGGTCATGGGGCACATTCCTCGGCCCATCTCATGACGAAAACCCGACCGGGGATAGTGATGTGGTCGCTCGTCGGTCGTACTATACATACATATTTTAGGTGCGCGTAAAAACGTCTTAGAGACTGTGTCGAATAATGTATCCTGTGTGACGATTTCATGACGCAACTTGACAGCGCATTCTAAAGCGATCTCAGAGGAAAGAGCGCTTTATTAATTTACTTTTCAATTCAGAAACCGAATGCAAGAACTGTCGGTTTCTGAACTGAGAATTTCACTAAGCAGTTAAGCATATGTACTCCAGATTAAAAAAAAATACAGACAAAACAATTTTACTAAAGTATAGTTTTTAACTGTTTTTTTTTCGAGAGACTAGACTCTACTGCTATATTTATTTTAAAAAAAACGATCGTAGCAAGTAGCAGTCCCTGGTCTCTGCCTACCCCTCTGGGATACAGGCGTGAGTTTATGTTATGTTATTTTTAATTATCTATGGAAAACCAACAGCTAACAAACAGTACATGTGACTTATATAACTAGTTAGTAAGCCAATTACAGGTTTTCACTTAAAGCTAGTTTTCTGCTGATACAAAAATATTGAACTCATGTCATCGTGTGCGCCCAACTATGATAATAAGTGCGGATATCTCAGGTCTAGCTAACAGAGTATCAAACAAATACATGCTACGTAACCTTAAAGCCGTTGCAGCCGAAATATCCAATAAAATCAGTAGTACAGAGCTATGGAACCAACAAACCTTTTCTTTGATTTCAATCTCTCGCTAAGGGACCCTAATGTGGTTTGCGCTTGCGCACCTGCATTCCGGGATGCCGGGATGTTCCGGGAACACACCCTTTGATGGCGACGGAGAATGATACTTTTTAAAGCAAGCTCATACTTTTACTTGCCATAGCCTGCCTACCATTGCATTTTAAAAGAAAAAGTGGACGCATGCACAGGTTCTTAAAGCTTATATTAGTGTTTTGGCGAGAATCGAGCTTTTTGTCCGTGTTCTTGAATCCTTTCTTTTTTCAAAAAATTGCTGGGCAATTCTCAGGACGATCAAAATTTGAGGATGGCAACGGCGGAGGAGGTTTTTCATATTAAAAAGCTGTTCTTTTTATTAACCGACTTCAGAAAAGGAGGAGTTTTTTATCTATGTTTCGAACATAGATAAAAAACTTCTGCTTTTCTGACTCGATTTGAAAAATTCTCTTTTTATTTCAAAGGATTCACAGGTGATTCCATAGTCATCGAATCAGAATCTGATGATAGAATCTTGGAGAAGTCAAGAGAACTCTTCAAATTTCAAAATTTATTATATTTATTCTCAATAAAAAAATTAAAAAAACACAATTTCATTACTTTAGTTTCGTAAAGGCGTGTTTTTTATAGTGACTCGTGCAATTCCTTTCTGAGAAGGACATCCCTGCTTATTGGCAACACTGCTTATTGCGCTACGCGTTGCGCGGCATACGTTTTGTTTGGGATGACCATTCCATAGGATTCTATTTCTATGAGTGATATTGACCAAAAATCGTGAAACATTTTTTTTAAATAAAAGACAAACTCAGACTTCAAAACACTACCGCACTAAAAACACAGAATAATTTAAACGAATATGACCTTTTAATTCTATTGTAGAAATATATTTTGGAGTCGGTGCCCAAAATGTAAGTGCTGGTCTTGTAACTTGGCACCGGCTCCAAACTATACTTTTACAATACCTACATCGAATTTAAAGGTCATATTCGTTAAAATAATTTCTGTGTTTTTAGTGCTGTAGTGTTTTGAAGTCGGTTTTTATTTTTTATTTAATATTTGTCAACTTGTACCTCAACAGAATAAGCCCGCGGACTAAGATACAAGTTCATACACCCGGTGGAAAACCACTGACTTTGACATGTTTTCAATATTTAATAATCCATTGTTAACGAATCTTTTTAGAATACATAACGTAGATTTAATAGAAATCTATCTCTGTACACATGATCATTGAATAATTCAATGACATGATACAGTAAATTGAACTATGATACAATAACTTTATTCGCGTAAATCCGTAAAAACGCCTTGGTAGCTATGCAACATTTTGTTTTGCTCATTGTCCTTCACAACGTACAGTCGTCGAAAAATGCACTAATCGATTTGGGATAGGATAATCTGTCCAGCTGAACTAAAATACCTGGCTTCTAGAAGATTTAGGTTGAGTGAAAAATGTTCCCATACTGAGGTACGAGCAGTGTTAGTAAATATATGGAACCCTTTTTTTTTCAAAATCACGCGAAAGAAATCACTGGAATACCTACCTATTTCAAATTTCGACGGGCGCCCGTTGACGCGGGAGCGAAGCCCTATATCGGCTGTGATCACGCAAGGGCGTGGCTGAGATGCGTGAGAAACTACAAGAATCTTGAAACTACGTCGTTCATAGAACAGAATAAGGTGTGTACCTGCAACATGCCTACAACTTATTTAGTCATATATGAGATTCTTACCACGGTTATAACTTCTTACAATACAAAGTGTTATTGAAATAATGCAGCCAGGAACCTGGGAACCGCTTCTTCGATATAATTAAAACACTTCAAATTACCTAAGTATGTAAGCAAAATTTTAAAATTCTCATTTTTATATTTCATACAAATCGATCGTGGTAACCCGTATAAAATAAAGGATGTACATACAAAAACTTCTCTAGTGGAAAAGCTGAGCAGCGCTATTCACACGCACGCGAAAAAGTCAATACGTCAAGAGACTGCCAGTCGGGAACTTTTTGTTTTCCAATTAAACTGACAAGAAAGTTAAGATCTTGTTTGTTGTTGATGTGCTAGCTAACTTGCGTGATGATTGTATAAATGTACCATAATCTCATGGCAAATAGGGAAATAAAAATTTGTTGTGTGCAATACTAGTTTTTTTTTTTTTTTTTTAATTCAGGATCCGCCACCATTTATAACGTGGCGACCTTCGTTCATTTATTAAAATTGCCAAAGTTATATAGTAAAATTTTTAAACTACAGTCTACAAGTTAAAAAAGAAAATAAATTATAATAGTGTTACAAAGTAAAATTCCCTATTTTTTGGGTCTAGTATTTAAATTAAAATTATAATAAAAGATAATGTCACATTGATAAAATTATTACAGATTAAATCCTAAGTCAATAGAATAAAACAGAGATAATTAATAATATAAAATAAAATAAAAAGTAAAAATATGAGATCAATTCTCAATCCACCCCGACGCCTTGTCTCTGACTACTCCTAAGAGTAGTGACAAGCAAGGCGCCGGGGTTAACAATGAAATTAAAACATAAAATAACATAAAATAGCATAGCATATTTAAAAACGAGGTCCATTAAATGTTAATTAAGAGTAAAAATACTTGGCATTTTATCATCCTTTTTTTTTTTTTTTTTTTTTTTTTCATCTTCCCTCTTTCATCTTTCATTGTTTCTCTTTCTTTTTTTTTTTTTTTTCCTTTTCCGTAAAACTAATTAATCCTATGCACATTGAAATTAAATTTTAAAATAACAGTAAAATTCTCTGCATATACCCCGACGCCTTGTCTCTGACTACTCCTAAGAGTAGTGACAAGCAAGGCGCCGGAGTCAAACATAAAACTTAAAACATAAAAATATTAGATGTCTAAATTTTAAAAAGTTAAAATGTAAAAAAGGAAAAACCAATTCTAATACAAAAAGCAAAAAATTACAATGAGACAACTTTAGTCCCGGCCCCCATTAGCCCTAGAGGCCGCGCGCGTCACCCCCAAGGCGAAGGGCAGGAAGACATCTCGACTCTTGGAGTCGGCCATAAAGGCGGCGAATGCCTCGCACCTCACCGCTGCTCCCAGGAGTATCTCGCAGTTGGCCCAGACAGCTCCAAAACGGGGGCACTCCTCCAGCAGGTGCTCCAGCGTTTCGGGAGTCACGTCATCACAGATGCAGGACGGACTCCCCGCGAGCTTGAACCTGTGGAGGTACGCTCGAAAGCCGCCGTGCCCCGTCAGGAGCTGCGCCTTGGCATTGCATATAGTGAATTTGCCAAGGACTTTGTGGGCCGATGCGACGTCCAGGAAGAACAGCGAGGTGACGCGGCCTGTGGCAGACTCGCTGTAGCGGGTCTGCCACTTTGCCACTGTATCCCGTCTCACCTGCAACTTTGCGTGCGAGACGGGATACAGGTCATAGGCTGCCGCGTCTTTGCGAGACAACGCCGCCCTCTTGGCCAACTCGTCTGCGCGCTCGTTGCCGGGGATCCCGACGTGGGCCTTGATCCAGAAAAACCGGATCAGGCCCCCGTTATCCTGTATGTCCCCGTGAATTTTCACGGCCAGCTGGTGTGTGGGCGAGGGGTTCCTGAGCAACTCCAGAGCAGATCTGGAGTCGCTCAGGACGCTCGCCCTGATGGGACCGGGACCCCCGGCCACGAGGTCGAGAGCCTTGGAGATCGCCACCATCTCCGCTTGGAAGACGGAGGCGAATCCCTCCAGCCTGAACCCCCTGGTGCGGACCTCAACGCCATCCCTCCACAGGGTGACCGCACCCCCTACTTTGCCCTCGATCTTGCTGCCGTCCGTATAGGCCCGGGCCCAATCGTCGGGCACCTTGCTGAGTTCATTCTGGCGATTATGGCAAAACCCCTCATGGTTATGAAAACCACGAAGGAGGCCTATGTCCTGCAGTGGGCGTCAAATGGCTGATGATGATGATGATGAACACTGGGGAAATTGGATTAAACGATATTGATACTGTTTCATTTTTATTTATGTCTTTAGTATTAATGAACATGAACTATATGAAAGAACATGTGTATGAAAAAAGTTGTTATACAACGGGTTCTTAAACCAGGAAAATATGTCATGAAAAATAAATCAATCGTAATTGATAATCGTAATCGGCAACAATTTGGTACAAAGCCATATTCTACACCAGCGTTTACTGGTGACTTTTGATTTCAACTGAAATACTTTTAGGTGGACCTGCAACATCTTTGCCAGCACATTTTCACAGAACTAAATAAATCACATCCAATTTATTATGCTCTTCAGCTTCACGGTTTTCCTTTATACGCCTCAAAAACTTGTACCTTTGTAGTTTTGTATCATCTCTCTCCATCAAAATGGTCGGTTTTTAATGGCATTTAACATATTCAAAACCAATATTCTTAAGTAGGTATATGTCTGTAAAAATAATAACATTTATCATGTTACTCAAACGATTACTTAGTCATTCATCATCAGTCTATATACGTCCCAATTCGGGACACAGGCCTCCTCTTACGAGTGAGAAGGACTATTACTTAATATTTTTCTTACCTTCTCTCCCTCTGTTGAAATCAACATTTTGTCGAAGAATTTGTACAGTTTCATTACTGTTGGAATTTCCTTCCGGACTGCATAGAATTCGTTTACTTTATTCCTCATTGAGCCTAGCTGCTAAGTTCAATGTATCTAAGTCATTTATTTTTTGTTGTGGAGACGTTCGTATCACAATAAATTTTCTTATTTCTTACTATTATTTCTATTTATCCATAAAGAAGTCAGAATTACGTGCCTAAGAAAAATGTAAAATAAACTAAAAGTATCAAAACAACTCAACCCAACTTACCGGTCAACTCTACCATGCGCTTTAAAATCAAAGATTGAGCTTGATTTACACCTTCTTCTTTCTTTATTTTACGATAAATATTGTTTTCAATAGATCAAAGTGGCTTTTTTGACATTTTCATGAAAACAACAAATTTCAAGGAGATAATCATAAAATCTCAACAGCAGTTGACAGATCTCGTACTTTGATTTGACGGGTGACACTTGACATTGCCATAAGAAAATGTATTTTGTTTTTTTTTTGTTTTATGCCATGAGATTCTGGTAGACCTATAACGGACCTTATGTATATTTGTGAAGTTAAAGTAGCAATTCCACTCGCTAACCTTATGTACATTTGTGAAGTTAAAGTAGCAATTCCACTCGCTAACCTTATGTATATTTGTGAAGTTAAAGTAGCAATTCCACTCGCTAACGGTGAAGGAGAATCGTGAGGAAAACTGAGTGTCTAAGCTATTCACATGCCTCAGCGCTTGATATCGCCAATCCGCGGTGGGCATGCGTGGTGATTAAGCCCATACTCTCTTTCATACACTCAAATTAATGTCTTCTTTCTTTCTTTCTTTCTCTCCCTTATAAAAGGCCTGTGCTGTACAGTGGGATGTACATAGGCTGCTTATGTACATATGTATGTATATGGACTCACACAGATTAAGGAAAAAAATGAAATTTGTCAAGTTCAACCCCCCTTAGTATGGAGTCCGTAGCTTCATACCAACGAGGTTTGAACTTGACAAGTTTTAAACCTCTTTTGTTTTTAGTGTAGTGTTTATGATTTGATAGGTCTTGATCTGGCTTTATCTCTATGTTATCTGTGTAAAAAACTTACAGGTAATGTGTGGTAACGAATGCTGTATTGTTTGTTTTATAAGTGCGAAGTTGAACACTATTTAATTTAGTATAAAGAACATTACTTCGAGATCTTCTTCTATTTATTCGACTGAGAGCGATCAAGCCGCCGATGTTTTCAGTTTTGTCAAATTATTTCATGCATATATTCATTCATTCATTCATTCAATACTTTTATTGCACTTAAAACCTTATGTACAATACGGCGGACTTCATGCTATAAGCATTTTCGACCAGTCAACCGCAGGAGGTGGAAGGAACATTGGTAGGCGTGCAAAGAAAAAGGAAATGCAATTTAAAATATACTTATACATATAAGGTGAGATTGAATAGACCTACATTTTAATATAATGCTTCACATATAAAAAAATACATAAGCTAAAGCTAAAAATATATCTCGCCTCTTCTGTTCCACGGAGGATGGCCCTCATGAGGTTTTCCTGGAAGCAAGTCGTTGGGATTTGTGGGCATTGCGATCATAGTGTGCGTTTCTATCAGACGTAGCCATTAAGATGAGATAACCATATTCTTTACAGCACACAAGAAACAAACCATATATACTATGTAAATAAAAGGTACAATGGGCGGCTTTATTGCTAATTGCTAATGTCGACTTTGAGATGGGGATTTCGGGTCCATTGCGGCCGGTAGCTGCCGTACCGTCAGAAAGCAAGGAAGCAAGGTGATTGAGTCATTGACTGATTTAGTTTTGATATACATAATGGCAAAAGTGTTGTAACACAAAAAGTATTGGTTTCTTGGTCCTTATTTGTACTCTAGAGTAGTCTACAACACCTGTTGCGTCGCTGTACATCGTATGCTTACTCTCGAAGTAAGCATAAGTACAACTGTGTACGATATACTTTTATTGATAAAAATACTTCTGTTTTCCTTTTTTGTTAGATGTCAAAAGCCTATTATCGTGCAATGAGGTTTAACTAGATTTTGAAACTATTTGGATGTTGGATAAAAATAAACGAACTTAGTGGGTTGACAAAGCATTTATTTAGATTTTTAGGGTTCCGTACCCGAAGGGTGCCAAACGAGACCCTATTACTAAGACTCCACTGTCCATCTGTCTGTCTGGCTGTTTGACACCAAGCTGTATCTCATGAACCGTGATAGCTAGGCAGTTAAAATTTTCACAGATGATGTATTTCTGTTGCCGCTATAACAAAAAATACTAAAAATAGAATAAAATAAATATTTAAGGCCCTTACAACAAACGAGATTTTTGCCGTTTTTTCTCGATCTTTTAAATCGAAATACATTCATGGAAATATTTATGTTTAAATGTACTATAAAATTTGTTTCTAAGATTTGTTATATTGCTCCCAGTAAAGGTAGTCTAATAAAAACAATTAATGCCAAAGTACTTTGTGTGGAAGCATGACCCGCCTGGGTAACACTACCTCTTTTTTGCATCGAATTAAAAACCAGACTTTATACCTATTAAAAACAAGCATTGTAAATTATTTGGCTTACCCAGATTTAAGATTGAAATTTCGTAAAAATACTTTGTTCTAAATAAAATACTTATACTCGCAGATGTAAAATGTTTATTTACATTTCATAAATTTTCATTTGGTAAACAGTAAACGTACTCTGGGAAGACAGTAGTTCCACTTATTGTACCTACTTACTTTCTAGTGCTATGCGACAGAAAATCCGCAACTAACGGATTAGGTTAGCACAGACATGCTTTTAGTTTTTTCTGACGATTGCTTCATTACATCCCATCAATGGGAATTTTCAATAGGGATTAGTAGAATAACCCAGATCTTAGTAAGTCTCTTCATTTTTATTAGAAGTTGTTGAGCTGATCTCTGTGTTTAGAACTTTTACACACAGTCAAGTAGTTTGCTACTAAAAGCCCTAGGGGAAAAGAACATGTGACCAATTAAATAGTAAAATTATATAAATTCATATCTTAGACGGCGTTTTTCATTCGCAGCTCGGAGGTATGTTGGCCAAAGCCAGGGCCCCCCTAAGCTTAGTCTGCCTACCCCTTCAGAATAAAGGGGCGTGAGTTGATGTTATGTAGGTATTTGTACGTTTAAAAGGAAAAACATAACCCTCCTTCCGGCGCCATCGGGTAAAAACAGAGTCACCAAAAGCATTCACTTTGGCCTTTTTTGCGCTCCCACTCAACGGGAAAAACGATAATACGATACGTTGGTTATTTCGAGGAAATAACGACAAATAATTCATTTATTTATAGATTACGTAACCCACATACAGTGGATAGCACATTTCTATACTCACTTGGACTCTGTAGTATGTTAATAAAACAAAACTAAATAACCATAATAGTTGTCTCTCGCTCACACAAAACATACGGCGTTATTATATGAGTTGGGGCGTGGCGTTAATAACTCAGCGCTTGAAATTCTCAATCTGCGGTGGGCGCGCGTGGTGATTAAGCCCATACTCTCTCTCTGAGAGAAGGCCGGTGCCCTGCAGTGGAATGTATTTAGGCTACATTAAAAAGAATGTATGAGTGACAGATTAATAGTTGGCCAGTCCCTTTCTTTTAGTAACAGTGTTGTTGTAAAATCAATAGGGTTGCCAGGTGATAATTTAATAATCCTATAACAGGAACAGACAGACAGACGAGGCAGAGTAATATATAGAGTCCCGGTTCGCACACTTCGGGTACGGAACCCTAAAAATTTGAGTCGTTCTCTACCGTGATAGATACAATACGTAAGTACTAACCCGACGAATCGATATTAAAATCTTAATATAGCCAGACGGCATCGGCAGCCGCGCGGCCGGGCGCTATAAACACGCCATTGCAGACAATTATTATCTCGAGTGTGTGTCCGTAAATATGTATTCGTAAATGGGGACAGAAGTCTTTCTTGTTAGGCTAGCATGCTCCTTGTGTTTGGTACATCAACATGAGTAGGCAGCACGCGGTCTGTAGCGTATGTATGAGACTTTAGGACTCGGTGACCAGGGCAGGAAAACAGGTCATCTATGTACAAGGTTTATTTAAGCTGAAAGTTCACTGGCATAGTGGAAATTAAGGGGTTGACACTGACTTGCTGAAATAACTTAATGGAACACTAAAAGCTACAGCATGCTTAAAAAATTACATTTAAACGAATAAAATCAGAAATTTTCACGGAGTGACCGAAAAAAAAAACAATTTTCAATCTAAACTTTTCCTTTCCGGTCACTTCACCAGCGATAGCCAGCTACGCTTGGCCTTCGCAGGTCGAATAATGAGGTCAACCCCTGTCCAACCCCAAAGACCTACACTCAGCATGGGGCGGCTGTATGTAGTCATTCAGTCGACGTCACTCATCAACATATTCAGCACACGGCATGTGTCTTTATCTGAATAAATTCAGCGGATTACTACGTCTTTGCCATAGTTCCGTTTTGAATAAATGTAAAAAAAATAAACGTGGAATTTCTTTGTTAGCTTTCTCTCCATAATCTTTTAATTCTAAAACTAACAGCTTTGACGTTCGTTAAGTACCTAATCATTTTGTTTTTATTATGAATAAAATGGAATTTGATCACAGCTTTTGTAGTCCATGCAATACGCTCTATTACTAGGTCATGCTTTTAAAATATAAATTAAGTACATGTGATTTTTGAACTTTCGATTGAGTGACATTACTTACTACTAAAGTATAGGTGACAGTATTAAACCTTTTGTGAAACAATATTGCGGTTTACGGTCACATTCAACTAGTCTAACCAGACATGATTGACAGGTAGAGAAGGAAACAGAACAAAATAATAGGATCAACTTATTCGACCTTCTGTTCCGACCAACACAGCCGTTGTTAAATCACCCAGAATGTACGTAGCCGGCTGAAGTGCGCGAGTGCCGCGTAGTGCAGTAGCTTAGGAAGTTACGACGATCGTATGATAGCTTAGTGATGGCCATTTGGAGCTTGGTGAAGGATGGTTTCACATTAGGCTATAACTGTACATCATCTGACGGGTAGTTCCACACATATACTAAGGCCGTTGTGTCAACGTTGTTTGAATGGTGGTGCAAGGATATCGTGCAGTAACGATTATCGCCCAATGTGAAGCTGTCCATTCAGCAGAATAGAGGTAATGTTATATTTTCCTATAAGCGCAGCACTATGTTTTTATTGCCCCAAAAAAGTGACATCCTCAGTTTATTGCTCTAATTGATTCAGCTATGTGTTTAAATGACACGAGTAGAACTCCCAGGAGTCCAATGATCATAGTTTTTTTTTAAAATCAAAAAGTTTTCGTGACCTTCGTAGTAATAAAATAAGAAAAAAAATCCTGTAAAAAATCTATTAAGGCTTGAATGATTTTTGTATCCTGGGTGTTTAGAACTGTTAGAGGCAGATATTTAAGAGCTATTAATTTGTTGAAACTTTGCCTAATAACGAAGCGATAATTAATTTTATAGTTTTTGGTTTTTATTTTTTATTTATTTTCTGACTACAACAGACTCATTCTTTATTATGAGTAGTGCTACGACAAAATTTGCAGGTTCTAACAACGCAGTTATTTGGAGGTATGATTTAATTTGTTTCCAAGTTCAAATATGCAAGTCAGGGTTGTCACAAAGGTCAACATCTATTTCATTTACACTTTGTGACTTGTTTACGATTTTTTTTGTCATGGCTTTTAAGTTGTCGGGTTCTATGTTTTTGTAAGTACCTGCTTAACCACTTTTTTAGGGTTCCGTGAATAAAGGCTGCCGGACGGGTCCTATTACTCTGCCTCCGATGTCTGTCTATCGGTCTGTTCGTCCGTCGGTCTACACGACCATTAAAGGTTGTATCTTTGAAATGTTAATAGGTAGCCAGTTTAAAAGGCTTACAACATGTGTGTCTTATGGCGAAATACCTATGAAATAATAAAAATAAGGGGGTCTCTATACAACAATCGTGTTTATTTGCAGGTTTTGGTTTTTGCTCTTGCTTTTGATATTAAAAACGTAGATACATACAATTGTCAAAGTTAGTGTGATTGTAGCGCTTATATTTTATGTGATATAATAAGTAATAACACAATATAATAAAAAAATGGTTAAGTGCGAATGAGACTCACGCATTTTGGGGTCCGTACAAATTGTGTTTTTTTTTAAATAGATGGCTCAGAAAGTTAGGTGGTGGTGATGATGATTCCGTGTGGCGCCGGATTAAGAATAGCGTCACTCCATTTCCTTCCGTGGATGTCGTAGAAGGCGACTAAGGAAATCATTTACCAGGAGACGGGCAGCAGCGTCTTCCTGAGATTCCAACCGCATACTGCGATCGCCAACCCGCCTGCCAAGCGTGGCGATTATGGCAAAACCCCTCATGGTTATGAAAAACACGAAGGAGGCCTATGTCCTGCAGTGGGCGTCAAATGGCTGATGATGATGATCATGATGACGATGATGACGATGATGATAATAATGATGATGATGATGATGATGATGATGATGATGATGACGATGATAATGATGATGGTGCGGCGGAGCCCTTGGTACACATAAACATGGCCCGTTTTTTTAGGACTCCTCAAATGAGTCATTTTCATTTGTCAGTATGACCGGAAAATCATCTTCCTCGTTGAAAATCTCATCTACATCCAACGAATCTTCACCGACCATTTGTATTTCGCTTTCTTTAGGAGGCTGCAGAAGATTTTGCACAGCTGCTGGCAAAGGCAGACGTTTTGAAAATTTTCTGCGTCTGCGAAGGCCCATCATTGAAATTAAAGGATCTGATCGGGGCCCGGAAGGACATCCCCCAGCAGGTTGGGCAAGCCCCTGCTGAGGCAAAAAGGCCCCATGGGTCTGGAACGGCTCCATGGTGCCTCACCCCCGATCCTCCGCGTTACTTGTTTTGACGCGGGGTTTTAGTAAAAACCTAACGAGGGTGGAACCCTTCCCGCGCCACAAGGTACCCTTCATTGAAATTGCATTTTTTTTAAACTGATCATATTCTGCAGATGCCTTAGCATACCTTAGCTAGAGCGATAGGTATGTATTAAAAAGAGCAAATAGGTTATTTCTATCTGTCTGTAAAAAATGTGATACAGCTGAAATATTTTAGGAATAAGTCAAAAAGTGTGATTAACTTGATAGATGGCATGTGTTACGGAAACCAATGTATTTGAATAAAAGATGTATTGGCTCTTAAAATACGTTTATATGGCTAGCTTATCCATTTTAGTGTTAAAAAAAAGTCGGATATATTATTTTTTTCGGGTACGTAAGAACAAACAATTATAAAATCGAAGGTTGATTTGAGTGACAACCCTCATCAAAATATTTAAAAACAAATATCTCCAAATAACCGCGTTGTTAGAACGTGCAAATTTTGTCGTAGGTGCTACTCATAATAAAGAATTAGTTTGTTGTAGTCAGAGGCTCTACTTCAAAGTCTAAAAATAAATAAAAACCAAAAACTATAAAATTAATTATTGCTTCGTTATTAGGCAAAGTTTCAACATATTCATCATCATCATTCAGCCACAAGAAGTCCACTGCTGGACATAGGCCTCCTCCATGGATTTCCAAAAAGACCGGTTGGAAGCGGCCTGCATCCAGCGTCTTCCTGCCACTTGAATGACGTCATCTGTCCATCTTGTGGCTGGTCGTCCCACGCTGCGCTTGCCGATATGTGGTCTCCATTCGAGAACTTTTCGGCCCCATCGGCCATCAGTTCTGCGTGCTATGTGCCCCGCCCACTGCCACTTCAACTTACTAATCCGCTGGGCTATGTCGACGACTTTCGTTCGTCTACGGATCTCATCATTTCTGATTCGATCTCGTAGAGAAATTCCGAGCATAGCCCTTTCCATAGCTCGTTGCGTGACCTTGAGCCTTCTTATGAGGCCCATAGTAAGAGACCACGTTTCAGTGCCATAAGTCATCACTGGTAACACACACTGGTTGTATAATTTTGTCTTGAGCGATTGAGGTATATTAGACGAAAAGACTTTTCTAAGTTTCCCGAAAGCTGCCCAGCCGAGTTGGATTCGACGATTGACCTCTTTCACGAAGTTGGACCGGCCTAGTTGGACTGTTTGTCCTAAGTAGACGTATTCGTCTACAACTTCGAGAGTCGCGTTCCCCAATGTTATTGGGGTGGGCACAACACGAGCGTTCGACATGACCTTCGTTTTGTCCATGTTCATTTTAAGGCCCACACGTTGGGAAACTCGACTGAGGTCGTCGAGCATTATGCCGAGGTCTTCCATCGTTTCTGCCATGACTACTATATCGTCGGCAAATCGAAGGTGCGTGATGTACTCGCCATTGATATTGATGCCGCGTCCCTGCCATTCCAGAAGCTTGAAGGCATCTTCCAGTGCGTTCGTGAACAGTTTCGGAGAGATAACGTCTCCCTGTCTCACGCCTCTTCTCAATGGAATTGCCTCCGAATTCTGCTTCTGTACTCGGACCGACATGGTGGCGCTGTTGTACAAGCACTTCAGCACCTCGATATACCGATAGTCAATACGGCAACGCTGGAGAGACTCGAGCACTGCCCATGTCTCGATCGAATCGAAGGCTTTCTCATAGTCCACAAACGCTAAGCAGAATGGCAAATTATACTCCTCAGTCTTCTGTATAATTTGCCGCAGCGTGTGGATGCGGTCTATGGTACTAAAGCCCTTTCGGAAACCGGCTTGTTCGGGAGGCTGGAAGTCATCAAACCTGCGATCGAGACGATTCGTGAGGACCCTCGAAAACAGCATGGCTCAGAAGCGAGATGGGTCGGTAGTTCTTCAATAGAGAGTTATCCCCTTTCTTGAAGAACAGCGTCACCACGCTTCTGTTCCATGCTTCTGGCGTTTTTCCTTCGAGCACGACGGAATTGAAGAGCTTCTGAAGGACTTTAAGTACTGGTGTTCCACCCGCTTTCAGGAGCTCTGATGTGATTCCGTCCTCTCCTGGTGCCTTGTTATTCTTGAGCTGTTTCAGGGCCATCCTAATCTCGTACAGGCTGATGTCCGGGATGTCTTCGGTATAATGTCGGGTCAGTTTGGCTCTCGGATCTTTGTTCAAACTGCTAACAGGTTTTGCGACTGAGGTGTATAGCTGTCCGTAGAAACTCTCAATCTTAATATGTCCGTATAAACATATTAATAGCTCTTAAATATGGCCTAATTCTAAACACCCAGGATACAACGATCATTCAAGCCTTCATAGTTTTTTTACAGGATTTTTTTTTATTTTATTACTACGAAGGTCACGAAAACTTTTTGATTAAAAAAAAACTATGATCATTGGACTCCTGGGAGTTCTACTCGTGTCATTTAAACACGTAGCTGAATCAATTAGAGCAATAAACTGAGGATGTCACTTTTTTGGGGCAATAAAAACACTGTGCGCAGCTATAAGCAATCTGTGGTTGAATTATAGAGCTTGATAGATGCCTGTTCGAAAAAACTGTCCAATGTCAATCGTAACTATTCTTATGTATCAAAGATTGTTTATAGGATAAGTTTTAGCTTTGTATCGAATGCAATCGAACGGTTCAGTGAGCAAATCGAACATACTCTACAGGGCCATCGACCTAGCCCGATTGGCCCCCTGAATCACTCGTACGCTTCGGTCTAATCGCATCAAATAATCTTTCTATTTAATCAAGCAGCCTACGAAGAGCCACTGCTGAGCACAGGTTCTTCTCTTTTATGACAACCTAAATTAATTCCAATTGTATATTCCATGAACGTATAAAGAGCCCTTACTCAGCCGGATACTGACACAAATCTGATACAAATCGGTCGCATTTTGCCGAGCGCGCAGTTACATCACTACATGCGCGTACGCGCGCCGGCCGGCAAGGACGTCGACCCCGCCACAGCCTTGAGCTCCAGCCGACTGACTCTACACTATACCGCACTGCACCGTAAATACGCCTTTAGTACCACCAGAGGTACGGCTCATAGTAACTGCAGCCTATATTGTAATCCCAGCCTAATGGCTCAGGCGTACTCTCACAGAGAGTATGGGCTTTATCACACGCGAGCCCATCGCAGATCGGCCATTTCAAGCACCGATGTATGTGCGCATGTTAATTAAGTGATCCTTTTTTCAATTCCTACAAAAATAGAGGAGTATCAAATCAACAATGTATCTTGATACCTACGTTAGAACTTGAACATAAAATAGCCTTTGTCTAAGCGCTCGCATCCGGAATGCTTTTCGGAGTTCAGAAACAAAATGTCAATCCAGCTAGAGATACGAGCTGTGAACTACCATCGGTGAACGTTTTGGTCCAATTGTATCAGTTTTTAAAGACCCGCAGGGGCCGTAGCTCTTGTTGTGTATATCATAAGAGCGAGTGTGTAACTTGAGAGGCAGTTTCTGGATACAGATGAGTGTTTAGCCGGCTCTGCAGGCATCTCAATTTATTTTTCTTTTTTTTAAAGCGATATAAACTGATATTGTTATCGTGATACTAACACATTATTACACTAACGTCTCATTTCCAGGAACCCCAGTTATTGTGTACTCGAGTGGAATTGTAATGAATATGTTATTCTATTTATTTCACGTTTATGCTCAACGCACTCCAAGTGACTGACTCTACACAACGTTTGTCGTCAGTGACCCTGGTTCTTATACTGGCCAACTAATGGTTTGACGCTAGAGGGCACCAGAATAAAGATTCTCCACTTGGCATAGTACAGCATCTGCCAACAATGGCTGGGCTACGCTTGAGTGTGCTCTATTGGGTTATGGGAACTCGTACATTGTTTCTTGATTTGTAAAGGTTGAGAATAATAACACAAAATTAAATCTATGAATTTTGGTCTGGAATGTTGCCTATGTTTGGTCTAACCAATTACTACCATAACACCAATATCCTCATTCAAACTAAAGTTATATCACTAACTGGAGTACAAACACCAAATATGGAGCGCGCCGATTCTTAACAGCAATTTTATTATTCAACTAGACGAAATTTGCCATGACTACAGTCTTACAGCTGATCAACTTTTACATTGCTTTTGCAAATTCGCCCGTTATGTAACTGAGTAGAATTCAAGCGTTTATTGGTTGACATGATGTCGACTGCACAACAGAGTCCACAACCCAGCCAACAGCATAACATGATAACATGTTTCGTTCCGATTTTAACTTTACCTCTTTGTCTTGTCACTACGGACGGTCCAAACTAAACCAAAGTGCTTTATCAGCTGTGTGTGGTCTATCGTATGTAGATCATACTGGCTGACTGTGGCGCACTTATCGCGTACCTACGACATAAGTCTAGCATAAAAATTTGCTAAAAAGGAATAAAATACGATGAGGTACCATAATATACAGGAAAGTATATGAGGATTTTATTACCCTTTAAATATTTTTTTCAATAACTAATTCTCATTTTTTATTAACTATTTATCCGCTATTTATCTATTTGGTTTATCTGTGGGCGGCGAAATGTAGGACAATAAAATAACGTGTGGTACTGATATTGGCGAAATGCAATTATTTAAACCTTGATACATCGTAAAAATATCACGCTGATACGCCACTTAGGAAAAAGTTTTCGTAAACTAGAAACACTAATTGATCTGTTTTTGGTTTGCACTCCCGTAAACAAAACCCTAGTCTACTACTCTAATCTATAGCTCAAACCGT
The DNA here is from genome assembly GCA_963969515.1 of Yponomeuta evonymella. NCBI lineage: Eukaryota > Metazoa > Arthropoda > Insecta > Lepidoptera > Yponomeutidae > Yponomeuta > Yponomeuta evonymella. The sequence goes on from OZ018353.1 coordinate 7,220,962, forward strand.
TCATTTCATAGGTACTCCCACAGGTGATTTAATTAGAATCAAACTGAAATAAATCGCTGTTTCCGTAAACAGCCGGTCGCGGTTTCGCTTATTTAGGGTACGCTTAGTCATCATATAGTTTTGCCATGTCTGTCCGTATGTCTGTCCGCGCAGAGACGATATGTACTAGAGTGCTGAAATTTGGCATAGATATACTTTATATCCTTTTTGTTGCACTAGCCCGTGTTGAGGACAATATTAAAAACCTATTTGGAGGCAAAAAATTCCACCCATGCCGGGACTTGAACCCGCGACCTCTGGCTAGCCAGCGCTCTCCCATCTGAGCTAATGGGCAAGTGCAGGGACCAGTGAAATTTCGAGCCTCTTTACAAACTTCTCTGTATCTGTATTACGTACAGGCAGCGACATCTGGCCAAAGCAGTTTACATCACTTGCAGCCTACTTTGCAGTTAGGTTTTTACATCGGAATGATATCGCTGTACCTACATGATTATATTCTTTTTGTTGCACTAACCCGTGCTGAGGACAATATTAAAAACCTATTTAGAGGCTAAAAATTCAGTTGGGAGAGCGCTGGCACGGTTAGCCCGTCATGGGTGGAATTTTTAGCCTCTAAATAGGTTTTTAATAGATATACATATTTATTGCGCCGACAAAACGGTAGATTAATATCTCGAAAAATATATTTTTAGAGTAACCTTACACTACAGTGTGGGCTGAATTGCTCGTTTAAAAATATTATGGGGTTTAGGAAGACCATTTTTTATTAAGTGCTCCGTTTGCGAAATATTAAGCTTTAAAGTGGAAATTTTGTCAGAGTAGGGCGGCCCCCCTTTTTCGGCTAAACGGTTGATTGTGGAAACGTGAAAAAATTCAGAGCATGTGCTAAGGGCAAGTCCATAAGACATAAGGACAAGCCATAGTATTTTGGGCGACCCATAAAAGCGAGCGGTTAGTCAGTTCTAGGAATGGGCAACCCTCGTCCTTTGAACATGACTTCGATCTTTTCTTGGACTTATTTTTGAAAAGTAACTAAAGCAAGCTGTTTAAGTGTTGTTTGACTGGTGCGGAAACTTCTGATACTTCTTACGTTACGTTGGTTGTAAAGGACTATTCTATAACTACTTCTCCAATGTATTGGGCCAGTCCGAAGGTTGTCTGGAAGAGCTCACTTTTAGTGATAAGGCGATTAGCTTTTAGCGATAAGAGTACAGAACTCTTAGGTTAAGAAATATCCGTGTAATTTCGTTTTTTATGCACAAAAAAGTGTTCTCTATCTGTACTTCTACTACATTGCATAAACTTGCTACGCCTATAGCCGGGGGGGTCCGCAGAAACCAGGGTTTGCCACGCCCAGATCCTGACAAACCTCTTACGCTTCATGAACATTCTTAAGTAACTGCATTCACTTAGTCGCTGCATGTACGCACGGTGGTTTACTTATCTATAAAATCTCCATACTGGTGTTAAACCACTCTAGAAGCACTTCGGTCAACACTTTCGGTTAAACACTTCAAATTATGAATTCGTCGAGGCTCTGGACATGAGCCTCTGCAGTATCATACAGGGCTTGTTTGTATACGCGTCACCGGTTGCGCTTCCGAGAAACAAATCACTTTTTGTAGATGTCGTAGAAGGCTTAGACAAAGCAGATGTTCGAGAAATCTTTGAATATTTGCAAAGAGAGGGATAATAGAGAATCATTTCCGTATTATCCTAGGATATTCGCGAACAGCCGTCATTTTGTATTAATATTTGATAAAATCGATCTCTTGTCACATGCGGTATGTAACCGCTGTGGGCTGTTAGAAACTCACCAAGGAGCGACCGTGCTGATTATTTACTCTTTGCTGTCAATAACCTATTCTTCTTTCGTATCGTTACTAATTTGTCTTTATTAATAATTTTAGAACTAAAACTTTCGTAAACATTACCAATTATGGCAAACATACCACAGGAAGGGCACCAACAAGCCTGGTACATGCTTCCACCAGCGAAAGCTGGTGGTCAGGCGGTCCACATGGCAGAAAACCGTTCGCTGTGAAAACGAGCGACCGATTATTGCGATAGTCATGAGGAAACGACGAAGAGCTGACGAGAAGACACGTTATTAACATAGGTCATCTATATTATAACATTACTAAGTAGAATGCACATACATATAATTACCCTCCTCAGTCCTGACAGGTTCTGACCGTGAAAATAACAATGGTTTTCAACTGTTATGTAAAGATCAGAACAATCTTTTGAAAATCAGCAATCATCTTAACTGATTTTCAAAAGTGGCCAATCAGTACTCAACATTTTTATTCGAGTATAAATATCCTAGAATAAAATATTCTCAAACATCCGCTTTATCTAAAGTTACTACGACATAGGTACGCTTACTACTCACAAGTCACAGCTAGTGGCCGAGAACTTGACAACAGATGTAGCTACAGGTGACAGCAGGTAACTTTGCGAAATTGCTAAATGCCGGGTCCTATATTTAACGACTCGTTATTGGTAATCGGTAACTTATCCTGAACAAGCGTCCCGTAACTTGAATAGCTGATTGACGTTTAAAAAATTGTATAGGAAACAATGATGGAGGCCTATGTCCTGCAGTCGGCGTCAAATGGCTGATGATGATGATGATAGGAACTTTACAATTGTTATCTCCATACATTTATCGTACTGCACGTTATTCGAAACGTACTTTATTGGTTATTGAATATAGGAACCGGGCATAAGTCACCAGTGACCCGTGACGGGTAATAAGTAGACGTGTGCACGCAGTGCATAAGTCGGTGGGGTGTCAACTGTAGGTAATTACCAAATTGGTGACAGATAGTATGAATTTTAAGTAAAATATTATCAAGACTTTACCAGGGCTATAGAAGTTGTCTGTATTGTGTGAATTTTATATCGACCCTATTGTATTCGTCCTCAGCCCCTGTAACAGCCGCAGTGTGTCGCGGTCACCAAAGATGCCCTATTTCCACAAAGTCCGCCATCAATCCCCGTCCGCTAAAGGCGAATCTTTCGAAGTAATCTTCGAACTCGATTTAAATCACATACATACGCTCTACCGATTTTTCGCGTTATTATTCGGACGGAAGCGGGCGTCGCCATCAATATGAATGGCAAATTCCTCTGCCCACTTACTGGCCTGAATGATTTCGACATTCTTGGCGTGGCTCCGATAATCCGAGTGAAAAAACGAACGTGTGGGCAACGTAAAAATAAACGCGCAGAGTTGAAAGAGCGCACGATGGCACAGAAAATAAATCGCGACGGTGGTGGTGCGCTCGGGATAACGTATTTTTACGCAACCGCGTTTGTTTATAGTTATAGTAGTGTCGCGGCGGAGACGGCTGGTTATTCAACCGGGCGCATTCCGCGACGGGCTCCACTTTTTGCTCGCGCTGGCCGCGCCGCCGCCGCCGCCGCCGGACTCGCCACGGAAAAACAACTAATTAGAGAAGCCACGGCGACGATGGAATTAACGTACGTAGCACATTGTCCGGGGCCGTCTTGCGACCGCTCGGAGCTGGCAGTTGCACCTTAAACATCACCCGCGTGTAAAATTATCTCTAGACGGATTCCGAAAATATCTTGGCACGACGCCGCCGTATCTACTCTACACCTTTGTTTTTATTATGAACGTTTGTTTATTATCTGTAAGTGTCCCGACGGATTATATTATAGGGATGGCCCCGCGGCGCCAGGCGACGATTCAAGCCGCCTTGATTGGCCTACAAGGCGACGACGGACCGTGGAGACGTTTCCAACTGATAAAGCAAAGCGTAAAACCGTGTCTTCAGTGAGCGCCTGCCAAACGACTCGCCTTTATCCGCCAAACAATGTCCACGCTTTTTCTGCAACGTCTTTCACAAACAATAGGTGATCTTTCGTTACATCTGACTAACTTTGAAGGACTAAATGTTCCTCACTACCCTATATGTTACTGTAAACTACGAAAAATTCAACTTAATATATGTACGGACAAACTGTGTATTAGGTGGTACGCGTTGTAATCTCCCTGCATTGCCGGACAATGTGAACACGCAACAAAAACGTATGGGCACCTATAAAAAGAACGTTTTTACGATCTTACATGGCGCGCAGGCTCTTAGCATTAATAAAACTGATCAACACGATTCTGGCACGCCGGAAAAAAAAGTTAACTCCCGAAGAAACGCCATCAACAACAACATGGACGCTTTTTTCTTTTTGTTCCGAGGAAATAGTATTGAGTTACTAAAGGAATGTTTTGTTAGGTCAGCAGACGCCCAGGAATGTACGCGGGCGTATCGAATTACCTCATGTAGTAAATTAGGTTGTTTGTAATAATGATTGCTTACACCTGAATAATAATATAACGAAGCCATGCCTGAGACTAGTGTTACCTATGTGATGTTTAGGGTTCCGTACCCAAAGGGTAAGGGACCCTATTACTAAGACTCCGCTGTCCGTCCGTCCGTCCGTCTATCACCAGGCTGTATCTCATGAACCGTGATAGTTAAACAGTTGAAATGTTCACAGATGATGTATTTCTGTTGCCGCTATAATAACAAATACATACCAAAAACAGAATACAATAAATATTAGGGGTTAAAGTATGAAATTGCCGATTTGTACTGAAAATCTAAATGGTTTATTTTTTAAATTTTTAACAAATTTATTTAATCAAAATAATAGGGGTTAAAGTATGAAATTGCCGTTTTATTGCAATAGGTTCTTTGAATTGACATAGAATCTTCATGGTTTGAGGTTTTCGAATGAAACTTTTTTCGAATGGTTTCTATGATGTTCTTTTTTTAAAAAATGTGAAACATTTGAATATCGACTTTCAATTGTTTTTGTTATTCAATTTAGACAAGAAAGATGGATACTGCGAAAATTCGAGTGATTTTTGAATACGAGTTCCGACGCGGAACTAACGCGGCAGAAACAGCCCGCAATATTAATGCTGCGTTTGGAGAGGGGTCTACTATAGTTGCCATTATTATCTATACATTGCTGCCATCTAATGGGAAGGTCATTAATGCCTTTGCGATAGAACTCCGACGATCTAGACTGCACAAACTGTGTGAAAGCATTTTGTACTACCTCCTGGGAAGAAAACTTCTTGTCACGTAAATAATTGTCCAAATCACGAAAAAAATGGTAGTCCGTTGGAGCAAGGTCTGGTGAATACGGAGGATGACGAATGGTTTCTAACTGCAGTTCCTGAAGGGTCAAAATGGTTTCTCGTGCTGTGTGAGGTCTCGCGTTGTCGTGGAGCAATAATGGTGAAGATCGATTCATGAGTCGGGGCTGTTTTACTGCTAGTTTTGTCAACATGGATCGGAGTTCGGCACAATAGACATCTGCCGTTATTGCTTGACCAGATCGGAGAAAACTATAGTGAATAACACCATGCTGAGACCACCAAACAGTTACCATTACCTTTTTATTGGTAAGTTTTGCTTTAGGACACTGTTGTGGCATTTGACCTGGGGTCAGCCATTGCATCTTTCTTTTCCGGTTATCATAAAGAATCCACTTTTCATCACATGTTACAATTCGATCCAATATTCCTTCATTTCTGTACCGGTTCAACAAGGCAACACAAGTTTCGACACGCGTTTCTTTCTGCAGATCAGTCAAATCATGAGGCACCCATTTTTCGTATTTTTTTATTTTATTGATTTGACGCAAGTGAGTCAATATTGTGGGTAAGGTAACGTTAAACCATGCCGCTAATTCCTGGGTAGTTTGACTAGGGTCGGCTTCCACTATCTCTCTTAATTCGTCGTTATTCCCCTGTTGGGCGGTCTTCCTCGTGGATCGTTCTTTAAGTCGAAATTTCCATCACGAAAGCGTTTAAACCAAAATCGCACGGTGCGTTCATTAGTAGACCCCTCTCCAAACGCAGCATTGATATTGCAGGCTGTTTCTGCCGCGTTAGTTCCGCGTCGGAACTCGTATTCAAAAATCACTCGAATTTTCGCAGTATCCATCTTTCTTGTCTAAATTGAATAACAAAAACAATTGAAAGTCGATATTCAAATGTTTCACATTTTTTAAAAAAAGAACATCATAGAAACCATTTGAAAAAAGTTTCATTCGAAAACCTCAAACCATGAAGATTCTATGTCAATTCAAAGAACCTATTGCAATAAAACGGCAATTTCATACTTTAACCCCTATTATTTAAGGGGGGCTCTCATACAACAAACGTGATTTTTTACCGTTTTTTTGCTCGATATTAATAACGGCAACAGGTAGACGCTTGAAATACTTATTCAAATGTTGTATTTATAGATAATGGTACCGAACCCGTCATGCACAAGTCCGAGTCACACTTGGCCGATTTTTATTACATATTCTTGTGAAAGTTCTTTACTGCAATAGTTACCAGTTTCGTATGATTTATATCTATACGTAGGTCCAAAGGTTGTTGAGGAAGCGAAAGTGATCTGTCAGGATCGTGGCAAGTGCCCGTCCCTGGTCTCTGCCTACCCCTCTGGGATACAGGCGTGAGTTTATGCATGTACGTACAGAGGTCCACAATCTAAAACGTTTAAGTTATTAGTAAGCCAATCTTTTCTGGCTATAGGTGCCTGGCTAGTATTTCTTAATAAATTTAATGTAGGTAATATCGTCCTATCTGCTTGATTGTCTTCAGTTAGTGTAGGTTATTTGTCTGACTAAGCTAGTAAGTACACACTCATTTAATGTCGTATCTGTAGTTTAATATCTGTGTGGCGCCGGATTAAGAATAGCGTCACTCCATTTCATTCCGTGAATGTCGTAGAAGGCGACTAAGGAAATCAATTACCAGGAGACGGGCAGTAGCGTCTTCCTGAGATTCCAACCGCATACTGCGATCGCCATCCCGGCTGCCAAGCGTGGCGATTATGGCAAAACCCTTTCTGGTTAGGGAAAACCATGAGGGAGGCATGTGTCCTGCAGTGGGCGTAAAAATTGCTGATGATGACTAGCTTTTAAATACATATTTTTATTCTACTAAAGTAAAGTATGTAAGAAGTTTTTTATTAATAAAAAGGTTACAAGCAGAACCGTTTGCACTGTGGTCACCACGCTTTTTCAACCTTGTGTTATAGGGCATTTTTTGTCTACACATGTGTATTAAATGTTTTAGGCATTTTTTTTTAAACCGAAAGATAAATAAACATGTAGTGAAACAAAAATTCTTTTCACATTCGTGTGTTTTGTAAGCTGATGATTCTTCGGTCTGAATACTTTAAGTTTTACATATTAGTTTTTTTTTAGCTCAATCGTGTTTGTGTCGTGTGTGCAAAAAAGTATACCTGTGATTTTGTAAAGAGGGGGTCGCGAATCGCGATGCGATACCTGTTTCGTCAAGAATTATACTACAAAACTACGTTACCCAATTGAAAAAATATAACAATAGAGTCTGTGAGGTGGCGCTTAGAGCTGAAAGGGACGTTTAATGATTTGGCTATTGACCAACGTGCAATAAATGGAGTTGAATAGCTGTGGAGTGCTTTGTACCTGAGGGGCCCATTCCCGAGTATTTGTACGTACTCCACGTTACAATAGCGCAGTTCAAGTGGGTGTAACCGTTTTGTACTGTTAATTGGGAATCGAGTACAAAGTACTTACACAAGAACTAGTAGAAAAATCTGTCCAGAATAATACACTAGTCTCTTCCAAGATTGTATTAACTCAAAGAATAACAAACACTTTCATAATACATTTGCTTGGTTTCCATGAAACTGTGTGTGACACACGATCGTATGAGAAAATTCCGTCGACTGTATCGAATGTTATTATTACGCAGATACAAACGTTATTTTTTTCTGACGCATAAAGGATACACTTGGCCACGGTTCTCACAGGCGACAGACAAGGCTCGCCGATGGCTCGGCGGGACAATGAGCCATGTGTGCAACAGCCCTCACGCACGGCTGACGGACCGCTTTGTGCACAAATCATAAACTACGCCGAACACCCCGTCGACTTTTGCACTTCATGAAAAACAAATTTATCAAAAAATAATACAGTCCCAACCTGCAGGGTCCCTTGTCAACCCAACGCATAATGCACACGAAAAAAAAATCTGTCTCGATCCCAAATTTTTTGCTCCCAAAACTATTCCTTAAATTATTGTTTTTAACTAAACGCTTTTGTTGAGGCTTCGAGTGGCTGGTGAATAATGTTTGGAACACCGTAAGGTGGTGGTATTCCCGATGTGACAGTGAATTTTTAATTTTGTCGCCTATTGTTGCCCAATAGCTTACCGTAACTCATCATAATAAAAATAAAAATAGTAATTCGTAATAAAAACACGATTCTTTAAAACACTCTTTAAACGGCGACTAAAGATTTGGAGATTTTACAAGGAAAAGACGTAACCACAGATTAAATAAACTACCTCCGAGGAGCGCTTTAGAGGAATCGTGCTTTTATAAATAAGGCAGTTAGGCTTTTTATCCATTGCATTATTAAATTTCCTCGTGTTTAACCTTAAAACTGTTTATGACTGCTTTAATACAGTTTATAACTACATAGCTGATTCTCTGTTTGCTTCTCAATGGGTATCCAATCCATACCTCCTCTTACTGTGGAGGGAGAGTAGGTGTGGTACCCATTGGATCAATCAGTAAATGAAGTGTCACGCCGGATTATATAGGCCTCCCGCAAGGCACGCCCCCTCTTTCTGATATGAGCGAAGGATGAGCATGGCCGAGGATGGATAGTCTTCGGCCATCCTCATCCAGTCACTACCAGCAATCTCCCTGGTAGTGGCTGGATGAACGTCAGTCGAGCTGGTCGGTGAGCTGGTGGTCGTCCAACTACCAGTCCACGGCCACTTCAACTTGCTAATCTTAGAGGCTATGTAAATCACCTTAGTTATTTGGCGGAGTGTCTCATTTCCGATGCATCTTGGATGCCTAAACAATATCATCATAGGCAAGAAACTAAACTAACGCCCTGCCAAGGTAAAGGCCCTTACTCTTACCACAGAGGAAAAAACTCTTACACAGCCTACCTGTAGCACAGAGGAAAAAAGGAACCTGTAGCTATCGCATATCGCACTATGTTAAATACGTATTTTAATAATCTTTAAAAATATAGCCACAAACCGAGGTGAAGCTGAATGTTGTGCGTAACTTCTTAGTTAAACTTAAGAGGTAAACTTTGTCTACTGAGTTCATCTGCAATCACGGGGGCACCACCTCAAATTTTATTGTGAATGATTGAATTGAATAATTACGTACTTTGTAAAGTAAATACATGGAATGCTTCGAGGTTATATGATTAGCACTTTTTATTAAAAAAATTATTGGACGCGCGAGTATGTAGAATTTGTCTAGCATTAGCTACACTAGAAAGTATACAAAACTTCCTACTCACGACATCTGTTCGAAGTGTTCGTAAACCCTTTCAAGGCTGCTACATGTGCTACGCCCGTAGCCAGTGCTATGTAACGCCTAGCGAAGTTCTGAGTGGTTCCAAGAGATGGCGCTATGCTCTCTGAAAAAAGTTGCACATACAAAGAGGTTGACTACAACCTCAAACCGAATAATAGTTTTTAAAAATAAATTTGTCAATAAAATTTTCTTACTTTTTTTTGCTTATTAGGATTTTTCATGGTTTTCTAAATTTTTTCAGTTTTGTTGACTTCGAAGATTTTGTAAAATATTATGAGATTTTAATTTCTGATATTTGGATAAACGTTGTTATAATTGGCTATTTCTTGCCTAAAGTGACATTGGCGAAATTGTACTGGATAATGAGTGGAGTAAATCCAAAAGCAGAAAAGAATTGAAAAAAATTTTGCTATAGCAAATTTCACCAAAATTATTCGATGGCTAACATATTCCACAAGAGTTGTTACACGACGCGAACCACCGGCTATAAGTATCGTACTTTGGCGACGAACACCACGGACAGTGATACTTCATATGTGCCACCCAAGACTCGGAAGATCATTAGAGAAAATCCATTGGACAAGAAATTTCTAGACATCAAGCGGGAGATTGTTACTAGAGTCGATTCGCAGGTTTGCCAGAACTACAGTCTAAAATAAAGTAAGGTATTGTGTCGCTTCTTCTCCAGAAATGGAAAGTAAATTTCAGAAAGTCATTAAAAGTTCCAGTTGGAGTTGTCAAAATAATAATAAAAATGTTCCTAGGTACATATTTTAACTTTCAATAATTGATACATTGCATCTTCAGTAATCAGCCTATATGCGTTCCACGGCAGCGCACACCTCTCAGTGATAGACTATAGGCTTGTGGTACACCTCATTCACAGACGGGAGTCCGGCACGCGCAGGGTCGATCCACATTGTTCGAACCTGCGAACGCCAAGCGTAGCTGGCAGGCTATACCTGGTGGAGTAGCCGGGAAGGAAAAAAGTTTAGATTTAGAAAATAGTTTTTTCTTGTCTGTCTGAAAAAATTAGTGATTTTGATAGGTTCTGATTATATTGGTTTAGAATGTTATTTTTCAAGCAGATGCTGTAGTTTTTAGTTCAATTAAGTTATTTCGGTTACTCAGCGCTAACTCTTTCGGTTATATTTTCCATCATGTTTGGCTCCGGGTTCTAAAGGCTCAATCAACTCGCGTGCCCACCGCGGATTTGCGATTTCAAGCGCTGAAGTACTACAGATTCAGATTTCTTCATGATGTTTTCCTTCACGTTAGCGGGGTGTATTTTTATTATCAATTCGCAAATTACGTAGCCTAGAAAACAAAGTCATTTTTATATATGCCGGTGGCCGGTATCGAACCGAGGACCTCTCGAATGTGTCTGAATTCTACCAACGGTCGGCTTCGCCGTTACATCTTTCATTGAATATATATATATATATACAGTTCTGGTATTTTTCAGGTCGACAAGGCACAGCGTGCGCGGGAGGCTAACTTTAATAAGTTCGAGAAAGTAATCGAGAAAATAAACCAAACTGTCGAACTAAAAGAAACAGTGCTGACTCTTCGGAAAACCTTGTCGGAGGCTGAAGGCAGGCTCATGGAGTTGGTGGAGCGTGTGGAAAAATTTAACGACCTACTCTTTCAGGATGAGTAAAACTGCGCGTGAATATTTATGTCAGTTGTCGAGGTACTGTCATTGTTTTGTTATCTCCTTCTGTTAATGTTGACTGAAATAGACCAGGGATTTTGAAATACTGTTTTCAAATTACTCAGATTTGAAGTTTACGGAGTTTTAGCAAGTTGTGGATAGCCTTGTACTAGAATCATAATAGGCCGTACCGTTATATATACGATATTTGAATATCTCAAGCGTCTACCTGTTGCCGTTGTTAATATCGAGCAAAAAACGGCAATAAAAATCACGTTTGTTGTGTGGGAGCCCCCCTTAAATATTGATTTTATCCTACCTACAGAGAAGTGATTTATTTTTAATACACTAGCTTTGCTCGCATCTTCGTCCACATGGACTATAGTCTACCAGTATTTGAGAAGCAAATTGTAATTGCCGGAGGCGCAGCCTCATCGTAAGTAGATAAAAATAATACCAGGGGCCTGTTTTATAGAACACATTGCAATGTCTTTTAACTTAACCCTCAGATTAACAAGTAGGTAGCCCCTGCTACGAAATTTACATCGAATTGTCATAATAATCTACGTACCTATCGTAGTTTTTTTAAACTCGGGCCTGATTTTAAGTAGTCTTTCAAACACACATTCAATTAAATGTTTTCATTTATCAAATGGCTCAGTAGGCGTGTTGCACACAAAACTAACAAAAAAAACACTCGCAACACCAAAGTTAAAAACTGAATCGAAAAATAAAACAAGGAATATTACACACCATGATAATAAGTTGAATCGGTAATAAGCCTACACCAAGTGACACAACTGTGAAGTTATTAGTTTCCAAATACCGGAATATACCATAGCAGAACAAATCAATGTCGATACAGAAGTGATTAAAAGATTGAGAAGCTCTGTATTAAATTTACAGACACATTTACGTCTCTGTTTTAACAGTGTACTACTTACTTAGATAAAGTTATGGAGACGTGAGATGAAGTGTTGAAAGTCGTGTAGGTAATTTAGGGAATCCTAGTTGAGAACTAGAACAATCGCTTGAAAAAAGTAGGTACTCGTAAATAATTTTGTTGTGCATTTTGTGTGTTTCTAGTCTTATTTAGCAAACGATAATATGCTATAGGTATATGGAATCGGTGTATGTGCTGTTGGATTCTGAGTTATTGTCGACAGTGGAAGCAGTGAGATAAAGAAATTGTCGTATTTCACATTTTAATGTTTTTCTTTGGATAAGACAGATTTACGATTACTGCAACTTTCAGCTGAGCACATTTATTTGTTACAATCATAATAATAAGCGTTATACGAACATAACTTAATACTTTAACTAACATCTTAATTTATTCGTTCAAAACGTCACAATGGCGCTAAAGATATACAATTCACCCTGCATTATCAAGGTTTTCAAATAATTTTCTAAACACTTCTATAGAATACAAGAAACTACAAAGAATAAAAATAGATCATACTTATTACCGGAGAAATATCTAAGTAAAATTGGGTATAACAATTTGACGTAAAACTAAGTACAATGGATATAAATCACATTCGATATGTTATGGCACCAAAATATATAAAACAATAAATTTTTCATTTAATTATGAACACGTTTTTAGAAACTTATTAAACTAAGTTTAATGTACTTAACGTAAGACTAGGTGGCAAATCTATTGTAATATATACCTATTTTTAACTACATAAAGCATTTATATGGTTATACATGCTTTATGTAGTTAAAAATAGGTAGTAACTAAGTATCACTTATAGTAAAAAACTACAAATGCAAAATAATTACGCTTTTAGCTACAAACAATTTAACCTAAATTATATTATAAATCAAATTTGTGCGTTAAGTAAATAAAACTTAACAATACAATATGTAAAACTTAGCAGATTATACGTCACAGTTTCAACACGCATTTAAGTTACTTAATGATTAAGCGGTATATTTTTGTGAGATTGCCAAAATAACCATGGTTAAGATATAGTAAATTTCATATAACTGTAAAAGCATTAAAAAAAACTGTTGAAAGGATGAAGTGAAACAATATAAGTATTAGGTATACTTATTTTAAAAAGCAAAATGGATGTCAATTAATTTAAATCTAAATGTTATAATTGTCAATGGTAGATCTATTGACACAAAATAAGGAGTTGACAGTCAGGGGCCAATCAACTGCACAACAATATATTTAAAACTATTACACTTATCATGGCTGAGCCAGATTATATTGAAATTATAACTAAGTACCTACCTAAGTAGGTTTAATATAAAAATTGCACCTAACCTCGGCCCTTCTCGCCCGCGACTTAACAAGTCAAACGCACAGCTATTCCTACAAAACATAACAAAACTAAACTCAGTGTAAAATTATTCTAAGAAAGAGCAACAGCATTTTTACACAACGAATTTGCAAGACATGAAATTCGTAAGAAAATACAAAAGTAGGCTTCCCTAAATAAACTTTTGGATACGCCTTACTTTACAAGTGTAAACTTCAAATAATTCGAGTTAGTTACCTATTACTGTACAAATATTTTATCCTCGTAATATAAAATCTATTACAAGTAGGTACCTAGGTGTACGGAAAATCAGTAAGTAAGTAGGTACATCGTCTATCCGTTTAAAATGAATATAAAATGGTCGTACAGTAACCAATTTTAAATGGATAGTGAGATATATTGAGTAAAAGTAGGAGTACTACGAGTTATTGAAACAACGAAAAATCCGAAAATCACTTCATCGGTATCGATAAAATTTATCCATATTCAGTACCTAAGCATAAGTTTAAAACTCTCAATTTCTACTTATATTCCCTTATAAGTTAAAAATTTATAACTTAATGCTTTTGCTTTTTGGAAATGGTAGTTTAATTATCGATTATCGAGAATCGGTTTTCAGGTGTGCGCTAGTTTAATAACACGTTGTGTAATGAGGTAAGAAAATTGTTTGAATCCGAATTCCTGTACCTTTTCATAACATCTCTCTATACTATACCGATCACTCACCACCGCGCACTAGTCCGTCTCAATCTACACCGCGCACGCGCGCTCTCAGTCGAACAGACAGATGAAAGCGCGCAGCAGCCCATCGCCGAAGCAGGCGCAGCAGCCCTGCTTCTTGGACCTGTCTTCGGGCGCAAAGGAGGGCTGCTTGGGGCGCTTGGGGCGCCGCGCGCAGAGCCGCGAGGGCTGCGGTTCCTCGGGCACCGGCTCAGAGCGAGGGCTCAGGTGCACGGGCAGCGCGGCGGGCTCGGTGGGCCGTGCGCGTGCCCAGCGCCGCATCTGCGCCTCCTGCGCAGCGCCCACAGGCACCGGCGCCGACAGCTTTCGTGCGCGTGCGATCACCAGCGCGCGCTCCATCGGCTCCAGAAGCTCCAGCGCCAGCACGCGGTCCAGCGCCTCACCCGACAGTAGCAAATAGCGCGGGCAGTACGCCAGTTCGCCCAGCGCCGCACGCCGGTTGCTCGGCGTCAGCTCGCGCTTGGCTCTCTTGCACGTCGCCGTGCTCCAGCGTGACAACGCCTCCGCCAGCACAAGCTCGCTCGACACCCGCAACGTGTCACGGCGCACAATCAACGCCAGGTCCTCGTACGAGAGCTCCTCCAGCCGCTCGTCTGCCAGAGCCTCGTCCGCGTGCTCATCCAGCACGAGCAGTGCGTTGTGTGCGAGTGAGTCACACCAGCGTGAGCACTGGCCGAGTGGGCGCGCCATAGCGTCGTCCATGGCGCCGGCGGGCGGCGCTGACGCAGCGCCCGGCAGCTGCGCGCACAGGTAGCGCAGATCGCGCAGCACCTCGAGCGCTACGCCTGCGTCCAGCATCTCATCCAGCCGCTTAGCGCAGCGCTCAGCCAGTGGCGGGCATAGGAACTTAAAAGCGGCGTCGAGCGTGCAACGCGCGGTGGTGACCGAATTGAGCTGTGTTGGCTCGCAATATTGGTAGCGCAGCAACTGCTCGAAACCGCGCCGGTCTACGTAGTCAACGACAATAACGTCGGTCTTAACAGTGAGTAGCTCGTTGAAGATTGGGCTGGCAGCGGCGAGCACGCGACGGTGGCCCGGGTAGCGCCAAGTGTCGCCGTTTATGCCTGCCACGAACACGATGTCGCTGCGCTTCTCATCGTCGTACAGCCGCGATTCACTCTCGATAGAGTCCGTGACAGAGTCGAGGCCGCCGGTCGCGCTATCGCAACCACCGGTCGCGCTATCGCAACCGCCGGTCGCGCTATCGCAACCGCCGGTCGCGCTATCGCAGCCCAGGTCGAGATCTTCATCGCTGCTGGCGCGCGCCGGGTTCGTCACCACCGTCATATTGATGGAAGAGTTCTACGGTGTGCCTGGAAATGGAAATAATTACGACATCAGTCCTTGCTATTGCTTGGTCAGTCAATAAGTTTGTTTATTGGAACCTTACGATTTGAATAAAAACAACCTTGCGCTGACCTAGCTCCCCGCAGTGCGTTCATTTAGCAGCTCCTGAGAGCACCGTATTAGACGCTAATCAGCCCAGTTAGCGCCCCTATTATAACGCGCTGCTGGAATCAGCACCAAATAAAGAATCATTATTGATATGTTGTCAGTTTTGCGACGCTAACTTCTCACCAAGGATATTTAGATTTTACTTTAAGATCATTCAGATCTTACCGATCTTAATGCTTATTTTTAGTATGCCTATAAGATTAATAAATACCGCCGGTATACCACCTATCCAGGAAATGTATGTGACCTATATGTAAGCATTGCCTGCTCTGGAGCTCCAGCGTTGACCTACTACGTACAGGATTAAGGTGAACGGGGAAAACGATTGAAAGGCTTCCCTTGTCGTGAAACTGGAGTGGATTAAATCCTATGGACATTTTAATCCTTCCACTTCAATGCACTTTGTGCAGCTCACATAGCGTAAAAATTGGCGGAGGATAGAACGGGGTACGAAATCTATATATATAAAAATCAATTGCTGTTCGTTAGTCTCACAAAACTCGAGAACGGCTGAACGGATTTATCTTATCTTAGTCTTGAAATGTTCGTGGAGGTCTAGGGAAGGTTTAAAAGGCGAGAAAAAATCGAATAATTTCCTGGAAAACCCTAAAAACAGCCCTTTTCTATTTCCCATACAAACGTTTTCTGTGGCGTTACGAAGTTCGCCGGGACAGCTAGTTCAATATAAAATTGTTGTAATGCATTGCTGCCAGAATAGATATGGAGTGGGTGGATTGGGATGTGTTTAATTCTGAAATCCATTTATCCATTGTTCTTCTGCTGCCGCTCCATAGTTCTCTGGTATCATTAAAATGTGGTATAAAAATTAATTTGTTAATAAGTATTTGTGTTTTACTGGCGTAACTGTCCGTCGCAAGAAGTTCAAAATCTGTAATGATCTTTGTTCTAAGGTCTGTTTCATCATCATAAGTAGCCTATATACGTCCCACTGTAGGGCACAGGCCTTCTCTCAGAGAGAGAGAGTTGGGCTTAATCACCACGCGTGCCCACCGCGGATTGGCGATTTCAAGCGCTGAGGTAGGTATGTGAATAGCTCAGACACTCAAGTTTCCTCACGATGTTTTCCTTCACCGTTAGCGAGTGGTATGGCTACTATTACTTCACAAATGTACATAACTTAGAAAACAAAGGTCTGTTTAAATGTCTTATTTTCTCATTTGGTTTTTGTTTGTGACTGCTTGTTTCTTATAAATAAAATTAGAAAAAAAAATTGCTTGCCGCTTTAACGAGTCGATTTTGTGGAGCCTTTTAACCTCCATTGACAAAAATAGGATAGCAATAAACTCATAATGGACGGAGACCGCGAAGCGAGCAAAGAGTATTATCGATTTTACGTTTCCATAGAAATGCTCTGTGGCGTTTCATTAGAGGTAGGTATCCGTTTCTTACCCGTAGCACAACCCCGTGACACTACTAGTAGTGCCCTGGGGAACTGCTATTCCTTTCAGCACTACCAGTTGTGCCATAGGAACGTTCCTATTTTTCCGACTGTTAGTATAGCCTCCCGAAATACGCAGCTCGATGCCCATGTTTACAATCCTAGTCTAGTTCTATTTACTTTTTTATACAAAATAGTTGTAGCTCTATGGCTATTAAACTATTCTAAGGCAGAGGTTCCCAAACTTATTTCGTCTAACGGCCACGTTGAAAATCAGTTATTTTGAAACGCCCCCTATTTCTTACCTTAAAAACCTCAATAACATATTAGTCTCGCCTGGAGTTTAATTAAACCTATATTCTAAACGACACTTTTCTTACCAGAGAGAGCAATAATAAATATTTGTTCGCACCAAACGCGAATTATAGTTGAACCTTCTAATTTCAATTTTATTTTTTCTTTATTTTTACTAGATTAGGTACATAAAAAAATCCCGCACTCGGCAAGTGCTCAGCTTGACCGCAACACTAATTATACCTATTTTTAATATGTGTCTTGGGAGATGGGGACCTCACCTGCGACACTTGAAGACACGAATATTTTTTGTTACTAAATATCTTAAGATATAAATAGCGTTGTGAACGCATTAAAAGTAATAAATATTTAATATATTTTTAGTTTACATTTATACAATTAAATAGGACATAAATGTGAACTAATAAATGAATGTTGTGTAGTAGGAGGATTTTAATTCCCGTGAATTTTAAAATTTTAAGTAGCAGAAGTTAAAAATTACCCATCGCCCCCTTAAATCACATCCCTAGTTTTTTCTGGGCCGCTTAAAGCCTCTAGGCCCACAAGGGGGCGTTATCGCCCACTTTGGGAAATACTGGTCTAAGGTATCGAAAATAAAATGCATTGACGCTAACGGAGAGTTAAACGGTGTAACTGAAAAACTAAACGGGTAAGGATAATTTTGTGTGGAGGTTGGCTCAATTTTTTCGCATGACAGATAACCAAATGTACGCCATCAAAAAACTATAGTTTACTCAAACAATATCCGGATTGTGTTATCGGGCGTCAAACTGGCAAAAATATACTAGTAAAGATCTCCATAAAACGTTTTCCAGTAGCTACCATTTATAGTCAATCAAATCAAAATAAAATAAAAATTATTCAAAGTAGCACAGAAACTGCGCCTTAATGAACGTTACAAGTTAAACTAGGTGTCCATTTCAAAATCTCGATCATTTTGGTGAAAAATTGCAAAAAAGACTCCAAGCTTAGTGTTTTCAAGTCCTTAATTAACAGACTTTATATTATAAATATTTTTAAACCTGGAACGCTGAAATAGTATCATTGTCACACGCACACTCCTTTATTTTTCTATTATTGTACGAGTATGTAAGCATGTTTGTTTGTGGCAATAAATCATTCATTCGTTCAATTCATGCGTTGTACTGGCTTTAATTCCAATTCTCATTTAAATAATTTTTAATATTATACTAGCCCTTTTGGCACAAAGTGTGCTTTCCACACATTTTGAACTGCGTAAATCCTCAGGGATCTTAATGCCCCATATATTTTAATTGTAGTGCTTATTGATGGCGTAGATTTGTTAAGCTGCCATATAAAGAAAACCGGCCAAGTGCGTATGAAGTGTAGGGTTCCGTTAAGGGAGGGGCTTTTTACTTGCTTAAGACCGGATTTTTCAATAGTCAGATAAAACTTAACTGGAGAATAAAACTGATGTTGTCATTGTCTTGTAAGATTTAGACAGTGATAGCATGCAATTTATTCTCCAGTTAAGTTTTATCTGAATATTGAAAAATTGGCCCTTCTTAGAGAACTAACAACTTCATCAAAGTAAATTTCAATTTTTGTAACGTTTTCTTGCCTACTTAGCCCTGATAGTTTTCCTTTTAAGTTCATTATGTGTGCTTCTGCCCTGATTTTTTTTTTTACTTTTCTACAATCAACAGTTTAGCCGGAAGAGGAGTGGGGAAGGGAATATCCCTAGTCGAGGTATGGGGGAGGTACCCTAAATATTATATATTTAAGATTTTGTCCTACTGTTTTGTCGGCGTGATTAATATGTATATCTAAGTCGAATTTCAGTTTTCTAGTGCGTGTCGTCTCTGTGATAAGCCGCGGACAGACAGATTGACGGATAGACAGACGGACGGAAATGGCGAATCTATAAGGGTTCCTTGTTGACTACGAAACCCTAAAAAGGAGCCATATTTACCCAAACTCTTGAGCTGAAGAAAAGTTGAATATTCCAATTTTACGTTCTTAATATATTGGGTATCTTCATACATTGGATTAAATTACATCAGACTAAAATAAAACTATGGATTTATAATCTGAAATAATGACACCATGTTCATCACTTTTAAAAGTGTTATATTTCAGATTCATTGAATGAAATACAACAAAATCATATCTTTTTATTGTAATTGTTCTACTCCAAGTATTTTTTTACATTTCAAGTAGGTATTAAAACGATTAAACTATGCACTTACAAATTCGATTCTTAAAAACTTAGGGAACAAAGATTTCGAGGTTTTCCCAACGGTATACGTAGTTCGTATTGGTGAGTTGAACGCTGAGTTACATATAGGCTTCTTCGCGAAAAGGGAACTATATGTAGTGTATCAATATACATTGATACAATACGATACAATATCGAAATTAGAAAACGAAAAGGTAACGTACAGGTAAGTACATCCGGTATTTATACGCGAACTTTTTGGCAAGCTTTTTTGTGCGCTTTCATGGGCCTATATTCCAGTCAATTTGTCGTAGGTATGGGCTAGCGCCTTACTAGGATATTTTACCGGCTGATTCACTGAGCTCGATTTGCAGCTGAGGACTGCTCATTTCCGCAAGTCACTGCCGCGTTCTATTTCCGAGAATCGGTTACATCTTGACTCAGGAGTGGATCTGACGGGTCAAAACAAACATTGTCAAACTCTACACTACAATCAGTAAGTAATAATAATATAATCAGACCGCCGCGGTTTCTGCGGTTAGAATTTCATTAAGTAAAATACTTAGGCGGATGATTATAGTTACAACTGTTCAGATTCCTTAAAAAAGAATGAGACAGACAGATACTTCAAAGTATTTACATAGTGGAAAGGAAACAAATTATTTTGTAACGCAGTCGGCAGCAGCTCGACCTTTTCCCATTTTCGTTGCATTGTCACTCTTATCGTAAGTTAACGCAAGAGTGCAAGTTTGTATAGGTTTATGTGTTGTTGACTATACAAGCAAAGGCGCTCGGCCTGATGTTCAAAATAATTATTTTTTGGTAAATAACACAATTAATTAGCAGAGAGATAAAGCTGATATGTATTTCGATAGACAGATAAAAATGGATTGACTATTATAAGAATATTTAAATAAATGTCAAGTGTTTAGATTGCCAGTTACTGTAAAAAGAGATTTTCAACACCTCCCCGCAATGTAAACACCCTATTAAAGTAATACACCAATATGAAAATAACACACACTATAAATATAACACACACTCCAGAGTCTTCAGGTAAACTAACTACTTACTATCAAACAAGCTTAACAAAAACAAGAGACAGATGACACATTATGTTAGACCTAAACCCTTAGAAAATTTTACAAGTTTAAGTTTAGGCAGAAGTTTTGTTAAGGCGTCTGCAATGTTTTCATTAGATGATATGAAACTAATACTAAGTAGTTTGTCTAGTAGCTTTTCGCGAATGAAGTGATATCTGACATCGATATGCTTTGTGCGTGCGTGAAATGTGTTACTTTTGGTGAGTTTTATAGCGCTTTGATTATCACAGTTAACTGTGATTGGATGAACTACTCCGAGGATTTCAGAAGCAAGACATTTGAGGTAGATTGCCTCTTTGCAAGCCTCCCCGATAGCCATGTATTCGGCTTCAGTAGTTGACAAGGCAACCGTTCGCTGTTTGCGGGATTCCCAAGAGACGGCTCCGCCGCACATCTTGAACACAAAGCCCGTGTATGACCTTCGGTCAATGATATTGTTGCCATAGTCTGCATCAGCGTAGCCAACTATGTCCTCACTTTCTTTTTTGTCGAAAGTAAGTTTAAGATTTTTGGTACCCTTTAGGTACCTCAGTACTCGTTTAGCAGCCTTAAAGTGTACCGGGACAGGATTAGTTTCTGCGTCCGTAAATACTTCTTGAGTTTCCTGTTCAAGGTCTGCAGATTCCACATTGGCTGGTTGTTGAGGAATATTGTCTTCTTCACCATCGGGTTGTGACGATGAAGACTGTACGGAAGTTGGTATTGTAGTAGGAATGTTAATAAAATTTGGAGCTAGTTCTTCTTGAACGATTTGCTGATCTTGCGTGTATTCAGTATAGGCACGATCTTCAATAAAAGCGACATCTCTGGCTACTATAGTCACACGAGGGTTCTGGGGATCAATAAGGCGGTAACCCTTACTTTCCGTGCTGTAACCGACAAAGATATACTGCTTAGTCTTTGAGTCAAGTTTAGCTCGTTTTTCTTTGGGAATAAGCACGTGAGCTTCACACCCGAATACTCGTAGGTGTGATAAATCAACTTTCTTCCCAGACCATAATTCCTCTGGGATTTTTCCACGTAGCGCTTGAGTTGGGGAATGATTTTTCAAGTAAATAGCAGTGTTGACTGCTTCACCCCAATAGGCTTTAGGTAAATTAGAGTCGTATAACATAGACCTAGCTTTTTCTATGATTGTTCTATTGACTCTCTCAGCTTTAGAGTTGTGCTGAGGAGTGTACGGGACTGTAGTTTGGTGAATAATCCCACACCGTTTCATGAAGTCGATCATTTGTGTGTTGACATACTCACGGCCGTTATCTGAGCGTAAGATTTTCAACTTTTCACCTGTTTGATTCTCTACCAGGTTTTTGAATTCTTGAAACTTAGTAAAAACTTCGCTCTTACATTTCAGAAAGTATCCAAAAGTTTTACGGGTATAGTCGTCTGTAAATGTAAGAAGATATAGAGCACCTCCAAATGAATGCGTACTCATTGGTCCGCATAAATCAGAATGGACTAATTCTAACTTTTTGGTACATTCTGAAGTAGACTTTTTAAATGGCTTTTTTGACATTTTGCCTTGTAGGCATGACACGCATGTGTCAAACTTGTCAGTGTAATGTATGCCCTTATTTTCATTTCGAAGAATGTTCATGGCGTTAAGATGTAGATGAGCCAAGCGCCTGTGCCATAATAATGCATTATTATTGCTAGCTGACATGTAAGCTTGAGGATCTTGAGGTAGATCCAGCTTGTACATACCATTGTGATTGCACCCGGTTGCTACTACGAAGCCAGAAAGTTTACATTGGTCTTTTAATAGTATAGTAGCACCCTTTTGTGAAAACACAACTACGTAACCATCTTTGACTAGGCTACTTACAGATAATAAGTTTTGACCTACTTTAGGAACGTACAGAACATCCGAAAAATGATTTATAGGGCTAGAATTAGGGAGCTTGACAGTACCTTTACCCTCTGCATAAATAGTTTCATTGTTGGCAACGGTGATGGGCTTGATAAGTGGGTTAAGAACCTCAAACCAGTCCCGTCGGTTGCTCATGTGAGAACTAGCGCCAGAGTCGACAAGGAAGTAGGGTGTGTCTGTAGTGGGAGAGGAATGAGTTAAAGATGATAAAAGTGTAACCTCAGCTGTATAATTTGATGCCTGAACAGACTCAGATTGTTTGTTTGAAATGTCACTTAAACGCTTTCTGCAAACAGAGAAATGATGGTTAGGTCTCTTGCAATAAGTACAGAAGATGGTCTTCTTGGGGTCCGATGACTTGGAGGACGACGGTGGCAATGATGAGGAGACAAGTGCATTTTGTTCGTCATTTGACGATCGCTCCACTTCTTGTAGAAGCTTCGTTGCCACTGCATCACCTGTTATCGGAGCTCCAGAGTGTTCGAGAGCCATTACAAGCGGTTTGTATTCATCAGTTAAGCCTGCTAACATAATGACACCGATGAACTCTTCATCTACTGCTGCATCAATAGCTATAAGTTGTTGCTGGGTGTCTCTTATCTTATTAATGTAGTCCTCTATGTTCCTACTTGTACTGAGCTTTGCTCCGAAAAGTTTCTTGAGAAGATCTAGTCTTCGTGATAATCCACTATCTGCATACCGCTTTTGAAGTACATCCCACGCCTCTTTAGCAGTTTTGGCACACGAAACTGCTGAAAAAAGTGATTCAGTAACACTGAGAGAGATTTTCGCTCTTGCTTGTTCGTCCCGTCTCTCGAAGATTGCTTGCGGTACTTGTGCTTGGAGAGCTTCTGGTCTTGCAATGGTATCCCAAAGGCCGCAGTCAATGAGAAACATTTTGATACCAAAGTTCCAAGCATTGTAGTTGGATCTTCCTTCCAGACGAGGGATTGTGGCTGGTACACCCGGAGCCACACTGCTGAGCGTTATCTGTTGTTCACTTGTAGAAGTCGTAGGGGCATTAGGAGCATTATGGGCTTCCATAACCAATTATTTTTTGGTAAATAACACAATTAATTAGCAGAGAGATAAAGCTGATATGTATTTCGATAGACAGATAAAAATGGATTGACTATTATAAGAATATTTAAATAAATGTCAAGTGTTTAGATTGCCAGTTACTGTAAAAAGAGATTTTCAACAAAAATAAAATATTATTAGGTGTTTAAACAGTTTTTTTAATGTTTCAAACACAGTTTAAAACTGCGTTTTATGTTTAATCAGTGTTTAATTTTTATTGTAACTCGAGAAATGCCCGGGCTCTGTCGAAGTGCTTTCCATGTGAAAAGTAAAAAACTTTACTCTTCTATGAAAGCTTGGAAGATTATACTGTTAGTATAATATTCAACACATTATTCTTTCCATTTTTATCCTCCGACCCACCCTGAGTTATGTCCTTATCTGTAATCCAGGTTAGCCCATGCCAACGAACAGCAGACTGAATCATAATGAAATGGATGAACTTAGAGCGTCTAACGGACTGGGGGACGAGTCTCTAAAATTCGTAAGTAATTGTTCCATAGAGCCATATTACATGAACATGAACATGAACATTTACATACAGGCACATACATTGCTTCTGGCCCCACAATAGGATACCCTGTGTCGTGGGAACCAGAAACAACGACATCACAAACATGTAAACATCCAAGACCTGGGGTTTTTTTTTTATTCCCAGCCGGGATTCGAACCCGGGACCTCTCGCATGGTGTGCAGATGCACTACCGGTACGCCACGAGGTCGTCGATTAGTTACGGTAATGTTTGTTTCATTGACACTATTGGTATTGGTAATCTTTCAAGCAATCGCATTCCAATGGTAAAACCCGCGCAACTTCACTCGTCGCCTCGTGCTATTCGATATTCTCCGCGAAACATGCCTTCTTTTAATTTACGCGAGCTTAATAATATATCATTTGAATTAAATTGTACTGCTATTGCTCAGTATACTACCAAATAAAGGCAAATAGCAGCTGTTGTCATGCTCGTATAAGTCTATTGAAAAACTATGTGTGTATTCACGACTCTAAGGCCTAAACTGTAATCATAATCTTAGGTGGATGTAAGCCGTGCCTTGAGGAGCAAGGCCGCCCCTCACTGCGCCGTTATCGGCCGGTATTAACTATGTTGTATTAAACTGTTAGATTAAGTAATTCGGAAACATGCATCGCTACCGCCATGCGATGGCGGCCAAATCCTGAGCGATTCCAATCGTCTAACTGTAAAATCCCACACTATTTTGATAGACGATTGGAATCGCTACGGATTTAGTGCGCTTAATATAGGGGCAGGCCACCGTGGCCATAATTATTTACACTGGCTGTGCCCGCAGCTTCGATTTTGTGTGCAGTTGCAATATTATTACTTAGCAGTAAATGTTTCACCAAATAAATAAACGTAGGTACTTTATGTAAACTGTAGTAACTATAAAAAAATATTATCAGTTCAATTATACTCACTGCCGTTCTCACTATCATGGCAGTCAATAGAAGTGTACAGTAGTGATATAGAATAAGTAGGTACCTAATGCTGAGACATAACGTCACAGCATGGACGTAGCTTTCTTTATCTTTCACATGTGAGGAGTCCAAGACCCCACCTATGTATTACTTTTTCCCGTGATTTCACGCGGAAAAAGGAAAACCACCTCGCATCTATCGTTCGTTGCTATGACAACTGAGCGCAAAGGTGCGGTTTCCGCGTGCGTATACAGGTGATGGCTTAGGTACTCGATGTATTCCTTGAAGGGGCTTATTCTGCAGCTGACTTGGGTCATGTTATGGCTTGTCCGATGGCAAAGCAATACGGTAACGGACCCTTTTTTAAATTGGTGTTAAGGTTTTTGTAACCGTTCCATTAGACCTTACAAATATAGATTTTTTTGAGACTTAGAAAATTAAGTAACTTTTATTTAGAATTCCACTTTTCATGAGCCGACGAAGGCGCTGACGGCCATGATGTTCTTTAAATTAGTCTGTCATGACGTCACATCATTTAAAACAAACACCTAAGTCTGGGGCGCGATTCGAGGAAAACGGATTAAAAGTTCTAGATAAGATAGTAGAGAACAGGGTAACTATATACTCGAATATTGCTTGTATTATATTGTAACCAGAGACGGTCTACCTCAACTGAAAATAATTTAATCTAAAATTACATATTTTTATTTGACAATTGTATTTCTTTTTTTTTCTTATTACGCATTGCTATAATATCCAGATATTAAGTTTTTATTTTATGTCATGTCATCACCCCTACTATCAGTTTGCGTGTGTTATCGCTGTCACTGGCGCTGCAGCAGGGAACATAAAACAAGGGACAAGGACGTACACTGATCGTAGATGAACTGTAGTACTTTTGCAGATTTTACAGCCATCGAGGATACCATGGAGGTCAGTGAGATAAATGAAAAGACCACAAGTGACAATAGGCTTGTATGCTTCCAAATTGTGTGACGTCATGACTATGGTGGAAAGCGTTTTCGGCGTTTCAAATCAAAAGTAAAATCAAAATTTTAAATTAAATTTTTACAGTGATTTTGTAGATACTTTATGTAGTCAAATCGATATTGATCGATCGATATGATTTCTGTGTACAATAAAAAATTTATAACGGCCTTATTTATAAAAACACGATTCCTCTGAAGCACTCCTAAGAGTCAGTTTATTTAATCTGTGGTTACAACTTTTCCTTGTAAAATCTCCACCACAGACTATTTTAATCGGCGTTCTAAGGAATCTGTTTTTTTATAAATAAGACCGTAACTTACGGTCGAACAAAATACAGATAAAATACTTACGGACTGTCCGTCGCGCCAGTCCGTAAGTAGGTACGTAAGACGCCGATTTTAATCGACGTTTTAAGGAATCTGGTTTTATGACCGTAACTTACCGTCGAACAAAATAAAGGTAAAATAATTACGGACTGTCCGCTTGGCCAAATGGGATATAAACAATATTAATAAAAATATTATACTTTTTTTGACGTAATGTAACTATAAAATGAGCAAAGGAACCAATTGAATGAGAGTAAGTTTTCGAACAAAAAATATACAATTTAAGTAACGTAATTTGATATTATAAAAATGAGAGAACTCGCCCTTTGCTATGCCAAATAACAGGTTTGCGAGTTCTATAACATTTTAAATAAATTTTTCTTAAAGATTTGATAAAAGGTTGTTAAAAATGAAAAAAAAATATAACAAATCTGTTTTTGTACATTCATGTTTCTGTTTATATTTAGCGTAAAATTCCTAATAAATTCTTAGGATCCTAGTTTTAAAAGGTTATTTATAAAAACACGTTTCCTTAAAACACTCCTCTAAAGCAGTTTACATAGTCTGTAGTAAAGGTAAAGACTACCACAGACTATTTAAACAGCGTTTAAGGAGTGTTTTAGAGAAATCGAGTTTTGATAAATAACATCGAAATACTCTTCACATTAGCTATAATATCAATAATATACATACTTAATATATTTAACGAAGAGTAGTCTCAGGAGGTGGTGGATAAAGTAGTTTTTATCAACAGGAAAGTCCCATGATCTAGTCTAAACCGGTTAAAAGTTGACAGTGAGTAATATTAGTAATGAGGTTGAGCGAGTACAGATTTGTGTGGGGGGACTAGGATTAAATATGAGCTTTTTTTCAAATGGAGGGGCGTCTGACATCAGTGGTCGATTTTTTTAGCTTCACGGGTATTATTATTGAGTGATTTGCGAAACGAACTGCGGTCAGACTTAGCTGTTAAATTAGGCAACTAGATTCCCAGCAGTTAGCCTCATATTTCCAGCACTGAAGTCCGGTTACACCAAAATCAGAAAACAGTGCACCGAAATCAGTAAATAGTGCATGGAAATCGTAAATGTGCTAATTTTCGTAAGAATTTTTGAACTTATAATATTTTTACTATTGATGTCTCAAAACTAAAAATACTACTAAATATTGAGATAATTAAGAAAATTCATGTACTTTTATTATGTATGATGTGCAAAAGAGTTCTAATCTAATACTAGCTAGTGTAAAAAGTGATCTTTTTTAATTTTAGGTGAAGGTCGGTTAAACCCACATGGATGGAATATGGGCGAACTCGCTAAAGGAGTGTTCTTAAAAGCTATGTATAACTTTATTTCAAATAAAAATTATTGTACAAAAAATATAAATTGAACAGAATACCTGACGTGCCTTAATCGTGTATATTTCTTAGATACCTATTATAACTTTTTTACGTGTTGTACAATTTTGCATATTAAATCTCAGGAGGACAACACAAAGCTATTTCCGCACCAATCCTCTTTAGAATTATGTCACTGGTCTTCATCAAGCAATATGGGGCGATTTATTGCACAATACCTACCAACAGAATCGGCTGGTTAGAGCACGACCGTTCAGGGGGTATTTTCGTCCATGTTGCATCCTAATTCCGCACGCGATATGGGATCCCGACATGATGTCGAAATGTAGTGAGTTTACGATTGAGTCGAATCCAGTAAGTAAGCAATAATGATCCAACTTTTATTGCTCAAACTGAACTCTTTGTTGTACCAACATTAGAAACAGATTATGAAGGGTCGATATTCCTGTTGCAAAATAGTTCTAAAAGACTTCTCAGTATTAGCTTAAATAATCAGTGATTATATCTTTCCCCTTAGAACAGACTATTTAAACACCTTCTGAGGAGCGTTTTAAGGACTCGTGTTTTTATAAATAAGACCAAGTTTTAAAGATAGATAGAGAATACTTTATTGCGCAACCCGAAAAAAATAATCACAATTATATAATATATAATAATAATGCTTTTTCAAAATGATTGCATATCAAATGAACCTTTTTATCTAGATGTTATTGCCAAAACAATAGTTTGTAAAATGAAACATTGACAAATGTTGCTTGTGAAGAGATATTTTTATAATCAATTGTAGGTAAAACATAGACCCCTTAGTAATGTTACACAATTGGCGGTCAAAATGTACAGACATAATCGCAAACACATTTTTTACCGAACTAAAACTTTCGTAAGCACTACACATTTCTGCGAATCAGAACGAAACTTGGTCAGACTCATCCGACAAAAAAATCAACTAAATGAATTCGGAATTAGCCTACTAATGAATATTTTATCGACGAGTGGTCGTGGTCACAATGGTTTTGGAAACTTTCGTAAGCTCTCCTTTTTAGGGTTCCGTAGTCAACAACCCTTTATAGTTTTTCACCATGTCCGTCCGTTTGTCTGTCCGCAGCTTAGCACGGACACGATAAGCACTAGAAAGCTGAAATTTGGCATAGATGATATACTTAATTGTCACACCGACAAAGCGGTAGGGTAAAATCTTAAAAAAAAAATTAGGGTACCTACTTCCCCTACACCTAAATTAGGGATGCATTACTTTTTTTTCGCCTTTCATAGTGTGGGATATAGTCAGATTGTTCGTTTAAAAATATTGTGGGTGTAGGAAAAACATTTTTCGATTTAGGGTCGTAAATCGCAAATTACTGTAAAAGTAGGGCGTCCCCAACTCTCCAGGCTAAACGGTGAATTGTAGAAACGTGAAAAAAAATCAGGGTACACCACCTGTTTTACACAATTAACAACTTCATCAAAGTCATTTTCAATGGATTTTGTACGATTTTTTCCAACGTATGAAGTTGGTCGCCTATTACTCGTTAACTTGTAAAGCCTACTTAGCCGTAATAGTTGTCTCTTTAAGTTCGTTATATGTACTACTGCTCTGAATTTTCTCACGTTCGCGTTAAAAATTCGTAAAATTTGGAGCCCTAAATCATAAAATGGTCTTCCTACACCCACAGTATTTTTAAACGACCAATACAATCTCACACTATAGTGCGGACGTGAAAAAAAAATTGCATCCCTCATTTAGGTGTAGGGGAGGTATCTTAAACAATTTTTTTTTTCAAAATTTATTCGGCCTATTGTTGACGTAATACATATGTACGAGTAGCTATATCTATTCCAAATATTAGCCCTCTAGTACTTATCGTCTCTGTGCTAAGCAGCAGATAAACAGACAGACGGACGGACCGGACATGGCGAAACTATAAGGGTTTCTTGTTGACTACGGAACCCTAAAAACAGAATGTTTTGTGATATTATGTTTCACGAAAACCAGGAACAGAAGACCGTCTTCATCTACCTACTCAACCACGATTCAAAGCAAATCAGCTGTTTAACTGAAGGGCTTTGAATTAACTGTGGTTCACAAATAGACTTGATCTGGCTGTGTGTACTTACTTAGGTATTCCATTGTAGAGCCCAAAGGAAGGAAAAATACAATTTTAGATTATCCTAGCCCAAATCAAACGAAGTTACTTTGTCTTATAGAAAGAGAAGCTTACCCCCAGTTGTCGCACACTACCTAATCTCACGCCTGTGTCACGGAGGGGTAGGCAGAGGCCAGGTTTGCCACGATCCTGACAAACCTCTTTCTCTTCATCAACATTCATTAGTACAACAATAACAGCTGTCATTTGACCAATCATAAGCAGCCTATATATACGTCCCACTGTAGGGCACAGGCCTTCTCTCAGAGAGAGAGTATGGGCTTAATCACCACGCGTGCCCACCGCGGATTGGCACATTTGACCAAACTGCATACAAAAAAGCGACTGACAGCTGTTCGCAGAAGATTAGCAGATTGTTAGTGTACGAGAAAACGGGGGTAAATCTCTAAGCAGACAAAAGTGATTATGATAAATCTAATATATAAAAATCTCGTGTCACAGAGTTTGTTATCGAACTCCTCCGAAACGGATTCAACGATTTTTATGTTTTTTTTTTTGTGTATACCTATTTGGTAGGTCTGAGAATAGGTCGTAGGCTGATTAATATGGCAAAACAAGCCGAGTCAGCTAGTAAGACATAATTTTAACCGATTCTAGCATCGTATTGTGTTTACTGCTGAAGGAATGCGGTGGACTGACTCATCCATACACCTCCAAAGGCGATTCTCGCGTGGACAGTGGTGTATAGATATTTCGCGAAATGACTGCTTTCTGGTACCTGTTCGTCGTTCTATAATACAAAAAAATTATGATTATACCGAATTCTTGACGCCATCTTATTTCTAGATCATGTGAATGTTTTTGTTTTCCGAGCTGGTTCTGCTACTTATAGTTCGCATGAAAGACTTACATTATTTAGATATCTCATTATCTAAATAATGTAAGTCTTTCATGCGAACTATACAAATTAAAAGTAAATTTCTTTTTTAAATAATTTCATTTCTTTTGTTAGTATAAGGGTATTTTCTCTCATACTAAAATGGATAAGATTATTCATGAAAATTATTTAGGAAGCTATTCATAAAATTGTGAAATACTAACACGTTTTAATACCGAACAAATTGAATAACAGTTATCTTAGAAAGTTACATTCTATATGACTGCCTAGTTGGACTAGCCGTTAAGGTGCTTACTATCAAGATAGAGGTCGTGGGTTCGATACCCACTGCGGGCCGCCGTACATTTGTACAAATGGCATCAGTCTGGGTGTATTTCCATGTTTGTGATGTCCTTGCCTGGTTACCATAGCACAGGGTATCCTAGTTTAGGACCAGGTCTAGTGAGTGTGTTATGTGGCAAATATTATTATTAATATTATATTGCCAACGTTTATATAGGAGATACGATAAATAAATAAATAACTTCCACACAATACAATCACTTGACCTGGTCCCAAACTTGATACCCTGTCCTGTGGTATTTGTGGTAACCAGGCAAGGACATCACAAACATGGAAATACACCGATATACATAGAAATAAATAAAAGCTTTAAAGAAGAAAAGCAATCAAGTACACCGACAAATACAGAGATATGATCATAGTTTGATAGCCACTCTACGGGAATGTTATGCTGAGAGTTTACTGATTCTTTAACGCCAATGCATGATGCTGGAAATAAATATGTATGCATGAGTCAAGCTATTGAGGTAAAGAACCCTCGGGTTAATCATATTACAAGCACATTTGCGCATATGCGTTGATTTACTCATACTACGTATAAGATAAACTTCTACAAGATGCCAACAATTTTTTAAAATAAGTACGATCACGGGCAAGAAATTGGAAATAGCTGTGGGTATTTCTTAAATTACCGTGATTAATAAAGCAAACGTTCCGTATGGCGCCGGCTTAAGAATAGCGTCACTCCCTTTCCTTTCGTGGATGTCGTAGAAGGCGACTAAGGAAATCGATTACTAGGAGACGGGCAGCAGCGTCTTCCTGAGATTCCAACCGCATACTGCGATCGCCAACATTATGGCAAAACCCCTAAAGGTTATAAAAACCACGAAGGAGGCCTATGTCCTGCAGTGGGCGTCAAATGGCTGATGATGATTGTACAATATCTAAATTACTTATTTGGGTTCGAGACTAAATGCTCTGCGTTCCCCGCGCCAATTCAAATTTGGCGCGCTTCTGAATGAGCGACGTAGATTCGTACAGTTCATTCACTCACTCTTTTCACTCTTTTCGTTTGGGGTGCACGGAAGAAAAGTTCGTTGGATCCACTTCTTCATAACTGCCGGCCGGCGTGTGCTAAATACTGAAATAACCCTGTGAAATCTTGTGTGGATTGTGTCCCGGGACCTGGAGACCAGCTTCATCATCGTCTGTGAGTAGAGCACCATTTCTCTTACCCAAATTCATTCCGTAGTTCAGTATCAAACATTTTGGTCATTTCGAGCCAAATCTCCAGTTTGCAAACTAAATACACATTCAAGCACGCATCATTTACATATTAACAGTGTTATTCAGTCACACAAAGCTTTATTTCGAGTCTAAAGTTGAGTGTTTGTTGTCTAAACTTGTTCCGATTCCAAGTTTTCAACGAGTCGCGTACGACGCCAAAGGCCGTAGGTATATATAAATCATAGTTTACAGTGTTAAATACTTACCACTAAGCTTTATTTCGAGTCTAAAGTTAGTGGTAGTTGTCTAAACTTGTCACGATTTCCAAGATTTCAACGAGAAAACGTTCTTCCAAAATGGCGGACAAAAAGTCGCCCGAAATTTCCGATTCAAATAAAATGGCAGAGGACCTAGCCCGAGCCGACTTGCTCGAATCTCTGATCAGTAAAAAAGAGATGTACTTTATAAGGTTACAAACCCTGCTAGGAACAGCTGATTTGATACATGTCGACGAAAAAGTCATTCCAGAATTCAAAATGAGATTGAAAGAAATTCACACCATCCGCGACAGTTTCGAAAAAATTGTTCTTGACATAGGCTGCTTAATGAAGAAAGAAAATCCTCACTACATCACAAATTATCAAGAAATTCAAACGTTCGATGAAATATATTTTCGTATTTTGGCTGCGGCAGAAAACATAACGCAATCTTGTGGCTATAGTAAAGTACCCACCGCTGGCGCCGAGCGAGGGCCCGATACCACCAATTTTCAACCGCGTTTAGCTAAACCAAGACTCCCGAAGCTAGAGATTTTTCCTTTTGATAGTAAACTAGAAAACTGGCAAACATTTTTCGACACGTTTACCACGTTGATTCATAATAACAACGATCTGTGTAATATTGAAAAATATTATTACCTACTCTCGGCCCTTAGCGGCCCAGCACTGACCCTGGCAAAGGGCATGCCAGTAACTTCTGATAACTACCCAATTGTATGGGAACTCTTGGTTAAAAAGTACCAAAACATACGAGCTCTTGCTACGAGCTACTTAGATCGACTGTTTCAGTTTAAACCGCTGTTGGTGGAATCTGCCTCTGGTCTCAATGCATTCTTACAAACATATCAAGAGTGTGTCAAAGCTCTAAAACTTCTTGAAATCAATGACTTATCGAGTTTCATGTTATTCTACATGGGCTTACGCAATTTGGACCCAGTAACTAGGCGGGAATTCGAACAGACAGTTGAACAAAGCGAAGTACCGAACTTCGACCAATTAGTCAGTTTCGTCGAAAAGCAGGCGCGAGTTCTAGAGATGTCTACTGCCTTTGTAAAACCGGCTAGCTTCCAGCCCAGGTCCGGACCAATGCGGCCGTCCGGTAATAACTATAATAACCCGACTTCTTCGAAAAAACCGTTTCAAAAGCAGTGCTTGTCAGCTGTCAGCAATTCTGAGCAAAAACCGAACGGAAATTCTAACACTATCCAGTGCTTATTCTGTGGCAAAACCCATTCAATATATCGCTGTTCCGAGTTCGTTGACCTTTCCCCGTCACAACGTGTTGACAAAGTAAAACAACTCAAATTGTGTGAAAATTGCTTACGCCAGCATGCAGTGTCCGAATGCACGTCCAAAATTAGATGCGTCTTGTGTAGGAAGGCACACCACCACACACTTCATGTCGACCTTTCATCGAGTCAAGGTCAAAGTCAATCTACAAGTCAAATTCAACCTCAAAAAGTAGGTTTAACTTGTTCGTCAAATTCAACCGTTTTGCTGGGCACTGCCGTGGTCCACGTCGCAGACCGATGGGGTACATACCATCCCGTACGTGCGGCCATAGACAGTGGTGCTATGTCCGGTTACATAACAACCGAATGCGCGCAGCGCCTAGGGTTGGCACGCCGCAAGTGTCCATTCCAGCCCGTAGGCCTGGGAGGTGCGCCAGTGCAAGATTTCGGTCTGGTTACATGTTCAATTAAACCGCGAAACTCATCTGGTCCCGTCCTTAGCACTGAGACTGTAGTGGTGGGTACTATCACTAGTAGTCTACCCACCATTACACTTTCGGACAAAATTATCGATCATTTCAAAAATCTCGAGCTAGCTGACCCGAGCTACTACGTGGTAGCCCCTGTCGAGCTACTGCTGGCCGCGGACGTATTTCCGTATATCTACGATGGTCAAAACCTACTACCGCGCCACCCGGGTTTGCCCGCCGCGATGCATTCAATCTTCGGATACGTCATTACCGGGCAAACGACGCTTGACCACGAGCACGAATCAAAAAGTACATCACACAGTCTGCTCTCGGCCAACAGTAGCATCGAAAAAATTATGAATAATTTTTGGGAAACTGAAAACGTACCTTGCGAGTTAGACGCGAATCCGGAGGATCTATACGTCGAAGGTTTATTTCAAAAGGAACACAGTCGCGATAACAGCACGGGGCGTTACACAGTGACCTACCCATTCAAACCAATCTTTGAACTTGGCGATTTAAAGCAACAAGCCTTGCGCCGTTTCAATAATTTAGAGTCAAAACTCAACCGCCTTCCGGAACTTAAAGAAGAGTACACGACATTTATGTCTGAATACGAGAGCATGGGTCACATGACTTGTCTAGGCAACATCGATGACGTCGATTCAAAATACATAAACGTGTCGGAACTTCCTCTGCTGTCCAATCTCAGACACGAGCGACAGGCGACCGTGAAGCACCACACGTCCTACCAGCTCCTAGGTTTTTCCGATGCTTCCACTTTAGGTATAGCCGCAGTTATTTACCTACGCAGTTTCAATGATGCCGGTGACATGAAGGTCAGTCTGATCATTGCAAAATCCAAGGTCGCGCCCTTGAAGACAATATCTGTCCCGCGTCTTGAATTAATGGCTGCACATTTGTTAGCCAAAGTTGCCAAGTATACACTGTCTATTCTTCAAGAACAGATACCGATCCAAGACGTATTTCTGTTCACCGATTCCTCTGTGGTGTTGAGTTGGCTGAACACACCCAGTCACAACTTGAAAGTTTTTGTCGCTACCCGAGTCACTAAAATCTTAAAAACTGTGACTAAAGAAAGTTGGTATCATGTGAGCGGTACCTCTAATCCCGCAGACGTGTGCTCGCGCGGTGCATTGCCCTCCGCGCTGTTAGCGACGCGGGAGTGGTTGAGTGGCCCAAGCTGGCTTTACACACCACAGGAGAATTGGCCTATCAAATCAATCGATCAATTCAAAACTGAAAATGTACCTGAGGCAAAGAACACTTGTTTAGCTAGTTCTACAGTTCAAATTTCAAACCCGATCGGTCAAAACGAACCTAACTTAATATTGAATCTTATCGAAAAATGTCATAGCTTCACAAAGTTGCAAAGAGTGATAGCACGTTGCTTTCAGTTTCTGCAAGGATGTCGAACGGGCAAGCGGAGCACAGGTCCACCGTCCCTACCCAGCTTACGCCAAGCTCATGACGTAATTATCAAAGCTGTTCAACATCAGCATTTTTCAAAAGAAATTGCAGAACTGGCAAGCGGTGGTAACTGTGAACACACGTCTCTAAAAAGGCTCTCGCCTTACCTGGACCCCCTGGGTTTTCTCAGGGTGGGGGGTAGGTTGTCAGAATCGAGCCTCTCTTATCAAAAAAAACATCCTTTGTTGCTTCCCAAAAAATGTACCTTCGTTAAACTTCTAATCGACCACTTCCACAAGGTCTACCTACACGTTGGTCCTCGATCGCTTCAGAGTTTGATCAGCCAAAAATATTGGATAATTTCAGCAAGAAACGCCATTCGCTCTCGTTTTTCGAAATGCTTGCGTTGTTTCAAGGTCAAGCCCGCCACTTTGCAACCGATAATGGGCAATTTACCCAAGTTTCGCACTCAAGACATTCATGCCTTTCACACAGTAGGGGTTGACATAGGTGGTCCATTTTACACTAAAGAAAGCACACGACGAAACGCTGCAGTATCAAAATCGTATTTGCTTATCTTTGTCTGTTTTTCAACACGTGCAGTGCATGCTGAAGTTCTCAGTGCGCTCACCACCGAATGTTTCATGGCGGCATTCGACCGCTTTACTTCTAGGCGCGGCCTGTGTCACACGATCGTTTCGGATAACGGGAAAAACTTTGTCGCAGCTGGCAAACAGTTTGCTGAAATTAAACAATTCTATGAACAACATTCTAACGACATTTTAACCGGTTTTCATTCTAGAAATGTCAGATGGACATACAATCCGCCTACTGGTAGCCACTTTGGCGGAATCTATGAAAGCGCTATCAAGTCAGCCAAGCTGCATCTAAAGCGCGTGATAGGTACAAAAGCTCTTTCGTTTGAGGAGCTCAACACTCTCTTTGCTCGTATCGAAGCAGTGTTGAACTCCCGACCGTTGACCGCTATCTCAACCGATCCGTCCGAGTTCGATGCGCTCACACCCGGACATTTTTTGGTAGGGCGCGAACTTTTGTCCGTCCCAGAGTATGATCTCTCTGACAAACCTACCTACGCACTGACTCGTTGGCAGTTCGTACAACAAGCTTCTCAGAAATTTTGGAAATTGTGGCGTAACGAATATTTGCATACACTACAGCAAAAGCAAAAGTGGTTTAGTAAATGTCACAATTTAAAGGTAGGTGAGTGTGTTTTAATGCACTCTGACGCTCCTCCACTGCAGTGGCCTCTGGCCCGCGTGACTGAGCTTTGTCCCGGAAAAGATGGCGTTGTTCGCGTTGTCAAAGTCCGCAATCAAAACGGCCTTTATACGCGACCCGTAGTAAAACTCAGTCCACTGCCTATAGATGTGGACTCAGAATGACTAATTACCTATAAATTTCTTGAACATTTGGCAACTCCATGCCTGATTGTCAAATGTATTTCAGTGTTAAGCTTCAGATTCAAATATTAGCTTCTAAGCATGTAACTTACACTTTACACAATCATAATTTCAACTACTCAACTTGCTACTTACATACATTCAATTAATTTATTCACTTCACTATACAGTCCATTGTTACACAGCTATACCATCCCTGGTTTGTGAACTGGGGAATCAAGGGTGAATTCCCGGTGGGGGGTTTATGTACAATATCTAAATTACTTATTTGGGTTCGAGACTAAATGCTCTGCGTTCCCCGCGCCAATTCAAATTTGGCGCGCTTCTGAATGAGCGACGTAGATTCGTACAGTTCATTCACTCACTCTTTTCACTCTTTTCGTTTGGGGTGCACGGAAGAAAAGTTCGTTGGATCCACTTCTTCATAACTGCCGGCCGGCGTGTGCTAAATACTGAAATAACCCTGTGAAATCTTGTGTGGATTGTGTCCCGGGACCTGGAGACCAGCTTCATCATCGTCTGTGAGTAGAGCACCATTTCTCTTACCCAAATTCTTTCCGTAGTTCAGTATCAAACAATGATGATGATGACGAATAAAGCCAAACAACTAAACGAACATAATATTTCCCAATTTCAAAATGTTTGTCTACGGTTTCTTTACATACAGGGAAAGTGTATATAAAGAAAAAGAAACATATCTGATGCGAGGTATACCCTAGTCATGAAGATTTTTTTCTAGGGTAAATACTACGGTAAATGGCTATTAGTAGTTCCTAACTGTTTTCAATATTCAACCCGTGGATTTATAAGATTGATATCTGACATTGTACGAAAGAACTATCACATTTTCACTCTCATTTTCACTTAATAACTTTTAAACTAAACATAAACATTTACATACAGGCACATACGTTGCTTCTGGCCCCACACTAGGATACCCTGTGTCGTGGGAACCAGAAACAACGACATCACAAACATGTAAACATCCAAGACGTGGGGTTTTTTTTTGTCCCCAGCCGGGATTCGAACCCGGGACCTCTCGCATGGTATGCAGATGAACTACCACTGCGCTACGAGGTCGTCAAACTTATATTCTTCATAATAAAACTTATATTCTTCTCGGATATTCTTTATGTCAGCCTTTACCTTGCTACGTTACTCGTGTATGTATTCCATTAGGTATAATCAGCATCAACTGTCTGGACTGTACCTAATAATTTCGCCTCACACAGCATAGGTATTATAGGGGTAGGTATCTAGAGTCTAGACTGCACTGCACTCCTTCACAACGATAAAATCTTGTCGGAGGGTAGGTACCTACCTAATTGTGTATTCCGTATTCCGAACAATAAAGAAGCATATTTACATCGCGCTGGCAAGTGTATTAAATTGAACCTGCCATCGACAAATAAAAAGGAAATTGATTTCTTCTCGAGGAAACCTGTATTTCAAATTTTCTTTTGCCTTCCATTCTCTGAAAACATAGATGTGTATTTCGATTGCTAATGTGATTCTTTAGACCTGATGAAGATCAAGTGTTAAGGTACAATAAAAGCCCTATAAAATCATTGTTGTGAATCATCAAGTATTTGACCGGTGTCTGAAAAAACTGACTAACCATGGTCGGTCTGGGACACTGGGGTCTGATCAAGAAAGTCTACGACATGACGGAAGTGGCCAGGGGCTCAGAGGCACGGGCAGGACGTTTTTTAACTTTTTAGCTTTATCCGAAAATTGCTCTAGGCATCTAGGGCAAGATCATGTGTCAAACGCTATTAAAATAATTGGCTCGAGAAAGTGCTTTAAAATAAAACATTATATTAGAACAAACCACGCTTTTGTTACTTAACCGTTTTGCAAATCGTGTTTTCAGTGTTCATGTACCTAAAACAGTTCGTATTAACATATTCAATTAAATGAGCAAACAAAATGTATTCAAATAGGTACTCAGAAAACTCGGTAACAGGTCCTTTTACAGACATGACATTGAGTGCAAACTACCGCCGAATACTTGTTAGAATAATATCGCAGAGTCATATTTGTGTTACAATTTGTATCTAGTCAGTTGGAGGTTAAGAGCATTTCTTCTCAATTTGTATCTAGTCAGTTGGAGGTTAAGAGCACCCATGAGGTGAGATTTCAGCGAACCCACTTGAATCATCATTCAGCCACAATAAGTCCACTGCTAGACATAGGCCTCCTCCATGGATTCCCAAAAAGACCGGTTGGAAGCGGCTTGCATCCAGAGTCTTCCTGCCACTTGGATGACGTCATCTGTCCATCTTGTGGCTGGTCGTCCTACGCTGCGGTATGAATGAATGAATAATGATTTATTCCCAATAAGAAAGATGTGTAATACTTATCTTACAGAAACTTCATTGCTTAGATGTTATTTTAAACAAGTCCTGAAGTAGAAAAACTTGGCAATCGGACAGACGCTCAGCCTGTGCTGCGGGATGCAGGGCATCCTACAGCGCTGATTTTCAGCGAAGCCCGAAACGTAAAGTAATAAAGTTATTTTTATTAAGGTGAAAGAAAGGTAGAACACTAATACCAGCCGAAAGAATAAATAATAAAACAACTAAAAAGTACCCACTAACTAACTAATTATGTAATTCAGTGACATAATACGCCATGGAAATAAAATCGCACGCTGTTATTTAGATATACTTAATTTAGATCTGAACAGAGCTACAAAGCTGGAGCATATAATATACTTATACATTGTCAAAATATCTTTACCACACAATAAACCGCGAATAGCACGCGCAGCAAACTACTCCCCCATACCCAACACAAACAAACTCTTATTACTGTAGCTTTTTACAGTCAATATAAAATATTAAGTGAAAGAATAATTTAATAATGAAGTTGGTATAACTTTATTTTTTACGATAAGTATAGTTTTTGTGTGTAAGTATTTTATTTTTGTAATAGTCAATGTTTGAGTTTATATATCTTTTTTGTCAAATTGTCCTGTAGTGGCGGAGGAAGGTTATTCCAAACCTTCGAAGCCGCATACTTGAAACTCCCCTGGAAATTAGATGTGTGGTCTCCATTCGAGAACTTTTCTTCCCCATCGGCCATCAGTTCTGCGTGCTATGTGCCCCGCCCACTGCCACTTCAACTTACTAATCCGCTGGGCTATGTCAACGACTTTTGTTCTTCTACGAATCTCATCATTTCTGATTCGATCTCGTAGAGAAATTACGAGCATAGCCTTTTCCATAGCTCGTTGCGTGACCTTGAGCTTTCTTATGAAGCCCATAGTGAGAGACCACGTTTCAGTGCCATAAGTCATCTCTGCTAACACACTGGTTGTATAATTTTGTCTTAAGCGATTGAGGTATATTACACGAAAATCTAATATACCTCAATCTCTCGCTTGAATCACTGCCTAAATATTAAAATTAAACTCTACAAAAAATTGCACACATACTTTGGATGTTCATCTACCTGTAGTTTTTAAAAAGGCCTTCTAAAATATATTGAAAATTTATAAAGCATTGCAAAAGGCCCTCTGAGACAGTAGTACTACCAGGTAGTTCAACTGGTAGTACAAATGATACACCCTAGGGTCACTAGTAGTACTAATAAAAATAAAAGAATATCCCTCGGGTGAGTGACCGATGTACCTACTTAACCTTTAACCGAAGAAAGCAAGATCACACTACATCAAAGAGTTCATGTTTTTCTGAGTATGCGATTCTCTGGATTTAGTCCAGGCTGATTTCTGAATTCTGTGCACCCGATATTTAGGACAATAATTAACATTGTAATGAATTGTGATGTTTTGTAAAATATGCATAACAGAGCCTAAATTGTAGCAGTGGCTGATTGATTTTAAAAAGTGTTATTCATTTTGAAAAAAAAATCGAAATAACATATATTTTCTGACTTCCATATCATTCGGTGGCTTTTTGAGCACCCAAGTCAGAAAATCACTCCACAGGAGGTTTCTTAAGAAAATCCTAATTAAATATTAACTAAAACACATAATTCACCACGTGAGAACGTGATTAGGTGAAAATATATATTTACAGATATAGATACAGATACTTTATTTGTCAAACATAGGTATACAATACATGCATGGTCTTATAAATCAAATGTGCGCTATGTTTAGCCAATAAGGCGTACAAATGTTTTAAGGAAACAATTATATTAGCAAAATTACAAGTCAATAATATGTATTAATTGATTATAATTAGAAAAATAATATTAATCATAATAAAAAAGTAAACAATGTCAAAATTTGTCATTTAAATATTCGAAGAAACTATAATAAGATTTCGTTAAAAGTAAACTCTTCAATTTAAATTTAAATTTGTCTATGGGGAGTTCCCTCCATGCTGAAGGCAGTCTATTGACAGCCATGTGACAAACGCTTTTCGTCATTAGTGCCGTGTTTGACTTGTTTTTTATTATTCTGGTGGGATCTCTTTGAGCTCGCTTAATCTTATCTCTAGCTTTATGGAATAGATCTTCATTTGTTTTTACAAAAAGGCATATTTCTAATATATCGCAGGCAAAGTCAGAATCTTATATTTAATGAAGAAAGGCTTACAGGTATCTTGTTGGTGAAGGCCAAACATGGCTCGGATACGTTTTTGTAATTTAAATACAGATACTTTATTTGTGCAGTTGCCCCAGAATATAATTCCATATCTCAGGAGAGATGCAACCATACCATGGTAAGCTGTTATTAACGCATTTCTGTTTGTAACAGCGGAGAGTCTGTGAAGCGCAAAGCACACGAGGACAATTTCTTATTTAGCTGTGTAGTATGTTCATCCCAGTTTAATCTCCTGTCTATTATTACACCTAGAAACTTAGAATTACACACTTCCTTTACTTCGATATCTTTATATTTTACGGTAATATTATTAGGTTTATTTTCTCTTTGTTTAAAATGCATTATGCTGGTCTTATCAAGATTAATTTTTAAGTTGTTATTTTGATGCCAATTTATTATGTCATGTAGAGATTTATTTATGTCAGATCCATAATGTTCCTTATTTCTAGAGTCAATTTCTGTGGTATAAATAAGCTAATCGGTTTTCACTCGAGGGTTGTACCTTGTTTTACAATTTTCTTATCGATGTAATGGTTATTGCTGGGTAAACTCTCAAAAGAAAGTCGAATTCTTGTCAGACTAAAATCTACTTTTTATTTACAAACTTACAGCTAATATATACAGAATTTTGCACAGCCTTAGAAGCTAATGGCACCAGGGCTTTAGCCTCAACCAATCACAGGCGAGTTGTTGTCGCGAGCAGCGCGGGTCTCGCATCGTCTGCGCATGTGCGGGGGCCAGCGGCTGGGCTACGCACAGCCACGCTGTCTCTGACGCCGTTAGATGTTAGAATCAAATTATTATGGAGTCCTGGATGGAAAAGCAGGGTCTTTTTTAACTACGCGCTATTAACAATTCAAATTAGGACATACCTGAAATAGCCCATAACATAGTTTGAGAGAAACACTAAGAAGAAATTAAACAGAGATTCTATGCAGAATTCAAGAAACAGGGAACCATCTTTAAATTTACAAGATGATCAAACAGCAGGAAAAAATAGAAAAATAGAGCCTTTAAGAAATGGATCTAAATGACTGTGGAAAACGGCCGAATGATGTGAGAAAATTGACTATTATCAATATAGGTATACAAGTTAACCCATAGTAAGAAATCAAAGTGATGTCGCTCTGTAAAATATATGTTTTTAATTTGTCATTTTCATTACACTTTATTGCGCACGAAAACGCGGTACGGGAAATACAATATAAAAATAGTTTGGACCTCCATGATTCTCGGCCGTAGCTAAAAGTCAGTAAAATACTATCTTTATCAAAGCGGATATTTGTAACGCTGAGATACGTTATTTTTGGGCTGCAGTGGCAGACCCATATTATGGCCATGCAGTGACATATATATCAAGATTTTTTTAATCATTTAAAATTGATGGAATGTAATTTGAGATTTTTTTAATTATTAATTGTTATGATGTATATTTGTATTTCGAATCTAATTATTTATCAGGACAAAGGCCATGTTCAAAGATACGATCGTCTCGGAGTCGATCTTCGTTCGTAAGATGGCCTCTGAAACTGCCCAGGAATATGTCTACTGGAGGCAGACTTCTATTGGACAGCGACTGATTAAAGAACCAGGCCCCAGAGAAAAATCCAGCTGGGTTGAGGTGCGTTCGGAAAACTGCGCCAGGTGTTTTCCTCAGCCATTCCATAGTATCTAAAATGTCTTGCCGGTAATGATCAACGGAACCAAAATATGAACACTAATGGTAAGACCAATCCACCGATTTAGAGTTTCTTAGCATTTTGTTGTTAAAGACCGACAATATCAGGAACACAGTGACAGCTGGATGCAAATTATGTATCTCGGGAAATGACCAAAAGGGCCTATGGTTCGATTTATTGCATGTGAACTGAAATTTGCTTCCGTGACTCTTTTCAGAATTAAACTAAGTAGTACTTGGATATTGTACATTTGCAAAATGGAAAGGTAAGCTAATAAACCCAATTATGCAGGTTTCTGCTCACACCATTTTACTTAAAAATCCTGTGTCTCCTGATAAACATTTTCGATAAACTTCCATTATTTTTAAAAAAATCTTACGAAAATTAGCACACTCATGATTTCGGCGCACCTTTTTCTGGTTTCGATGTAAACTGAATTCGGTGCTTGAAATATTTGGTTAACTTCTGGGAATCCAGTTGCCCAATTAATAACACTCTAACCTAAGTTCTAACCGCACTTCGTTTCTCATACCACACAAAAATTATCCCGTAAACCTAAAAAAATCGACCACTGAAGTCAGATGTCCAAAATTGAAGAAATGCTCCTAATACAGTGTATTGTGCTGAATTTTACTGCGGACATGGCAGATACCTACAAAATATGTACCTACAAGGATGTTTAACTAGATCATAAGCTTTCACCATGATATTATAAGATGCAATGTTACTTATCTATTGTGTAATGCAATAAATAAAATAAAATGTGATCGAATAAACGCATAAATAAAAACGATTCTTCGGTACCAATTTTTACGATTTTAAAGCGCGATGCCCATCTTGGCATGTCTGGCTAGGTAACTAGCTGTTTTAAAAAAGTTTTGAGAATGTAATAAAAATTGTCGAAATAATTTGTATTTTTCACACAAAAGTCTCGTTGAGCTTAGAATAAATTTTGGAAAAAGAAACTTAAAAAATTAGATTTTCATTTATTTTTAGCGTTTATTTAATATAACATAAGCGGAACGTGAAAGAAAACATAATGAGGAAACCCACAGAACATACTTATTTTCTCTGTTCTGTGAGGAAACCTCCATGCCAATCCGCGTTGGGCACACTCTCGCAAGGACATCACAAACCTGTAAAGACACCCAGACCCAGGCCATTTGCAGAAATGTACGGCGGCCCCCGTGGGAATTTAACCCACGACCTCTGTTTTAGTAGTTAAGCGCCTAACGTCTGGACCAAGGAGGTAGTCAGTATATCAAGGTTAGACCAACGAGGCAATAGATATACTTATATCTACAATACCGATATATATGTACCTACTTCGAATCATGAATCCTTCTTCGAATCAGGTCATATTCGTTTAAATTATTTCTGTGTTTTAGTGCTGTTGTGTTTTGAAGGCGGTTTTTTATTATTTAAAATTTTTATTTCATGATTTTTTGTGAACTGCAGCCTCCCCCATAGTATATTTTCCTAAAAATAATGCACGAGTCACTATAAAAACACCCAAATGGCTTCAAGTGTGCCTTTAACTCGAGTTCTCCAGGATCCGATCCTGATT
Source organism: Yponomeuta evonymella (assembly GCA_963969515.1). NCBI lineage: Eukaryota > Metazoa > Arthropoda > Insecta > Lepidoptera > Yponomeutidae > Yponomeuta > Yponomeuta evonymella. Next base: position 7,265,700 of record OZ018353.1, read on the forward strand.
TGATGACCATGGGACCATTTGGGAAGTCTAGCCTTGCAAACAAAAAAAGAGTTTTCCGAATCGTTTCATCGGGGAACATACATAAAAAAAATTAATAATTGCGACGAAGGGACGAGAATAAGGGTCTCACCCTTCTCCTTTTTTGAAGTCGGTCAAAAATAGGTTTTGTCTAAGACAGAAGTAAACAATCACGTCTGTAAGAGTAAGCAACCAAACAATCTTGAGCATGAACCTGTTTCTTTTACTCCTATGCTAGCTTGTTTGTATTTCAATACGATCATGCTAGGCGTTTTGGGCGGGCGGCGCCCAGTGCCGCGCCCTACTTACGAGATTTGGGTCAAGAGTAAACCGGAATGCTCCGAAAGCTCAGTACTGAGGTGCAAGCGCGCTGCCTTACCTAGTGTAGTTCCCTGAATAGTTTCACTGCTCCCATTGTTTTGCAGTTTATGTACCCGGAAGAACTTCGAAATCACGTGTGTAGAGCTTGCGAGATTCAGTAAGTCGAAAAGTACACCAAGCCACAGTCAAGCCATGGTCGTAAACCCCACATGTTTTTATTTCATTGCCACTTTAAGATTCGGACGCACAAAAGCTTTAGGCGTACCAAAACGTGCCACATCAATGTAATAAAAAAAAATATTAGCAATGGTTTCAGATGGGCTTGGTACTCTGTACTAGCTACATCATTTATATTACTCTAATAGCAACTTGTAATTACAGTAATAGTTGAAGTTACTACTCAGACAATGAAGTGCACAGCAAACAAACGTATTTGTTCTAAGATGCTACTTTTTTATACAGGTGAATATCAAAAAGATATCTATCAGCTAATTCATACATTTTATACTGGTAACTTTTATAAGAAATATCTGCTATTTCAAAGTTTTCCCCACAGTAATAGTTGTTCGTACTGACGAGAAGCCCCCCATTTTGGGATGCGTATAGGGATTTTATCACACGCTGTATGTGATTATCGCGGACAGTCTTGGGTCCCCATACCAGCACTCTATCATCGCTACTGTGGTATAATGTGGCACACGACCAATTCAGTTTTCTCTTACGTCGACGAGCCGTTTATAGGAATCTCCTTATTTCAGAGTTTGTCTTTTTATCAAGAGAAGGGCCACGCAAGGGCCTTATTTACGTACTTCGGCGCGAGATTTCTTCCGTGAAATCAACGCTACAAGTTCTTTGAGTACAACACAATTTCGTTTTGTTAAATATATAGATAGAAAACAATTTATTGCACAACTGAAAAAAATATTACATGAGATAGGTAGACAGGTTTCTGATATTTCGTGAAAAGTCTGCTATTTTTAAGTGGCGTTGTGTTTAACGAATTCACAAGCATCACGTATGCTACTGGTCATTGACGCATCGATGGCTCATCATCGACACTCGAGATTGTAGTTATTGATCCTTTATCGACATTAGAGCTTTGCATGCGTGTGGTTTATTTTATGTAGCCTTTTATACGTCCCATTGCAAGGCACAGGCCTCCTCTCAGAGAGAGTCTATGAGCTTAGTCGCCACGCGTTCCTGTGGCGCGCTGGCGATTTCAAGCACCGAAGTATTTGATACCTACCTCGCTCGTACGGACTTGACACATCTCTGATGTTTCGTCCCCACTTGACGTCTTCGTGTTAGCGAATGATATTACTACGAATTCCTAGCTTATATGTCATTGTATTCAGGTTTTTCCGGGTGTAAAGATTTTTTTAAATACTATTGAAGTCAAGTAATTAGTTATAGAGGTCAATATTTATTGAATTAATGCATTAAAGGAATGACCCGGACGAAAAAAACAAACGATCTTATTGCTTTTCAAATTCTAACAATTTTTAATCAACAGTTTATTTTGGTCGATAAAAAAGCTGAATTGAATGAAATAATAATGAACTACACCATGTCCCAGACTAACAACAAAGTTACCAACTCACTTGTCGACAAAAGTATCTATGAATTTAATTGTAATTCTCATTGTGACTTCCAAAAGTTTTACTACTGTCTTTTGGTACATTGGGCCTCCACGTTTTTTAAAATACCATAAACCAACCAAGGTTGATAACAAGATCGTCTGATACAGATTTATTACTGGATTCGAATCGTAAAACTGATGCACGCCTGTCCAAGAAGCCTTTGGAATTAACACCATACTCGTCATGTACGTTGACTCACGTCAGCCAGATACACACATCAAAAAAAGTTTGTGATCAATAGCATAAGCTCCTATAATTCTTTAAATTTAACTTTATCAAGAAAAAATCTATGTTGTATGCTTACTTTAAATAGGAATACCCTGTATGAAATTAAAATATAAAACTATTTTTCATTATTTATTTTAAAAAAATTGAGCCATTAATGATAATGTAATTGTGATAGAAATTTCATAGAAAGAAAAATACTGTTTAATTAAACTTAAACAACAATTTATTATTAAAAGGTTAAATTCAATATAAAATAACTCCTCCCCTGGCTCGAACACATGCAGAGATCCTCCTGGGCATGCTGAGGATCAAGTTATCCAGCATTTCCTGGGGTAAACTATCCCATTCTTCGATAGCGGCTTCCCTGAGCTCTGGAACTGTCTGGGGACGTGGCTCACGGTTCCATACAGCTCGTTTAAGAGCATCCCACGCGTGCTCTATTGGGTTTAGGTCGGGCGAGCTGGCAGGCAAGTCTAAACGTGTGATATCGTATTCTTGAAGAGCAGCATTGACTCGTTGAGCTCGATGTGCGGGCGCATTATCATCGACCAATACAAATTGGTGCCCATGGTTTACTCGGAATAGTCTGACGATATCATCAAAAACAACTGCTTTGTACATGTCTGCTGTCATGTAGCCCCGATACGGGATCAAAGGCGTTCTAGCTCCAATCATAATGCCACCCCAAAAGGACACCGATTTTCCGCCTTGCTGAACTGTTCCAGTGGCAGTTCTTTGTCTTTCACGGTCGCCTGGTCTTCTCCAGACACGGACACGTCGGTTATCTGGATGAGTGCTGATTCGGGATTCGTCAACGAAGAGACAGTTTTGCCAAATGTTTTCTTCCTCACCTTCTTCATTTTGCCGAAGTCTAGCCCACTGCAATCTTCGTTGTTGACGTTGCCGGGAATTGAGCGGAGCTCGCCAAGACCTCCGTGCTCGTAATCCAGCGTGGTGCAAGCAATTGCGAACGGTCTGCGTGCTAACTTCAAGCCCAGAGGCGGCCCTGACTTCTGCTTTATTTTAGTGGCGTTGATTGTTGGATCACGGGCTGCCAGCAATCTAATATAGCGCTTTTGGGCAGCTGTCAAAACAGTTGGGCGACCGCTGCGGGGTTGGTCAGCTAAATTCCCCATTCCGTGGTACCTCTGCAACGTAGCCACGACATAAGATTGGGATATAGCAAGTCTGCGTGCTAGTACTCTCGTGGTGTATCCTTCTTCCCTCAAGGTTACTATTCTTGCTCGTAAAACCTCTGATAATCCTCTTGGCATTTTTTCAATCACAACTTTCCGCAAAAAATATCTTGAATCGGTTATAATTGACTAAATCAGATTTCTGAATGAGCGTAAGCTAGGACTGAAAGCCTTTTAATATGAAAAAACAACTGAACGGTGTCATTGTTTTGTGTTCTAATTCTTTATTTTTAAATAAAGAATCTAAAAAGAAGAAAAAATCATAATATAATCTACAGTAACAAAAAAGATTTCAGTTTTTCAAAGTGATCGCAAACTTTTTTTGATGTGTGTACGCAGGCATTAGGAATTTTTCATTAGGAAGTGTAAAAGTTTCCCAACAAACCCACAGGAACAATTTTGAACCTTGTTAGAAGACTCGGTTTTGTAAGTTTCTTTATGCAACTCTTGGTACAGTTAACGGACGTAGGTATGTAGGCTATTTTATGTATATCACTGTCAGTATAAGAAAGGGACTGGATAACAATTTAGTTATACATTTAGCGGATCTAATACTGATTATTTACTACGTAGACTATTAAAATGTTTATTATGGAATAAGTTTTTGCCTCTCTTACACAAAAAATGGACGACAGCAAATAGTTCTCTAGTCCATTTCTTTAATTTTCAGTGTTATACCTATTTTATAACGTGTAGGTAACTAAGTAGAGTGCACGCATGTCAAAGTTAATGTGCTTTTAACTGTAAAAAATATACTCTACCCAATTTAACAAGCAAATAAGCTCACGACTAATCTTATCTTGCTGTTTTTATTGATGTAGGTAGTTCACGCTTAAAACCAACTTGTTTAATTAGTTCACAAATCGAGTATTTAGTTACATTTGATGGCGCCGGCTAA